>JAOWAV010000012.1:124552227-124569266 GCA_028571045.1 Scolopax bukidnonensis
TCCCTGGGCAACCTGTGCCAGTGCTCAGTCACCCTCATGGTGAAGAAGTGTTTCCTGATGCTCAGAGGAAACCTCCCGTTCCAGTTTGTGCCTGTTGCTTCTGGTCTTATCACTGGAGGCCTTGTACACCCTCCCTTCAGATATTTGTATACATTGATAAGATTCCCCCTGAGCCTTCTCATCAGTCCCAGCTCTCTCAGCCTTTCCTCATGGGAGAGATGCTCCAATCCCTTCACCATCTGAGTGCCCTGAATTGGACTATCTCAAGTAGCTGCACTTCTTTCTTGTCCTGGTGGACCCAGAACCAGACACAGTACTCCCTGACTTTAGCCTTTATATTTCTGGACTTTAGTGTTTACAATGTCTTAAATAAAAAATTAAATATTTTGTCTGTGAAATTTGCTGGGATGTTTTTCCTAATCTGTAGAAAAATGTTAGCAGAGCTTCATTCTCCACACCAGTCATTCCAGTCAATTGCAATCGTTTCCAAGAGCTTTGTATAAAATCATTAGTACTTTGTAATTGTAAACAGCTTGAATGTTTTGTCTTGTAAGTGGGAGAGATTCCACAATAATTTTGTAGGGGAAGAATCCACAACTTGATGAAATATTAAATGGCTAAAGTGATCTTTTTATATTACCTTTTTTTGTTTTTTTCTTGTAGTGCAAAATTTCAGTTTCCAAAATTTTGCTGGATTTTGCTAATCCAATCTTTTATGACCTATTCCTTGAATATAATGGCAACGATGGACAGCAGTACCTTTGGGCCGTGCCGGTTTTAAACTTGAATCTTCAATACAGTGACATGTTTGTTAATCAAGGTAAGACAGTCATAATAACTTTTCTGTGAATTTAAATAATCTGACTAACCTCAAATAAAAAGAATTTGCATTAATTACTGTTATTAACCTGTTTTCAAAGATAACACAACACACCATAACTTGTTTATGTTCTAAGAATTTAATGTTCTGTGGGCAAATTCTGGTAGTGTTAAGTGCAGACTTTGGTTGCATACACAAGCCCAATCAATAATATGCACATAATTTCATTATGTATTTGTTTAAGTTGAAAATAAACAATTTTACATCCTATATACAGTTATATGTATTAATTGTAGTAATTTCATTCTTTTTGAGTTTTGAATTAGGTTTTTTTAATATGTGACTGTCATGTTTTTTCAAAGGCAGTACTATGAACAACTGGCTTTTGACTCGTCGATTTTTTTTGGTGGATGCACTGAGTGGAAAAGAGAATGATTTGGGAAAGCTACCAAGAGTAATTCGGATTGCTAGCAAAATAACAATAAGGTGATTCATTGCATATAATACATACATTACACAGAAAATAAAGCAAAGTTTGTTCTGTCTGCATTTTATTGTTTTAAAAGAAAGTTGTTTTATTATGTTGTTTCTTATATGTCCCATGCTGATTTTTCCGTGGCATATTTGGAAATAGCAAGAAGTTTCCTTACACTGTTTTGATGAGTGAGTGAGAAAACATAACGTTGACTTGTAGGGGTTAAAATCTCTGTGATTACTTTCCGGGTACGATGGATCAGACTCGATAGGCATAATGCAAGTTGGCAGGCATTCAGCCACCTCTTAGAGGCAGGTGTCATCTGGAAACACCTAAAACCTCCTCTGTTAATTCTTTTTCAATATGTACATTGCTGCCTGTACAAGGTTGCTATTTCATACTCCATACTCTTTTTTTGCAGTATTTTTACAAACTCTTGCCTATTCTGTTAAACAAACCAGAATAGGCTTGTAGTCATTTAACTGAAATTGTAAGAATACCTGTTAGGGTCATTACTGATGGTTAATCTCAGCTGTAATATGTTTTGAAAGAACCTTTTTTCTTCTCCTTCTTGATGCAATGCCTTCCTCTGAGATGACTGGCTAAAATTTGAGATCTCCTTTCTTCTTCAGCAATTCTTCACAATTTATTCATTAAAAAGATTGCTAAATAGCACTGAGTATTGATCCGTAGAGCTAAGCATCTTGAAGATTAGTTTTATGTACTAACTCCATTTGCTGAGAATTGCATATTACATTATTTTTAAAAAAAATAAGGTTTAGCTTATGTATCTTTAGGAACCCTTTCCTACTTACCCTCTGGAAAAAAAGGTAGTGCCAGAAATTCAAAATACACATAGAAAAGGTCATTCTGTAATGTTTTGAGAAAAGTTACCTTTTGGATCAATTTCAATTGCAGCTGTGAGCATTAGGTAAAGATTCATTTCGGTATTTTATTACAAATAAACAGTGCTTACCAGCTTTTTGTTTTTATATAATTGTGTACGTGCCTTTGTGCACTCTGCTGGCTTTTAGAACGTGTATTGCCACCTCACTGGGTTTGAAACTCACATTTAATTAATCAGCTTGTTGTGTTCATTTAGTATTTTCTTATTAGTACGAGTTTCAATTAATACTTTCCAAGCAACTCGTCCATTTTCTTTATTAAAAATAATACTTTCTATTTTTGCAGTATTCGTCTGGTATCCCATACTCAGAGAGGAATGATCTACCCTCCTCTACTTACTGTTGCTTACACAGATGTGCTTGTCCAAAACCCTGAAACCCAGAGTGTGATGGTGAGATCTTTGTGCCATCTTAATTGAACTGATCTGTTCATCATACCTTTGGTTCTGTTGGAATTCCAGTTGAGTGAACATTTTTGGAGGGGTTATTAAAATCCAATATAGAGTTTTTAGTTCAACTCCGTTTTGAAGCTGCAAGTTTTCACTAAAACTTAAAGCTTTTGATACAAAGCAGATAAAAGTAATTTTAAAAAAAATTAACTTAAAATGCTTAAAATTTTACAGTCAGTTGTATAATGCTAAATTAGGCTACAGTTGAAATAAAACTATGCACACAGGAAAAGTACTCTATGTAATGCACTGAGAGCAGCAATTTATGCAAGAAATTGAATATTTTTATTTAAGGTGATGCATTAAGAAGAGGTTGTTATGACACAGACATTTCAGATCACGTGTAGTTTAAGTTAAAATATTGATAATATATCTAAAACATCCTTTAGTGTTCTGTCTGCTGCGTATTATTTTGTAGCACATGTCTAAGAATTAAAGTAAAATAATCCAAAAACTGTAGCCAGAAGGGTTGGAGATCAGTTTGGGGGTGAAAGACACCAAATTCTGCTGGAGCAGATGTAGGAGAGGCATTTCCTACTTGCCCTTTTGCCTGCCATGATAGGCAGCAGCTCAGATGTCCCTTTCTATGCCTTGTTTGCTTGTTGGATCACACAGCTTTAAAAAGTGAAAACATCGAGCTTAATATTGTAAAATAATCATGCTGCTATTAAAAAAATAATAATAATAACATTTTCTGCTTATCAACCTTCAACAGTTCGGTCTTCCAGTACATATAGCTATCTAACTAGATATTTCTGGTGCTAGAACCATTCCTTGCATTCCATATTAGTTGCATGAAAGGAGAAAAAGGACAGGGAATTAGAAAGACAGAAAAATTAGTCAGACCCTTCTTCCCTGCCTAAATGATATCTTTATGTAGCCACAGAAACAGCACTGGTTTTAGAAAATAATTCGTTCAAATGGCAATGACAGGAACAATTGTTTTCAGTTTCTGTATTTTCTGTTCCACTATTTCACCCTTACATCTACACCTGATGTACTTAGATGTTGTCAATTTTGGATGTCTTGTTGCATTTAACAGATTTTATGCATGTAAAAAGATGCCTTGAATTTCATTCCAAGTTCTATAAACACTGGGCTGTTAGGAACTGGGTATATTTGGACTTAAATCCAAGTGAGGAGGTAGAATGAGCTCTGACAGGAACAAATGTTTTGGGAAGCCAAAGGGAGGGATTTGTTTGGGGGGAGTTTGTCCTTTTATTTAAATGGAATTAAAAATACTATTCCTTATCATACTTGTGTTAACTTTAGCCTTGCAGTGTCAAAGTCTCAGGCCAGAATGTTATAAAACTAAGACAAATGTTTTGTCTTCCTTGTACAAATCCTTCAGACCAAAATTCAAATTAGGTTTTAGATTAGCTAGATATTTAAGCTAGAGGGAGCAACTTTGATGCCACATGACAATTTTTATTTCATTCAAGCTGGAAAAAAAAATGACTGTCTGACCTATGTATGAGCTCACTTTATGATTTTGCGTATGGGTGTAATTACATTAAAATTACTTTTGATCAACACTGATAAAAAGGGGAGTATCAAACTTTTGATGTCTCCTTTCAGAAGGAAAAAAATGGATGCACATTTGAGAGGATTATAATTAGGTACAGTTGGTAACTTGCAGATAGCAGGCCTCCTGTTGGTAAAACCTGCACTAAGTGTAGCAGAGCACCTGCTGGTACTGAGCCTGGTCAGGTGTATACAGTAAAAGATGTATGTTTTACTTATATAGTAGTCCTAGATGGGAATTCCCACCAACTAAAAGTGTGAAAACTACCCCTGACTCTATCAGTTGTAGCACTTGAGAATTTCTATGCATATTTACTTTTTGTATCTTAATATTCAGGTTTCCTTCTCAGTCACTTATGAGATGAATCAGTCAGAGGCTCAGATTCAGACCGATGTAAGTTGCGTTGCCCTTCAACTTGCCAATATAACGATTTACTTCTCTTTTGTGCTTTTCAAAAAATTCTGCAAATAATTTTGCATTCCTTTCAGATCACACTGGGTGTGTTGGGTGGGCTCGCAGTGCTCTGGTCCCTTCTCAAGACCGCAGGCTGGAAGAGGCGCACAGGCAGCTCTATCATTGACTTGCAGGTATAAACAGCTGGCAACCTAGAAAGGGACCCATCTCCCTCCCTTTAAGGAGGAAATCTTTTTGCTAAAAAGAAAGGTATTTGGAGAGCTGTTCTGATCAGCTGAGTGGATTTAGTTTTCAGATGAATTCTTCTTTGAACAAAGACTAGCATGCAGGAGTTTCAGATACTGAATATACCATAAACATATGGCCACAGGAGAAAAATTTTGTTTGAGGCTACTTTCAGTTCCACAGTTTCCTGTAGTGTGAGCTGCATAACACTTTATATGAATGTACATATGCATTACTTAATTGGTTTTACAGATCTCTACAGTGTGTTTTTATAATTGCAGACAGTTTTCAAGTTCTTACTGTTTTACGCTGGAGACCTTGCCAACGTCTTCTTTATCATCACAGTGGGCACAGGGATTTATTGGCTCGTGTTCTTCAAAGTAAGTGTTTTTCCAGACTTGGTTATTAGGAAAACCTACTTACATTGCATATATTTTTATATAAAAATTCATTTTCTTTTTTTTTTTTTCTTGTTACCTTTCTGGTCAGACTATTGAGGCAAGTTCTGTGTCATGTTCTGTTTTGTGTTCTTGAATTTTTGTGTTCACCTGTTTCTTTTCCTTAGGATTCATTGTACTTGCTGTCTGCTTAGTAGTCACTTAAAATATTTTTAAAATTCAGAACTACTCCATATTAAATATTAATATTTTGCTGCAAAACGTTATTGACTCTTAACAGTTTTTATGTTGTTACACATGCCATCTATACTATTTCAATGTAACTTCTCAATTATAGGCTCAGCAGTTTGTCTCTGTCCTTTTACCACTTCCCTCTCAAGAAGAAGATTTTGTTACATACATTGCATGTGCATTTAGTTTAAAGGTAAGTATTTTTTTATTCAGACATTAAAGACATTTCAACATATGCTTCTATGTATTTTCAGTAGGCTTGGTTTTGAACATCTTGTACAGTTCATTATTTTATTGTAAGAATTAAGACATTTTTCCATAGAAATGTATTTTGTGGAGCCTTTATAGGGAAACAAATGTCTAAGCAATGTGCTCTATGGAAAATTGTTCTTTCAAGGACGAAGGTGTGAGGAAACCCGAATAAATAAGTATCTAGAAAGCAAATGCTCTCTTTTAAAGCAGAATATAAATGTTGTCAGTTCCTGATTAAAAAGAAGACAGATTAAAATAATTATGTTTAAACGTACTTGTAGAATTCAGAGATTGGTATTCTGTCTTCATGGGACATACAAGTATTTTATTAGTTATGGATATTATGATGAATTGGAATTCATAATAGGTTACAGGAAAATACTTAGTCGATTTTTTTGGAATTTGTTACTTTTCTGTATTTTATTCATAATTTTGGACATCATCAAGTGACTTACCATTATTCCAAGCTTTTAAATTAAAAAAGAGAAAGATGTATCAGAAGTTGGTAACAAAGTTGCAGTCTCAAGTATAGTCAAATATATTACTTGCTACAAAGGATGAATACTGTCCAATGACCATTTCTTCATCTTCATCTCTATGCTGTTGCTCTCCTTACTTGTTTTATTTCTCCTTTTTCTTTCTTAGGCTCTGCAATTCTTACAGTTGCTGATTTCACAGCTTACTATAGATATTTTCTTTATTGACTGGGAGAGACCTAAGGGCAAAGTTCTTAAAGCAGTTGAAGGTAACTCAAACTGTACTTGTTTGTATAAACAGCTTTGGTTAAATTCAAATATTACTCTCATGTATTAAATTTCAGAGCTTTATTCTGTGTGTTCTTTTTAGGTGAAGGTGTTATTAAAAGTGCTGCTGCACCTGTGAGCATTTGGAGGACATATTTTATAGCAAATGAATGGAATGAAATTCAGACAGTGAGAAAGATAAATCCTCTCTTTCAAGTGCTTGCAGTTCTTTTTTTCCTGGAGGTATTATTACTACAATTATTGCTATTGTTATTAATTTATTTTTTTTCACAACCAGAGTGTAACATCTGTTTTTTTAATTCTTGCATTCTCTGTTCTTCTTGCATTCTTCAAGTTCACTTGAAAAGTGTAATTTAGTAAAATGATTATTTTAATACACTTTTTAATTTATAAGTATGTATGTGTAGTTCATTGCAACATTTCATTAAGAGAGACTTAAATACATAATCAAAAACAAGCTTTAATTACCCGAGAGGCCTTTGTTAGCTTTCTTTGGTTTTTTTAAGGTAATGAGTTATCCTAAATGGCTAAAGAGACTGATAAAACTGTGTACACACTGAGCTCATTATTTGTGTACTGGCTCCCTCCTGACACACTCTACAGCTTTATTTCATATTTATCTGAACTGAGCTTCCTTCCTGCTAATTTGTGATAGTGACCTTTTATAAAGCAGGAAATGAAACGTGCCAGTTCTGGTCCTGATGGCATAACACAAGGCACTGATGCCTTCAGTTACAGCTTGGAGATATGTGAGAAATTCTGCTTTAGCTTTTGAAAAACATTTTGGATTATTTCTTCTGAAGTTTAATAAGTACTTTTATTTTGGGAAGTATTCTTCAAGCTTGCAGCAAAAAGTTTTCCCCAAACTAATTAATTTCCTCAGGTCATTCCTCATAGGCTCCTGGTATTACTAGAACAGAGAGGCTACTCTTAGTAGAGAGTCATCAATATCTTGTTTTGTAACTGGAACACTGGAATATGTAGACCCAAAAAGTTGAAATTTGGCAGAAAAAATATCAGAATAATAAGGAGTCAAACAGTAGAATCTTTTGGAGTTTTTTAGTGAAAATCAGTGTTGGCTGTTCGTGAGATATATCTGTGTATGGTTTTTAATTAATGTATCAACACATGTATATACAGTTATGGTTTTACTTATGTTTCTCAGTAATAAACTGGATCACACAATTGGGCTCTATCATACTGAACATGTCACTATTCCCAGGTCCATTTTTCCTACTTTTTTCTTCTTACTTCCTGTTGTGATGGAAGCAACAGGGTCCTCATTAATACCATTCATTGCCTCATGTCGCTACATTGACCTTGTTATCTCTTCAGGTGGTGGGATTTTCAAACCTGGCTTTAATGGATTCTTCTTCCAGTCTTTCAAGAAGCAGTGAGGGTTACATAGCTCCTTGGAGCCGTGTTTTAAGATTTGGTGTGTCTGCTGCTCTCTGGCTTGCCATTGCCTTCTTACAGGTACGTGAAACACACGACACACTGAAGTATCATTTTCAGGCTGGTGACTGGAAGGTAGGATGTATCACTAGCCCATCCATACTGCCTGTCACAGCACTGGGTATATTCTTTACTGGTTTGCTTGATTTAGACTTTTAGCTGCTTTAGCATGGTAGACTTTTAGAACTGCAAATGAATCTTCTGAGCTATGAGACGTGTTACTTTGTATTTTTGAATTTTAATCCTCTCAGAGACGTGAATTTATGCAACTGCTTTGTTTTGTTTTAAACAACTTTGAAGCTTCTCTAAAATGAAAAACAAGTTGTTGCTACAACTTTACTTTTTAGAGGAAGGATGTCAGTCCCATTTCCTGCAGTGGTGGCCACTAGAGAATCTGTAGTTTGTGGTGTTCAACTGTGAAGTTAAGTGCTTAATAAAGTAAAATCTGATGAACCAAAAGAAAATTTGGTTGATTTTTTACAGGTAATATTTTTTTCTGTGGTTTATGAAAGATTTGTTGAAGATAAGATAAGCCAATTTGTTGATTTGTGTTGCATGAGCAATGTAAGTATTTCTTTGTCTCATTTGTATAGTGGCATTTTTAATAGTTTAATATATAAGAGAGTTTTAAGAATATTCACTTATATTTATTCATTGAATTTAATCAGGGTTTACTAGCTAACAACCAAAGTCAATATTTCTTTCAGCTCACTTTATTTGTGCAATCTAAAAGAAGATATCTGTTAAACTTTAATTGGAAAAATGTTCTGGAACCATAGGTATCAATATATTCTTTTAGATGTGTGATTTTTAGGGTTTCTTTGAAGTTAAATCGGTTACATATGTTCATAGAGAAGTAAACAGTAGCAAACTGTGACAGATAAGGTGTGGAACCATTCACTGCCTTTCTGTCTGCTGGTTTGTATTTTAATACTTTTGTCTTGAATATGGGTCTTGAAGCTTTGTACAGCAGAAAATTCTTTTTAACTAAAGAAGAGTGTGTTTAGAATAGGTTGGATTACCTCATTTGTCCAGAACTTTTTAAAAATACAGAGATTAATCCCTTTTATGAGCCTTTCCAGCCTTAGGAAAGATTGATGAAAGACTCTTCCATGAAAGACTCATGTAGCACGGGTTGTAGAGAGAGTTAATTTGGTGTTTTATGTGATATGTAAATATGGTATCATATTGAATTAAATTCTATTAAATACAGTCTCCTAGGAGTTCAGCTGGAATCATGCATATGTATTATATATCACAGCAATAACTTTTGAATCAAAATAAAAGCTAATAACTTTGCTTTAATTTTTTGCCTCCGTGGAATTAAGCAGTGATCCTTGCTGTTGATAAACTAAACTTGAAACTGGTGTGTGTTTCTAGTTAAACATAGATAAAACTAATCAGTAAAAGGGTTATTAAATATTTTTCGGCCATAATTGTTTTGGTACTTGCCTACTTTGTAGAGAGGCTGGTCCTGCTGATCTTCACTATGAATTCAAAAGTTCAAATATAGTGTTTAACAAGTATTTTTCTCTTCCCTCATCATTAGATTTCAGTGTTTCTCTTGTCACACAGCTGCTTTGGTTATTATATCCATGGTCGCTCTGTGCATGGACACGCAGATACCAATATGGAAGAAATGAATATGAACCTAAAGAGAGAAGCAGTAAGTAAAAGTATTAAAGTTTACACCTGCTCTAATTATTTATTTTATTAAAAAAACCCCACATCTTTGCATTATAGATCTGCATTTGTGCATTACATTGTGCCAAGTTATGATACTTAAAAGATACCAGCTGTTGGCATGTAAATATGTGACTCAATAGTTCTTTTAGTTAGCTCTTCATCTTCATTATTTCTTCTCTGTTACTTCTTCAGATTTCATAGATATAAAATTCCTGTTTTTCTAAGAAGCTTTTTCTTGTATTTAAGAACCTTCTTTTTGATACTGAGGCTTTTCATAAGCTCATGGCCACATTAAAAAAAGATCCATATCAAAAAGCTTTCATTAAAAAATCTGAAAAACTTCTAATAAAGAAACATCTGCTCTTTCAATAATTTCTTTTATTCCATCTCTTTTCCTCGTGATATAACCTGTTCTGTACAGAAATTAATTTAAGTATTTTTTCTAGTTTGTTGTATCTTTGCTGCAAGATCAGGCAAACATAAAATGTCTAATACAAGATTGGAGCTCTTTGCACTAAATTTCATGACATCTTGCATCTTTGTGGGGACAAGTAAGAAGAAAGTACTTTAGACAAAGCATATTGCTATTTCAATGATAAATGGACAGAAAAAAAACATAACCATGTGAAAATTAGATCTCAAGCACTAAAATCTTTTCAATAATATTTTTGACTTGTGTGTTCCTATAATTTTTTCCTTATTGCTTATTTTAATACAATTTTGGTAAAAGCAGTTTTTTCCCATGTAGAGATGTTGAATTTTCTTGGGGTTTTAGAGATTTATTAAATGTGACCTAAAAAAACATATGGAAAAAGTCAGGAATCCAAAGTACAAGAAAAGCAGGACAAGTATGGAATTAAGGATGAACATAAAAGTAAAGGGTTTCAGAGTGTATGTCAAAAGATGTGTTGAAGGTAATGAACCGAACACGAGTGAAAAGAGGAATATGACTTTGTGACAGTAGGGGTCAGGGTTTCATGTCCTAAGAAAATCTTGCTATATAGAACCAGGGGTGTAGTGGATTAAAATATTTAGAGATATGAACTATTACGTGTACACAAATGAGAGGAAATGAAAAGCTTTTGACTTTTTTTGGGTCTATGAATGACATGAATAATGTTACTTTACAATTTTTTTAATTGCATAGGAAAACCTATGTAGTCAGAGAGGTTTGTTACCAAACACAGATGGCCAGACATTTCAGATTTCCATTGCCAGAAAAATGCGATTACACTATGACAGGATTCATGAAAGCCTAACAAGAGTAAGTGAGATATTTGTATTCTGTAAATGTTATTTAAAATATGTATTTTTTTTCCGCTGAAGTCATGGTCATGTTGTATTTCAGAAACGTGGTCCTGCTAGGCTTTTGGACTCATCTGCAAATACTTTTGAACAAAGCACAAGGGCATACAACACCATGAACAAATTTCTGGGTTGTTTTATTGATCACGTATGTATATATCACATTGCTATGTTAAGGAAAATGTAAGTAAAGTAAGTAAAGACTAAAAATCATAAATCTGAAAGACTGTAATTTCTCTCTAAGCATATGTGCTTAAAGATTTGATGTTGAAGACTTTATGGCATCTGGAACAGTGCTTCATTCCAAAAAAAAAAAAAAAAGTACTTTCTGCCAGAGTAGCCTGCTCTTAAAAATGACAAACGATTTTTTTGTTCTGTGCTTATTTTGTCTTTGAATTCATAAAACAAGAAATACTGTGTTTCCTTTTCTTACAGGTCCATAAAGAAATGGATTATATCGTTAAAGATAAGTTGTTGCTTGAACGGATTCTTGGCATGGAGTTCATGGAACCAATAGATAAAAGTATTTTTTACAATGGTAAAAAGATTTCTGATTTGATATTTGTACTTTTATAAGCATGTAGGGTTTTGCATAGATTTGTTTCTCAGGATTTATAATCCAAACTGGATTTCACAGGACAGGTCATTAAATGCCCACTTGTGAGGGAGGTATTTAAGAGAAGTTTTTCAGGTTACAGAAATCCTATTTATAATTTGTCACTTGACTGCAATGTTTTTTTAATTTAGGCAACCAAAAGGGTACTGTGTATACACATGCATGTGTTTATGAAGTGCACCTTTGACTTGCTATCTAGATCCATATCCACTTTGTAAATGGAAAGAAGACCCACGAGATTTAAATAGTTCTATGCTGATTTTTTTTTTTAATATAGAACCAAATTTCTTATGAAACAACCAAAGTACAGAAAGACAATTTCTTTAAAGAGGATATTGATCATAATGAGGATGTTTTAGTGGAATACTTGATGTTAACACACCACTCATCTTTTCAGACTCCTCTAAGTAGTTTGGGTTCTTGAATATTTTATTTTGAAGCTTTTTAAGCATTGCCAATACCTACAGCAAAAATGAGTATTCCAGCAGAAACAGGAATGCCACCACTTGTGATGCTGGTCCCTGGAGCTATGCAAAATCAGTCAGACTTGGATTCTCCAGTGCATTGTCCTGAATCCCCAGCCTATGCTAAACCTAGCCAAAAGTATTTCAAAGTGACCAGTTCATGTATTAAAAATAGATTTTAGTGAAAGCTCTTGACCATATCTCAACCTTCAGCCTAGGTTCCTAAATGGAAATCCCTGGAAGATGGATGCTGTGAAACACCAAGACTGTAAAAACTTTAACCTATCCATAATTAGTGCCAGATGACCAATACCTGCATCACTGGAGTCCTCCCCTTCCAAGGTTCTGGAACCTTCATAGACGTGGTCTGGGGACTAGTATCCACACTGCAGCGAAATATGAGCTGTGAACTTAGTCCTCATAACAGTCTGCTTCCTCAGTCCCTGAGCTGAACAGAATCCATCAAAATTATCGTTGAAAACCTTAGTTCAGACCCCAATTCTACCCCCAACCATAAATACAGCCATCACCTGCATGAAAACTAAACATTAACTAATCATCCAAGATGAGGCAAGTCCTCATTTTGAGTCCCTCAAGTACTCAGCTCTCCAGCCTTACTGTTCAGAAACTCTAAACCTTATCAGAACTGTATCAAATCCATAGATATTACCAGATGCCCATTACTCATCCTAAATGTGTCATTTTTCTTATGTAATAGCAACCTACAGATTACATCCCTGTACATCCTTTGGCCTCAGTCTGTGATTCCACATGATGCAATATCAGTCATTCCGAAAACCCTATTCTAAACCCCAGGACTACTCACCCCTAAATATTGGCACGTATACAATCGATCTCTGAGTTAAGAATGTAAGCGTGACAGGACATCTCCAAACTGTGCAGTATTCAGCAAAGTTTTGGGCTTTTGACTGCCATTGTTTCATAATCATAATCAGAAACGTTGAGACAAATACATTGTTTGATGGTTTAGATTGCTGTGGTTCCCAAAAGTTTAGATACAAATCCAGATTGGTTGGCAGTAGAACATACAAAATTTGTAATGAAAATAGGCTGTTTCCAATAAAACTCCAATAAAACTGACATTTTTTGCTGAAAAAGTAGAAAGAGGGAAAAGAACCTGTTTTCTGTAATTGTTTATTTTAAATGTTCTTTTATCTTTTCAATAAAATAAAGAAATGGATGAGTAGGCTAGACTACTTTGGCAATGAAAAGGGTATTTTAAGCTTAAATGACCAGTTTTCTGGGAAACTGTTAACCAATGAACAAAACTAATGTTCAGCTCTGAACCTCCTCCCAACTAAGGCTTCAAGCCTTTAAGTTTTTATTATTTCGGGGAGTTGGGGACAGAGTTAACACTTGCTAAAAATTTCAGTGACGAGTAGGTTACATCTGGTTCTTGTTCAAAGCAGCCTTTTTTAAACAACTTGATTAAGATTTCAAGAGTGAATAAACTTGCATGTAGCACACGGGCTTTTCCTATTGTGTTCTGTCAGTAGAAAGTCATTTTATGGGTGAAAAAGTTTTTATTATTATGTTTAAATAGAATGACTTAACTAGCTCATGCGATGCCATAGAATGCCAGACTTAGCTCTTGCTCTGACTTTCCTTTTCCTTGTCAGCTCTCTCAGCATGGACTGATGAACTCCACAAACTTGCACTTCACAGAAATAATCATTTTTCAAAAATTATTTCCTTTCTGTAGATGAAGGACAGTCTTTCAGTGATGTTCTCTATTATGGCAATGAGACAACGCTGCTCATCTTCGATATCCTCTTTTTCTCCATTGTGGATCTGGCTTCCCAAAGTTTTGTTTTAGCAGCTATTCTAACATATTTGCAACAAGAGGTAAATTTCAATTTAATATGAAAGTCATATTATGAAAATGTGGGCTAGTATGAAAGTTTATATTATATTATATTATATTATATTATATTATATTCATTAACTACATAATCAAGGCAGTAAGTTATCAGTATACAGTGACAGAAGATTATACTGAAGGCTTACAAAATAGTTTTTTGAATTTTTTTGTCAAATAAGCTCGTGAGAACTTAATTGTATTCACATGCCATGTTTATTCATATAGCCTGAATAAAGAGGCTATAAAATAACTTTCAATAAAAAACACGAAAAAAAGACTAAAGGGATTTAAGCACCTGACTCATCTTATTTACAATTTAAACAGAATTTGAAGTTATTATTTTATGTTAGGTACTGAAAAATACTGTTTGAAGTATTTCTTTGTTAATACACTTTTCTAAAATGTCCTTAGATATTTAGGTTTATTCGTAATACACTTGGGCAGAAGAATTTGGCATCCAAAACCCTGGTGGATGAAAGATTTCTCATTTAATTAAGAAGATTAAAACCTTTGTTGAGGAGTTAATCATGGAAGTTCTGTCCAAGATCAAAGCATCTCTGACCTGCAGATTAATTACAGTGCACTTTTCGATAATAATAATGTAATGGTTTTGAAATGTATCAGTTTTTATAATGTGTGTATTAAGCTTTATTTTTGTATATTTACAAATATTTTTTTAATTTGTGAACACTAAGCCATAGGCCTTTACAAGGAAAGGTACATGAAAATAAGACAGAAGTAAACTTACTGCTATTATTATTAGAATAAGATAAAAATTATTTAATGGCTTTTGGTAAGATATGGACTGTTCCTTTGAGGCAATAAATTGAGCATTCTAGTTGGCAGCAGAGAATGTCAACTCTTAAGTTTTCTGAAAATTCCTTAAATCTTTTTTCTGTATTTTTAAATTTTCTTTTGAGGTATTATGTTTAGCAAACATGTTTCCAGTTTTACACAGCACATGATTTTTTATAAATTAAGTTAATATTTCAGAACGGCTTTTTAAAGATCACTTATTTACAGCGACTCCAACTTGAATTTTTAACTTTTCTTTCTTGTGTCATAGTATTGTCTGCTTTTGTCTCTTTTCTTGGAGTTTATCATTGTTTTTCTTGGGTGTGGACTACGCACGACAAAGTTTCCTTGTGTTTGAGATACAGTAGTGTCACAGGGATGCAGAAAAACAGGCTACTTGTGATAGAGGAGCAGGGGAGATGGTTACAGGTATTTGGGGGTTGTCCCTGATCTTCTGAGATGCCCAGGGAAGGACAGTAACCCTTCTGTGCTGTTTCCACACGATACAGTAATTATTCAAGTGTCACTTATTAAGTGTTACGGGAGATTACGAATGGCCTTCTAAACACCTTAAAGTGAGGTGTCTACCTCCCATTTGTATCTCTGAAAAGTGTCCATGCCTTTTTAAAATTGTTTTTCAATAAATGGTTAAACATGAATAGTGTTTGCTGTTTTTATAGCTATTACTTATCTTTAGATGAGGGGGACTTTCACCAGCAAAATCACCATAAAAATGTTAAGTTGAGGTGAGTGTGCTTAATCCAAACCAGAGACTGAGGACACAGTTGGTTGGACCTAGCAGATTTCCAATGCAGACATGCTTAGCTGAATTGCAGCAGCATTGAATTTCAAGTGTTTCTTGGCTTCATAAAAAGTAACATGTTCTGTTGATACCATGCTTTACCATACCATACCATACCATATCATATATCATGGTATTAAGCTTAACACGGACATAAAACTCAGGGTCATTATTGCTCTGATGCATTTGCTGTTGGTGCTGCAAAACCCGTGTGGCTTGATAGTCCTAAATAGTTGCTATTTCCTGATAGAATGTGTCTGCCAGCAAGGCAGAGTTCAAGAGTTGATTTTCAGTTATTTTATTTCTATGCAGTTTCTATGGGCATTTCCATGTCGTGCTTTCCTTACTTTTGTCTGCTGACGTGCCCAATTCGTAGTTTGTTGGTGCACATTGTGCCTCAGAAAATGCACAAATACAAAACTCCCAAGAGAGTGAAATGTCCACTATAAATAAAATTAAGGTTGTTGCCTTTAGAGTGAATGTAATAATTATAGTGTCCACTCATTTCTGGATCTGTTAAAACAGCCAAAATTTGTGTTTCCACTGAGCACCATACCTGTATGACTTCATTAGTGCTCAAGTTCTTGTCTGTGAGTGCCAAAACTGTGAACTAAGCAAAGGAGGCACCTGAAAAATGTTCTGCTGTGGGACATTTGCAAGGCAAAGTCAGGCTCACGTGATGTCTGTGTATGTCTTCGGTCGGTATCTTTGCATAAATCATGCAAAAATCATGCCTTCTGATTGCTTTAGAGAGGCCCTTAATTATCTGCTGCTCAGAAGGTCGTGTGAAAGCTTCAATGACCTTGCAATTTGCAAAAAAACTACTGCTAAAGGCAACTCTTGTTACAGATAAATGATGAATTAATCTAAAAGTGTCCTGTCAAAGCCCTGCAGACACTTGGCCCCCTCTTTCTCCTCAGTGCACACACTACTCTGTTGTGGTTTATTTTTCCAGGTCATTTATCTAAAATGTTAATAATAGCTAACATAGGCACTCTAAATGATTTAGGAAATAATCACAGGAGTCAAAAGCTCCAGGAATTTGTAGGGAGCTTTTCTTCCAGGAATGAAGAAGCTTTTCTTCATTCTTGCTGTCCAATGAACACCTGAAATGGGTTGACTCCGCTTTGTTCTCCTATTGCTTGATATTTGTTCAAGAAGTAGCTCTTGTGACTCTCGTTCCAATTTAATATTTTTCCTTTTTAAAAATTAATATGCAGCTACAGTGTGTTGTTCGTGTGATGAACGTCTTTCAAGTTTAAAAATGTTGTATTTAATTACATGGTATTTCATATTCTTATATCTGAGCAATAAACATTTTTTCAAGTATTGGAGAGGGGTTTCTTGCATCTCTGCCTCTCAGTCAGTTGAGGACAGGCTGAGAGAGTCAGGATTCTTCAGCCTGGGGAAGAGAAGGCTCCTGGGAGACCTTATAGCAGCCTTCCAGTACTTAAAGGGACCTACAGGAGAGCTGGGGAGGGACTCTATGGGGTTGTGTAGTGATAGGATGAGGGGTAATGGTTTTAAACTGAAAGAGGGGAGATTTAGGTTAGATACCAGAAAGAAGTTCTTCACT
>JAOWAV010000012.1:124570357-124586382 GCA_028571045.1 Scolopax bukidnonensis
CCTGGAGGGGTTCAAGGCCAGGCTGGATGGGGCTTGGAGCAACCTGCTCTGGTGGGAGGTGTCCCTGCCCACGGCAGAGGGGTGGAACTAGATGGTCTTTAAGGTGCCTTCCAACCCAAACCATTCTATGATTCAGCCCACCCTGCCCCTGTCTGGCAGCAGGTTCATGTGCTGGGGAAGATGCTGCCTGTCCCTGCTTCCCCAGAAAATGAGGGGAGCACAGCCCTGGGTGGCCAGAGGCCAAGGTGGCCTTTGCAGGAGAATGCTGCCCAGCTGGGTGGCAGTGTCTTTGGGTGCCAGGGTGTGCCTCGAGGAAGCAGCACCGGTTCTTTCGTGAGAAGAATGAAAATCCAAACACAGCAGTGAAATCAGCTGAGAAGCACGACGCCCCGACTTCCTGGTGTGTCTAAGAGGAAGAAGGAACAAAACCTCCAGACAAACTGCTCTTTGAGCACCAGCTTCCTCCAGCTTTACCTCCTCCGTCTCCACCCCAGCCCTCCCAGCTTCCTCGTGTGACTCTTACCACACCAAAGCAGAGTGGTGACACCTGCCACAGCTGGCTTGGGAAAGCCACCATCCAGGGATGTCACCCTGTGGGCAGGAAGGCCGAGCTGCTGCCAGCTCCCACGGGCTGGAGCACACGAGTGGCTCTGCACTGTGGTGCCCACGGGGAGCACCAGGGTCCATGGCTCGGGCTGGGGATCGTTGCATATGAAGTAGAGGGACTCAGGTTGGGGTTGCAACCAGAATCATTTATTATAAGCAACACTCAAATTATATTGTCTTTCAGATCACTCCTTCCTTTTCCACTAAGTCCATCACTGTTATCATCTTGCCCAACCAACATCTTCTTGCAAAACCCAACCACCAGATGAGTGGATTCTTCTCTAATCAGTAGAGTTGTCTTTTGTTAGCATTTCTGCTTGTTCTGTTCCTTGTTCTGGTCTTTGCTCTTCCACAATCTTTGTCTCTGCTTTTTCCCAATCTGTCTAACATCCTGTTAACCCACAGGGGGATCACAGAGTCGGAGGTCTTTCTCCTCAGAGCTGCTCTCCAGCAGGTCACCCCCAACCTGTCCTGGTGCAGGGGTTATTTCTCCCCAGGTGCAGCACCCTCCACTTGCCTTTATTGAAGTTCATCAGGTTCCTCTCTGCCCAACTCTCCAGCCTGTCCAGCTCTCCCTGGATGGCAGCAAGTAGCGCATCACTGGGGAAGTGCTGGGACCTCTTAAAGATGCAATTAAAGATCAGACACATTTAAATGCATCTAGAGAGAGGAAGAGAAAGGAGTTGATTCCCTCTGGGGAATGGTGCTTGTTTCCTGAGGCTTTTAGCTTCCTCAGCTTCCCCTGTCTCTCCAGCACCACTTGGTTGCAGCTGCTTTAACTGAGAGATGGGTGCAGCAGGTGAAAGAAAGCAGCAATTAGAGAATCTGGGAAGCTTAAACCCCACCCCCCCATTCATTGTCATGCCACCTGTAGCTATAAAAGCTTTTCTGGTACCAACGGTGTATAATTAGAGGAGGTGGATGTTTCCACACTCTGTGCTGGTGTCCATGCTGGAGTGCAAAATCCTGGCTGCTCTTCGCTCCCCTTGGCAGTCTCTCAGCTCAAGGACGGTGCAGCAGGAGCCTGTGAGGAGAGGGACCCAGCTCTGCGGGCACCTGGGGTCAGTAATATACACCCCCAGAAACCAGCTCACAGGCGGGAGTGAGCCCTGGCCCCCAACGCCGTCCCTGAGCAAGCATCTCGGAGGGTTCTTGGTAAGCAAGGAGCCCTGGCAGGGTTTGCTGCCCCGCAGGGCCAGAATGAATTAGGATGTTTGGATTAGGATGATATTAGGAAGAATTACTTTACTGAGAGAGTGGTGAGGCACTAGAACAGCCTGCCCAGGGAGGTGGTGGAGTCACCATCCCTGGAGGTGTTTAAGAACCATGTAGAAGTGGCACTTCTAGGGCATGCTCTAGAGGTTAAGGTTGTTAGTTTGTGTCTGTTTGTGGGGGTTTTGGTGGTTTTTTTTCTGGTTGGACTCGATGATCTCGAAGATGCCTTCCAACCATGAAGATTCTGTGATTCTGTGATGATGCTGGTGGCACCAAGTGAGGAGAGGAACGAGTGGAGGAGCCAAGACTGGGAAGAAATACCTGGGACGGCGGGGACAGCCAGGCCCAGAGGCACCAGAACGAAGCATAGAGTCAGGTCAGGTCGACCTTTTGGCTCATTTTTTGCCCCACACAGGAAATGCAAGGCAGACCCTTTTCCTGGCTGTCTGCAATCTGCTGGCCTGAGGGGAGAGTGAGGGACCCAAAGCTGATGCTGCAGGGACACTCTACCTGTGATGATACCTTCTCCTTACCCAAGGATCACCAGACAGATTCCCTTGTCCCAGAAAATATGGCATTCCTTGAGAAAGGCACCTACAGTCCTGGAGGGTGCCATCTTCAGTCTTTTCCCTGTGTGACAGAGGTTCAGGGGACCCACAGTGACATGACTGGGACCTGCAGGTCTGGATTCTGAAGACTAGACCCATTGATACTCCTGTGTGAGCCCTGAGCTCCCTGATGGGTGTCAAGACACATGCTTGGCTACCTGCATGTGACCAGTCACCCCCTGATTGAGTGAGA
Organism: Scolopax bukidnonensis; assembly: GCA_028571045.1. Taxonomy (NCBI): domain Eukaryota; kingdom Metazoa; phylum Chordata; class Aves; order Charadriiformes; family Scolopacidae; genus Scolopax; species Scolopax bukidnonensis. Next base: position 124,572,980 of record JAOWAV010000012.1, read on the forward strand.
GACCTTTGGTGAACCACCAACGCTCCTGTTTCATAAGCAATCATAGAACCATAAGGTTTGGGTTTGAAGGGACCTTCAAAGACCAGCATGTCCAACCCTCCTGCCATGGGCAGGGACATCTTCCACTAACTTGGGTTACCCATCCAACCTGACCATGAACACTTCACTGCTGGGGCATCCACAATTTTTCGGGGCAACCTGTTCCAATGTCACACTCTGACTCGTGACTCTGCACCTGGATTTACTCCTGCATCAGAAAAAAACGCTTTTGCTGAGCAAGTTGCTCCTGCCAAGCTCTCTCATAAACAGTGAAACCATCTGGAGCTCCTGCTAAGAACCAAGGAAACTCGGCCGCCTCTCCACAGGACATCTTAACAGGCCAAATCTCCTTAGTTACAAGCGCTCTGAAGCAAAGTTCAAGGAAACATGTATTTATTGAGAGAGGACATCATTTTAAGCCCAGGAGCCAGTAGAGGGTCTGTACATCTAAGTAAGACACCGCTGCCCAGCCTGCTGGGTAGGTTTGTCACTAATGAGCCTAAAACCCAGCCCTGAGACTGGGTCCTGAGGACTTCTCTTCCACCCCAGTTCGCAGCTTTAGGCCAGGTTGCCCCTCAGGACTGGAGGCAGCCCCCCACCATGTGCCCTTGCAGCCTCGGGCCAAGCCAGGTCATGGTTCCACATGGCTGGCTCTTGTGGGATTTTCCCAGGAGAAGTGTCAGAAACCCTGGGAATGGCTGGGGACAAAGCCTGGTCCCTGGAGACAAAGCTGTCTGCTGTGAGAGAAAAGCCCCTTTTCCCTCAGCAACACCCTGGGAGCTGCCCCCTACCCTGCTTCCCTGCCATCCCAGGGCTCCCAACAGTGGGTCTGGATACCCCCAAAGCGCACTTTTCCTTCCCCAAACCCCCTCTGCAAACAAACCTGAGAGTTCACAGAATTGCAGAATTGCAGAAAACCTGAGAGTTCCCAGTGGGGTGGCCACGCTGGCAGCTTAAAAGTTATCTCCCCCAGCCCCCTGGGGGCTTGTAACCATTAGCCCCAGAGCCAGTAGGGTCCAGTTCCCCTCCTGGCCCCCCCAGGCTTTGCTGAAGAGCCTAAAGGAAGGCCGCCAACAATCATAAAACTGCCCCAAAGTTCACATCCCTGCCCAAAGTCTGGTGATGCCGCAGGTCCCTGTCCCCGCTGCGTCCCAGGGTTGATTTCAGCTGAAGGAAAAGGGAAATGGCCCTGTTTGCTTTGGCTGGTGCCTGTAAATACTTTTCTCAAAAATAACCCCCAAGCACGTGCTGGAACCCCCACCGGTGGCCTGCTCCCCCTCGCTGCCTCATACCACAGGCATTAGCAGGGTTTGCACCCAAAATATTTATTTTTTAGGGTTAATTTCTGAGCCGGGAGCGGGGGGGGGAGGAGGCAGACTCCCAACAATCTACCTTGTTAATCAAATGCAGGGTTGTTGGTTTTTTTTTTTCCTCTGGGTTTACCCACACATAATGAAGGCTGTACTCTGGCCAAAAACTGGAACAGAAATGTTTTTGAACAACCTCTCTCTTGTTTGCTCAGTCCCGGAGCAATATTGACTTAAGAATATTGTCTTGCCAGTGACCTGCTAGAAAAGTTGAAATTTCTTTCGTATAACCTGGAGAGAAAAGGGGGCCTCTCAGCAAAGCCCTTCGCCAGCAGTGGCACCTGAGGCAGATTTCATGTCATTTATAAAAGGTTAAACTGCAGAGAATCTTCTTATAGAGAAGAAATGTGGCTATTTTAGCAACCATCCCAAAGAGTTTCAAGGACTTAGTAAGATAAGAAAGGATGTATGTGGCCCTGGGAACATGATGACCCAAGAAATAATGGACATTGTCTGACAAACAGGTGGCAACAGGGAGATCATTAGTTTTAATGAGCAATTAAGCAGTTAGAATGTTTTGCCAACATGAAAAGTGAGCTGAAGGATGGGTGAAGAAGATGAAGATGGAGGAAGAAATGACCCTCACTCAAAATGAGGACCACCAGAAGGCACAAGTAGGCATGCCCAAAAGCTTATTAGAGTATCTAAATGAATTATTGGAAATGTAATGAATACCTGTGGCTGTGTGCTCTCCCTGTTTCTCCCCCTTCCTCCCCCCCAACCCCCAGCTCCTGCTCGGGCCTTGGCCACCATGGCCATCCCAACAGCAGCTGTGATAACTTCTATCTGGGCTTTGGAGGATGGCTGGCAGCATAGTCAAAATACCGTCTGGAGTGGGGACCTGGACATTTTATTCTCATGAGAATATGACTCTAGGTCAGTTATCTTACTGTATAAATAGGGGACAGCCCCAGAGCCCCTGGAGCTCTCCTGTATGGCAGGGGCTGCACACCAGGATCTCCCCTGTTGGGAGGACACTCGCTTAAGGTTCTGCTCCTTGAGGCTGAGAGATTCCTTGCACCAACAGATTCTTGGTAAGTGACTAATAGCAGGGTAAGCTTTGAAATCTTAGCTAAGTAATATAAAGGGTTAATTGCACATATATTATCCTTCAGACATAAAGCATTGACCAAGTCTGGGACTGGGATTGGATCCAGTCGCACCCAGACTCCTCTCTGAGAGGGAGTTAGCCATCTAACCCCCTGCACCCGGCGCCGCAGGACAGAACACCACGCAGCTGATAATTCCCCTTTTGGCCGTGCCTGAGCATGCGGATTGAAAGCTCCAGAGGAGTGATTTTTGGCAGCCTGAGCCGGTGCTGGAGCCATGCTGAGGTCGGGCTGGCTCCTGGCTGAGGGGGGACGAGCTCCCCAAAGGCAGCAGAGCAGCTGGCAGGGGTGATTTCACCACGGCCAGCATCTTCAGGAGGGTGTAAAAAATCGTGAGAGAAGACACGCTTGCAGCAGCGGTGGGGGCTGAGGGAGGAAGGGTATTTTCTGGCACTCCCTCCTCTCTCCAGCTGCGGCCCCAGCAGCCCTCCCTCACCCCCATGCCACCCACCCACCCCCAAAATGGTCCCTTTTGCCATCGAGGCACCATGTTAGGATCAAAACCCATCCTGCAGCAACAGCTCTGCTGTCAGGCCGGGCTCTGCTCAGCAGGAAACTCCTCCTCTCCGCCGCAGGAAGGGGAGCCAGAGAAGCTCTGCCGGCTCCTGAGGGACACGGAGTTGTCACGCCACTCTTGGACATGCCACTGGGGGTTGCCTGGCTGTCGCCCCAAACCCCTGTTCCCTCCTAAGCCCATAAGTCCACTCCTTCACAGAATCATAGAATGGTCAGAGTTGGAAGGGACCTTAAAGATCATCAAGTTCCAATCCCCCTGCCATGGGCAGGGACACCTCCCACCAGACCATCTTCTCTCAGGACATTTCCCCATCTTATGTGCCTGTCTATCCCAAACATTACCTCCCTGCCTGTCACCGTGCTGCAGAACCCCACGTGTCCCCCTGCCCACACGTCCCCCAGCAGGAACAGATGTCAGCCCTGCAGTCTCTCCACAGGGATGGGGATGCCACCAGGAACGGCTGCTGCCAGGCAGCTCTGGCTGCCACCATCCTGTTTGTGGTGGCTTCCACGCTCTGAGACTGACAGAAGCCAGGTTGGACAAAGACAGGCTTTGTCTTGGACAGAAAGGGACTAAAGGACCAACTTTGGCCCAGAAAAATTTTGCATCCAGACCCTTCTCTCCTGGGATAGAGGAGGTTGGGAGGAGAAGGGTAAAAACATTGTGAGAACACAGGAGAAAAGCCTCTTGATGAAGTTTGCCGCTGTTTTCCAAAACCACCTGGGCTGGAAGCTGAAAGCATTGGTGGGGCAATTTAACTCGAGTGATGCCACTGCCACGCAGGGAGTTGGCAATGCCTGCTGAGAACGGTGGCTGAAACCCTCTGAGCTCCCCAAATGCTTTGAGAAACGTTATATCACCTCCTGGCCACTAAATCTCTGCCGAGCACTTGGAGACCCCTGGGCCAAGCCCGTTGTGCTCAGCCTGCTCTTGCACAGGGAGAAGCTCTGGCCCAAATGCTGCCTTTCCAGGGGCCACCCCAGCACTGCCACCTGGGTTCCAGTCCTGGACCATCTTCAAAGTGAAAAAAACCCCTGTGACCTCCTCCAGCCACCCCACCATTCAGCTGACGATCAGACTCTGCCACCGCTTGCTGCCGAGGGGATGATTTTGAGGCAGGAGCCAAAGGATGAGCCTTCCACCTCTGCTCATGACAGCCCCTGCGTTGAACTCCAGATGAGTTTTTAAGTGTACTAGAAAAATAAAATTAAACAAAAGTGTCTTAAAAGACCTTCAAAATAAGGTGCATGGAATAAGCTCTGATATTAGAGAGAGAAGTGAAAGATATGTATCTCGCGAGGGCAGAGAATGGCAGATGAATAAATATATTTAAAATTGCAAAATACCAGGTTACAAAACTTCCCCCTGCCAGTAAGTGACCTTAAAGACCTGCTATTTTATTTGTTATCATGAATTAGCTTATGTTTATTTGCTTCAGCCTGCTCCCTGCTCTGTCTCTTATTCTTAGATCTTTCTTGTTTCTCTCATACGCACCCCCCAAGCAGCCTGGAACCCCGTCCTCTCCCTGCCCTCTGGTTACAGGGACAAAACAGCAGAACTGGTGTTTCCAAGAAAGAAAGTGTGGTCCTCGGGCTCATTAAACGCAATCTCCCTGTAATTATCTTAAGTTAATATCGCTTACAATACTCGTGGCTTACAATAATCTGAGTTAAAGCTGTTACATTGTATGTTATAGATATATAGGTATTGTTATATGGAACAATATGCAAATCACAGCAGAGCTATCAGCTTCTTAGCACCGCCATTTACGTCTCATGAGATTTACTCAGAAAGTATGAATGCAGGCAAAATAGCTAGACATTACCAAAAGCCCAGTTATTTTAGATCAGTTATGATCAAAAATACACTTCCATGGAATGGTATGCCGGGGCCGTATACCCACCTGCCTACATATATATTCCCTGCTTATGCACTCGGACAATTCAGTGGTTAAAATCCCATTTTTCTCACCCCTGCCACAGCAAAATGTAAATAGGCAGCTTGTTCTGCTGCTCTGCTCTATACATCAGCGCCGAGCGACCGTCAGCCACAAAAGGGTCCAGGAGCTTAGTGCTGAGCTGGCAAAGCTGCTGCTGGTGCAGGAGCCTCCTCATTTGGAGCCACGTCTGCTCTGCTGACAGAAGTAAAAAAGGGGCTTTTGTCATTTGTCAATAAACAGATTAGAAACTGTTCTGGAGAGACACCGGTAGCCCCATTGCGACAAGGGGCAGCCGCCTGTGGGAGATGTGAAGAAGGAGCTGCCTGGCTGGAACCCAGCTCCTCTCCGGTCCTACCTCTTTTGAAGGTGGCTCATGGACCCTGACGATGCTCCCCGGCCACGGGGGCTCAGGGCTCACTTGCCTGGCTGACACTGGCCATTGCAGCTCTGGCAGGCAGCTGGCGGGAGCTATTCCATCAAAACAACAGGTTTTCATCAGAAAATGAAAAGTCACCGTGCTTTGAGCCAGCAGAGCAGCTTTTCAGGAACTTTTGAGGAAAAAGAAACATTGTTTTTTCAGGACGTGCCTCATTCCCTGCCGGTTTCTTGAGGTGCTTGAGTCTCCCAGGACTCCTGCATCTATGCATCTATGTGCTATAGGCAATCCTGCTTTGGCAGGGGAATTGGACTAGATGATCTCTAGAAGGTCCCTTCCAATTCTGACAATTCCGTGATTCTGTGATCTGCAGCTCCTGGGGGCTCCTAATATTTCAGACTTTTTATTTTCCAGGGCTGGGAAGCCTGGAAACACCTAGCAGGAAAGAGGGATTAGCTTCCGGCAGCAAAGGATAGAGCGTGGCATCCCAGAGGATATCACCTCACACCAAGGACATTAGGGTTCCCATGCCCACGCTCAATGAACAAGGAGCTTGGACACATTGAAGAGGACTTGGATATCAATGCAATGGACAGCTACAAGCTCTTCAGAAGGGACAGGCAAGGAAGGAGAGGAGGAAGGGTGGCCCTGTATGTTAGGGAGGAATATGAACGTGTAGAGATAAATGAGGGTAGTAACAGAGTTGAGTGCCCATGGGTATGAATCAAGGGGAGGGCCAGCAAGGCTGATATTATCAATGATCTGGACTAGGGGATCAAATGCACCCTCATCAAGTTTGCAGATGACACCAAGTTGGGTGGGAGTGTTGATCTGCTGGAGGGTAGAAAGGCTCTGCAGAGGGATCTGGACCGCCTTGATGGTTGGGCTGAGACCAATGGAATGAGGTTCAATAAGGCCAAGTGCCAGGTCCTGCACTTGGGTCACAACAACCCCGGGCAGCGCTACAGGCTGGGGGAAGAATGGCTGGAGCTGCCTGGCAGAAAAGGACCTGGGGGTGTTGGTCGACTGTCAGCTCAACATGAGCCAACAGTGTGCCCAGGTGGCCAAGAAGGCCAACAGCCTCCTGGCCTGTATCAAGAACAGTGTGGTGAGTAGGACCCCAGAGGTGATTGTCCCCCTGTACTGGGCATTGGTGAGACCCCACCTCGAGTACTGTGTCCAGTTTTGGGCACCCTAACACAAGAAAGACATTGAGGTGCTGGAGCAGGTCCAGAGAAGCGCAACGAAGCTGGTGAGGGGTCTGGAGCACAAGTCTTGTGAGGAGAGGCTGAGGGAGCTGGGGGTGTTCTGTCTGGGGAAGAGGAGACTGAGGGGAGACCTTCTCACTCTCTACAACTCCCTGAAAGGAGGCTGTAGAGAGGCAGGGGTTGGTCTCTTCTCCCAGGTCACAGATGACAGGACAAGGGGAAATGGCTTCAAGTTGCACCAGGGGAGGTTCAGGTTAGATATTAGGAAATATTTCTTTCCTGAAAGTGTTGTCAGGCCTTGGAATGGGCTGCCCAGGGAGGTGGTTGAGGCACCATCCCTGGAGGTATTCAAGAGATAAGCTGACGTGGTGCTCAGGGATATGGATTAGTGTTGGGTTGGTGTTGTTTTGGGTGTGGTGTGGGGTTTCTTTTTGTTTGTTTGTTGTTTTTTTTAAATTTTTGGTTTGATTTGGTTTTGCTTTTTTCCTTATTGGTTGGACTAGATGATCTTAAAAAGTCCCTTCCAACCTAGGTGATTCTGTGATTCCGTGATTGTACGATCACAAAAGGAAATTCCTGGAAGAAAATTAGACTTAAGAAAATTAGTTTAGGGAACAACAAACCCTAAAAAACCAAGCTAAACCCCAGGATTTCCATTCAGGTCTCATACATGTCTACATGTTTATCCAAACTTCTTTTTGAAATGGGAGCCCTCCATCCCATTCTCTCCCTTGTTGCAGGAACTGAAGCTTTCCTGCGGGTTTTTTATGGGAAAATATACTTCCCTCAGTGCCAGCTTTGCCGTATTGAGGGCACACGATTTGTCCTTTTATCCAGGTGCTTATCTCTCCCGTGTTTGATGTTTATAAGAGCTATTTGCCAATGATTTTCCAAGGTGTCGTAATAACAGGTGCTGCTTCTCTTATGCCTGCCAGAGTGAAACTGCCTGTATGAGATCCAGAGATAGTGCAGAATAAGAGATGTGCTGCTTCGGCTGTGGCTACAATCATCAGTTCTCCTGGGTAGACTTGTCCTTCCACCACCCGGGGCAAGGCTACATGTCCAATTTGGGCAGGTCTTTTAGAACAGCTGGAGGGAGCAAAGGCTGCTCCATATGGTCTGAGGGCGTACAAGGTGAGAAGCCCACAGCCCTCATTTCCTTACCCACAGCGAGCTGCTCACCTGCCTTCCCAGCACTGAGCACCGCAGCTCAGAGGGACACATTCTGCAGGACAAGGGACACACTTAAAACGTCCCTCTGAAGCACTTCCCTTGCTGTTTCTGATTGATTGCTGTTGTAATCTGGTGGATTAAGAGTCCGCTTAGTTGTAAGCACCGGCTTGAATTCCTCATTACCCACCACATTCCTCCAAAGGTCTGGTTTAGCATCTTCTGATGGAGGTGTGAGCAAAGGAGCAGCAGCTGCCAAGGGTGGCAGACCCTGAGCTGAGAGCAGAGAATGTGCTCTAGAGCCCTGGGCAGGATTTGAGGAAAGGCACTAAATACTAAATCTCATTTCTTTTGCGTTTGTGGAAAGTAGAAGGAGTAAGTGACAGATAGACAGACAGACAGGGAACAGACAAGAGAACATGAGGGAAGGCGAGGGGCTTGAGGGGGAGAAAAGGTTTCTCCTCATCACCACTGAAGCTTGGCACCTACACCAGGGGTTATGAGACATCTTCTGATGTTCAAATATATCCGGGCTTGATGTGTTAATCCTATTTTGCCCACCATTATGTGATTACCAGGACCTGTTGCTCTGGTGCATTAAAAGCATCTGCCAAACAAGGTTATAAGATTGTGCCTTCAGCAGAAACAGCCAGAAATCCTCATTTCACTCATCCTCACCACACAACAGTGTTCAGTGTGGTGCCATCACACTGTATGCAGCCCAGGGGACCCTGCTGCTCTCCAAAACCAGGCCACCACCCCCTCAGAAACAGCACAAGTAAACGGCATGTTTCGAGAGCTTAGGATTCAACAAATGGAGAGAGAAACCCTTTGATGTGGGGAATGGCCCATCCTTTTTCCAACCGGATGGACATGGATCTCCTGAACTCGGAGATGCACCACTGAGCTGTCCATCACCTCTTTCTTTTTGGTTGTCTGCTCTCGCTGTGCTTGCTGCTGGCAGGGCAAGTTCTGTGCTCAGCCGCTCACATCCAGACGTCCTGAGAGCCCATCAGCACCGTCCACAGACACCTGAGCACAGAACACGCCCCACTTCACGGGGTTGACCTCCAGCTCCAGTGCTGTTTCACTCTTAGCCTCCTCAGATTTTCACTCAGGGCACTCCTTCCACTGCTTTGGTTTTAATTAAAAAGATGGTTTTAATTCCACACATCATTTTGAAGAACTTGAATAGCTTTAACCGAGCCAAACATGCATCTATTCTTTTACATTTATTTTTTTTTATTTTTTTTAAATCATATGACTTTTCATCTCCTCCATCCAGGCTTGAAAAATTACAGCTTTCCTAGGGTCTGTGTTTCAGATGAGGGCTCAGTGCTGGTTTGCTACGGGGGATTAAATATAAGGCAAAGATGAAAGAGTCAGTGCAGCCCCCTGTGTTCAGTACAGGAGGCCACTGCAGGGTTCCAAGGAGTGTTTCAGACAGCGCCGGGCAAACTGATTTGGAAAGGAAAACTCTGAGAGAATTCGGTGCTAATGACATCCCAGCAGCAATGATATCCCTTTCTCTCCCCTGACTGAGCTTTATCAGAAAAAAACAGAAACATCCTTAATATTCCTCGCACAAACCAGGCATGGATCCAAAAATATTTTACCTCTGAGTAAGTGGGGAAATGAGCTTTTCTACCGTGCATTCTACTCCAGTGACTCACCGAGTGGCTCAGCCCCCAGCGGGAAGCATCCTTGCACGGGGATCCAGCAGCAGCAATGCTCAGTCAAGCACAGAATCAGAAGCATAGAATTGTCCAGGTTGGAAGGGACCTTCAAGATCATCTAGTCCAACCATCAACCTAACTGACAAAAAAAACATCACTAAACTGTGTCCCCCAGCACCATGTCAACCCGTCTTTTGAACACCTCCAGGGATGGTGCCTCAACCACCTCCCTGGGCAGCCCAGTCCAAGGCCTGACAACACTTTCAGGAAAGAAATATTTCCTAATATCCAACCTGAACCTCCCCTGGTGCAGCTTGAAGCCATTACCCCTTGTCCTGTCATCTGTGACCTGGGAGAAGAGACCGACCCCCACCTCTCTACACCCTCCTTTCAGGGAGCTGTAGAGAGCGAGAAGGTCTCCCCTCAGTCTCCTCTTCCCCAGACTGAACACCCCCAGCTCCCTCAGCCTCTCCTTATAAGGCTTGTGCTCCAGACCCCTCACCAGCTTCGTTGCCCTTCTCTGGACCTGTTCCAGGACATCAATGTCTTTTTTGTAGTAAGGGGTCCAAAACAATCCTGTGCCATCACAGTTGATGGGCTGCACGTAAACCCAAGATTCATTTGAACCCCTCTAGGGATGGGGCATCCACAGCTTCTCTGGGCAACCTGTTCCAGTGTCTCACCACCCTCACAGCAAAATTTGTCCCAAATGGCTAGTGGATTCCTTCTGGAGGGTACACACATCTCCCATTCCTGTCTGGGGGAAAAAAAAAATCCCAGGATAATGTTCACAGAACGAAGGCTGACCCTCCCCATCTTGTGCTACGGATGATCCCTTCCATCCACTGCCTCAGGAGAATAAAACATATTTATTCTCAGTACTGTATTAAGGAAGAGATGCTGATTCTTTAACAAACCACATGGGAACACACGCTTGTCCAATTGTTGGTTCAGGAGGGGTTCATAATGCCTTTGAGCAATAAAAGGCAGAGGCTGGTGATAGAGCGGAGCAAGAGGAGAGGCTGATCTGCTTCCCTTGCTCCCCGTTGCTTCTCCCCAGGAGCTGGTGACTTCCCTCACCATAGCCTGGCATCCCTCTGCTCCTTGCTGGGCAGGACTCAACTCACTGAACAGGCAGTAGCTCAGGCAACAAGAAAGTACTTGGAGTAGTAGTAGTCCAGTTCTGGGCCCTCCAGCTCAAGAAAGACAGGGAACTTCTGGAGAGAGTCCAACGATGGGCTAAGAAGATGATCAAAGGACTGGAGCACCTCTCTCACAAGGGAAGGCTGAGAGACCTGGGTCTGTTTAGCCTGGAGAAGAGACAACTGAGAGGGAACTTCATCGATGTTTATCAATATCTAAAGGGCAGGTGTCAAGAGGATGGGGCCAGACTTTTCTCAGTGGTGCCCAGTGACAGGACAAGGGGCAACGAGCACAAACTGGAACACAGGAAATTCCATCTCAACACGAGGAAAAACTTCTTTCCTTTGAAGGTGGCAGAGCCCTGGAACAGGCTGCCCAGGGAGGTGGTGGAGTCTCCTCCTCTGGAGATATTCAAAACCCACCTGGACACGTTCCTGTGCAACCTGGTCTAGGTGAACCTACTTTGGCAGGGGGTCAGACTGGATGATCTCCAGGGGTCTCTTCCAACCCTACACCGTTGTGAAAAAAACCCACAACTGAATAGTTCTCTATTTCCAGCTTTGGGAGTCACACTGTCCTGGCAAAGGGTCCGTGGAGCGTGAAGGAGGCACAAGGAAGGGGCTGGGCTCTGGGTGAGAGATGGAGGCTGTAGAAGGCAGGAGGACGTATTCCTGCAGCTGGGTCTCTGAGCCACTGCCCCCCTCCCCACTGGGACCCCGGGCAGGGGCTGCTGTCCCCGGTGAGCCCAGGGCAGACCCAGATGTGCCGAGACCCCCGTCTGCAGGGCGGTACGACCCAGCTCCCAGTCTGCTTGGTAATGACTCAGGAGCCTGAAAAAAACACCACAAACACCCTCCCGAATCACTACCAATTGTTCATGTGTCATTTTTGATGTGTTGGCAAACAGCTCGTGGAGACAAGTTGTTCTGACAGTCAGGCAGACACCTTGTCGTTCCCCATCCAGAGGAGAAGGCATTCACCTCTCAGTCAGTTTTACGTGAAGTCCTTGACCATCCCTCCTCACCCACCACCAGGTTAAGACCCCAATCCAGACCACACAGAAGGCAATGTGAAGACCTGCTGACGCCAGTCACATTGGGACCTCCTTTTTGGTCAAAATAATTGCAAAGTAACCATAGTGCACATTTTTACATGCAGTATGTCCTTTATAAAAGGAAGTTGTGGGAGCACCTCTTTATTTATGGTGAATATTTTTGCAACAAATTTAAACGCCAAACTAAATTTCAAGGACTGAGATGAAGTTATGCATGGAAGGTATGCAGACTGGGTGAGGGAAGTACCACGTTCTTCACTGGTTTTGGTGAAAAAGAGAATGAAAAATGTCCCCTCTCCCACATCTGCTCATTTTTCAATGAATGAGTGAGATCTGTTGCATCACGGTTAAATTACGGAGATGGGAATGTGCCTTTCATTGTATCTGAGCAAAAGGAGAAAGATAAGAAACTAGAATCACAATACAAGAGAGGTAATTTCTGAACTCTGCTGTAACTATGGCAACCTTCATTCACAGTATTTAACTGAGAGGACAGGAAAATAGCGCACTCAGGAAGCCTGAATAAATTATTTACATCATTGGCTTACAAACATTTCAAAGACATGAACTTTTATGAAAATTAAACTTTACAGGAAAGTTCATATTTGCAGGAATCACGTGACATCCCCTGTTCATGCCGACTACAGGGACACATCTTTCTGCAGCAGCCAGGCATGAAAGGAGCTATATTTCAAGATGATGGGCAAAGGGGAAAAAAAAGAGGTGAAATCTGGAATAAAGTATTAACCGAACTTCCAATACAATGCCCTGTAATTGTGCAGTTAGTGTTAAAAGCTGGTGCTGTCAGGAACAGTGTTTTAGTCTTCCTTGACCGTACAAAAGCCAAAGGTGACCCCGGGCCAAATTATTCTGTCACTTAAATGTACGTTCTCCTCTTCCACCTCCGTTGGCGTCAGCAGCCTTGTCTTTGCCGCGTTGTCACAGTCCCCAGCGCTCCCCATACGTGAGCTGGAATGAGGGAGTAGTGTGGGATTAACAGAAAACAAAACAAAACAGAGGCAATGGATCAATACAGTGACATTTCCTCTCCTCATCCAGCTCCTCTGATGTCCTGCGCTGCCTGTCCTCACTCCCCAGCTGCTCCCTGGCACGTGGCACGGGACTGTCACTCAGCTCTGCTTCAACCACCAGTTTTTCTCTGGTTTTTTGTTTGGTTTGGGTTTTGTGTTTGGTTTTGGTTTTTTTTTCTGATGCAGAAAATGGCTGTAGCTGACAGAGGATGAAGCAAAAGGAAGAAAAATAATCATTTTCAAACACCAAAACCAAACCCTTCCTGTTTATACATACCTTGTAGTGAGTGAGCATTCACCTGCTATTGATTGGTAACCAAAAGAAGTAGAAGGATGCTCCAGATCCTATATTTACTTCAACATTCACTATACCAACGCAACATATGGAAGCAACCACACCAGAGCTATACTCCACAAACCCTTACCCTCATCCTAAATCCACCCCAGATTGGTTAGTGTTGCTGGGGCACAAGAAAGAAAGAGCTTCTAGTTCACAGGGATGGGCAGATTTCTGGCAGGGCTCTTATCACTGAAGCTCTAAGGGGGTCAGGGACACGGGGCTTCCCACCACCACACCACACCTGATGAGCTGGCCTCGGCAGGAAGGCCAGACAGGCTTGGACACGGTCATGAACCACGAGGTAGAGATGGCAAGATGCCTGGTGGAATTAACGATTGTTGGAGGCATGCTAAAATCCTCTCCAGCAGTTCCCTGTCTCTCTTGAACTGGGGAGCCCAGAACTGGATGCAGGATTCCAGTTGTGGCCTCCCCAG
>JAOWAV010000012.1:124598026-124618509 GCA_028571045.1 Scolopax bukidnonensis
GCTTCTTGTTGTGACAGGAGAATGTGTGTGTGCCCCGGGCCCAGGCGGATCGGTATGTATCTCAGCGCCGGGCTCGGGGGTCGGATGGGACCCGGGGAAGGGGCCGCTGGGCTGGGCTGTGCCCCGGGGCTGAGACCCGGCCGGAGGGAAGGGTTCTGTTTGTCTTGAGTGTGTCTTGTTCCTCCTCCCCCCCTTCCCGTTCTCTCCAAGGGGCTAATTCATTCAGGTCTGTCAACCGGCTAAAAGGCACCTGGGGGAAAGTGTTTTTATCTGAAGCCTTGGGTGCCTTTGGCGCAGTTAAAGGCAGGTGTTTTGGAGGAACCTGTCTGTGCAGCATCAGCTGGCCCCTTATAACAAGCCTTTACTAAAGGAAGGGGCAGTGGTTTGTTTTTTTCCATTTCATCCACTCATAAAATAGCCAGTAATGAGTCAAATAGTCAAATTATATTTGTGGCCTGAAAAGTAGCATTTGTATCCTATTCTGGGCTTGGAGAGGTATCTAATACTGGTTTAGATGCTAATCTCTTGATAAATCTTGACTGGATTGTAAAATGTCTACTTGAACTCTTTTCCTTGTCTGCCATCCCTTGATCAAATATAATGGAGTTGGGATCTGACTGTAATTATTTAAGAGCTAGTTAGAGTATTTAGTTATATTTGGGGCATCCGTGTTGTGGGGATAAATGGGAAAAACTTGGGAAAGCTTCAGGTTGGCAAACTTGGAATTTCTTAATCAAGTAGGATTTATTAAATCTGGTATGTGAAACAAAATGATATCTTAAGCTGACACGGATGTAAGTGATACAGGCCATGGAAAGTTTATACCAACTTTTTACTACTTCCTCTTGGATTTTATGTAATATTTGATAAACTAATGATTAAAAATCAGCAAAATATCCCCTGGTGGCACTGCAGAGCCACTGTAACAGTACACTTGTATTTTTTGCTTCATCATGGATCAGCAGCAAAACTGTGAGAACGGTTGCAGTGTTGTGTGGGTCAGCACTGAAGGCAAATGCTTAACAGTCAGGAGAACTTGGTTCAGCCACTGTCTAATGGGAGACCAGCACAGCATTTGAGATACTGCTGTAGACCAGGCACATCTGTAGAACCTTGAGGTTCCTATTATGTAAGCAAAATTGTTGCTTTTAAATGTTATGTGAAGAAATATACATAACTGTTGCCAAAATAACTCCCTTATAATTAGACGGCAGTGAATAGATTTTTAAAATCTGTATTTGGAGTTGCAGTTTACTTCTGTTTTGCTGTGTGCATGAAGAAATAGACTTTCTGGGAAGCAAATAGCTAACATAAATTTAATATGCATCTGGAAATTCAAGCCAGTACATGGCTGCTGAGCGTCTGGACAGCTGGCTGTGATCCACAGGGCTGCAACCAGGGCTTTTCCTGGTCACTGAATGACAAAAAACTGGCCAGTTCAGTCTTCATAGCTGTCAGTGGGAGACCTGGGAGAGGTCAATGGACAAGAATTTTTGTCAATGTAAGTCAAGACTGACAGTCACTCATTAGTACTAGGAAGCCAGTGGAGTAGTAGAAACATGAATTCTACTTTGCTTTCAGCACTTATGTATCTTGTAACAGAGAAACAGGCTCCACTGCTGGTTACTTAAGGAGAACAAGCAAGCTTGGAGGGAAGAATGTGACTTCTGTTGCAACACAGAATGGGGTGAAGCTTCATATATTTCCAGACTCTTCTCAGCTGGTCTGGGTGATCAGAATCCTGTGGCAGAAGCTGTGGGATAGGGTGATGTCAGAATGCAATTCCTTCTCTGTTGCATGATCTTTTAGGTTGAGTGTTGGGCTTTTCTGCATATTTTATAGGGGTTGTGTCTCATCTGAAGTAGGGGAATGCCTGCTTGGCTAAAATAAAAAGTAATCAATTGAGTGGCTGAATCACCTTGCACAAGACAGCATTATCCAGTTTTCAGTAGAACAACTACACCTGAGATAGTGGTCCTGACTGACTAGAACATATGACTGCAGTATAAGATAATTTGTAATGGTCTTTTGTAAAAAGAAGCTTTTATGATGAAACATCATAAAGGTTAGAAAGAGAAAACTGAATTCCCCTTAACTGTGTGTGCTTCACATAAAAAGCATAGAAAAAAATGTTGAACTGTGGTTTATGTGGAATTGTTTTCCCAAGTACAATGTTGTAAAAAAAAAAAAAAAATTCCTGATACTGAGGCATAGTAAATAAGGGATTTAAAAGGCACTTGCACTAATTCTATGATTTGGTATGTAAATAGGGACAAGGAAAAATGTTATAATTTTTCATCCCCCTTAAAGATTATTCTAAGGAGAGTTTTTAGATGTGGGAAAAAGTAGTAGAAACTTTCCTTATTTACTAAGTAGTTTATATTAACACTGAAGTAGCTTTAGGCTCTCCTTCAGGGCTCTGTTGTAGTCATGGAAGCAAATACAGCTGCATGTCACCCTCCAATTGAGTAGCTTTTTAAAACAACCTCTGATCCTAAAATTTACTGGAGTAGGAGAGATGCATCTGCTTTAACCTCTTGGGGTTTTTTTATCTAATAAGCTAGAAAATTGCTGCATAGACTGCTATGGCTGCTTTGTATACCATGGAGTCACACATGAAAAGGGGGAGAAGAAACAAAACCTGCACTAACTTGTGATTCCCTAAAGAATATCTGCTGTCTATGACCTACTGCTTGCTTTTGTTGTCTAAACTGTCTTCATCTTAAACCCAGTTGTATGTCACCTCAAAGTTGTTTCTTGAATCTTCCTGTTCTATAGAAAGACATAGTTTTCCTCCACGTGGGCCACATCTGGCTCTGTCAGTTGGGAAATCAGCAGGAAATAAAGTCTGTAAAAGTCTTGTAGATAGTGGCCATACTGTAGAGTGCTCCATGCTAACTGTTGTCTTAAAGTTCTGTTTGAAGCTGCATTGTCTGTCTGGATGTTTTCTCTGCCTGCCTGCTATCCGAGTGGGTAGAAGAGCTAACAAACCTATGCTGAACTGAAGTATGGTATAGCTTTTTTTGTGATAGCCCAATGGAGTGTCTATAAACAAGCACCTCTCGATGCGTTTTCTTTCTCAAGACCTATGAAGCTGTGACCTCCATATAATAAGTAACTTTGTTAAGGGCTGTAAATGTCTTAACACAGAGTTCTGGGGAAAAATCTGTTAGCTGTGCCCCTAAGCATAGTTGTTCTCTTGTTTTTCAGCAATTCCAGTCCGAAGCTCCAGGCTACCATTGTTATCTGATGCCATGCCAGCACCAGCTCATCTGTTTCCATTGATTCGTAACTGTGAGATTAGCAGAATATGCAGCACTGTGTGCTACTGCCACCATAAACATCTGTGTTGTTTATCATCTCATTTTGCTCATGGTCACTTCAGATACGCACCTCAGAAGAAATTTGCGGCACTTTATAGGCCAAAGGAGAACTTTAATCACTTCATTCACGCAAGGGATTATGCTTCTACACCACAGAGGTTTTACCTCACTCCTCCGCAGGTCAACAGCATTCTGAAGGCAAATGAATACAGTTTCAAAGTCCCAGAATTTGATGGTAAAAATGTAAGTTCTGTTCTCGGCTTCGATAGCAACCAGTTGCCTGCTAATGCTCCGATAGAAGACCGGAGGAGTGCTGCCACTTGCTTACAGACAAGAGGGATGCTTCTGGGTGTGTTTGATGGCCACGCAGGCTGTGCTTGTGCTCAAGCTGTCAGTGAAAGACTGTTTTACTACATTGCTGTCTCTTTGTTACCTCATGAGACTTTACTTGAAATTGAAAACGCGGTGGAAAGCGGCAGAGCTCTGTTGCCCATTTTACAATGGCACAAACATCCCAATGATTATTTTAGCAAAGAAGCTTCCAAGCTTTACTTCAATAGTTTAAGAACTTACTGGCAGGAGCTGATTGATCTCAACAGTGGAGAGACTACTGATGTGAAAGAAGCTTTAATTAATGCTTTTAAGAGGCTTGATAATGATATTTCTCTGGAAGCTCAAGTAGGAGATCCAAATTCTTTTCTCAACTACCTGGTGCTGCGAGTAGCATTTTCTGGTGCAACTGCCTGTGTGGCCCACGTGGATGGTGTTGACTTGCACATTGCAAACACAGGTGATAGTAGGGCAATGCTTGGGGTTCAGGAAGAAGATGGATCTTGGTCTGCAGTTAATCTGTCCTATGATCACAATGCACAGAATGAACATGAAGTGGAACGTGTGAAGATGGAGCATCCAAAGTCTGAAGAGAAAAGTCTGGTGAAACAAGATCGGCTCTTGGGTCTCCTGATGCCTTTCAGAGCTTTTGGTGATGTGAAGTTCAAATGGAGTATTGAACTACAGAAGAGAGTGGTAGAATCGGGCCCAGATCAGCTGAATGACAATGAATATACAAAGTTTATTCCTCCAAACTACCACACTCCCCCGTACCTCACAGCTGAGCCAGAAGTCATATATCACAAATTACGGCCGCAGGATAAGTTCCTGGTTTTGGCCACAGATGGGCTGTGGGAGACAATGCACAGGCAGGATGTGGCTAGAATTGTAGGGGAGTACCTGACTGGTGTTCACCATCAACAGCCAATAGCTGTTGGTGGCTACAAGGTAACTTTGGGACAGATGCATGGTCTCCTAATGGAAAGGAGAGCGAGAATCTCTTCTGTGTTTGAAGATCAGAACGCGGCAACTCACCTGATACGCCACGCAGTGGGTAACAATGAGTTTGGCACCGTGGATCATGAGCGATTGTCCAAGATGCTTAGTCTTCCAGAAGAGCTGGCTCGAATGTATAGAGATGACATTACAATTATCGTGGTGCAGTTCAACTCGCATGTTATAGGTGCATGTCAGAATGAGGCACTGTAAATCCAGTGGAGTTAACTAGTTACCAAAGTTGTAACGGTGGCCAGTATGAGCAGCAAGTAAACAACCACCTAACAATAACACCCTGCCCCCCAAAAAACCCCACCCAACCCTCACCAAACAGATTGCTTGCTAGATTCAGCATATCTATTGTTTTCTGCCTTCCCTTAGAGCCTTGAATACGTGGGAGGTGCCATTGGCCTAATACAAACTTGAAGAGGATGGCACAGCTTGTGGGGAATAAGGTTTTTTTTTGTAATAACTTTGCACTATTGATTTCATGAATGCTGCTAGAACAATGTCTTGAACTTAGCAGATTTGAATGAGGGAGGGAAGGAGGATAAAGAATCACTAACAGATCTGGCTGTTCAAGAAACAAAGCCTGTTTATAAATATCTGTACATATCTACACATCTTAAAGAAAAGAGGAGTATTGCTGAATTCTTAACAGGGCTAATTCTTGACAAGTAGATATGGTTATTTGTGAATATATTGTCTGTTTCTTTTAAGTGAAAGGTCACTTTAACCAAGTAAGTCTTTGGTGTGTAAAAAAAAAAAAAAGTTGTCTCACATTCATATAGACAATGTCATTCATTTAAGGATATTTGTCTAAGTGTTGACTTTCAATGCAGGTCTAAGCCATAATCAATACCTGAGATTCTGTTACAGCTTAATCATATGTTGTGCACGGTAACTTCTTGTGCATTAATAATTTCTTTGCTGTGGGTTTCTGTGCAACTTGTAAGGCAATAATACATTACAACATGCAGTAAGATACCAGGTAACTGTGGAGGAATTCAGGTTGCAATATGAAGAAACTTCCAGGCTTTCTGAAAAGTCAGTGGTGTTGGTCAAGATTGGCTTTCTTAAAGGTCATGTCCTTCCTGGACTCAACACCTGTCTGGTGTTACTTTGTCTGGTAAATAAATGTTTATCTGAAAAAGATCAGGAAATCATTGCTACCCTCTCTGGCTTTGTAATTTGCACTCATTTTCACTTTGGCTATTGCAAATGGTCACATATTGGATGTCTTGCACTTGAACTCATATTTGTAAGTTGGTTTAAAAACTAAAATTACAAAAAAAATCAAAACTGAAGTATGGTTTGTAAATAGTGTTTTAGTTGGGAAGCTAACTGGTGTGCATGTGTATGTTCAATGGCTTTTTCTAGCAACTTCCTTCTTAGCAACTCTGTATTTCTGGACAGCTGGTATATGCATGTTCTTACAGTCCAAAATGCTACCACAGAGCAATCTCTGAAATGGGTCTCTCTGGCTTGTAATTGTTGAATTTGAATGTAAAAGATTGAATGTAACTTGAGTGCCTAAAGTTGGGCCTGTAACCGTAAAAAGTGGGGACTTAACAACTAATTTATTGGTCATCGTTGCATCTGTTTTAGGTATGTTGCACTGTAAACAGACTTATTTTAACCTGCCCTTAGGTTAAAAACTCAAATGCTGGTGCTAAAATACCAGCCCTTGATGACAGAGAACACATGTAACTTGAATCCTGTGCTCTTGAGAACAGTGATAGGTCAGCTTATTTTACTTTACCAAGGGGTTTCAGTTAAAATACCTCCCTAGCCTTCATTGTAGCTAATTAAATCAACACTTTAAAGCCCTAGCTAATCTTGGTTGAGTAATGTGGCATTTTCTACTAAATACAGATATTGCCAATTAATGCTACTGTTACATAGGGGTACACTTGGTTTGAACAATAAACTTGTCCTGTAGTAAAAACTGGCTCCTCAGACTCACAAATGCTGTGTGTACTTAGTGGCCTGCAGCTGTAACTTGTCTTGTTCCTTTGCCCCTGAAGTATCAGGATCAATGTTGCTGTAAGGTTCATGATATCTAAGATCACATTCAAGATGTGCACAACCCTTCCTCCTTTGAAGGGAAAAGGAGGATTTCCTAAATGCTTAAACGAGTACTGGCTGTTGACATTGCTTCTTCATGTTGTGTTTTGGTGACTGTCATTAGCTAGGACAACAGACTTTGTGTTCTGTCATTCTAATGCAATATGTATCTAAACTGTTGCAGTATTTAACTTTCTTACTTTTTTACTGTTAAAGCTCTATTACATGTATTGATGTATTTAACCTCTGATTATTGATACGGATTTGGTACAAGTCATTGCTAGAAGAAATGAACATTGGTCCCATGGATACAATTTTTATTGAGGAAAAGCTGCCTTTTGTAGCGAAGATGCATATGTGTGGGGTCAGACAAAATGATATTTATGTATTGCTTGGAGACTTGCTCAGTATGTATGCAGTAAAAAGCAGCAGCATAACTGCCTGCTGACCAGGTGATCTGAACAAACATCTTTTAACAAATTCCAATAAAATGATCAATTATGCAGAAATCCACGCGTATTGGGTTGATATAGAGTGTGGTAGCTGTTCCACTAGGGCTGAAGCTTATCAATTGTTTGTATTGTGTAGTGCCTGTGGTGAATAGAACAGATGGACAGACAAACTGGAACTTGAGCTTCAGAGCTCCTGAATGTCCCTGTGAGGCTTGAACACCTGCATGGGCCCTTCTGGTGCTGCCTCTGCCTGGCAGCAAAGCACACAGTAGGGTGGGGAGTGTGCCCCGTACAGAGCAACACCCTCCATAACAATCCAACGTGCTGAATTTGCAGATTAAAATGGCAGGAGGGGGAATTGATGCTAAACTAGATAGAACAGGATGTGTTCTGTTTGCTAAACATACTGCATTGAGGAGAGCACTGCTACTTTATGGGGTGCTGGGGTTACTTTGCAGCTGTGGGATCCTAACTTGGAGAAGACGTGGCTGAGCCCAGAAGGATGGCTGAATCTTGACTGTCAAGTTCATCTTTAAGTCTTAAACTCTTCTAGGTTAATATATGTCAACAGAACTGCTTAACAGCAATACTAGGTAAGAGAGAAAGGGGAGATCTCTCAGTCTGTGCTTCCAAATTATAACTGCTACCTTGTGTTTAAAATGGTACGTGTGTTATCTGCTTTTTATTGTATTTTACAACTACTGTTCTGATAACTTCCATATTCTCCATTTGCCTTCTCTGTGTGTGACTCTGTGAGTACACAGCTTATTAAAATATTTTCCCTTTTAACTTATTTCCTCATTGCAGAGCGGAGACTTGCATGTAGCAGGCTCTTGCAGCATGATGCAGGAAGGAGCATAGTCTCATTATGAAATGCTGTTCATAATTAGACTCTTCAACTTGGGTCCTGGTACTTAGAACAATTTTGGGGTGAGAGGATGCCTGGGAACTGTTTCTGGTAAGTGCTCTCCAGGATGTCTGGGCTGCTCTGCTCCTCA
This sequence comes from Scolopax bukidnonensis, assembly GCA_028571045.1. Taxonomy (NCBI): domain Eukaryota; kingdom Metazoa; phylum Chordata; class Aves; order Charadriiformes; family Scolopacidae; genus Scolopax; species Scolopax bukidnonensis. The sequence goes on from JAOWAV010000012.1 coordinate 124,606,193, forward strand.
TCTGTAGGGAGATATACTTGGAATGAGATTACCTGGTGCAGATGGCTACTTCAGGCTTCTATTTTTAATCTATGGTGTCCTAATCTCCCCCTTGCAGACTAATAAATACCTGCCACCTCATTTGCACCAGTGACCATTATGGGCAAAGACTTGAACGCTGGCATCGATGCTGCTGCACAGCACACCACGAGCAGTGCTAGCACAAGGCATTTTGGGATGCCAAGAGAGCTGGTGTCTCTTAAGTGACACGTTTGATCCTGTGTAAGAAACTTCTGCAGCTCCCGATTGTTGTTCAGTAATGTGTAAGTAGAAACAAAAATCTGGGGAGTTGAAAAATCTGCCCAAAATGTCCTGTCTTTAGTTTCGTGAAGCTTGGAATCCCCTGGGTAGGAAGAAGGGGCTTTTCCTCCAGGCTGCAAGTGGCACACTGCAGCTTGGTGGTGTTATTTTGCTATATGTATGATGAAGTTAAATATAACTTAAGAAAATGAGAAAATCCAAAGTGTCTCCAGAGATGATCATCTCTGAGGGGTGCTTCAAGTGTGATAGCATTCTTCCACAGATGCTTTTTCTGTTGTCTGCAGAGGCTTGCATATGGAGATTTACAAGTTATTTCATTATTGTATGCTTGGTCCTCTGTTAAAACAAAATGAAGTGGGGATTAAAATGAATGCATTCATGGCTTCTCATGCTATGTGAACTGTTCTGGGTTTTTTTCCTGCTTTTATTTGAAACTCCTCCTTTGCCAAGTCCCTTTAGTTTCAGTATCTTCCTCCTCGTGTTGCTTTTCATTCAACAGAGTGCAGGATGTATTGTCTTTCCTAGCACTGAAGTATTTGTGCAGGAAGAAGGCTTGATAATGTGCTTTGGATTAAATTATTTATTCAACAGCTTCATCTTATTTAATTGCTGTGCAAACAGGTAGATACTGTCCCTTTGTCAGGAGCGTGTTGTCAAATTCAATCTAAGCAAACTCATGCTAGAATATTTTTCAGCTTAATGTTAACCTGATTGAGTGAATCTTGATTAGGGAGTTACTACTTTTTAGTTTGCTACTTAAATTACAGACTGCGATGAACACCCTATTTTAAAAGTTAAATGCAATATAAAAGTTTTGTGTCAAATACTGGGCCGTGGGGGAACCCATAGGTTCGCTTTACCTTTCTCCTGTCCCAACCCACCAGGTATCAAGCGTTACTGATGGCAGATTTTTAGGTGCTGTCTTGTAAAGACCAAAATTTGGAACAACTTCCTGAGTTGTTCTTGCTATTGGAAGTAAGGGGGAGGAGAAAGGAGGGGGAAAAAATAAATAAACCAAAAAAGACTGAGTCTTATAAGTAATGCATCTTTAAATGGACAAGCCAATTTGAATTCTGGTGTGCCATCGTGTGGATGCTGAAGTACCTGCTGTGGTTTTTTGGTGGAAGAAACCTCCCAAGTGTGTGGTTCTCCCCATATTCTTTCATTTCATCTGGGTGGGCGGGGAAGGTGAGAAACCAATGAAGTGGGTACCTGTTCTTGGGGTTCCCAGTCTAAATAATGGGTTGTACAGATTGCAGGGCGTGTTTTAAGCAGCTGGCTGTTTGCTGCCATTATGGTGGATCTTTCTTTGAGCAGAAAAATTATCCTTGATTATGGACTCTCTATTAGAGATTTCCTAGCTAGGAAATCCTATTTAACACTTTGCCAATGCTAAACTAACTATTCTTATGTAGCATCATGAGTAAAACTATTCAGTTTTAATATCCCGTGTCTGTACTTGAGGGTAGCATTTGATATATCACCTCTCATCTTAATTGCAAAATGAATCCAGTTATGTCTGTCTAACTGTCACATGATGCTGGAAGACAGGAAAAACACCTAATGAAAAATGGGAATCCTTGAGGTGAACAGGAAGGCACCCCCTGAGCTGACATGTAACCATGCATTAAGCCCAGTTTTGTTCAAAAGCTCTGTATATGAATGAAATGAGTCAGCTCCTGATGACTTTGGTCTTTGCCAGAGTTGTTGCAAGCCTATAATCATGAATTCTTTAGGTCTTCCCCATTGCCCACTCCTGGTATTTCCTTGCCCACTGCAGTGGCTTAACAGCTGGGGTAGTATAGGACCGTTTTCCAGGATTTTGTGGGTTTTATTGTTCATTAAAACAACTAATGGTGATCAGTCTGTGTTCCCAGTTTTGGGCGGCTGGGAGAGGAGTGAAGGTTCTTCCCTAACAGCAGCTCCTTCTAGAGGGCAGAAAAGGTAAATCTCCATCTCGTAATAAATACTGGCTGTTGAGCAGAAGACCTGTCAGTGGCACAGCAGTGCTTGGCAGGGATTGATCACTCCTGCTGAGCACCAAGGTGTATTAACCTGTACAGCGTGTTCAGGTATCAGTACAGCTCTACTGCTCTCCTACTCCGAATTTTGCAGGCACATCTGAAGTGTTTCCAGTGTTTTCCTGTGTACACACAATCCCTGCCTGCTGTGGGCAGATACCTTACAGCTTTATCTTAAGACACCTGAACTCGGATACTTTGCATGTATACGAGGTGTCCTGTTGTTGGAGGTGGTGGAGCTGTACTCAGTGTGTGTGGTAGAGTCATGATAACTACTCAAGCCACTCCTCTCCTACATCAAACTCCATGGGGTGTAGTAGAAGCTTAGTCATCTTGTCCACATGCAGGCAGTGCCATTTAGGTGATGTCTGGAGGCGAATCTCATCCTTCCTTTCCAATGTCTTCAGGGATATGGTGGTCCTGCAGTTCTTGCATGTGCTACTACTGCTGAACAGCTAGATCTATGTTTATTTAATTCAGTGTTGTACCTAAGGTGCCTTTAATAGCCCTCTTCTAAGGTCCTGTTCTTGCCCTTTGCTCCTTTAGGTATATGGAAGTGAATCTCAAAGCCCAGTGTCACCTTTTGTGTTATCCTACACACTACCCATGTAGGTCATAGCTGTCGTGAGCTATGAAGTTGCTGTTGAATGATAAGAGGTTGGAAGAGAGATCATCTAGTCCAACTCCCCTGCCAAAACAGGTCCACTCAGGTTGCACAGGAACGTGTCCAGGTGAGTTTAGAATGTCTCCAGAGAAGGAGACTCCACCACCTCTCTGGGCAGCCTCTTCCAGAGCTCAGCCACCCTCAAAGGAAAGAAGTTTCTCCTCCTGTTTAGGTGGAACTTCTTATATTCAAGTTTGTGCCCATTTCCTCTTGTCCTGGCCCTGGGCACCCCTGAAAAAAGACCAGCCTCATCCTCCTGACACCCTCCCTTTAAGTATTCATAGGCGTTGATCAGATCCCCCCTCAGCTGTCTCTTCTCCAGACTAAAAAAAAAAAACACTTCAGGATGCAGCAGGGAAATGTAAGAGGGGAAGGAAAACGGCATCATAAGATGTCTTTAAGGTTGAAGTTGTACACGTGAAAGAAAACTCACTTGTGTGTCATGAAAAAGAAGAAGGCTTAACAACAAACTGTAGCCATGTCAGAGGTAGCTGGGAAGAGAAAGATCTTGTATCGGTTACAGTTGGTGGCATCGTTTTTTCCTTGGAAAAAAAAAAACCCCAAAGAGCAGGCTGTGTGTGAGATCCACTTTGGCATTCAGCCATTTCTGGATACCAAAAAAGCTGCTGCTTAAAAAGAAATAAATTAAAAAAAAAATATAGAGCTGAACTAAGTACAGGCGCTGCTGTTTTGATTTTTTTTTTTTTTTTTGTAATGAGGTTTACTTTACTGTTTTTGTGCAAACATGAAAACAGAGACACAAGGCAAATGTAGGGGTGCGGGGAATTTTAAAAACCAAGGACACGGCACATTTCAAAATGGTGCCTTTTGGATTTTTACATTGCCGTGGCATCTCCGTGCGGGAGAGAGGGAGGAAGCTGGGGGCGAAGAAGGAAGGAAAAATGATCAGAAAGAAATGAAAAATCAGAGCTGAGCAGCACCCATTGGGAAGAAGGAAGCACAGAAGTGGCACATGATTCGTTTAGCTGCTTTAATGCATTGTCAGTAATCAATCATGTCTTTTTCTTCCTATCACAGCCTGGTGAGGTATTCCCTTTTGTCTTTTGTCACTTAATTTTCCTTTTTGATCAAAGTCTTCTGATTTGAATGATGGCTGTGTGGTTGTATTTTTTTTTTCCAGAGATTTTTGAGCCCTAAGGCTATACTCGTGGACCATGAGAAGTTATGTTTGGCTTATGATGTAGTTAAAAGCAGCTATATGCTGACACTGTCATGCTTGTTAAAAATGTAAAAATTGGAAGTCTTGCTCTTATGCATTCCACTAGTTGCTGCCCAAATGAATACTAATCTCTGTGGCATTCCCTTGTGGAACACGTTTTTCTAGTTCTCTGTACTCCAGGTGAATGCTGCTATCCTGGAGACAAAGTTCAGAGAGTTTATTTTGTTTATCTGAATTCATCCTCGCCCCAGAGAGGAACATGCTGCAAGCATAAACATGGGTGTCCCTGGGCATTCCTTAAAGTGTCCTCGGGGGCTCCTGGAGATCCTGACAGTCCATCAGGGACAACTGGGTTGGCTGCCACCAGGAGGGGAGTCAATAATCAGATGAGTTATTTGCAAAGATGGGGGCATCACACGATGCCTGACAGCTATAGCTTCATAAGCAAAGAACTAAAATTTTAGTCGTAAAATGGCTTTTTGGGGTATTTCATTTCCAGAGACTTCCTCCAAGATAAATGTAGTTCCCAAAATATTTCACTAGTGGGAGTTTAACAGAACATTGAGTAAGTCTGTATTGATGATACAATTGATGGGACAGAACCTGCCAGGAACGTAATTCCAACGTATGTTTGGACTTTGCCATAGTGAATTGTTGAATTATTAATGACTATTCACTAAGCAAAAAATTACATTCTAGAGCATTAGCTTAACGGGGGCAATAATACATCCAAACCTGACAGCAAAGGAGGACAAGAACACAAAGCCCAAAGAAAATAGAAAAAACCAACCCTGGACTCAGATTCAGGGGTGAAAATTTAATGGGCAACCTTGTATATACCATGACAAAAACATTATTGATCTGGATGAAAGTCTGTAAAATGTGAAGTAAAATATCCCATTCCAGCTGAATAAAACCCCCCCAAAATCTGCAGTCAATAAAAATATTTTCCAGTGAAAGTTCCAAGTTTTCTTGTAAGAGAGAGGTAAAAAGAGAAAACTAGATTAATAATAAGGTCAGAGAAAACGTTTGATCAAAGTGATAGTAGCTTTGATCTACTCCTGATTTAAAATTATCCAAGGCACAGGTATTTGCAGATGTTTTTGTAGGAGAAAACTGAGCAGCAGCATAAGTTACAAAGGCTGCGAAGGGCATCTTGGATTCAAAATGAATATCCGTTTTCATGTGCTTAATTCCATTTGCAAGCATTCACACAAATCTTCTGAACGACTCTTCAGAGAAGGAGGGAAGAAGAGCAACAGTACCAATTCTTTAATTGTTAGTTTTCTTTTTTCTTAAAATTTCGGTCAAACTAAAATACTGTTTGTCACTTAGGAATTTGAATAAATCATTCTATATCTCTGAACTCCTCCCAAATACTTTATCTCAGCTTTTTACTATTTGTTCCTTCACAATCTGTAATTGGTCACTTCAGCTGGGAAAAGAGAGGGTCAGAATAAAGAGGAAATTGTGGTTTGACATTTTCTGAAGAAGTTGAACTCATTTTTAAAAAAAAAAAAAAAGGGGTGTGTTGCTGTGCAGCTCTGGGTGAATTTCCACAAAAATGCAAAAATGCAGAATGACTGAGGTTGGCAGGGATCTCTGGACTAACCCAATTGTCCTGCTCAGCCCCCCTGGTCAGTTATAGGAACTGCTGTCACAGCTAAATCTTGTAAAACAGAGCTCCAGGCAGGTGAAAAGAAGTTTAGACAGAGCAGGCCTGATGAGCATCAGTGCTGAGGCCTTGCAAACTCACTACAAAGCTTATGGTCCGTTACTAGGAACGGGTGTGCTGTATTACAGAGTGACATGGTTACAAAGTCCATGCTGGCTGCTCTCAGTCACCTTGTCCTTCAGCTGTTTGGAGGTGGTTTCCAGGAACACTTGCCCCATCACCTTCCAAGGCACAGAGGTGAGACGGACCAGCCCGTAGTTCCCTGTGTCCCTCCTCTTGTCCTTCTTGAAGTTGGGAGTGATATTTGCTTTTTCCCCACTCTTCAGGATCCTCTCCTGGTCACTGTAACCTTTCAAAGGCAATTGAGGATGGCCTCACAATGACATGCTCTCTAAGCAGGCATGAATGCGTCCTATGAGACCCTTGGGACTTTACTATGTCCGTTTTTTTTTTTTTTTTTTAAATAAATAGTGTTCTGTAACTTGATTTTCCTTTACCTCTCTTGCTCCAGACTTTCTCACAGGTTTCAGGAGCCTGGGATTCCTGATGGTTCATCTTTCTGGTAAAAACCAAGGTGAAGGCAGCACAAGGTACGTGAGCCTCCTCTGTTCTTTGTAAACGTGTCCCCTATCCTGTTCAGCACCAGACCCACATTTTCCCTGGTCTTCCTTTTGCAGCTGGTATACCTGTAGAGGTCCTTCTTGCTGTTCTCCACATCTCCAGATGAGTTTTGGATTTCCTAGCTCTGTCCCTGCACTCTTGGACAGTGTCTCTATATTCCTCGCATGTCTCCAGTCCTTGCTGCTACCTCTTATCTGATACCTCTTCAGAGTTTTGTCAGAGGTTCCTCACAGGCACATGTTGCTTTTTGTTGGTTTCCTGCACATCGAAAGAGATCGTTCTGGAGACTGAGGTGATGATAGTTGAAAAATCAACTGGTTTTCTTGGTCTTCCCGACTCTCCAGGGATGCATTGCACAGGATTTTTCCAAGCAGATACCTTAAGAGGCCAAAGTGTGCTCTCCTGAAATCCAGGGGCTGATCCTTGGTCTCTCCCTGCAGGATCTGCCAACAGTTCATCATCACTGCACCCAAAGCTGCCTCTGACCTTCACATCCCCAGGGAGTTCTTCCCTGGCTCTAAGTGTGGGGTCCAGCAGAGTCCTTGCCCTCTTTGGCTCGGTGATCACCTTCATTAGGAAGTTCACATCAATGCACTCCAGTAACCCCCAGGTTGCTTGTGCCCTTCTGGGTTGATCTTCCAGCCAATATCAGAGTGGTTTTGTTAGATTTGTTAGAATGTAAAAATTCATCATTTAATCAACTTTATAAAAAAAAAAACCTTGGCTCTTGTGAAAACTGTAGCCATTTTTTTTTCCTGGTCTTAATCAGTGGCTCAGGTAATGTTACTTTGCAGTGGAATCAGCAAATTAAGAAAACAGAAAAGTAATCAGGGTAGTGAGAGAGAGAAAGAAGCCACTTAACCTTACTCTGAATTCTGAGTAAGTGAAACAGGGATTTAAACAGGAAGGAAAAACCATGCTGCTTTTAGAGAAATGAGACAGATGAGAATTGAACTAACACCCTCTTACATGGAAGAAATCTTGACTGAAATCCCAGCTCAAGTGAATTCAAAAGAAGTGCTTGCTGGTTCTCATTGACGCATCTGGCAGCATTTTCCTCATTTTTGACAGATAGGGATTTTGTTCCTTGTCCTGCCAGGCGTGACTGGGCAACTGTAGGCAAGTTGCCCAAGATCAAGTTTTGAAACATGGCCACTTAATATGCAATCCTCAGGCTTCACCCTACGTTTTCAAACTACCCTGCCCATACAGGCTCAAGAGTGTACATGCTGCCTTTTGGCTTCACGTGGCTCTCTGAAGGGTCAGCACATCTGAAAATCAAGCAGGAGGAGTCACAACTGAATGAGCACTTTGTACGCTTGCCTTGCTTTCTCAAGGTGTTGGTTCTGCTACTCTTCTACACACTTTTATAGCCACAAGATACTGGTGAGGCTATTTACAAAGACACTGCCGAAGTAAACTAAGCTTTGGGGGGGTTATGCTGAAATTAGCAGAGTAAATCCAAAATGCAAACTGCTGTTATACAGTCATACAGTAACTTTATTTTACCCTGTGCAACTTCCTACTAACCTTTCCTGTTTTCTTTCAGCATCATCCAGTAGTCCCTAGGGAATCAATTTTGCTTAATCACACCTTCCTGCCTGGGCAAAATGCGTTTGGCATCGTAACTAATTGAGTTGAAGAAAAAGCCAAACCAAGCTACAATAACCCAGCGATTGGCCTGTTTGATTAGGTAGGTGCTTTTATTTGACTTTATAGGGTTTTGTTGTAGGCAGCTGGTCTTTGATGTTCCTTCTCTTTGGGTTCGTTTCCAATCGCAAACATCTGTTCTCTGTGTAATTGTCGGGATAACGTAATTAGGCAAACATGCCCTGGCTGGTGAATCTTCTCCCTTATGGGAGTTTAGCTGAAAGAAACACTCTTTCTTTTATCAAGCAGCGATTAGTCACTAATATCTTTAGCTTGGCTACAGGCAGTCTTTTTTTTTTTAACTTAATGAATTATTTGTAAATTGGGCTCCTCCTTGTGGGTAATGTCAGTAGCGCAGCGCTGGGCAAACGCCGGCTGCTCTCTGCGGGTTGCCTGGGTTTAGGAACAGCGAATCATTAACGATTAATACGCAAAAAAGCATCTCAATTGCGTGTCGACACCCACTTGACACCTGAGGCAAGCCCAAGAGGCGGCTGGTGGTGTTTGTGTAAAGAGCCGGACCAAGGCGGTGGGAGATGCTCTCCTGGGAGCTTGCCCACCACCCTTCAAACAATTTTGAATTCATTTTGCATCAGCTGGAGGTGCTGCTCGGAACAGCGAGAACGCCGAGAGGAAACACTTCTCCTGAAGTGTTCTCATGAATCGGTCTGAAATGGCAACGACCCAACCTGCCCACAGGTTTGTTTCATGGTGATTTTTCAGCCCGATATTCTTTTCGGCAAAGCTGAAATAATGTGCTAGGTTTTCACCCCTTAAATTATCACATATGAAAGTTACGCTGAAATGAGGGGTCCTGTTGAAGTGAAACTGTCCATTCAAGTCTGAAAAATCAGATTTTTTTATCTTAATAGAATTTTATAGGTCCTTCTTATATGCAGTTTGTCTTTGATGTTCTATCTTTTTACACTTATTTCTACTCACAAACTCACACTGTTCTCCACCTAATTATGAAAAGTCAAAATCAAATTAGATCCACGTGAAATAAAAACTGAGATTTTCTCAATACAATCCTTTTGGAGGATTTATTTATTTATTTATAATTATTTGTGAAAGGCAAACATTCTTGAAACTGACACATTCTTTATAGAAATTATGGAAAAAAATCTCCCTCTCTTTTATATTAATTGTGGGTTTTTTTCAGTGTCTTTAGGAAGTACTGCTTCTCTATGTATTGGATACGTAGATTCCCAGGGCAGGAAAAGCAGGAGGATGGTTCTGGTCCTGGTGGGGCTTCTAGCCTTGGCAAATGGCAAGCGTAACGTTCACAGCCACTGGGCAAAGAGGGGAAAAAAGAAGTCATTCAACTTCATTTCACTTCAGTGCTGTTTCCTTTTAACTTTTAAAATAGGAGGAGAAGCAAAATCATCTCTCTATCCATCCTCTTCACAAAATCTCTATGAAAGGGATATGTTGGTGACCAGACAAGATCCAAGACAAGGAATCGCCCACACAGTCCTCCTTTGCTTTGCTCTCTCTCAGATTTTCACCCTAGACATATACAAGCAATGATATTTCTGAGAAGTGTGTGTCTTTCTAAGTGCAGCTGTGGACAGATGTGTGTCTGTACCTGTAAGTGTGAGAAGCCACAAGGGCAAGGTCTGGCCCACAAGCTCCACGTACTGATGTGTACGTTTGTCAGCCACTGTGAGCTGGCTTGGCAGCAAGAACATGGTCCAGTGTCTTCTCCTGTCCCTTTACCCAGTCAGTTGTTTTAGTGGCAAGTTATATTTTGGCTGCCAAGTATGGGTTTCTTGTACTGTTCTCAAAAAACTATTGTTTTGTTGGCTGTGGAGATAACGAATGATGGAATTTAGGAAGAATGGTGTAGTACATATATAAATATTGGAAGTTGTATTCCTGGCTCAGTCAATAACCCAAACAAGATTTTCCTGCAGAGTTTAATGTTGCTGATTTGTAATTAATGCAAATTTCTCTTCCTGAAAGATAACCAGAAAGACACCTTTAAAAATTCAAGGTACATATTGTGCATCAAAGGAAGTATAAATTAGACTGATCAGTTTGAAAAGAACTAACAAGATAAAGAATTGGAAAATATGTGAACTGACAGATCTGATTTAGGAGAGAAATATTGATATTTGAATGAATCATCATGAAATTATGACCAACCTGCCCACCTCTCCATCTAGAGGATGAACAAGGGTTAGGGTTAAGGTTAGGGTCCCTCTTTTCTTTTATTTTAATTTTTGTTTCCATAATTAGTCCTATGTATTATGAGAGCTTGATCCTGACATTTATGAGACATTAATTCTATAATTGTCCTGAAAATAACAGAACTGCCAGTGCTAAATTCAGCCAGAGCTGCTCAGGCGAATGGCACAGACTGTAACCCAGATCTCAGGCTAGAAAGAAATACTGCTCCCCTGTGATAGAGCCTGACTTTGGAAAAGGAATTTATTGAGATGGCTACAACTGGGCCAAGACACTACTAGTGCCTCTGGTAAATCAGATACTGATGTTTATCCTAGAGTTTTGCGCTAGATGGACTTCTGACCTGAGCTATCTAAAATTTATTATGTTGCTAAATATGGTCTTCCTCTGGGTACCTTATGGGAATCCGATTCACCTGTAAGAAAGCCAAATAATTTCTTTAATTCACTGACAGCATGCTCTACTGCCGGCCAGAATACTGGTAGAGAGTCGAGTTCTGGGGAGTTGGGTGCTTTTCAGGTGGCTCTATACGTATCAGCAGCTGTAGAGCTGATTGTTGCCTTCCTCCTGTTCATCGCAGGAAGCATTCAAATTTGACTCCATGATTATTCACCATTAGCTGATGTTGTCACTGTCCTCAGAATGCTGCTAAAAGAACTCCTCCGGGACAGCCTTTGGGCAATGCCTAATAAAACAGGGCTTGGATCCATAATGGAGACACCAGTTGCCCCTGCAGTGTAAATACTCAGTGCTACTATGAGCAATCAATGTGATCAGAGTCCTACCTTGCAAACAGTAATCCTTCCTCACTTTTGAAAGTGAAAATATCCAAAATCAGTGCAGGGTACTGTTAGAAGCCTTGAAAAAAATGTTGTAGAAAGATAAGGATTGTACAATTTGCTTAGAACATATATTTCATTGGGATCCTCAGAGTAGCTTTGATTGGTGTGGAGATAATCACTGAATTCCCCAGAAATATTTTTAGCTAAACACAGGAGCAGTATCATGTTGGGAAGCTTCTCCTCTGGAGTGGCCTGGCACCTCTGGCAGAGTTCAACAATGCAAAGTCATTTTTTATAGGAAAATATTTTATTTTATGTAGAAAAACTAAAACACATACAGAAGCATTCCTGATGGTCCAAGGTCTATCTACAGCATTTAAGACTGACTTTGACTGGAGTTTTTAAAAAAGAGGCCTCTGTCCTTCTGGAAATTTAGCAGCCCCTGGAAGGAAAGCAGTGGGATTTGCAGTGTTGGCTTTTCCAGCTGGAAGAAGCAGTGAAGGAGCTGGACTGCAGCTCATCTACCTTGGGTACAGTTTCTACAACAGCTGGAGGCTCCAATAATGGGCGCCACAGATTTTAAAGGTTCTCATTCGAAACAGGATGTGCAAGAAATGATTGAAGTATCATCAGGTCACTGTAGTGCAGCCCAAAAAGCGCTGGGATAACCTGAAGTTACCACTCTCTTTTGACATGGACTTAGGTCCTTCCTCTGCCTTTTAAATGATGCTGAAAAATTTGGACAACTGTTTACTCAGAGTGGTTACCCGATGCCCTGTTTTTCCAGGGAAATAACTGGTTTTTTCCTGTCCTTCACCACTAGCTTATTGTTGGAGATCCTCCTGTGGCACACCTGCTGGCTTGGGCTGGGTTGTGATCATGCCAGGAGAGACAAAAACTATGAGTAATTTCCCTTGCCTTGACAAGGAAGGGCCACAAAGATGATCAGAGAGCTGGAGCACCTCTATGAAGACAGGCTGAGGGAACTGAGGTTGTTCAGCCTGGAGAAGAGAAGGCTCTGGGGAGACCTTATAGTAGCCTATAGCAATCTAAAGGGGGGCTACAGGAGAGGTGGGGAGGGACTCTTTATCAGGGAGTGGAGTGATAGGATGAGGGGTAATGGTTTTAAACTGAAAGAGGGTAGATTTAGATTAGATATTAGAAAGAAATTCTTTGCTGTGAGGGTGGTGAGACACTGGAACAGGTTGCCCAGAGAAGCTGTGGCTGCCCCATC
>JAOWAV010000012.1:124628102-124654944 GCA_028571045.1 Scolopax bukidnonensis
AACCTGGTCTGGTGGGAGGTGTCCCTGCCCAGGGCAGGGGGGTTGGAACTGGATGGTCTTTAAGGTCCCTTCCAACTTTAACCATTCTACAATTCTAATATCAGTCAGCACTATCACCTCTTGTACTTTAGGATGCCATCTACCCTTCAACTAGCTTAGATCCCCAGTTTATATGTTTCCTGGTTTTGATGCCCAGCACCAGTTTGAGTTCACCCTGAGCCCCTCTTTTGGAGGAACCTGTTCCCTCTGAAACGCAGTGTTCTGGAGGTATCTCCTTCTTCCTGGCACCCTTCTCAGTAGTCAGGAAGGATGATGCTCATCCAGTTTGGATGCCTCCTCTTGCATAGCCCTCTGGCAGTGTCCTGGCAGCCTTCACACCCTCAAGCAGCCTCACTTGGTGTCCTGTGCAGCCCAGGACACGTGACATCTACCCTTCATTACATACCATAAACCCCCTCAGCATACTGCTGGGCTGCAGCACACCCATCAGAGGGGGTTTTTTTTTGACATTTTGAACTGAAATAACACAGTCCATAAAAGATAATTTAGTCACTGGAGACCACACTAGCTCAAAGGGCTGTGTCTGCACTGATAAGCAGAATCCCCAGTCATTGCTCTTCCAGCCCTTACAGCCCAACTCTCCCCCTTGAGCAGGGGGGTGTTATCCACACGTGTTACTCCAGGAATAGCCCCCACAAAAATACCAGGGTTCCATGAGGGAACCTGACGGCTCCAGCCAAAACCGGGCCAGGCAGCCAAGCTGGGCAGAGGGGAACAGATGTGTGCCAGTTGTGTGTCAACATTTGAGCCCTGTGTAGTCTATTCATATCAGTGGGGCTGAGAAGTCTGTACTTACAAGAAATTTTAGAAACTGGAAATAATTATGAAAACATCCTTAGGCCTCATGGGAGTTCAATAATTCTGAAGATGGAAAAAGATGATCTTTTATAACTGGAGCATCATACCCTCAGTCCTCGTTGCGAGGGCGAAGCCAGAAGTAAGATGGGGATCATTAGGGCAGGAAGATTTCCCACATTTTCCATCTGCAAATTTTTGAGGCAACAAACGTGTGACATTTCACAAAGTCAGGACTCTCCCAATCTATAGCTGGAGGCTAGTCCTGCTCAATGAAAGCTCAGGCTTTGATGTACAGATTTCGGGGGGAGGGGGGGGCAGATGTCTGCAGCAGCAGGACCAGCTGGAGACACCCATGCAGAGCCTGTCTCCAGCCCTGCCATGGCTCGGAGGTCCACGTGGGAAGCAGGCCAGTCACCTACCCAACCCCCTTCATCACAAATTCCCCTCTGAGCTGCTGCTTTTCCCTGCCGATAGGCACAGGAGCGCATCAATTAAAATTAGAGGCATCATAAAATGCAAAATGAGAGAATGCCTTCTATAAATACACCTTAAAACAAATAGGCTTTTTTTTTTTTTAGCATGGAAAAAAAATATTAACCAAAACAGTGCATATCTCACAGCTCTTATTGTTTAGAAACAGGGATTTTATTTTTCCAGTCTGCTCTTAATTTTTCCATTCTCTCTCAATTTGGAGGGCAGTGCAAAGACAGTACAGCTACATTCTGCTTTCCATCTTACACCTTACAGATCACATTGACAACAATTTAAGCAAAAGGATTGCTCAGACTTACAAGGTTCATCTCATTTACAGAAACTCCTAGGCTGGAGACATACCATGCTCTCCTGCGGGAGACCAGAGAAGAAAGAATCTTATGTGGATTATGTTGCATAATTTAATTAATATCTTTGTTGCCTCTCTGCGTTCATACCAGTTATAAAGGAGAAAAACTTCCAGTGTGAAATCTTGCTTATCAAAACTGTTAAATAAGCTCAATTTCACATCAGCAATGAATCAAAATACCCTTTCAGTATTTTTCATATTCCCTGGTGGGAAAGTCTTCTGAAAGCCAGTTACTTGTATTTGTGTTCAATACAGGCAGTAATAAGACTATGAGCGATGCAAATAGGAAGATTGTTCTTAGTAATTTCATGCTGCAGAGCATTCCATGGGTGACTATATCAAGATAAATGCATTGTATGCATGTGTACTTTTTGAAGGATTATCTCTGCCTTTTTCTAGATTAGTAATTGAGCAACAAAACATTGCAAGCATGTTCATCCGATTTGAAATAAGGCATTGGCTGAACCACATTTGCAACTGTTTACTCTCATTTATAACAGCTTTTGAGCACCTGAACTTAACCTTGCCCAAGCACCCAGAAAGTATTAAACTCACCCATTAACACAAAAGTTCCACTTCAAAATGTACTTTCAACTGTGATAATGAGCTTTTCACCATATTGTTGAAGCTGAAGATGTCTCCAGTGTGTAATAGAGACCCTTTGTCCTCTGCTTTTCTCTCTCTGCTTACCTCTGAGAGTGCCACTGAGTTGTGGAAATCCATAATTTGGGAACACCCAGATTACATTTAACAGCAGTGCAGGATGAGGGCTGCAGAGTGTTGTCACGGGGTGGTTGCTCTCCCCAGCCTAAGCTATAGCTGTGTTTTCCTAGTGGTTAAATACCCTGATCCATTATATGAGCACCTCCAGCTTCAGACTGTCCCGGGTTATGCTTCTGGCAAAATTTTGCCTCCTGCACAACGAAGCATGATGGACTTTGCAAGCTTTAAGATGCCCAGAGCTCATTTGTGGTCTGCTTACTTTTTTTGCTCTGCCGTCAGGATCATGCCTTTGCTCTGAGGTGTTTATCTCGTGACATATACAAGTGATTTTACAGTGTAAACACCGTCATTTTAAAGGTTACTTTCTCTATATAATCTTACAAATAGATTTGGTCTTTAATCTGGCGGCTATGCCAAAGTCATAAGGATAACTCTTATCTGTTAGGAACATGCCCTCCCCATTCAGGAGGACAAGGAGGTTGTGGCAGGTCCATAGGGCAGCTTCTGTGCTCCAGGGAGCAGGGAATGGCCCAAAGTCATTTCCCTTTTTCCCTAGACCTGAATATGCTTTGCGGTAGCTCAAGAGTTTGTAACACTTGTGAAGTTCCTTAATGGAGATGTTTAGGGAGCTGCTGTGGGCGGGCTGACTCTCAACGGGGTCGGTGAGCTACAGAAAGCCCAGGAGAAGACACGGTGGTGCAGCCCCTGTGTGCTCACAGCATGGGTCTCCTCTGGTGGAAGCCATCACAGGAGCCCAGTGGCTGCCCCAGGCTGGCAGCTTTACCAGGGCCATGTGACAATAAGCCTTTTGGCAGGGAAAACTTTATGGAAAAAGCAAAAGTTGCACTGGATCTTGTTTTGATTATTTGTTTCTAACCTCACTACAAATGGAAAAAATTTCCCTGGCGAGTGTCTGCTCATTATTTTCCTATTGTTTTATCATCCCCCAGCTCTCAGTAGGGAAGAATAATCCTCAAATGCCACTCTGGAGGCTGATGCTTAGGCCAGGTTATAGAGCTGCAGCACTGGGAATGGATCTTTTCCTTCTCTTTTCTTTATTTCCCTTCACTTTGTTCTGCTTCTACTCCATTCTCTCCTCTTTTCTTTCTGCCTTTGTGATAACCAAGTGCTACCAGTAATCCCTTCAGCAAACAACCCCTTCTACTTCCTCCCAGTTCAGTTAGGATATATATTCTGTTGTGATAAATGTGTACATTTCCATGATCAGGATAAGTAAGATGTAAGCAGCTCATCCGTTACATAGGCAAGCAGTATAAAACAAAGCATTTGGTGAGCATTTTTCACCCAGAAAAGGGCTTTTAAAAGCCTCAATATAATTTATATTAGATTTGCAGCTCTTGAATCAAGATGAACAAAAGTTGTAGTTGAACACATTTCTCACAATTCACGTTTGAATTTCAGAGACCGAGCAGAAATCTCAGGTTGGATTCTATGGACTCTGCACAAGAAGAAAATTTGCTATCAAAGATCTGAAATATGGATTCACTGCTTGAAGCTCAAAATTTGGCATAGAAGAAGATGGGTAATGAGGAGACAAAGGAAAATGGAACAGGAACAAGTAAGCTCATCTGCAACAACAGTGACCTTAGTGCAGTCAGATGTCTCATGTCATTGGGCAGACACATTGAATTTTTTACTAGAGCGTGAGTGCATTTTAAAGGCAAAGATGTTATTTCAAATCTATAGGATTTTCCACTGGGTAATAATTAAAGCCACTCAAACTATAAACTATAAGAAAAGTACTTGACATTATCTTGAGAAGTAAATTTATTTCAAGATTACTTTAGGTTCATAGGATTTACATTACAGAGAGGTAAGAGATATATTACAGTCATGTAGAGGAGGATTATGCAAGACTTAACTATATCTAGATCTAAATTTAGGCCTTTTTTCCTTCCCAGCTTAATGTCTTCATTTCAATAAAAATGTTTGTTACTCTACTGGAAAATATAGAAACATTCAAAACATACTTTTGTTCTTTGTTTTTAGGACTAGAGCATGATTCCTCTTTTTGAAGCTCAGTTTGAAAAATTAATTTGTAATATAAACACAAAGAGCATTGCAATGCAACCCCTAATCCCAGCTGCCTCCACCTGTTCTTTGCCTGTCTGAAATTAAAAACAAGCACCCAACAGTGTAAGGAAATAGCACTTATACCTGATTATTCCTTGTTTCCAAAGCATCTCACATGTGTAACCCTTGTGGCAAACAGCAGCACAAGGTCATGACATCCGAAGTCTCCTAACTCTGTTTGAAGGTGCAGACCATCGGAGGAGTTGAAGGTTAGTCATCATAGTGCTTTTCCAGATGTGCTTCCCCATCCCACCTCTGTATCCCGGAGGCTCCACGTTCTCCCAGCACCTGCTCTTCCAGCAAAACAATTCTGCTTTCAGGCTGTATCAGCCAAGGGTGCTAAAGAGACCTTGCTCTTGGGAGGACTCTTGGGAGTCTTGCTGGGTCACAAGTTCCTCCTGAATATCCAAGTCTCAGTGATGTCAAATAAATACCAATTTTTACTATCATTTTGCTTTCTTTTCTGTCAGAGGTAGGGTGACACGTGCTTTGTCACTTGCTCTGTGACAGCTTGTCATGGGTTGCAGTGTACCCTGCAGCTCATAGACCCAGTGTGTGCAGGGCAGAGGGGCAGAAAATGTGCGTGTGCCCCTGGAGAAAAGAAGGGGCATGATCCCCCCTTTTTCAAACGCTTCACTAAACAGTCAAAATCTTTCAGACAGACTGTAAATTCTGAATTGCCTCTGCTTATGCCCACTAGACAGAGCAGGATCCCACGCCATCCCATTCTTCCCATGGGCAGAGTCTCTCATTGCATCTTGTATCCCGTGATGTGGTACCTCTACCCTTGCTGAACCCTCCGGTGCATTCAGGGTGATGTCCCCTCTTGATGAAGTCCAGACCGCAGAGGAACTTGGATGGAAAACAGCTCCTGCAACCAATGCAATATTGTAACAATATTTCAAAATAGAAAATATTTATGGTCAAAATGTGTTTTTGTTGTTGTTTAATGACATGAGGATTTTCCATGGTGGCCACCTATTTTTTTTGAGAAGAAATTTGTTTACTCAAACCCCTAATATTCTCAGTAATTTTTTGGAGGTGGGACACCAATTCCAAGCCATGTTGTTTGTGTTTTCTATGGACTGCATTAGTTCTCTTTATTAAATTTAAGGATGAGATATTTGGCTGTTAAATTTGGAATTTAATTCCCTGCTTAGGTGAGGGCTGCCATATTCCCACCAGGTTTCTCCAGCCACATCCACTCGGCACAAATGCTGTGACAGAGTAGACCATGGGCTGCTGATTAGACACAGTCACCTTCTAGCTCTACCATGGAGCTACCAGAAAGTCACATCTCAATGTGTACCCATGGGCCAGGATCTCATATCCTCACTATAAAAAGGCCTTTTTAGATGAAAAGATTAAATTTGGACCTTGCTGCATTTGCTAAATATCACACAAAACTGAAACACATTTTAGATAAGGGATCTTAACGTCACAGAAGAATGCAAATGTCTGAATGATACCAAAAATCATTTATCCTCTGGGAAAAAAATACCTCTCTCCTAGTAAGCCTCTAGACTTCCTGTTTTGCTAGTCTGATTGCAGGAACTTTAATAGAATACCAATATATTTTTTTAAGCAATTCCTTTCTTTAAAAAGCAAATATCTCTTTTTTTAACTTTTGATGGACACTAATCTTGGTAAAATCTAGTGCTCATAAAACTACAGCACTGCCCTAGGAATTTTTTTGCAAGAGAGAGTTATTTCTTCCTGCTGAACTTTCATATTGCAAGAAAAATATACTACCCTTTTCTAAAAATATGTTCTCCCCGTCACACTCAGAAATAAATCTGTCAGCAGGTATTCTGACAGATGCAGGCTTTACTATTACTAGTTAATAAACAATTAGTTTGCTTTTCCAAATTCTTTTACAGGAGTTCTTAATGGTCTCTTATTTTATCCTTACCCGAGCTTCATTGTTCTGGTGTTAGATAAGAAATTATAATTTCTGTTTATTTTTCCCTTTAGCATACTGATTTTTGATACCTTACTGATAGCACCTTAGCATACTCTTTCAGAAAAAAATTTTGGTTGAAATGGGATAATATATATAAAATACATATTGATTGTTCGATTTACTTTTTGGAAATTGCAATCATGTAATTTCCACTTAAAATAATGTGACTTTTCCCTTCCCTTCCCTTCCTCTCCCCATAGGACTGTCAACACTGCCTGGCTTTATTCCACTTGGGAATTACCAGCAGGGGAATCTGCTGTCCATTTAAGGTAATTTATCTTCTTTTTACAGTAACTACTTTGTGTTTTTTTCTCATGATAAGAAGGGCAGAGTCAGGCTAAGAGACACATCTTGTGTCAGCTTGACATAGAATGGCACTAAATCACATTTTCATTCCCATATGTCTTTCATCCAGAAAAACAGCTGGGGTTGTTGGGGATAATTAACCCAAACAACTTCATCAATTTGCTTCATGTAATTTTTCTCCTAAAAGTTTCTCCAGAGTCCATAAACTGCACAATGTTTCACAAGGCCACAGGAGGTAGCTTGAAAAATCAGTGGTCAGTGAAACTGTGTGAGCATGAAGCACGGTGGAAGGCTTAGCAAGAGGTGGGGAGATGCCTCCTTGGATCCATTGAGTCTCCAGAGCTCAAAGAGCTGAGAGGCAGCCTCCTGAGTTCCAGCCGATTTAATGATCTGCCCTTTGCTTGGAGATATCAAACAATAAATACTCCCAATTTCAGTTTAAGACCTTCCTTTTGGTCCTTTATAACTTTGATTAAGATAAATAAATATGAATAATACAGAGAAAATTTTAGGCATTAGCTGGGGGATTATTTTTTTCCTTCAAAACTTTTTTAGGAGATCTTTTTGGACAAGATTTCATTAAAAGTGATTTTCTTATCAAGTATACAACAGCAAAAATTTGTGATACATTTGCTGCTTCAGTCTGTCAAAATGGCTGAAAACCACAACTTCTTATAGAATCAGATATTACAAGGAAAGGCATCAGATGTAGCTGTAGACATAGACCGTTTTTATACAGCCCAAATAAGAGAGATATTCTGGTTTTCAAAGGTTAAAGCTGACACTGAAAAACCTTATCTGCTCTCAGTTTTGCCTGCATTCTCTTGCAGAGCCCCTGTCAAGATCAAGATTCATGGTTCCCCCCATGACTGCACAGGGAAACATTATATTTTTCATCATCTGATAAAGCTCATTAAAATGTTGTCTACAGCACTTTTCTTAGGTTATTTGTTCTCAGTGGCATGCTACACCATTTTAAATGATTCCCAAGGGAAATAAGGGCCCCATTTTTCAGCTGTTGGGATGAGAGAGACAATCTCTCACATTCCAAATGAAGGCAGATACATTAATAGGAAAACAATGAAAGAGTGCTCCGATTTTCACTTATCTAAGGCTCTTTTCCATTGTTCTTCTTGTGAATCTTATTTGACTAAAGATTGCAAGACTTGGTCTGGAAACCTCTATTTAATGAATTCTCTCACAGAAAGTGAAATGTAATCAAATCTGTTTTTCTGACTGTATCAAATCACGGATATATCCAGTTAATGGATACAGGAATAGCCCAACATTATGTGGCTGCTCTGAAGGGGACCCAAACAGCCCCAGAGGGTCATTAAGTCAGCACACTTGAGCAGGAAATGTTGCCACAGCAGAGTTCTACACGACGATCAATAAATTAGTAATAAGGGAAAAACCACAGACGAGTTTTTGAGATATCAGTCACAAGAGCACTTCAGAACAGCGCAGTAACCAGGTCTCATTAGTTTCTAAATGAGAATATGTGTTTCTGCATGCAAGAGAAAAAAGTAGGAGAAAAAAAAATTTAGCCTTTATTTGGAAAATTAAGGTCTATTACTGCTTGTTATTGTTGACCATTGTTAAAGTGAAAGCTGCAAAATAATAAGAAATGTTTTATTCTTGGTCTTTCAGCCATTTTGACCCAATTCACACCAAGCGGGTCACTACCTGATTGAAGGGATCCAGACAAGTGGGAAAGAAGCAGACTCCAAAAGAGATGGGAGAGAGAGTGAAAAGGGAGGTTCCTCGTGAAGTGCCATTTTTGTCTTTCTTCGAATGTCCTGAAGTGGTGTCTGTGTAAAGTGATGCTTTCATTAACGTAAGTCCTTGCAGAAATAAACCACGAGCCAGAACCCTTAGATCTCAGGTGGCTTCCTAAAAAAACATGCAAGAACCGGGGGGGTGAGACATCATTAGCTCTGCCAGCCATGGCCTTTAAACTGTAGGACCTCGTCACTACAAGAACTGGCAAATGTAAAGTTGCACCTGGAGCCCCCACCAAGGAGTTGAGGCCAGGGATGGAGGGAGCTGGCACTCAGCCCAGCTCCAGCAAGCCGAGGGCACATGAAATTTCATATATGGGTCTTACTGCAGCTGTCCTTGAGAGCCTGTGGAGAAGGAAAGGGGGGGGACGGGATGAGGGCTCAACCAGATCTCTGACAAGAGATTTGTTCATTCGAGTTAGATTTATTACTGATGTCTACCGATGTTGTGGTTTTCATCTGCAACTGTGTCTCAACCCTGGAGTACATTTGGTATTGTCAAGTTTTAATGTCAAATTAAGTTGCCCAAAGTTGAAGCCAGCTCTTGCCGTATCCAAGCAACTGTTCCAAAACAGCAGTTAACAGGAGGCTGGGATGAGCAGAGCCGGAGGCAGCGAGCGCCGGCAGCTGCACATCCAGGGTCCCTCTCTGTTCTCAGCAAGGTCGTCCATACACGTGCACCTGAGGGACTGCGTGACCATCTTTGGACTGGAGTCAGCATCCCCCTCACAGCCGGGGGGGATTTTTTTCTCCCAGCTTCCCGTAACAGCCTTTTCATGACAAAGCACATTTGAAAAATGGTGCTTTCACGTACAACAAGCCACTGAGTCCAGCATCAGAAGCTATAAACCAGGAGCAGGGCAAGTTTTTTCACCCGTACTCTACTCAGTTCCTTTGCCCTTTTGCTCAGAGCCTCTCCTGATCCTACTTTCCTTTGAGTTGAACGAGAGGAGCTGGAAAATACCTATAAGCTCTCTCGGACTTTGAAAAGTCTCCTTTTACCCTGGTGACCTGGCAGCAGGCACAGCACATCACTGTTTCTGCTGTTTTGCTGATCCTGCTGTTCTCTTCTGGGGTGATCAAACTGGTTAGGAGCACTTCAGTTCCTAACTAGGGTTCCAGAGAGAAGAGCTATTTTTTTCAGGGGGAATGAAACTCGTTTGTATTTAGTCAATACCAGTACAACAGAGACATCGAGGTGCTGGAGCGAGTGCAGAGGAGGGCAACAAAGCTGGTGAAGGGTCTGGAGAAAAAAAATCTTATGAAGAGTGATTGAAGGAGCTGTAACTGTTTAGTTTGAGGAAGAGGAGGCTGAGGGGACACCTCATCACTCCCTACAACTACTTGAAAGGCCACTGTAGAGAGGTTGGTGCTGGTCTCTTCTCCCAGGTAATTAGTGATAGAACAAGAGGGGATGGCTTCAAACTGCAACAGGGTAGGTTTAGACTGGGCATTAGGAAAAAAATCATCACAGAAAGAGTGGTGAGACTCTGGAACAGGCTGCCCAGGGAGGTGGCTGGGTCACCATCCCTGAATGTGTTTAAGAGTCGTTTAGATGCGGTGTAGGGGAGAACTTTGTAGAGTGGGATTAATTCTTGGACTCGAAGATCCCAAAGGTCTTCTCCAACCTGAATGATTCTTTGATTCTATAATGTGGGATGCCTAAGGCAGGCTCTGATGCTCAATTCCCCTCCAGCAGTGTATTACCTATGTAGGAACCTGTTGTGCAAGATCCCATCTTGGGTTTCCCAAGATTGCAAATCCCTCTTGACCAGGCTGGCACTAGCTCCCAGTCTTACCATGCTGACCTGTCTTGCAAATGTTATTGCTCCCTAAAATGGCTGCATGGATTTATTTTTTAATTTAATCTAGACATTAAATTATAAATGGGGCTTTGGTGTGCGTGCAAGGAAAGAGAAAGCACCAGCCAGACCTCATGGCCCATGTTGTTTAGTTCAAGTGCTCATCTTGACAAATCAAGCACAATTGCGAAATGTCACGACATTGCCGCACGCATACCATGGCACCTCATCTGGGTTCATCAGCAATTCAGAGCTCAGCCTAAATGGAAGGAGTAGCTTACATCCATAAAATCTTTCAGGATCATTTAGGAAGGGAACAGCGCTGAAAGCTGCAGGCTATTTTGCTCTCTGCATAGCCCACAATAACTCTTTCAAATAAGAATATTGAACTGAACCAGATTGAGTTGTATCCTGTACCCTGCTCGATAGGTTGCTTTCCTGCCTGGCATTTAAATGGAAATACTGCTATTCTGCAGCACGGCATGAAGGCTGAACGTGGTGATGTGCTCACTGACTGCTTATATTCACCCACCTGGATGATGTGTTGGTGAGTGTTAAAGCGTAGACAATCCCAGCAGTAATTCCCAACCATGTGGCTCACTGGTAATTATCAAGGCCACGGTAAATGGTCCATGAATCTTATGGGCCCTGTGTTCGGGGAGGGCAGTGCCTGCAGAGCCGTGTGGCTGCCTCTCTGCTGCCACAGGGCCACCAACCCTGCAGAACAGACCCTGAAAAACAAATAACTGAGGACAATGAGCTTCTCTGGTATATACAGACCTGGCACTGGGGCTAATTGCAAAAGAAGGAAGTAGCCGAGGCACAGTACCATCCCAGCCCACGGCATTACTTTCCCTAGGTACACAACTAAGTACTGCTCTTTCTTCCAGCTCAGATTTGGTTTTGGCTCTGATTCATCCAAAGTAGCTGACAAGGGCAGTAAATCCTGGATTTGGTTCTTTCTGATGTATTCCCAATGCTGCTGAGTAATTCCCTTTTATAGAGCTCTGTTGTTGAGATACGTCTCACTCTTAATTTCCACTTCTTCCTACTTGCCCATCTAAATATTTTCTTGCAGAACATACAAGTGAAGAAGGGAAGAAGAAAGGTGGCTGGGGACATGGCGCAGGCACAGGTTCACTGCAAAACCCTCCCTTATATGTTCTAACTGAAAATAACTGGAAGAAAAGACATAAAGCTGAATTTTTTACACAGTATTTCTCAAATGTTGTTAAACTCCCACTTGTTACAGTTTATGGCTGCATTCTTTCTCCTGCTCTGAGTTTAAACAGTTTTCACTGGGAGTCCTTTACAGTAGATACTTCAGAGCTGTTGGCACTGATTTTGCTGTCTTTTATATTTTACTTTCATATGTATGGGAAAACACCATGTCCTCAAAAAATGCCTGTGCTGATCTAGACATCTCTAATTTTGACATAAATTAGTATCATATTCACAGTGTTTTGTTTCCAAGATCTGAGTCTTGCCAGACCCTAACCTGAAGTTAGGCATAGGAATAACTCCATGGAAATGCTGATGCTCACAGACCTCATCTCTTCCTTTTAGAATTAAAATTTAAGTGATCTTTCTGTGTGTGAGCCTTGTAAGACATGTTCTTTGGTGATCTTAGTTATTACATCCGGGGCTGTAACATCATTGTAACTTGTTATATCTATAATAGGCATGACACAAGCCAGCCTAGCAGCCCAACATGTTATGAGCAGGACAGGGATTGCATCTCAGCAGCAGAAAGCAAAGTTCAGCTGCCCGAGGCTGCCCTTAGTATGATAATTGTGTTACCACATGTTGATGACTCAAAACCACGAAGAGAACTATGAGGCAATTCAAATCTACATCTGGGAGGGTCTCTGTGTCCAGCCCTCCAAAAACCCTACTCCATTGGCAATAATTTTTTCTCAGTGAAAATGTCCTGAGGCTGTTTTACAAGTGGATTTATAGCTCAGAGGAGAATAGTAATGCTTTGGGGGCTGAACCCCATGGAAATAACTCAAGCAAATAACGTTAATCCACAAGTTACTACTTTTCCTTTAGTACTAGCATCTTTATTATTTTTTTAATTCTGAGCTTGTCCATTTGGTGCCTTTTTTAGCTTTACTCCGTGTTTTGAACACCAATAATCAGGTATTAGTGGTGTATAGCCCTGAGCACCAAAGGCAGGCTTCAGATCATTTTCTACTCTTCCCTCAGAGGACAAAGAGTTAAGCTAAGCACCATAAATGATGTCAGTAGCCAAAACTTCAGAGAAAATGTGGGACACGAGACAGGAAAAAAGCACAAAGTCTGCCAAGGACTGACACTGAGCCCATCCTTGCTAAGTATGGGTGCCTCCCAGAAATGTAAATCCACATCCCTCCCCACCCAGTCTTTCCAGGTGATGTTAGAAAAGGTCTAATAATGCGTTCCTGGTTTAGTTAATCATTCCTTCAAGCTCTCCCAGCCAAACTGAGTTGCAGTCCATGAGGTCAACATGCTCCTCGTACTCACAGCCAATGTTCCCTTCTTTTTTATTAGTGTATCAGCAATGCAGTGTACTCCAGTAACGCAACAGCATCAGGGCCTCATTTTCCATGGCATGAAATTTTTCCCAGTTCACCTGCTAGCCAATGGAGCTCTGCTTTTTTTCAAAGTAGACAGACTGTTCCTACCTTGTATGTCTTGACTTTGTCTTGAAAAGCTTCTTCAGACAATGTACAAGCCAATTTGTGAGTTATTACTCTGTCCCTCAAAGTAGCTTAATGTCTTTCCCACGGTGAAGAAGGTAATTTAGAAAAAATGTTCTCAAAGCCATTTTGCTTGTGACTGATTTATTATCTACAGTCCTTATTACTAGCTTGTCGTGTGTGGGCACTGTAAAACTAACAGCAAACTGGGAGGCATGAGTTTAAAATATGTAAGTATTACCAGTGTCTTATGGCTTCTAAAATATCAGAATGATTTTGAAACTTTTGTGACTCTCTCTGGCTGGCAGATGTGCTAATTAAGAAATCCAAAGGAACTGGAGATTCAGAGAAGCCCCCAAGGTGAGAGGAGCAATCCTGCTCTCCCCATCTGTCAGTGCAGGAAGAAACTCCTAAAACAAGAAGGGATTTGAAGAGTAAAACAAAGAATCACGGCAAAGAAGTTCCACCCTTAGCAGTGGAAGGGATAGGATAAAAAAAACCTCAGAGGCTCTAAGCAATCCTGGAAATTGTAGGGGAAAGGAGAGGATTGAGCCTATCCTCTGCAAGCTAAATAAAGCACCAAAGCATCTAAGGAGGATGCTAAACAGGATCTGTAAATGCATTTTCTTATTTGTTTTGCAACAATGCTTGCAATTGCAAGGACTAAAACGTCAGTCTTAGCTTGTTGATGCAGAATAAAACATGCTAATTTCTCCTAAAACTCATCCAGCATTCAAAGCAGCCCCAGAAATCTGACACACACAAAGATTCCTGGAGATGATGTACCTAAAATACCAGTCACAAACCAAGACACATGCAACCTGCAGCCTGCTTTCCCCTGAACTATGTTTGTGAACTGAATTAGTCAGATGTCATAGTGAAGGAGAGAAGAAAAGCCTTCTCCTCCCTCCTCCCTTGTACCCTCACTGGTTGTCACACATTTCTTCTCCAGCTTGGGAAAGGCAACCAAAAACTTTGCAACCAAAAACTCCTGCTGACACACACAAAATTACAAGGGAAGAAAAAGGCTGGGTCTTTCCATTTTTTACTTTTTTTTCTCCTTTGGTGTCTGGGTGTTGGTTGCACACATGGCTGCTATGGTTCTAATTTTGTGTCACCCAGCATTCCACCAGCACCGGGCTTTATTTTGAAGATACCAAAGCATGGAGAGCTGTGTTGGCACTGTCACCAGCAGCTGAGGCCAGAAAGTAGGGTCAGAAGCAAGAGCTCCGGGCTCTGCACCTGCAAAAAAAAAAAAAGTGCAGAAAAAAATGCAGAAAACAATGCAGAGACTGAGCTGAGATGGAGATGACTGTAAAAGTCAGGAGATTCAAATGTTCCAGAGAGTTTACAAAGCTGATAAAAATGATGGCCCAAAAAGGCAAACAAAATAATGAAACTTAAAAAGTAGGTTCTATGGGGAAATCTGAAATCAAAGAAATTGTTAGGTTTTTTTAATCAAAATTCCTAATCAGACAAGAAACTGCCTGAGAGAGATTTCAGAGACTTCTTCAGCCAAACACCCTCAAAGGAGAAGGATTTTGTGTTTCTACCAAGCAAATGTAGAGATTTAAAAGTATGGAAAATATTCAGGTCCTGCACAAAGGCATGGAAATGTTACCTTGGAGCAACTTTACTTTGAATTTAGTAATGGAATTCAAAGGGCCAATAAATACTGGGAGGAGGAAGCAAAGTATTCTTACACTTCCAGAAAACACAGAACTAACAAGAACTACACAGCAACTTTTTCCTAAACTAAGCGAGCAGTGTTGAGCATTTTTCATACGCTAGATAATGAATCCTGAAATAAAGAATAATTCACGGATTAGGTTTCTGAGCAACCAGCAGGAAGATGGGTGACTGTTTGTGTTGTTTATGTTAAAATTCTTTGTATGGATTGAGTATGTCTCTCTCAGTCCAGTTTCTGCCTGAAGGGAAGTTGAGAGCAAGATATTCTACTGTAAATTCAATTCTGTGAAATTCTTCTGGGACTACATTTTCAGCATTGGCAACACTGTCTTTAGGGAAAGAAGTTGCAAAAGGGTGGCAAAATTTAGCAAGATGTTAAACCTACCGTTACATAATTTTTTTGAACTCTCTTTTTAACCTAACATGTAAGACAACGCGTCAGGAATTCTTCTAGCTTGGAAGGGCTTAGGCTGAAACTTACCTTTTTATGACCAGAGAATTGCGCCGGTAAACATGTAAAAGTCCCCTGGGACTACCCAAGGTGGTTGACGTGCAGTCAACTTCACATTTCCTGGGATGCTTGAACAGGACAAAAAGAGGTGAGCAGTTCTGAGGGAGGAGAGCAGCCAGGCACAGGGGTGGCTGTGGAAGGAGCTGCCCCTGTTCTAGCATGGTTGATACCAAGCTGGGGCTGAAGAGCACTGGGGAGCTGGGCTCTGCCTTGCTGGGTGGTCTCAGGACATGCTCCTCAGACTACTTTCCCATACTGGTGCCTGCTGTCCCAGAGTGGTTGGCATCCATGCTACCAACCCCTTTCTCTCCAGCACCCAGGTTGCCTGTGAATGGCCCCCAACCACACCATCTCCCAACTTGCCTGGTGTCCCCTGTGGGGACTATTCACCCAAGCCCCAGGCTGCAGGGCATCCACCCAACTGTACAAAAGTTCAGCATAACCTGGTCCCGTTCAGTCTACGTGTATAGCCAGAGCTGACATGTCTCACCCAACCGTACACAGAAAAATAGTGTGAGCTGGACAGAGAGCCATGCTTTAAAGTGGTGTTAGATAAATGTCCAAAGCACTGCTTGCATGACTGCCCTCTTTAAGCTTAGTTCAAATTGTTTGTGTGTTGACAGTGGCAGGTCGCTATTTTCCATTGAGATTACATTGTTGATGAGTGAATGTACAGACTAGCCACAGGGCAATTTCTTCTCCTTATTTAATCAAATGGAAACTTTCAATCCATTTTTGCATTCACAGAACAGCCATTGCAGTTAATTTAAGTAGGTTAAATATAAATCAGCACCAAAAAACACCCTAGCAGCATAACAATGCTCTCCCTTTCCTTTGGAATATTATCTTTATTTTCCTTGATCTTGTGACTGCTCAGAAGTGTTTCATTTAGTGCCCAATGGCGTTTGTTTGCCAGTGCACAGAGCCCTCTGATTTAAAGGCTTTGACTTCGTGCTGGGGCTTCAAGGGCAGCAGTTGTAGCTCCAGCACTGGGAGAAAGAAGCAACAGCGTCCTTTCCATCTTAAAATCAGCAGCAAACCTTTCTACGGGTTTTAAATGGAGCATGATGAGGACAGTTTTATTTTTTCACTAAATACAGACAGCACATCATGGCCTCCAGGTGACTAGAAATAGGCAAAAAGAAGACATGGCTTTTGTACGGTTGGATCCACTTGAGCATGGTGTGATGGAAGGAGGGAGGTGGTGGCTCTCACAAAGTCACTGGGGAGCTCCCCATGTGGGTCACAGCTGTGGTGTGCACCTCATGGGAACACAGATCAGGAATGCTGTAACTGCCTGAGAATTTTACCAGGAAAATTGGCTGATTGGTAGTGTGGATGGTTCACTAGGACCGGGCATATGTGCACTAGGTGTGGCTGGTGGCTTGAAAAAATTCCTCTTCGGCCAGCAAGGTCAGGGTTGGAGATCTGGCACCATTTCTCATTTTCCTACTCCCTATTGTAGCTCTACACAACATGGAAAATTGTGAGGTGGAAGTGAGGGAGCTGGTGGGATGTCATTTGTGTGAGGAGGTCTGGAGAAGGTTTCTGTCACCACCTGACGCAACTTGGCTCCTCGAGTTCTGTAAAACAGAAGAGATGGGAGTAAACTCTTCCCAGCTAGTGAACACTGAGCCATTGCAGAATTAAAAGCAAGTCAAACAGTTCTCAGGAAGATGTGATTGTTTGATAAACAAGAACATTTTATGGTAATCTCTGTATTTACTAACACAAGGATGGGTCAAATATCTTCTCCTTGGAAATTTCTTTTTTTTTCTAACAGAAATTTCCTTTAAAGCTTAGCAGTTAGAAAATTCTTGTGCTAAAAATAACTTATAAAAGGGTTATATCCATGCAGGCTCTTTCTCTCACAAAATTCAGTATTTTGCAAGTATTGCTCTTTTTTAGACCGCTCTATTTTTGCAAGGTAGAGCAGACTCCTTTATTGTTAGATCATAGAAACTGTAACTCTTGGACAACACTTAACTGCAGGCACATACAGGAAAGATTGCTGATGTCATGTCTGATGCTGTAAACTCAGAGGCATCAAAACAAGAGAGGATGTTAAAGATGTCTACCTGCGTAACCTTGGTGACAATATGCCCAAGTACTCATACTATTCACGATGTTTTCCTTGAATACACAATTTTACCTAACACAATGTCACTTGTGAGTGGTAGAAAAATGAATAAAGCCATTGAACATATCGCTGAGAAGTATTGACATCATTCAATGTTATATCTGTCACCTGCAATTATTTGGTTGCATTTTCACAGATCAAACTAAGAAAGTAGAATTTAAAAATCAATGTTGATTCCTAGGAAAAGGTATTTCAGACATCCTGCCTATGAAATGTTGCGTGCTGCTCGGTGTTTTTTATCATTTTAGAAAAACACAGATAGGTAAAAGACATGATCAAAAGTCCAAGACATATTCCCCTAATTACCATGGTCCCCATCCTGTAGTCTCATTTCACTCAAAATCCTCATTGTCTTCAGTTCTGCAGCGGAAATTTAATGGAATTACAGGGAATTCTGCCTATTAGGACTGTTCAAAAGCCAAGCCACATCTGCAGTGCTTGCCTGTTTTATTTGCATTATGTATTTTGGAAAATTTATTTTATGGATCTAAAAGACCTTTAAAAGAGTTACAGCTGTAACCAGATGCTTTTGAGCCTGTCTCTGAATCTATGGTGCACAATACCCCATGACAATTAGACTTTAATATTCTCAAGGACTTGACAATTTGCATAGTACATTGGAAAAAGTCCATTAACACAGAAAAGCACTGAAGAAGACTAGACAGTGACCTCCGCAAATTTGGCACAACTTTTTTTATCTAGGAAAAAGCTACTTTCCCTGCCCTTTTCTTCATCCAACTGCTTAGATATCTATTGTCAGTTCTGATTTTTGTAATGAGGATTTGGTGTATACTTTTAGTCATTTTCCTACTAATTTGTTATCGAAACAACAAATTAAGTTATTAAACAAATTGTGGTACTGAAATAACTATATCACATCTTGATATATGTTAAATAAGGTAATTTATTAAAATACCTAATGTATGAACAAGTTTAGAATTTGAATGTCTCACTGCAGAAATCCACGCAGTAAGATTAATGGGACAAGTAAGATAAAAAGTAATTCCAAAATCACAACTTACAAGCTTTGATGCAGCTGACGACTTGAGAATATTACTACTCATTTTAATGTTGTGTGTAGGCAAAAATAATTATTATTCCAAATATAGCTCAGGAAAATATAACTCATTTGAGAAGTGACTTACTGTATGAGAAGATATATGATCTGTTTCCTCCCAATGTTTTTCCATCACAACACTGCCATACTCTAGAGACACTGGTAGTGTACTCCCTGTTTTGGTAATGTCAGAAGGAAGGAGGGACTGATAAAAAGGAGACTTTTCATGTTAGTTTGGGAGTCCATGGTGAAAAGAACATTTTAAGGGGCTTTTTAATTTAGCAGGTATCTGAGTAGCCCTGTGTGTATAACTCATCTGGGAGGAAAAGATGAACCCACCCCAATTAAGCTTGGATATAGGGAACTGAAGTCAATCTATGATTGCTAGAGCAATGTTTCTGACCATTCCCTGCCTCAGTTGCTCCTGAGGACTTTTGGGATGTCAGCACACATGAATGACTATGTACGTGATAGGGCATGAGACAGGGCTGAGGAGCACATGTGTGCTTTGGGTCACCTTGCAAAAACTCATATTCAAATAGTCAGGGAAAGGAAACAAATCTCAACTCGTGATGGGATGGAGCCCTCTAATAGCTTTGTAATAGACTATAAATGGTCCACTTTACCAGAAAGATTGCGTTTTTCTGCCTGAGGTGACCTAGTCCAGCTTCCTTCTACTTCAAGCAACTATACCATACCTTCGGTCTCTTTCCTCATCTCACCAAGCTTCATTGTGGCATTGAGAGGAACTACAGCTATTTGCTCAAAAATCGTCATGGCATAATGAAGTATTTCCCAACACTAGAAAGCTAGAAATCTCCAAATGGGGAGCTCCCTCTTTCTTGCACCTTTCACAAAAAAAAAAAAAAAAAGGAGAGTGTCCCTGAAAAGACTTCTGCCAAGTGATTAATGCACATTGAAGACAAAACACCAGATTGGCAGTTTCTGAAGACTCAACAGCTGACAACAGCTGTAATAAGGGCTGCTTATTGCTACCTTGATTAATTTATACTGACACTTTATTTCTGACCCAGCTGGAGGCACTGGAAAGATATGTTTCACTGGGGTTGGAGAGAGCAGAGAGACATACTACATGTCCAAGAGCACTGAGAACCCCCTTGCATTTACACATGTAGGAAAACAGTGCTCATCTGCCTGGTGTCAATACTGAGCAGATAATGCACCTTCACAGGGTATGGCCCTCTCCATCACCATTGAAAATGATGATCAACAAAATACTAACAAGCTACTCCTCATAATTGGTGTGGCGATGACGAGATGCTGATTTCAGAAGGATTGCAAGATAAGGATGAGATTGACAGTGACAAGATCCAGTTATGATTCTTTTCAGGCACATCAAGGTGCAGTGGTACCTCCAACTTTACCTATACTGTTAATTGTTTGAAGCAAGATTGATTTCTAAGGATTAGAGGATAATTCCTTTTCCATCCTCATTTATTCTTTGGCATGTCTTCCTACAGGTATGCTTCCTATGGGATGGGGGCAGTGATTTTGAGCTGTAGACATCTGTTTCTGTAGAAATTAGATTCAGGGTGCCACATCTCACTTCACTAGCTCCTCTGCACAGTGATCAGAGGTCAACAACTTCTACTGAACAGCAGCCTGAGCTGTAAGTGAAGCAATGATGTGGAGGTCAGATATGTTATATCTTGTCCCCAACCTGGAGCTAACCACCACTTTCTAAACAGAATTTAAAACATAGACATAAACTGCTTGGGATATGTACAACAGAGAAATATAACAAAGAGGGTAACGGACAAACATACTATTCTTCATCCTACTTGTAATTGCTTTCTCTGCTTCCATGTTACCTAATATAGTAGGGAGAGCTCAGCATTTCATGGCTGCTCCTGCCTCCTTCCCACAGCATTTCAGATTCTATTTCGTAGCTATTACAGCCTGAAATCATGATGTTTAAGAAGATATTCCGCCTGCTGGTGTTCACTTCTCTCTAGTGTGGCCAAACATTTTAAAAGGGATTGCTAATCAATAATAGGGAGTACTATGGATTTACATTAGACAACACAATAGCTGGATGATAACGTTCAACCAGTATTGTTATGCACACTGGCCAAAGAAACCTGAATGACAGAAAAACATCTCCTTTGAAGACAGAGCATGCTACATACTTTATTAGATGAATTTTTCTGATTAGACTGAGAAGCCATGTCTCCTATTGTCTGATGTGAAGAGACATGATTGAAGACTTCACTAGTTGCATTGGACAAAGCACAAAATCAGGCAGAATGTGCCTGTGCCAGTGCCTGGCTTTTTCAATAAACTTCTTGCTGTTGCTCTTTCCACACATTCAGGCAGGTATGGAGATTCCTGCTGTTCTTGTGTGGTTCTTTTCCCCATGGGAGATAGTGATCCATTTTGGTGGTGTTCGTGGAGTTCACAGGCACTTGTCTTTGGGGTTTTTTTCAATGTCATAGCTCAAGACATGTTTGATGGTGGTTAGTGACTTAAGAAAAGAGATCTTTTCCCAAAATACATTACCAATTCTGTGTGATTGAGCAATCTCAAAATCCAGAGGTTTGGTTTCTGATTTGCTGTGGCTTTGGGGTATCACCTATGACAACAACCCTGAGCTGTAGGCTAGGAAACACAGGATTGGAATCTGTAGCTGTGTTTACCTCTTGACAAGGAAAAATAAAGCAACATTACAAACTGGTCCAGAATAAGTACATGTAACAACAAACAGATCAGAAGACGACTCACAAGCAAATAGTGATCTTATCTGTGAAATGAAGCGATAGTCCCAGAAAAGGTTGCATTCATCAGGACACAGAGATAACTTGGTGAATATCCAAGAGTTTAGGTTAAGAACATGCAGCAATGTACTCCCAAAATGTTAACAAAGAGTTTCTCATACTTTTCACCTCACCCATAACACCTCCCCTGGGTGAAAGGGAAGGCAGCGTTGGTTGTGCTGGAGGGGCTGGGGAGGCACTGAGAGCAGTGGGCAGGTAAGAGAGCAGCTACCTAGAGCAGGGTGCTGGCCTGAGATTCCCTACCAGCCTCCAAGAAAGGAGCTGATAAATGCAAAGAGACCAAGATCGTCTCTTGCCAAGGAAGCAAAGAGTTACTGCAAGGGCTAAGGCTGTTTTGGCCATGAGCAGCAGCTTTTTTAGCATGGCCTTTTCCATCAGCTCCTCTCTGGGGTGCGGAACCCACCATGACTCACAGTTGGGAGGGCAAAGGGGAGTGTGGGACATGTCCCAGACACAAGGCATGAAAGAGCTCTGGATGATTTTCTGTGGGACAAGGCATGACCTGGGCCAAAAGGGCCTGGTGACACATGGAGATGGAACAAGCCCTCCTCTGCAGGAAAGAGTCCTGCAGAGGAGTAAGATGGCCACAGGACTTGATGCATTTAGAGATATTTTTTTCCTATAGTTTTGGGCTTTGCAAGGTTCCATAAACCAGTTTGTATTTCAGAGACGTGGGTGTTTGTCTCTGAGATGGAAGATAAAGCCCTTCACTAGCCTGACTCGGAGGCATGCTGTTGTACTAAGTTCTACTCACCAGCAAAGGTGACTTGTCTGGTCTAATGTTTCTACCCTGCTTTGTAATATTTTGCAATGTGCAGCCAAGACCTCTTCAAGCAGCATGAAAGGTCTTCCAGCTGGTGGGTGCTGGCACTGGGTTATGGGATCCAGAAGGATACACCACACCACAAGCTGAATGTCGTCTGGTGGCTGAGACACAGGAAAGGAGGAGGTCTCTACTTCCTATGGCCTCACCATGGTCCTGGAGAACCAGAGGAGAAAAATCCCTTGTTCCTATTCCACCACAGTCTGTTGTGGAGGTAAGTGTGGCTTTGGCTAATTATGATAAAACAGTGGCTGAATTGTAAAGATGATCTCAATAACTTTGATTGCTCCTTCTGAAATGTATAGAGTTATCAATCATGTTTTATAGAACAGTTGTGTACTGCAACATCCCAAGGCACAGCTGGGGCAGCGTTGCAACAGGCATTACCCAAAACACTGTTAGGCATTGCCTGACCCAGGACCTACTGCTTTGGGTAGCCCTGCAGAGGTAGGAAGAAAAATAGAGATACACAGGTGAACGGATTTATTTTCATCTGGCCTGCAGTGACCTAAGAGTCCCCTTTCTTAAATAATAAATAGCTATCATGCAGAAAGAGGCTTCTCCCATGCTTTTTCAAGCACCAAAGCACAATAAATTAAGCTTGACATTAGAATGTTCATGCAAAGATTCAATTAAACTCCCAAACACGTTTTGTTTACCAAAGCCTTTACATACAACATTTTCTTGGGTTTTTGCTTTCTCTCTTAAAAATCAGCCACACTCAAAATATTTTTCTCTCATCAATGGAAAGTTGTGGAGTCCCAAGGCTGGCTGAAGATCAGCAATAAACCTCTGTAAACTGCTGTGCCTTGTGATTAGCGGCCGTGGTGCTGGTCAGCAAGTTGAACTGCTGTGCTAGCAGAAAGATCTCTGCATCAGTCCCAAAGAAGCCCAGACCTTGTAGATGACAGGGGACATTGCAGTCGATGGGGAACCAGCTGGTGGCTGCTTCTTTTCATGTGTATGTCACACTTGTAGATTTCCTTATTCCAAGTGTGAAGCTTCAACGATGCTCCAACAATCAGGAGTTCTCCCTAAAACCTGGGCTGGCTGGTGGAGAGCAGCTCACCATGATTCTTGCTGTTGCAAGAGCCTGGGGCATGGGTCAGGAGGAGCTTGGGTGGGAAGGAGACGTATGGCAATAACCTGCAGGCACCAGCATAGCAGGAGCACAGGCAACGCTCTGTGTGAGTCCCTGGGAGCTCAGAGCAGGGGCACAAAATACAGTTTTAGTCACAATCTCAGTAGTTATATCTAGGCATCAGGGAAGTTTTCTATCCCACGGGCTATTTTCTATTCAGCCTTACAACACTACAGTTCTGGCCAAGGCATCATTACCACTGTTATTTTTCCACCAGCTGAAGATTACCCCTCAGCCAAAGAAATTCACAGCTGATACAAGAAATTCCATGAATAAAAAAGCAAGCTAGAAAGACAGCAGAGATTGCAGTACAATATCTTAGAAGGCTCACGCCAGAGGATGAGCTCTTTTGTGTTTGTTGGGTTTATCCCAGCCCCAGTTTTCCTTTGTTTGGAGCTCCAACGAGAATGCTTTCCACCGTACAGGCTGCACACATGGTGTATGGGTACAATTTCAGCTTCATTGCGAAGTCTGGGGAGGATCCCTGTTGATCTTGGTGGGCCTGAGGTTCATTGCTCTTTTTGGGGTTGGTATGGTTAGACAATACAATGGATGACTGCACATGCTTTTCATTTTAGTGCATCCTCTGGAGATTTTTGTACGGTGAACACTTAAAGCAGAGAACCACTGAGACACAGCCATCTCCTGACCTGAAGGCAGCTGCTGAGCTGCTGTACGTTGCAGGACAGTTTGGGTTAGGATGTACCCAGGTGAACTCACAAAAAAAGGCCGGGGAAGCTTTAAACGTGACGTTAGACAGACAGGATTGGGCTTAATAAACTTTCCAGAACTCTTTAGCTTTTGCAGGAGGATGAAACAGCAAGTCAGTGATGACAGGATGCGAACTGGATAACTAAGAGGAGTCTGTTTCAAAGGGGCCCATGTATGAAACGGTGGCTGGTGCCCAGAAAGTGCTGTGCTGGACACAGCCTAGGGCCTGATGTGGCCCCAGGCACGGATCAGTATTTCTGTTTTTCCGTTGAAATCACATAGTAAATATCAAAAGGAATGTGAGGACAAGAAAAAGACAGATTAATTTACTCCACTCAAGGATGGATTTTTGTAATGAAATGAGCAGGGTGTTATAAAACAGAAATGATCTGATGATGCACAGCAATGATTCATCTGCTCAGCAGAGCTTACAAACAAAAGAGACCTCTGGCTTTGCTGCTGTTGCCGGCCAGCGCCAGGATAAACGGTGATGAACATTTCCATTGACACAAGGAAAGAAACACTAGAGTAAAGAGAAGGATTTGCAGAGCAGGCTTCTTGCCTGTCCTCTGCTGAATGGTCTTGCGAGCAGCTCTGAGGGCAATGAAGCCCCATGGGCTTTACCTCCACACTGCGCTGTGTCATTGCAAGTGATGGGGAATGACACACGTGGTTCAGACCTGAAACCATGCTCAGGGGTTAAAGCCCAGTTAAAGCTGTCAGCTGAGGGCTGCCTTGCAGTCAGCAGCACCCCCACCTCTGCCTACCTGGTGTTGATGCTGTCCTTTTCATGGGTGATCTTTATTGCCTATCAAGAGCTAGAGGAATGCCACCTCTGAAGTAGCCACATTAAGTCACAACAACTTCTTCTCCTTCCCCACCTCGAGGATGGTTAAGGAAAACTTCTGAGCCCCTTCCCACAGTGTAGGTGGAGGAGGCCATCAATGACAGAGAAATATCCCTCTCACTCTGGTTGGGTTGCAGCATCCCCAGGGTAGAGACCAGGGACACTCTTGGAGCATGTGACCCTGGGAACTCTGCAGAAATCAAAAGCTCTAATGGAAATGGTACCTCTGGTGCCTAGAGGAGAGACAGCACTGCCTCAGAGGAGTGTCTGTGCTGTGACACTGGACCTTGAATGGTGACACCGCTTGGCATCACATGGCGTTTTATGAAGGTTTGCTTTATTCAGACGTGGTTTTTAGATTCCCCTTCAAAACATGGACTCAAGACCGATGCCACATCAAGGACTCAAAATATGAGGAATAAATGTTGCAAAGCTTTAAAAATTTCTTCTGTAAAGATAGCAGCTGCTAATTTTAAAAAATCTGAGGGATAAGAGGCCTTTTTTCTCCTGTTTTTAGATAGGCCCACAAGCGATTCACTGAACAGCTTTGTTGTTTATAAGCAGCTATGGACCCATAAATATTTCTACCAATAAAGGCTTGTCATCTCCACAGCAGTCCCAGCCCCTGCTCTTGCACCAGCAGTAGTTCCACGAAGGTTTGTGAGGACAACGTTCACGCCTTCCAGATCCTTCCCACCACTGCAGCACAGCCAATCCATCCCAGGCTGGAGCTGGGGCAGTTCATGGGACAGGCTGAGTGAGCTGGGTACCACTGCGAGACATCCCACCCCAACCCTGACCTCCCCTCACCTGCCCCTCTTCATGTCACCATAACCCGAAGCCAAATGGTAGCTGGGCTCCGAGTGATGTTTAGCTGGGTTGAACTTTTCTGTAATAAACATTTTAAAACAAGGGCCTGTTTTTAATGCAGAGCTGAAGACAGCTCGAGGGTCACACGGGGGCACTCAGCTGGTGATCCCCCCACCCTTGCTTGGCTCCTCTGCCCTATGGGTGATTTTTCCATTGCATTTACTGGAATGGGCCCCATTCTCCACTGGGGAGGACTAACCTGATCTCCTTCTACAAACCTTATCTCCTTCTATGACAAAGTGACTCAACTGGTGGATGAAGGAAAGGCCATGGATGTTATTTACCAAGACTTTAGTATGGCCTTTGATACAGACTCGCACAGTATTAATGGGAGCTGGGGTTGTTCAGTCTGGGGAAGAGGAGACTGAGGGGAGACCTTCTTGTTCTCTACAACTCCCTGAAGGGAGGGTGTAGAGAGGTGGGGGTCAGTCTCTTCTCCCTGGGGTGTAGAGAGGTGGGGGTCAGTCTCTTCATCCCACAGATGACAGGACAAGGGGTAATGGCTTCAAGTTGCGCCTGGGAAGGTTCAGGTTGGATATTAGGAAATATTTCTTTCCTGAAAGTGTTGTCAGGCATTGGAATGGGCTGCCCAGGGAGGTGGTTGAGGCACCATCCCTGGAGGTATTCAAGAAACGAGTTGACGTGGTGCTCAGGGATATGGATTAGTGTTGGGTTGGTGTTGCTTTTGGGTGTGGTGTGTGGTGGGTTTTTTTGTTCGTTTGTGTTTGGTTGGGTTTTGTTTTGCTTTGTTTTGTTTTGGGGCTTTTTTTGTTGTTTTGGTTTTTTTCCATTGTTTGGACTACATGATCTTAAAAGCCTAGGTGATTCTGTGATTCTGGTGCCCAAGTGCTCTGTTAACAAATACAAGAGCAGCAAACGTTCTCTCTGTTCCTTTTTCTAGTGCTTTTTCAGCAGGGGAGTGACTGGATCAACACTGGAAAATGATATTGAAGAGAAAGAAAAGGGTGTGGATGGCCACACAAGAACCAGTCAATTTTTTTCCAGCGGAAGATCGTTTTTTTGGTCAAACAATGCCATTCTTGTCAAAACTGAAACTTTCCATGGAAACATGGGTATGTCAAGAGTATTTTATTTTGGAAAAGGAAAACTTCAAGAAGCCTTTAAGGAGGATGAATACTTCAATCTGGTTGTTTATTATTATTATTCTTGTTGTGGTTATTATTATTATTATTATTATTATTATTATTA
>JAOWAV010000012.1:124655409-124728471 GCA_028571045.1 Scolopax bukidnonensis
GAATACTTCAATCTGGTTGTTTATTATTATTATTCTTGTTGTGGTTATTATTATTATTATTATTATTATTATTATTAAATTTCAGCAGTTAATTTCAAAAATACAATGTCTTTCTTTTACTTAAGGATAATCTTTTTCAAAGTATTTGGGTTTTTTCTTTATTGTAAAATGCAAAAGTCAATGTGAAATATTCTTATGGACAGGAAATAGTAGGCTTTAACCAGTGTCATTTGCTTTGTGAAAATTTCACCGTGCTCTCTTCCAATTAGAAAAAGAAAGAAATTCCCCAGACAAATATTCTGGTTCCCACACTGTTCTAGGACTGAAGGAAGGAAGAAATCATGAAATGCAGTAAAAGCATCAACACAAATCACATCCTCAGCATGTCTGAAGTGCTTGCTTAGCCCCTGGACAGCAGGCAGCTCTGGGTACCTTCTCCTGGCACTGTTTTTTCCTTCTGAGCTCATGGAAAGGGAAGAGGTGGAGGACTGAGTAAATAAGCTCCACTCTGAAGTCGTTTGCTGTTACAAACTTCTGCACAACCCAGGTAGTCATCTGGGTGTTCAAGTTGTAACATTCTTTCCCTGTTCTTAATCTATCTTCTCTTCCAAGATGGGAATCATAAAAGAAATGACATTTGTTCTTCATTTTAACCTGTTATCCTGAATGCTTTGAGCGTGCTTTGAGTTTAGCACCTGCTTTGCACAGTCTGTAGACCATTTCTGAAAATTTCTGTAATTTTGTGCCTTTTGTTTCCCTTCCTGTGGGTGAGTGCTTTTCTCCTTGAATAACTACACTCCCCACGTATTTGCATGACTTTCTTGTTCTGCTTCCTCTGTTTCTTTTCCCTTCTTCTCTCCTTCAGCTACTTTTCCTTTAGTTGCTATTGAAGCTTTCCCTGATAGCTGCAATTCACCCACTTCTTCTCATGTCCTATATTCTCTGCCACCAGCATTGATCTTCTCTTTGGTTTTTTTTTATTTGTTTGTTTGTTTTCCCTAGGTCCTGGGCCCACTGAATCACAAGTTTTCACACGCTTGCAGTGAACATGAAACATGAACATCTGACTCGAGGTCCTGTGCTCTGGACTGTGGACTAGAGCAAAAACCAAGGCTTTTGGACACATCCATCACTGTGCAAGATGAGGGACACACAGTTGCCCAGTTCCCAGCAGCCCAGCAGTGTATTTGCTTAAAAAGGCACAACCTCTAAGGCAGCTGAAACAGAAGAACAACAGTGACATACAGAGAAAGAAAAATGATTGCTTCCTGTGCAGATTAGCTTCATCCAAGCCTAGACTTCAAAAAGGTTTTGTAACTTTTAAACAAAGCAGTTCTCCTAATCACATGCTTATGATAAAATGATGGTAGCACTTAATCCGCTTCGTGCATTTAGACACTAACTGTGGGTTGTTTTTATTATAATTCACTCACAGCACTACTGATGACATTTTCTGTTACAAGGTAAATACATTGCATGGCCTGTGTTTTTTGATTTAAATAGAGATAACCTTCTACTGCAAGAAGTTGGTACTGTATAGTCTATTAGGCAATACATGCTCCTGGCAGGTCGAGAGAACTGGCAGTACCCAAAAGGGACCACAGTATGTGTTTCTCCACTGTGGAGTGATGTCACGGTGCATTGTCCAGCAGTGATAGAGTATAATAACACAGTATACATAATAATGCATAAAGCTTAATAGCTAGATTAATGTGGAGAGCTTCTCAGTCAATTGGGAGGAACGAATTGTACTGCTACAACAGAACAGGAGTAAAAAGGCACTGCTGCCTGCAGAAGATGAGCACTTTCAAACTTCCATGCATACAATATTTAATTTGAGGACTAGAGAGAACTGCAGAGCTCTAGTTAAACCAGGCTGACAGCTCAGATGCAGGAACCATGGGTAGGCATGCCATCAGAAACAGGGTCCTGCCTCCTCCAGGAGCATAGAACCACCAAGTACAGTCTCCTGCTTCTCAGGCAACCCTGTTGGGTACAGTCCCTCTATACAGGGGTCCTGGTGCATGTTGATACCAGGCAAATTTCTTGTTCCACTACTTCTACTGAGAGGATGTGCCACGGGTCTTGCTCTTCTGAGTCATAAAAACCAAATTCTATCATCTACACTAATGCTGTTTGTAAATAGCTTGATTCTCCATCTTATTCCACTTTCCCTTATATAGCTATTTTTCTTCCCCCAGTGTTTACTCTTTCCTGATGTATTTCTGGAAACCCTTTGTATTCCTTGTCTCTTCCCTACTAGGCAAGCAGCAGTCCCTCCTTTAAGATAGTGTCCATTGGTCTGATCACTGTCTGCATCTGCTCCCATTTCAATAAATTCTTCATGATAGGGGATGACCAGGAACATCCTCAGTGTTTCAGATGAGTTCTTACAATGTTTTAGAGACCAATATTCATAATTTGCCATCTGCAGTGAAAGTTATTATTTCCTCTGATTTGCACAAGGCACATAGTTGTTTTTCTCACAGCTGTGTTGCAGTAGACACCATCCAACACCATATTAGTATAGTAGACTTCTCCCCCCACCCCATTCCCATCAGTTGTTTCAGACACAGCAGAAATTATTTTTGATCCCCAAGTGATGGTGCCTTTCATATTATTAACTCTCAACCAACCCATTTCTATTACTTATTTCTCAGGGGCACCTTTTATTTGTTTGTGATGCCCTGGTTCTGCATTGTGTTGACCATTACAGGCTATTTGTTTCTCTAGCAAATGTCATCGGACAAATTACATTTTTGCTGAAGTCCCAAAGGAAAATATTTAATTAGATGAAACCAAGGCTAATGTTTGACAAACCCTAACAACATACTTCAGCCCAGCAGCTTTCTTTTCAACATGGTCTGGTTTTGCCTTCTCTTTGTGAAACTCTGGTATGATTTTTAATCCCATTTCTATCCTCTACCTTCCTCAGTTATATTAACCATTTCCCATTTGACACTGTATCAAAATGTCAACCAACACTCAGTGGGATTAGTTCTGTAGGATTTCTTTTTTCAGGAGAAATCAATTCTTCTGTCAATCTGAGATAATTAAACTTTGTAAACCCATGTGCCTTTTGTCCCACTCAGCAATTATTTTCATGTTTTTAATTATTATTTATTTTCAGTTATCAGTTATGCTTGTTCATTAAAGCCATGTGTACTCGTGAAGTCAGAGCACTAATCCTGATACACAACACTAGTTTTATCTTCCTGAAACAGAGGCATCATGTTTGCTATACTCTACTCATAATTGTACCATTTCAAACTTGCTATCAAAACGGTGGCTATCACAACTGTGGTTGCATGTAACTAATTCATCCAGAATCTAGGAGATGGAAGCCCATTATTAGAGTACCTGCAGTTTTGTTTATGCCTCAAATGCAATAATTAACTTTAGTTGCTTTGCTTTTTTCCATGCTTTGTTTCATTTTTCTTATTGTAAACTAAGACAAAGTATAAATTGAATCTTTCAGCTATTTAGTCCTTGCTCCACTGAGGTTCCACTTCTTTCTCTGTTTTTTTTTTCTTTCTTACACTGCTGAAAAAAAGTTTTGTTTTTAATTTTCATTGCAGCATGTAAATCTATTCTGATTTTTGGCTTATTCTTACTTTATCTCTGCACATCCTGATGTACAAAACATGGTTTTATTTGCTCATAAGAACTTGTTTATATTTTTAAAGGACCATAGCTTTATATGCTCATGATAATTTGTTTGTATTCATTAAGGGCTTTTCTTATCGTTGTCTTTGAGAGGATACTCAGTGAATTAAGTCTCGACTGCTTCTCTGTAAGTTTGACTCTCCCTACAAGCAGTTTTTGCATCTTTGACTCAAAGTAAGTACCAAGATTATTCTCCATTTGGTTCTCTGAGTTTTTCAGTTCAGCCAGTTCACCATTTTTCTTCATTCTATGAAAGCTCATGTTTTAGGACTTGCAATCAGACTTTCTATAATTTCCTCCCACTTACTGAAGTCAAATCTAAATTAATATTGGTTTTGTCTTTCAGTAACATTTTGAAAGTGTCTTCTGGCTAGTACATCTAGGAACATCTAAGCTCCAGCAGAGTTTGTCCTTCAACTTGAACTTGGAAAGTTAGAATATGTTTACATGATTGCATCCATTTGAGTCATTACATCCTTTTTTTAAGTTCTGCTTTAGTTTTAATGACTAAGACATTCACTGATGTTCTTCTACCAGTTCTCCATTCATTTCTTGAGATCCTATCTTTTCTATCCTACTCTTTTTTTTTGGTGGAGATAGTTGCTCTTCTGTTCTTCAGTGCAATCACTTCCTCTTTACTTCTTTATTTCCTCTTCGTATTCATAAAATCATAGAACTGTATACTGGTTTATGTTGGAAGGGACCTTAAAGATCATTGAATTCCAACCCCTATGCCCTGGCCAGGGACACCAGGGACACAGGTTGCTCAAAGCCCCATCCAAACTGGTCTTGAACA
Source organism: Scolopax bukidnonensis (assembly GCA_028571045.1). NCBI lineage: Eukaryota > Metazoa > Chordata > Aves > Charadriiformes > Scolopacidae > Scolopax > Scolopax bukidnonensis. Next base: position 124,659,872 of record JAOWAV010000012.1, read on the forward strand.
CTTCCGGGGATGGGGCATTCACAGCTTCCCTGGACATCTTGTTCCAGTAGCTTACCACCATCATAGTGAAAAATTTCTTATTAATATCTAATCTAAATCTACCGTCTTCCAGTTTGAGACTATGCTCCTGTATGAACTTTTTCTTTTACTCTTCCTTATTCACAGTTGATTGTCTTCTCTCGATAACACACTTCTTCTCCTCCCCTTCTCGTACCACCAACTGCTTTTTTTGTGTGTCCTGTCCATCTTCAGTGTCACTGCTTGCCCAAAGGCACTCTGCTCTATCAACCACATCAAGTGGTGCTTAATGCATAAATACTTGCTGACAGGTAATCCCTCTTGCAACTTCTGTCGTCTTTGTTATCGAAACGAATCCTGCCTAAAGAATGAATTTAAATTGCCATCATTGAATTTCCTATTCCTTGACATTTTTCTTCAAAGTTTTTGAAGGGAACTTTAAGCTTCCATTTTAGAGCCTTTTATTGATTGGCTGCCTCTTGTTTCTGCTATGCCTTGTCTAGTCAGCCAAGGAAAATCTTTTCCACACCCCACGTTAAGTGGTGTGATCCTGGAGCTGCCCTCAGTGTCCTCACATGTCCTGCAGGCAGCAAAGTTCCTGAATTATGTGGAATTTCATCCTTGCAGCCTCTCCTGTTGCAGCTCCTGCTGTTATTGTTTACTGCTATACCATTTCCATAGTCAGGACACCTGACACAGTACTGGAGCTAGGATGCTCCTGGCCCTGGGTTTAGAAAGTTAGAAACACAAAGCAAAGCATTACTTTTTGGGGTGGGGGAGCACTGCAGGTATTCTGCCAGATCTTGGACTGGCTGTTGCATTGGCATTCATAGCACCATGTCGTTCTACTCAGTTAACAACACTGAAGTCATGTTTTCCCCCTCTATCTATGAACAATCCCATAATACTCTTTGCTGGTGTATCCAGGGATGCTGTGGAACTTGTTATGAAAGCTGAAGAGTGAGTCCAGGCTTTTGTCATTTATATAGACAACAGAACTATGAATCAAGTAAAATCTGCAGATTTATTAACCCCCACTTTTCAGAAATTGAGTTTTTCAAAGACAGCAGGAAGTACTGATCTTAAATTTAAGTTGACTTTCAGGTCACACCTGCATCTATTGAGCAGTGAATGGAAAACCATATTCTACATCTGATAAGGATGTTTTGGTAACTTGAAATACCCAAATCACTTTAAAAGCTCCAGTGACGCTCAAAAATTTTATCCATAATGTTATCCATAATATTTTAACATTAGATTGATGTATAGTGACATGATAGAATAATCACCCCTTCTATTGGAAAACTAGAGTAATCTTTATGTTTTCCTTTGCCGTGGGACATCTTCGTCAAGGTAATCAATCTGTGTAATCCAAACAAAGAGACAGTTGTGGTATTTCTGCATAATGTCTTCCAAGAGACCACAAATGTTCCTCTTCTGGATCATTGTTTTCATAACTGGGAGTTTGGCTGATATCCCAACTAATTAAAAAAAATGCATACTTTCTGGTTGGCATTATGTAACAGGTTCATCAACGGCATTTCAAGCGAGTGGCCCCTCTAGCTGTACTCTCCAAAATGGAGATTAAATGTTCCAGGGAAGTCCATTTTGCTTTGGAGCAGACGAAGCAGATGATCACCTCATCCCTACATGTACACACTGAAACCCAGCAGAGCTGCTCTGTGCGGGGGCAGATGCCTCTAACTCTGGAGTTAAGGCTGTGCTATCAAAGCAATAGGCGGCATGGTCCTTGTTCTCCTCAGTGTTTAGATTTCTGTTACTTACTTATCAGCCAAGTCATCAAAACAGCAAGGCAGACACCCAGTAAAGTGCAAATTGAAGTTATGCTGTTCTGAGCCCTCCCAGTTACAGCAGTGAAAAAAATGTGCAATTTATAGAGATCATTCTGCTGGAATTAACCTAGTAAGATAGTTCCAGTAAAAATCCTAGTATAAATCTGCCCTACCTTGCCAGACAAACCAGGTACCTTGGATCTGAATTAAGACTTGAAGGCTACTCTGTCATAAAAAGTTGAGGTTTCTTCCTAGAGGTACAAATTAGGTTGGAAAAACTGGAACGCGGACAATTTCTGGTGGCCAGCCATATGAACGTGAGAACTGAGTATCTATCTACTCATGTAATACCTAAGGTCACACCAATCCACAGAGGCCCATAGCACTTCCTTCCTTCCAGATGTCAGTGACCCTGCCTTCAGAAACCATCTCTGAGCTGCCTTGCTTGCAAGACTGTATCTGGTGATCATTATCCTCCGAGATGGATGCTCCATGCAAGGATCACCCACTGCCCGCTGCCTTTCAGAGCATCTGGTTCTCTGGTTCTGTCAGTTAGAATAATTTTAGGCTGAGGCCCACACTCCTTTCTTATACCTGGTGGTAAATCCTTAGTCTTCTAAATGTCATTTTCATTAGAGGGACTGTCAAATCACTCTGCATTACTCTGTCAATTAGTCCCCTGCTATGGAAATTAGTGTTAGGTAACACCACTGCCTTCTCAAACTTCATCAACATGAAAAACCTAACCCTTGACCACACTTGCTCAGGCTGATGCCTTCCAAGCCTTCACTTTCCAGGTGCTTCTTTGTCATCTGGGGGTTTCCTCCCTGCTTCCACTTTGCACTTACAGACTCCATTTGAACCTCCAATGCAGCAAAGCTGATCAGCCACCATGCCAAGGAAGTTTGTCAAGAATATCTACATTGGTTCTGCTTGAAGACCCTTAATTTTTCAGCTGACAGTTGGTATTGGAAGTCTGCAGACCACAGACCTTGTTGCACTGTTATCTGAACCCGTTTTCAGCTAAAGGACTGATGCATGCTGTGTTTTCTTGCCCAATGTTGGAGAACTACTTTGTCTCCCATAATCCCATAAATGTTAGTTTTTACAGGGATGTTTCCTGTGGAAGTGTTTTATGGAAACACTTATTTATTAAGACTACCTCCAGCTGTTATTGCCACATGCAAATCTGCACATCTTAAGAGCATCTTCATAATGTATTTAAGTTGCACCTCATTTTATTCCTCCTGTCATGTGCTCTGGTGGCACTCTTGATACTGCTTTTGGAGAAGGGAGCGCTGTCAGTCGGGGGTCGGTCTCTTCTCCCTGGTCACAGATGACAGGACAAGGGGTAATGGCTTCAAGTTGCGCCAGGGAAGGTTCAGGTTGAATATTAGGAAATATTTCTTTCCTGAAAGGGTTGTCAGGCATTGGAATGGGCTGCCCAGTGAGATGGTTGAGGCACCATCCCTGGAGGTATTCAAGAGACGAGTTGACATGGTGCTCGGGGATATGGATTAATGTTGGGTTGGTGTTGTTTTGGGTGTGGTTTGGGGTTTGTGTGAGTGTGTGTGGGTTTTTTGTTTGGTTTCTTTTGTTTGGTTTTTTCATTGCTTGGACTAGAAGATCTTAAAAGGTCCCTTCCAGCCTAGATGATTCTGTGATTCTGTTTTATGATAAATGTAGTATAGTTAGAAAATGGAACTCTACAGTGGGTGTCTGCAAGAACTCGATTTTCAGGCTAATATTTTGGGCAGTGGGGATGGTGGGTAATTTCTGAGGAGAAGCCATGGGCCTTATTGTGGGAATTTAAAACTCTCTGCACCATGGTAAAACACTGGTATGCGGTGCAGCAGAAAACCAGCAGAGTTTGTCTAAGACTCTCAGTGATATGAAAACTACTGACACTGTTTGAATAGCCACAGGCCTGTCTAAGGGACCAAGAGGCTTCCTAGCAGCAAATGAAAACACTGCAAAAGGAAATGAATGTGCTTTGTGCGTGTGCAGGAATGCACATCAAAGGCAGACTGAGGGCGGGTGATAGCCCCTTGCAAATCAAACAGGCTCTGGAGATTGCTAGTGTCAATAATATTTAAATGTCCAGGGTATCTTTCGCTCCAAATCTTCTGGGAAAGTGGCTATCGTCACAGCTCTGCTGAGATAACGCCTCCCTCAGCCCCTGGGAAAACAACTCTTTCCACATCCCTGCAAACTGAACACCCGTTACACGGCACGCACCGAGCCATTTAGTGTCTCTGTGGCTCTGGTCAACCTCCCTCCCTTCCCAGCATCAGTGTTCTCCCAGGCAAGGCTTCTGGAACAGGTCTCAGGAGGTGATCGTCCCCCTGTACTAGGCATTGGTGAGGCCCCACCTCAAATACTGTGTCCAGTTTTGGGTCCCGTACCACAAAAAAGACATTGAGGTGCTGGAGCAGGTCCAGAGAAAGGCAACAATGCTGGTGAGAGGTCTGGAGAACAAGCCTTATGAGGAGAGACTGAGGGAACTGGGGTTGTTCAGCCTGGAGAAGTGGAGGCTGAGGGGAGACCTTCTCGGTCTCTACAACTCCCTGAAAGGAGGGTGTAGAGAGGTGGGGGTCGGTCTCTTCTCCCAGGTCACAGGCAAGAGGACAAGGGGTAATGACCTCAAGTTGCACCAGGGGAGGTTCAGATTGGACATTAGGAAAAGTTTTTACACTGAAAGGGTTATTAAGCATTGGAATGAGCTGCCCAGGGAAGTGGTTGAGGCACCATCCCTGGAGGTATTCAAAAGACGAGTTGACATAGTGCTTAGTAACATGGTTTAGTGATGGGTTGGTTTTTTTTGAGTTAGGTTGATGGTTCACCTAGATGATCTCAAAGGTCACTTCCAACCTAGACAACCTATGAGATTCCTCACTGCTCTGGCAGCCTCTGCTGGGGTGGCCAACCCACCTTGGGTCACTGTGCTCCCACTTCTGCTCATTGCTGCTTATGTCAGACATTTGCTTAGTCCTTACAGAGTTGCTTTGCTGTCAGAGCTGGTATGTCATCCATGCAAACAGCATGAAAGGTGGCTTCAGCTTCAGGATCTGCCTGACATTGACACAAGCCATCAGGCAGCCCAGCAAGGACTCTCCAGGGGATGCTCACAGCCCCGCACAGGTGATGAAATCCCACAAGCTGACTTAAAAGGTCTGACTTTTGCAGATGAGGCACGTACAGCTTACAGCTTTCAGGAGCTAGGCCTTAAAAAATGATACAAGCATGTGGGCTGATGCCTTCAAAGCAAACAAGTGACCAACGCAGAAGAGACAGTGAAGAGGACATTGTAATGTCCCCTAATTCGACATTCATAGTCCCACTGTTCCCAGAGTCACCTTCTCCTGCACCATTACAGAGTCCTGTAAGAGACATTAGCAAGTGACAAACCTGCAAGCCCAACATCCAGGATGCTCCTAAAATACAAGATACTTTTAACTAAATGACCTGTTACTACAAAATGTTTTACTAATGCTTGAACCCACATAGCCAGAAGCATGAGCAAACAGAGTCACTGCTAAGGCTTCCCATGTGCCCCCTTCTTATTTCCTTCTCATCTTAACTAAAGCATCAATCAGCTTTTTCTTGGCTTCAGCTTCCCTGATGTAAGCGTGTAGGAAGATGATGTATCTCTTATTCATTCACTCTGTCTGCTAGACCACACCAACAGCCTGACTTACACAGAAAACAAACCCCTCTTAGCTCTGCCTCACTTGACAGAAGTGCACTGTGCACCATGGAAAAAAAAAAAAAAGGAGCCCAGCAAAACACTTAATGACTGGGGCCTAAGACAATAAACGTAAAGCTCTAAAAATTGGACTTGGCAAAAGACATTGCAGATAAAATCAATAAGGAAAGGATAAGAATATGTTAACAAAAAATATTTCCTGGGGAAATGGAAAAAGTTTCATAAGACTAGGTTTTAACAGTAACAGAGTTATCCAAAGGGCAAGAAAAAAAATCTGTAGCCTTTCAGATATTGGCCAAAAATGAAAGAAAACCAGGCATCTTCTCTGTCAGGGCTGGCAGCAGCAGCTACCAGCAAAAGGAGCTCAAGAGGGGTGTCAGCTGGAAATACCCCAGCTTCTGAAGCCACTGACACTTACTGCCTCTAACCTTTCTGTGGCCACCAGACCCAGAAGGATGCACGTGCATCCTGAAGTTCACTGACCTCCTTCCAGGTAGGAAAGACAGCGTTGGTTCAGAGGAAGTACACAGATGTGCCACTCATGCAGGTTTTCAACTCAGGCTTGGAGTACATTTCTGCTCTCATCTTTTTGGCAAGTCTTGCTCGGTGTTGCCTTCTTATTCCTTCTGCCCTCTGATGCTCTCCCACCATCACCTCTTCTGGTAACCCTTCGCTGCCTAGATTGAGTGTGCAAGAGAACACAGCACCAGCTAGGCTGGTCCCTACCTCTTGTTAATCTGCTCAGCCAGTTTTGACGGTTTCCTTGAGTTTTAACTTAGGTAAATCAAGTCAGTAAGTCTTTGCTGGCTCTACTCTGGTACTGCTGGTCCTCCACTGTCTTCCCCCAATGACCTTGCAGCGCTGAGTGAGGACAGACAAGTCACTTTGTGGGGCAGGGACAAGCAGCATGGGTGAGCTCACTGCACTGTGCAGAGGGATGCAATAAATCCTCCGTGAGTCTCACCGGAGGGAATGTCCTATGGGATCAGCTGTTGTGTCACTTCAGCTCTGCCAAACAAAAGAAATAATTCAAATGTAGAAAACATAGTAGGGTGTGAAATCTTCAGATCTTCAGAGAAATGACAGAAGGTATGCCTATGCTAATTCTTAGCAGCTGGATGTCAATCCTAGCTCTTCACCTGGTGATAGGATTATTGCACCAGAGAGCACCCTTGGTTTCTAGCTTCCAGCTTCTATTCTTTCTGCTCAGTTCTGAGAACCAGGAATGATGTGCTAGACTTCACTTCCCTAGAGGATTTGTAAATTAAATGTTAGTCCTGAGGAGCAGTACTGGAAGACGAGGTGGTGGAAACACATTTCTTGACCATATTCAGTATTAAGGTATGTCTTAGGGAATGGTACGGGAATGGTGAGGTCAGTCCACTTCTGATACTGATATTGTAACTGGATGTAAGTATGCATGCAGCTCATGGCAATAATAGTTGTCATCTTCCCAGCTGCAAACGTCTTCCCCTTGGGCTCATCTGTGGCATAATATCCTTTTGCAACTGTACTTGTCGCTTATCTCTGGCCCCCAAGCTGTAAACAGAACAGGCTCAAGTGGTTCATCTCCTGGTGCTGTACAATCTCTCGCTATCTGAAGGAACATGTTGTTCAGTAACAAGTTCAAAGATCTGCTGCTGGTTTGCTTTTAATCTTCTGGTTTTCTTTGGAATATGCAACTGAAAAAATTGAAATGTTTTCCCTGGCTTGGGATCCTTGACAGGATGATGCTGTCCATCTTTCTGAATGTTTCCATGGTATTTTACTGCACTAATGCATGCTCATGTACATCATTGTAACCTTTTGGTCAGAGGCTGTTGTGCCTCCCTTCTCTAAGCTCCATCCATAGAGGATGTAGTTGTAATTGAAGCTGCAAATCTCTGGGTCCCCTGTTCAAGACCCAAAGACAGCCAACAGGGAAGGAGGACTTCTTTGAAGGGGTGAATGTCATTGAAAAAACATTTGAAGACTGGACACGAGATCTCTGGTGTCTAAAAAGAGTGGAAATCCTACAGATTCCTTGCTTTAGTTTGCACAAACAATTAGCTAAATTCAGCTCTCAGTTCTGGCAAATCTATGGGAAATAACATTGGGAATAAATGTGGTAGGTTTGGGGGCTTTTTGTATGTTTGTTTTTTTTAAAGTCAAGTCTTCCAAACTCCTAGTGAGGTGCATCTAGGATTAGCCATTACACAGAGAGAATGGGAGACCAGTCAACCTCTTTCAACCAAACCCTTTTACAGGTCAGCTTCCAAATCCTGCCTCGGTGCCCCCTGTGCTCCTCCACATGGTGTTTGCCCACCCCAAGAGCACAACTCTAAGACGCGCTTCTCCCTGTGCTCCCCAGGTACAGATGTCCAACAACATCTGGAGGGAGTCTGTTCCTCTGCTGGTCCCAGTGTCCCCAGCTGGCTGGGTGGCACCGCAGCCCTAGCCAGGATGCCAGCACACAGCCCTCCCCACCCACGGCCATGCCACTGGGGGCTGCCTTATCTGTACCCCCATTCACAGGCCAGCAGTAGCTACACAGCTTCGTGTGTGTGATGGTGTGAGCAGAGCTCGCTATACTTCAAAATGTGGATTAAGGACACCTTTATTTTCCACCCACCCCCCACTCCCCCCCCCAAGAGCTGCCGTTCTGTGGCATTTGTTCTATAAACGCAGATAAAAATCTTGTTTGTACTTTTAAAGTTTGTATTTACAAAAGGGTTGAAAAATAGGCATAACGACAGTTTAATTAATGTATGCCATTAATTCTAGAGATAATCAAACCCCTGATAAGTCTCTAATCTTGTAAAAAAGAATTAGAAAGCACTGAAACGTCTTCTGCTCTCTGTGAACCTTGTAATGGGATGTTGCATGCTTGGAGGAGGAGCCATGGAAGGGAGCAGTGCCAGAGGACATATTCTCAGCAGATTTCATCACTGGACTTCTTGGGTGATATTGTTTTTGGCAGAAAGGTTGTAAATGGAGTCCAAAGCCATCAATGCTGTTTTCAAACTGTGTCCTTCTACTATCGATGCATAAGGTTGTTCTAATAACTTGTGGATATAAAGTAGGAGAGCTTCAGCTTCTCTACCATTTTAAGCACCGTGCATTTAAAGCATTTAAATTCAGTTTTATTGCTGGCAGATCTTACAAGTTTCTTCATAGTGAATCGTGTATGTGTGCAAATCATGCCAATATACCATACCTGTTATTTAAGCATAAAAAACAGACATAAGCCAATATTTCAAAGTTGTTTAAAACAAATGTGACCAACTTCATAAAACTATCTTTTGGAGGTTTGTACTAAATTCTCTTTTTGCTGCAGTCTACATCTTTACACTTTTATGTGTAAAGTCCAATTTTTGTGTTCTTAGTTGTTACCAAAACGTGAAACAACTTTGGAGGATAAAGCAACAAACAGACATTCACAGGAATTTGAGGAGCTTAAAAAGAAGAGCTCATTCTTTAAAACTTGAATTCAGAGCAAAATATAATGTACAAGGGCAAAATGACCCAGTATCTGCAGCTCCTGTGGGGACCTGTGGGAAGCATGGTGGGAAGGAACAATAATAAATATTGCTTCTCTTCCTCTCCAGAGACCCAAAGAAAACGGAATTTGTCCTCTGGAAAGGAGGCTGGAGGCAGCAGTCTGCTGTGGAGGGAAGGCTAAGGCTCAGTGAGAGCTTTTGTCTGGCTCCCAAAAGAGACTGAGAGAGGATCTAGAGCAGAACTGGGTTAAATAACCCCCCCAAGGGCTGGAGGTGAATTCCTGGCAGGCAGACAGGCAGGCAGGCAGGCAGGAGGAGAGTGAAGAAAATAAGAATATTTGTGGCAGGGTTGGGCATGGGATTTATTTTTTTTCTTTTTTTTTTCTTTTTTTTAGGATGGGACTAATGCACAGTACAAGAAGCGCTAAGAAGCACCTGGTTGCCCAGCCACAGGTTAGCTAGCCACTGCATTGCTTGGGTATTGCCCATGCAAGCATGGACACAACACAGCCCTTGAGTGCAGGAGACTTTGGGCGAGTGGGATGGGGAAGGGGGCATAAGTGGAGCGAGGTGGTCAGGGTGCTGTGGACCCTGGCTGTGCTCTGCTGCAGGCAGGAGCATGAGCTGTCAGGGGATCATTGCAGCAGCAAGGAAAAACATGCCCAGCCCCTAGAGATGCTCATCCAGGGCAGCCACTGCAGAGGGAACATGCCAAAGTGGTTTCATCGAGTCCTCTCCTGCCACACAGGAACCACATTTCGTAGAGTGATACCTGCAGGAGCGTTGACCTCCAATACAGCAAGATGGGAATATCTTCAAGATTGTAGACATGGTCAAGACCCCAAGTGGAGGGGACTTTTTTGTTTCTCCTAGAAGCTCTGCTGTCCACTGGTCTAAGGGCAGCTGGGCAGAGGGCATAGCGAATCCCCCCATGAGACACAAGAAATTGTGGTGATGCCTTTGAAGGCTGAGGAAAGGGATAAGGTCCTGCTATCAAACTGGCCATGGATGTAGGTAAAGAAGACAAGAATTTTTTTGACGCTTTTCCAGCAAAGAAATTATTGAAAGTAGGAGATGTGTTTGCATAAAATTAGCAAACAGAAAGACAAGTCAGGGAGATAAAGCAAAATGGAACTTCTGCACATTTTCCCCATCTTCAGATAAAGCCATATTGGTATACACAAGTACAATGACTCCTGAACTTTGGCTTCTTTAATTATAAAACAATATACTAATCCCAATCCCTGGACACACTGACGTAACTGAATGTCATACTTTCCAAATATAATGGATTGCATTCCCGTCATAAAATAAATACATTCCAGCAGTGAGCCCCACAGCAAATAGCAGAGCTTCGACAGCTGGGGAAGCTGGGGAAAGAGGTACAACAATTGGGTTGTGTTGCTGAAGCCCAAAAGCAAAGTTTTTGCTGGCAGCATTCTAGGAAAACCTATTATAATGCAATGCTACCAAAAAAGTGCTCTTTTCTTTCTAGTTCTGCGCTGCATGCAAAAGCTATTAAAAAAATCCTGCATAAACAAACATACTCTTTTCCATATGACCTTTTCTTCAGTGCTTTCAAAAGTATATTGTCTTTTCAGTTTAACACAATATTTGTCAGCTTTTATTTATAGCTTAAAAGAAAAGCCTCCCTCCGACTGTCACCAAAAATGCCCTTCTATAGGCATGCTGTCAGGAGAAAGGCTTTCCTTCTCTGAGTGTCATCCTGGGCTCAAATACATTTTACTGAAACCAAGATACAAGTGCCTCCAGCAATCATTGCATCTTGAATCAACCAGACGTGTACCACTTCGGCCTGAGAGCCTTTCTAAATTCTGTATTATGCAAAAGTAAGGGTTAAATACAATAGATAACCAAGCAGCAATGGTTTGCTCTCTTCTTTTTTTTTTTTCTAAATAAAATAAGTAGACTCTAAAACCTTTAAAGAACATTTTTATTGTTATCTAATAAGTAGTGGACAAGAACGATATCGGCATCAGTATGACAAAATAGCATATTACCCTATTCCACATGATTCAGAATGTGCTATTTAACTTAGAAACTGGCCATGGGGCTTTACAAACTGGTTATACTCTGTGGATATCAAAAATGAAAAACTGAAATGTCACATTTCTAGTGAATATTGGCAGATACAAATTGACCACAGAATGACCCAGGGCAGATTACAGATTGCAATATCATTGGAGAGATCCTTTGCTGAGAGTCAGAGAGATTCCTGCAACTTTGTGGGATATCTTCAAATGTAGCACAAGGCTTTATTCCCTGTTCTGCTATTAAGTAGCTTAATGAGCTACAAGGAGCCAAAGATGTGCTCTTAGATAAGATATAGTCTTCTGGAAACTCCATATTCACTTCAGCTGCCAAGCAAAGAAGGCTGGTCCCAAGTATTGATCGTTGCAGGAGCTCAGCATTTCTTGCTGTCATGAGTTAACACTTCAGTCAAAACTGATATTCTTATTAATGGCTGCTGCTAAAGTGTATATATGGGTTTTGTTTCATGAATGAACAGCATTAACCACAAAAGCAAGGACAAAACCCTGAGAGCCTGCTTTTGCATGTTTGTGTCCTCTGTAATAGCATTCTTCTGGGCTTTGGAATCTATAAAGTGCACTCCTTCACAGCCCAAAGAATGATTTTTTTTCTCTTGATGAAACAGTCATTAAGCCAGTTTATTGAGTTCAGAACTATCCTTCGCCTCTTTCTGTTGGCTCTTCTTTTCATCTTTCTGTTTATACTTCATGTGTATAAACACACCTCCTACAATGCAACCTGGAAAACAGAGAGCACTCATCAGTAGAGGGAAGAGAAGTCTTTCTGAAAAGGCATTTCAGCAAAGGATCTGACATCTGCACTGCAATATCCATGCTACTTTACCTCCTGAACAGAAGGAAACAGCTTTGGGGAATGACCACGCAGAGTTGGACCAACAGCTAACACCTAACAGTGTTTAGGGACCCAAGGCACTAGTGGGCCTCAAGGCTCAGGACATTTCTCCTAAAGATCTTCTCCTCTAGGATCTAAACAGGACCCTTGCTCTTGGAATAAAAGGTGCTGAGGTCTGAGAGAGATCTTAGCTCATGCTGGAATTCATTCTGGTGTCAGACAAACACCCAAGAGATGGCTGGTTTTATGGTCATATCTTCTGAGCTTCAAGGCTAAACACAATGTTTGCAATCTCCTCAGGTTTCATAAAATCTTTAGATCCTTCTCATTGCTTTTTCCTTGCCCAACTCTGGTCCTAGTTAAATCCACCTGAGAGACTATCATCTGATTTTGCCTTTAAAGTGAAAAAAAATTGCTGTTGAAGAAAACCTGCATATTCATTTCAGGAGTCCTTTTGAAAATCTTTTATGAGCTACATACACTGTGTTTATCAAAAGCCGTAAAGGAGTAGCAACTTTTACTGTGCCCTGTGAAACTGACCAGCTCTCTTGTAATGAAAACATCTTTAGTCAGTTATCAACCTAATTTTCACTTAAATGTGGCACTATACTAGAAAAAAGGCAGTAGGTAACAATGAAGTGACAAGTGCAGCATTTTCTTCTGTCATAGTTAATTCCTGTGCCATTGTGCATGCATGCAGAAGCACAGGCCAAAGAAAGCTATCCCTGTGACCAAAAACCTCAAATTTTACAGCGATCACAATACACAATCATGAGATTTTCCTGTCTTTTGCTGGTTCTGCAAAATTCATGGTGTCTCTTCACCCAAAAGATGAATCTGTGTCAGAAATGCAGCAGCACTATCACATCTTGGAGACCTGGCTTCATATTAATCAAGAAAAAGTGACTTACCTATGATGAGGAGGACCGCGATAAGAATCCCAATTGCCTGGCCGGTGCTTGGCCAGGAGTGCTCCCGCTCGATGTCGATAAAACACGAGTTGTCACTTGAACACTTGCAGACACTTACTGCAAAAAGAGATAACCATGAGGTTAATAAGAAGTTTACTAGTCAAATTTATTTATTCATAAACATTACTGTTGTCTTGAAATGAATAGTTCTGCACATATATATATATACCTTCAAGATTCACTGTTCCTTCCAAAGGTGGTTTCCCATTGTCCTTAATTATTACTGGAACGCTGTATGTCTTCTCTTCAAAGTTACCGTGTTTTGGGGAGAGGTAAGCATAAGTAGCTGGAAGTAGAAAATGGGACATTCATGTCAGCACAAGAAACAAATTTAGCTCAACATTCATACCAGCTGCAAATGCTCTGTTTTAAGGCTGCTTTGGATATGATGGTGGTTCCGATTTCCTCCCATGGCTTCCCAGGTCTCAATGGTTTGCAGACATCAAGTCAAAAAGGACCATCTGAATGCCTGGTCTGGCCTTCAGCATAAATTGATTAGAGAATTTCCTTCCTGGTTTCTACAGCATGGGTAGTGTTACACTGATAGCATCACATCTAAACCAATAATATCCCCTCATACTCATAGAAGCCAGAACCAAACTAATGTATTCAAACAAATACAAGCAAAAATGCATGTAACTTCTCAAAAACTCTTTTTTTTTTTTTTACATGGAATACTGAATATGCAACAGTAGGAATGAAAAGGAATTCAATATTTCTCTATATTTCCAAGAGTACTTAGAAATTCCCATATCATTATAAGAATAGCTATATTAACTTACCATTGACTTTTGAGATTTCCCAATTATTTCTTGTATTCACATCATCCGCAAGAGAAAAAGTAAATGTTGGATAAAACCGGTGTTGATCATCATCAGTAGCTTGAAGGAAAGCTCTCTCTCCTCCAGCAACTGGGTGGCAGAAGAAAGTAGGAGAATCCATAACTAGCCGTGGAGGGTTGTCATTCACATCAAGTAAGCGTAGTTTCACAGCTGTTTTGGATTTCTGAGCTGCATTATCTGTAGAGTTTAACAGAATGCAAAGTTACATGCACATGTTGGTCTTACATGTTGGGCTATTGCATTTGCAGCTATTGTATATAGCTAGTGGTATTCCACCACCAGCAGGCAGTGGAAGGTGGTATTCTGTCTGCAGGTTGCAGGGGAAAGGTCTCAGGGGGTTCTGAGGGGTTTGTGGTAGCTACCAACACTTTTTAAGAAGTATAGATTATTTACTCCCAACTCTTTCTAACTACAGAATGCTGGCAAGTGAAAGGAGGTAGATGGATGATCATATAAGCAGTCACATCCATCACAGCAGGAGTCACATTCAAGGTGACCAGTGCTCTTTGGAACATCATTTTAAGCATGAAACTCCTTCAGTTTCCCATCTCTCTCCTGTATGTAGGAAATACAAGTCAGTATTCTGCCTTTGGGCCAAGACAAAGGACCCAAGAAGAGCTTTCAGAGCCCTGTCTGTTCCTATTCCTCCTATTCCTGGAGGAACAGCCCAAATCCATCTTGGTGCTTGAGGAAGCACTGCTTTTTCCTGACATACATGAACTGCATCTTTACCATATCTCCCAAAACAGTAGACATCATTATTGTTTATCTGTCTTTAGTAACGAAAACCTAGATTTATCCCTCATTCAATCAGATACAGTCCAGAGTTTTTAACCCCTATTTAATGTAAATCATGTAATGAAATCTCCACAGGTGGACTCCCCAAAGATTCTTATGGCTGGATTGGGAGACCTAATATATTTCAGACTAACTAGTATATAAGTTTTATTCATAATAAAATTAAATTCTGTACAAGGTTGGAAGTTGCTCTCCAGGTATGTCTTTAGGAAGCCTAAACATACCTACAAGAAAGACTAAAATCTTTATAGCTGTAGAGGGAAAAACATGGCAGAAAATGTTGATGCTGAAAACACTGAAGAGATTCTGACCTTCTCTATATGCCACATGGCTCAAGCAAATATAACAGCATATGATAGTTGTTTTAATAAACACTTTAAACAGTTTAATAAAACTGTTTTAATTCTCATTATCTACAATATTTAGATTTCTTTTAAAAATTATAAATTCTTATGAAATTCTTAAGAAATATATACTTCTAAGGATGCAGCACACGTTCCTGTACTTTTCATGGATTTACTTCATAAAGCAGCAAGGGCAGGGGTTTCCTCTGCGTGTATGTGTAGTTGTTTCATTGCTTACTTAGTTCTGATGCAAGAACTTCAACCATGTACACTTCTTGCTGTTCTCGATCCAAAGGGGAAGCAGTGTATATCTGCCCAGTGGCTGAATCAATCTTCAGCCATTTCTTCACATCACCTTCTAAGGAGTATCTTTGGAAAGAAAGAAGAACAAGTCACATACACTATTCAAAATCAGGAAAAACTCCTGACAAAGCAAATACATATTGATTTTAGGCAAGCGTCTTGATTACAATTATACTTGAAGAAAGGTTTTTTGGAATCATTCCAGTGGTAACAGCCAACCAGGAGAGACAGGCAGAGGAAGGGAGGCCAAAACAATTGAGAATAAAGAGTGAGAGTTGAACTGTGGGAATGCTACCACTCCTCCAGCCTGTGTATTGCAGCTCCACCTTCCTCCTAACTGGGAAACCTGGGGTGTTCTTGAGCTTTTGGTCCAAAAGTGTGCTCTGTCCTAACACCGCATCCCTCTCTCCCCACCATATCTCCCATGCCTTGGTCTTGATGGAGCACAAGCCAAAGGCTGTGGGGCAGAGGCAGTAGTGTAGCCAGGCACCTTGTTGTGGACCAGTGAGGGGCTGCGACCCTGAAATGGACTACAGTGGTCATCTGCTGCCAGCCTGGAGCAGCTTGTAATTACCATCGGGACAACCTTGGAACCAAGAGTACTTTAAACATCACCACATAATTGCCTTTATGTTATTGTTTAAAAAAAAAAAAACCCACAACACCAAGGTCACTGGGTATTTACTTATATAAATTTAACCATGAACATATGACCCAGTTAAAGCACAGGCATTTGCTTGAGTAGATGTGACCTGACCTTCTCATTCAACGCTTTTGTTTTTTCAGTACCCCTTGCATTAAAACAAGCGTGCTGACATGCTTGTGCATCTTTTACTTTTAATACTTTTTATTTTATATCCTTTAACCTACTTTTTAGCAGAAATGTGGTCTATGTAAATATGAATTCCTGTCATCCGCCTCTGTCATCATCCCCCAGAGCTTCTGGACTATGTGGCTCACTTTCAAACCAGTTTGACAGAAGGCCAAACATTCTAAGTTCCCAAAAGTTAGGGGAAAGTAGAAAGCCAGATGAGAAGCCTTTGGGAATAAAAATCCACAGGAGGCCTGACAGTTATATTCTGCAACTCTGTTAACCACTTCATGTTTTGCTGAATTTTAGTTAAATTTCAGGGATTGCGTGTTTTGGGTTGATCTGTCCAGCATCCCAGCTGGGAGAAGTGCTGCAGTGCTGCAGCAAGAACCACAAATAATTCTTCTATCTGACTCTACCATGCAAGGTACATTTACACCATGCAACACAGCACTGTGCATAGATCCATGAGCCAGCAGAGGCTCAAGATGATTCAAGGATTGGAGCATCTCCCTTATGAAGAAAGGCTGAGAGAGCTGGGACTCTTTAGCCTGGAGAAGAGAAGGCTGAAGGGAGACCTTATTAATGGTTATAAGTATCTAAAGGGTGGGTTGAAGGAGGAGGGAACCAGACTCTTTTCAGTGGTTGCTAGTGAGAGGACGATGAGTAACGGGCATAAGTTGGAACACAGGAGGTTACGCTCAAATATGAGACAAAACTGCTTCACAGTGAGGGTGACGGAGCCCAGGGAGGTCGTGGAGTCCCCTTCTTTGGAGATTTTCAAGACCCACCTGGGTGCAGTCCTGAGTGACATGCTCTAGCTCTGGGCAACCCTGCTTCATCAGGGGAATTGGACTAGATGATCTCTATGGTCCCTTCCAACTCTAAAAATTCAGTGAAATTCAGTGAAGGTGACTTGATCATACAATGTGGCTACCGAATGAGCCCGTTTGAGGTTTTGCATCCTACCCTCAAGCATAGGAGCTGTCTTGCAGAGAGTTTTGCATCTGCAGTGGAAACAGGCGTATTGTCTTTGGCAGTTGGGAAAGAACATGAATGAATTGACACTTACAGACTTGAGTTTCATTACAGGTTATGGGGTTTGGTGGAGGAAAAGCCCTGTGTGGCATGAAAAGAAGCTACTGTGTACTCCAGTGGGACA
This sequence comes from Scolopax bukidnonensis, assembly GCA_028571045.1. Lineage (NCBI taxonomy): Eukaryota > Metazoa > Chordata > Aves > Charadriiformes > Scolopacidae > Scolopax > Scolopax bukidnonensis. The sequence goes on from JAOWAV010000012.1 coordinate 124,677,003, forward strand.
GTATGTGCTTCATTCGTTTGTCAAAGGCATTATGGATATGGAAACCCTGTTATTCTCAGACCAGCTCTGCCTTTTTCCTGGAGACATTCATTGGCCTCCTTCCCTTTTAGTTTCCTGGTTCAAGGGCCCCACTGGCTGATGCTTATCACAGCACAGAGACAAAGGTGGTTAGAAAAGCACTGCCCAGTAGTCTGCTGCAGGTGAGTCACCGGCTGCCACCCCACCACACCTCCACCTTCTACTAGGAGATGAGACTTTTGTAAAAGAGCCTTTTCCTGCATGCCAAATACGGGGTATGTTCTCCTTGTACCTCTTTTAGAACCATTTTCTAAATCCTAAATTGAGTAAATAAATCATGGTCATCACTTTTTTTTTTTACCGTACAGAATCCCCCTCAGGATCGTAGGCCTGCACCGTCACAACCAGGGTATTGACAGGAACGTCTTCAGACACTTCTGCATTGTAAGCTACCTCGTGGAAAACAGGTGGCTCATCCACATCTGTTACAAAAACTTTAAACAAGGTAAGGGAGCTTGCGTTGTACTGCACTCTTGGCACCAGCGGTTCGGGGTTTGTGGCGCTGATCACCAGGTTGTAGACTGGAGCTGCTTCGAAATCAAGAGCCTGGATAAATTAGAAAAAAAAAAAAAAAAAGGTGATTTAAGCAACTGTCCCACTGCCATGAGGAGCTCCTGTGGTGGATCACAAAGTCCCCCTCTTCTCAAGGAGGAGATTGCATCGCAGATACAGTCTGTATCTTGGATACAGACGAAATAAGGAAGAGCTGTCAGGAGCAAAACAACACTGGGAAGAGTAAAGTTTAAATGAAACCATATGCCCGTTTGCATATTGCCTTTCTCAGCAACTGCATTCCCTAATAATGTTGCCACCTGTCTAAGTTTAATAACTATATCCTGTTTACAGCAATAGTATTTATAGCTCTGTACGAGGAGGCTTTGGATGACCTCCGGGTGACAAAAGTCATGCGAGGGTTGTTACACCGCAGAGTTTCTCACAATTGCCTCCTTGGGAAAAAAAATGATGCTGAGGTTGAGCCTGAAGATTATCCACCAAATGCTGCATCTGCCTGCCCTTGGCCCAGCCAGCAGCAGGTGAACTGGATGCAAACAACATGTTACTCCTCAGAAAATGAGTGATGGGTTTTCTGGATCTGTAGTTCAAGCATCTTCAAGAAAACTAATTTCAAAAGGAGAGCATTTTTGGTATTGAAATTCATAGATGCAGCAGAAAGTGTTCCTTACATTCCTGTCTCCAGCATTCAACATATGGGATGTATCAGCCGCTACAGCACGTGCTGACCTTGGCTTTGTCACAGTTCAAGTTTGCCTCAGCAGGAACAAACTGCTTCTTCATCCTGACATTGAGACATGCTGGTCTGACCTGCACTTCCCATTGCAAAAGCCACTAATGGCCCAGAACACAAACAGGCGGGAGGCCCTGCCCCATGATAGCCCACCACCATGACCCCAGCTCATGGAAGCCTTTAGCTGAGTTTCTCTTTTCCAGAAACTCTGCTGCAGAATCACTCGAATAAGGCCATTTTGTTCCTTTGTGGTGCTATAAAACATCAGCCAGAACCTGCTCTGCTGGAGCTGGCCATCAGCAGAGCCAGAAGATGGAGCTGCTGGTGGTGGTGGGTGGGTAGGGGGCAGCAAAGGCAGGAGGGTTGGTGTGCCCAAGCACTGCACAGGCACAGCACTTCAGCCCAAGAGTGGTGCCTCCTGCAGTCTGTGCCATATTTAGGGTGTCCTCACCCCACCACTACCCAATCCCTACCTCTGCAAATCATCACCAGGGCAAATAATGTTTATGCCAAATACACACACACACATATATATATTTAAAAGTAAATGTCTATAAAGGAGAAGAATAAATCCATCTATTCACCTTGTTAATCTTGACGAACCCTCGGTTTGTTTCAGGATCTGTCTCTATGATGAATATGTTGTTTGGATCTCCTTCCTTCACTTTGTAAATGATGTGGGAGCTCCCTGTGTCAGGCTCATCTCCATCGGTAGCTTGAATTTCTAATATCACTGTTCCTACTTTGACATTTTCTGCAATAGTCACGTTGTTGTACTGAGGAGAGAGAGGTTGTTGAAACATGACACACTGGGCATCATCTCCAGATAAAAATGTGAGTGCTACAAGGAACTCGCGAGCCATGAGCATGGATGTATTTCAGCCCTCAGCAGCCGTGTGAGGGAGGGAAGCCGTGAGGGCATTTGACAGCACAGACATAAACAGGTTAGAGACATGCACAAAAACATTAGTGAAGTGTCCCACAGCAGTACCCAGTACCCAAAGAACTACCCAGAGGAACCCAGAGATGCAAGAGACAGGCACTAGACCCTCTGCAATGTTGCCATCTCCCCATTTTGTAGCCTCACATTTATCAAAGATGACTGTCAGTGGGTGAGCTACTAGTATAGCAGTGGTTCCAGATGCTCTGGAGGAGCCTTTACCTCCTCTGTTGAAACCATTCCATGTATGTGCAATGCTCAGAGCAGTAGGGACAACATCGAGGTCTCCTCTGTACCCAGTGAGTAACCTAGCTACCGAGTGTTAAATATTTAATTTCTTCATGCACCGTTGCTACATTAGCAGCTTGGCTCCATTTACCCTGTTTGATGTGTTCTCTGACCCAGCAGTCTCGAGACCAGGTCCTGGACTGAGATCTTGAGGTGAGAAAGTCGACAGCCTGCTATGGAGGCACAGGATCTGCATGTGTCTACACTCCCATTACCGTCAGCAGAGAGCTGGACAATGCAGTCAGCAAAGGCCAAGAACCAACACAACCTCCTCAAGAGAACATCTACACCCAACAACAGGTCTCCTGAGCCCACCACCTACATTGCCTATATGTACAGTGGGAGCTTAGATACTTAAATGTAGACACTCCAGCCACTGCAGTGGCTTGGGCCAGTGGGCAGAAGTAATGGAAGGTCTCTCTTCCAGATGACAGCACCTCCGCCAGGAGAAGAGGCAAGAGCCTGACACCCACTCCTGAATGAAGGGCCAGCAGGTAAACATTTTGGGCATGGATCACCAGACCACTGTTTCTGGTTAAAGAAAATACAGTCCTTGATTTCTATTCACCTTCACCATTTCTGGATACATTAATACTGTGTTTGGAATAGAACTTTGGAGATTTTAGCTTTTTTCAATTTAGTCATTTTAATCAATTTTGAATCTTTTCTTTCTCCCTTTCCCTCCAAAACTTACATTTCTGGAATAAACTGCATTAGTGGAATCATTTCTTTCTGTACACAGTTTTCCACTGAGCAAATTACCTTACATTTCAGAAGTAACTGACTCAGTCCCACTGTCTACTCTCTAGATAGACCTTATAGTCAGGCTTTGCAGCAGTACCTTGCCTTTACTTTCAGTAGTGGATTGCTCTATTATTTGTTCTGTAAATGGTTGGTTTCCCGCTGACTTTCTATAGACATTGAACATATGCTCAAACATTTGTCAAAAGTGATTGGGACATCAAAAACAGTGTTAAAAATACTCACATCTGATTTTTCAAAGATGGGAATCTGATCATTGATGTCGATGACATGTACTTGCACGTCACAGATTGTTTGGAATGCTGCGTGGAAAGAGAACAAACAACGTCATGGCAACCCTTCTGCTGAAAATAACTTTTCCTTCAAAAGGGTTCACTGTGAGCAAAAGTGAGTGCTGCCAAATCACCCGATCCAAGCAAATCGCCTGCGTTTGCAAGGACACGATCTCCAGTACCTTGTAGTCAGTAAGAACCTAACTTTCTATCTTACTATTCACCTTCCCAATTTCTTCAACCTGTTTACTTTCATTTCCCTCACTTTTTCTAACTATATCCCCTTACCAGGATGACAATAGCTATGAATCATGTTAGCTTTCTCAATATCACTTTTACATGTCAAAAAGTAAGCCCCAGGTTGTTATGCTACTGTGTCCTCTTGGTGTGACATCAATCAGCACCCTCATTTTCATTACAGCCAGACTTAAACTTCAGATCTATGTAAATCTAAGCACTACTTGAGCAGGGGCACCCATAGCAAAAGGGGGTGGGGGGGTGGGGGAGTGGGGTTGTGGTTTTAAAAGCATACTCTGTCTGGTCATGTGCTGAGTTTTAGAGTTTTATGGACACACTTCATGAGCTGAAAGTTAGGGAATATTCTAAACAAAACTGCTTGAATGGAATTCAAATAAGCATCCAAAACAAATCACCAGCTTTTCCTCCTACAAGTGATATTATTTCATTTACAGACATGTGACACTGCTTTCTTTACATGGCACCTCTTCCATCCACAAGTTTTACCTTACTATAAGGATTGCAGCACAAAGCTTTATGTTTTAGAGTATGGAAATTGCTTTCCTTTCCATTCAGTGAACCACAAAGGACTCCTGAGAACTTGCATAATGGACAAGATTACTTTTCAAGATTCATTTCAGCTCTTAATCTTTTAAAATACATTATCTGGACTCTCTAAGCAGCTGTATTTAATTTCTCAATTTTTTTCAGTGAGTCTCTGTGAGAGATTTTGGGGGAAAACCACAATCATGATCTCTTCTATTTTTTTCTTTTTTTTTTCCCCCTGTGTAAGAAAATCTCTTACGGGAGTACTTGTTAACAAGCTTCCCAGTTTATCCACGCCCTGCCCTAGGGCTGGTTTCCTTCCATACATGCATTATGAATCAGGATTAACCTCTCTACATCTCAAGAACAAAGCATTACAAAGCCAGAACAAGCCAGCTCCTGGTGATGCTGCTGCATCCTCTAGGTCTCCTCTCGTCCCTTGGATGCTGAGCATTGGGGATGCCAACATGAACAAAACTATTCCAATGTATAACAGCAGGCATCACGTACCTGCGTCTGTCACCAGCACCTTCAAGGAATAGTTGGATGCAACTCGCTTGTTCAATGAAGTGCCAGCTAAATTCAAAACCCCAGTATCTTGCTGAATAAAGAACATATTACTTGCAGGGCGATTAGGAACCTGACTTTCAATTTTGAACCGCAGACGAGAGTTAAGGGTGTCCTTCTGATCCATATCTGTAGCAATCACGGTGCCAATACTGCTTCCTGCAGCAGAGGGAAGGACAGAGTCAGTCAGACAATGCAGTGGTCCTATTCCTCCACAGAGATACACCCTGACATTGGTGACACCAATACAAAGGGGGCCAGTGAAAATCTTAGAATCATAATCTGGGCCAGAAGGGACTTCCAAAGGTCATCTAATCAAACCCCCCCGCAGTCAGCAGGAACACTCCCAACTAGACCAGTTTACCCAGGGCCTCGTTGAGCTTCACCTTGAATGTCTCCAGGGAAGGGGCCTCAACCTCAACCTTGGGCAACCTGTTCCAGTGCTCCACCACCCTCATTGGAAAGAACTTATTCCTAATCTCCAATCTAAATCTGCTTTTCTTCAGTTTAAACCCATTGCCCCTCATCCTGTCACTGCAGACCTTTGGAAACAGACTCTCCCCAGCCTTCCTGTAGCCCCCTCAGGTACTGGAAGGCTATTAGGTCTCTCCAGAGCCTCCTCTTCTCCAGGCTGAACAACCCCAGCTCCTTCAGCCTGTCCTCAGAGCAGAGGGGCTCCAACCCCCTGAGCATCCTTGTGGCCCTTCTCTGGACCCACTCCATCAGGTCCATGTTCTTCTTCTATTGAGAGCTCAAATGCAACTTCATCGAAAACACTGCAATGGGAGTTTTTCCCTTAGCATCCCAATCAGATGTTTTGGCCCTCGGGGAGTCTGAAAGGACTGGGCTTTGTGTTTTGATCAGAAGAAGCAACTGTAACAACAGGCATTTTAACCTTGAAACCATATAACTGATGTGAAGACTTAGGAACAGATTTCAGTAATGGTTGACTGAAGTCAAAGGCAGTATGCTAGAGGAGCACCTAGATAAAGGGAAAATGGGATCGTGGTACTTTTAGGGCAGTATTTCTTATATTAGTAATAAAAGGGGTGGTTTGCATTTTACATTCTAAGCAGTCGTCCAAAACTCTGGTTGTGGGAAAATGTAATTTTATATTTTAAATGGAATAGCTTTTTTTAAGTAGGTGTCTTAGGTCTGTCCTTCTCAGGTTATTGAAATCCTTTCCATGTGAATTACTGAAGTGAAAACAACAGGGCTATTTGCACAGGAAAACATTTTTCTACAAGAGCTATGTTTTACTCTTTGGATAAGAATTTCTAGCTTTAGTTTCACCCAGCTGGAAACAATAACAGGACTAGAGTGATGTGTATAAATTAGCAGAAGCTGTTTTCTTACCTCCACCTTCATTTTCTTGAACTTCAATTACAGTGAGGTCCTCCTGGCACACGGGCGGATTGTCATTAATATCTTCCACAACAACATGAATCTGCAGAGGCTTGTCCACCAGTTCTCCCTTGTTATCTTTGGTGACCACAAAGAAAGAATACTGCAATAAGAATATTGAGATTAGATGTATTGAATTTCCATTGTGACAATATTACGCATTTAAATGTGAAACTATGGGACCGTTTCATGCAAATGAAATATCCCCTCATATGTTAGTGTTGTATCTTCACTCTGTTTTATTCGGAACTCTTCCATCACTCCTTGGTGCCTAAGGTCTGAGTTCTCAAAAGAATAAAAGTCCTGAATACATCACTGCACTGTGAACTTGCTCTCACAAAAGTTCAAAGAAAGCAGGAATATCTCACTTTGTAAATTCATCTGTCACATATAGAGACATGATTCCTCCAGGAAATCTGATTTCTAGCCTATTCTGTGCCCAAATTTCCTTCAAGAGAACAAAAAAGGGGACAGAAGAAGGTCCTCTGTCTAAAAGACCCCCAGATGGGGAGTTTCAGGGTAACTTTACAGTTGCAACTGCAATTTACACTCTGCTCCTGGTGTGGAGAGATCCCTGAGGCCTCTGGAATCTGGATTGGTTGTGAAGTATCCAAATCTCCTATCCTCCACAAATGCCTCTTGCTCATGCATCGACAATCCTGCCATGGTTGGCCCAAGTTGTACATTATACGTACCCTGTGGGCAGTGATTGCTACTGCCAGACCCATGGAGAAATGGTGTAGGGTACCAAACTAAAGACTGCTTACAGTGTAGTAGATGAATGTGCTTTCCTATCTATCAGTTAATTCCCAAACAGAAATTACAATAAACAAAGCTTTTATTTCTTTCCCCCCCATCCTTTTTATTGATCTTTCTTCTATTTACTCCCAGTAATCAATAATCAGCTTTCTGCTATGGGTCTCTCCCATTGGTGAGGTTTATGTGTTTACTTACAGTCTCCTTTTCTTCCCTGTCCAATGGTTTGGTCACATAAATAATTCCATCCTGATCAATGGAAAATGGGAGCCTGGGCAGCTTTTCTTTTTCAAAGATGCCATAAATTACACCTTGCTCATTTGACTGCACCTAAAAACATTAAAAAAAAGCAGCATAGAAAGTCAGAAGTGTAGACTGAGATTTAACAGGGATCATTTCTGGATGACAAACAAAAAAGATTACATTCCTGTTAGCTTCATAAACCGGAAAATTAACAGTTTGGCAGGCTCCTGGGACAAGCTGCAGAAAAAAAGACTGATAACCCACCTCTGCTCTCTGAATTTTTGTGGTGAAGCCATTTTACCTCAGTTTTCCCAGCTGTCCAGATGGGCTACAACACATATCTTTTTATGCAAGAATTTTGGGATGTAAAGCTAAATGGTGATACAGGAGAAGAGAGCATTATATGTATTTGAATGTCTTGATTCTACCCTATTCCATCTCTTTACACTGTCTATTCCTGACTGTCGATTTGTTTTATCTAATTCAGAGATGTGGAATAACAGAACAAGTATCCAGTACCTCTCTACACCTATGTTACACACATCAAAATCTGTGATGCAGGATCCTTAGTGGGGTGTTTCAGATTTAAAATGAAATGCTGTAAACATACTGACAAATAAATGAAGGACTCAGTGTTACTGTTTATGTCTTATACTATATAGCAGCAACCACATTTCATTTTCCCCTAGGCAGAATCAACATGCCATTGGTTGCCACGTGAAATTTATATACAGGAGACCCCCAGAATGGGAACACCGTTGCATGTTATTTTTTCTTCCACCTGTTTTCACTCTGGATTTCCTCAGCCTGTCATGAGGCCAGTGGGAATAGCACCGAATCACTTACTCTTGCAAATAATACCCAAGGAATCCTGCCACGTCCAAGGGGTGACAGCATTCAGGGTGTCAGTGCCAAGGCATTTTTTGAAGTCAAACATTTCTGAAAGGCTGCTGGCTTGTTAGTTAATATTTACTGATGTATATACATTGCTATTGGTCTGCGGTTATCAGCAAAATATTTTGTGTTTGCACTGGGAGAAGAGGAATACTGTGGGAATGCAGGATGTTGGAGAAGGGTATTTCAGTCCTAACTAGGTACTTTTGATATTGCAGGTGTACTGCTTCACACAAAGCTCATCACAGCAGATGTCCCTGAATGCAGGGGACTGCCCACAGGAGGGCTGCAGTGGAGCTGGTCTCCTGCCAGGCTCTTCTGTGGATGGAACAAGCTAACCTCAGAACAACCTAGCCATAGCAAGAGGTTAGTTCCTGGTTAACCCAAAGCCTGGAGGGTCTGTTGTGTTGGAGCAAGGCTGGAAGTGCTCGAAGAAACCCACCATGAGAGAAGAGCAGCACCTTTGCAACCGCCACATGTCTGCCTGGGACCTCTCTTGGAGTGTCTCAAGACCTTTATCTTTTGTATTGTGCCAAATAGTCATGTCAAGTGCCCTTTTTCTTCCAGTCTTTATGCTATAACAAAATTCTCCAAACCTTTCATGTACCCTTTCATGTGGTATTCTCACACACAGATGGTGCTAACAGCCTCTCCAAACTGAAGGGCAAAGTCCAGTCACTCTAATGTTTGAATAGACTGTATCTCAGTCACCTTCAAACCATTAACTTCCGTACTAACAATAAGTTAGTGAGACTTGCATTAAAGACCATTTCCAAGGAATACCATATGAAAAATAACTGGGAGGTGCCAAAGTCCTTCTGAAGACCCTGGTTTTGAACACAGTGAGGACACCTTCACAGACAGCTTGGCACCAAGGAGAGGTGCAGAGAGCACAGCCAAGGGTCCTACCTGGCTGATGCTGACAGGGTGGACCTGGGTTGAGTTTTCTTGGATGTGGATGGTGGGGGGAGCTTTCCACAGGCTCTCCTTTACAGTGATGATCACATCGGCACTGCTGGTGAAAGCATTTGTTGTCACCCCCGCCATGTCCTTAACAGTGACGACAAGCGTGAAGGTGTCCTGTGCTTTAGGATCTAAGTAAAAAGAGCCTAGAGACAGAGAAAAGAGACAAGTGAAAAAAAGTAGAGGCTGTGGAAATGGCTCATCTGCCCATTGCCTCCTCTATTCACCATTCTTCTTCATCTCTTTAGATGAGCCTTGTGCCAAAGCTCGGTAAGCCATTTCCTCTGACTTCTCCAAACAATGCAGCACAGCATCAGGTGGATGTAGTCATATATGAGCTCTGTGCTGTGGTCTACTGTGACTGAACAGCCCTCACTCCATTTAGGCAATTTTTCAGCCCAGCAGAAGAGGCAGAGGATTAAAATCATTGCCATTTAGTTGAGATCACATGGTGGGCTGAGTTTTCTCTGAATTTTTCTTTTTACTGCTTTTAGTTTTCTAGATTTCAAGGAAGAGAATTAATTCCAAGAATATCTTGGGATATTCAGCATAGTCTTGGGGACCAGAGGATCTATGTCTCTTTTCAAGGTACTTTTAGATCCAGGACCTCAGTAGAGTATATGTCCCACTGACTATATTTATTCAGAATTTCACATCAGATCTGTGTTGATTTGTTCCTATGCATACCCAGGAATTTATGCTTGTTTTTTGATGAACAAAAAGCATCTTTTTACATACCCTTCTTACTCGGTGAGATTTCTCCAGTTACACTATCGATCTGGAAAAGCATTTCAGAATAAGGGTTGGGAAAATGATGGAGAATGCTGTATGTCAGCTGTGCATGGGGAGTTGTAGGATCATCACGGTCAGTGGCGTGGACTTGCATGAAGGGCTTGCCTGTTAAGGTCAGAGAAGAAATAGTGATAAGAGGAAACTGAAACCTCAACATACAGTCCACTCCAGCAGAGCTCCCAAGGTGGGAAGGCAGTTTATGGGGAGCTGATGTTGTTTCATCATGCATCTCTCGTGGTAAGACATGCTCGTGTGTGGAGATTACATTGCCTGCGTAGCATCCCACAGGTCCCTCTCCACCAGCTCTGCATCTGTGTAGGGTCACAATAGATTTGAAGACCACTTGACAAAGAAGGTGACAGAGCTAAATCAGAGAGCTATTTACTGTCCAAGAGTGCCTGCACCCAGAATGTAGCTCACTGGTGTCTCTCTTTAATATAGTCCTTATACAAACCAGTTCTACCCAAAGCACCTTGAGAAAAATGCCCTACAGTTGTGACAGAGTTATAATTAAAAAACAACCATACAGCGGAAAAAAAAATATGGAAAAGCATGATAACATAAGTGACTTTTTGCCTTTTGATCACCAATACAAAATTCAAAATTTTTTTTATTTGGATGCAGTAGAAGAGTAAGATAAAATATTGTGGAATGGTGTTCTGATCCCAGGGAGATTTATATGTGTATTCTTTAGCAAAAGTTTCTTCTTGAGTTTGTAGCCATGTTGATAACAGCTGGCTGAGTCCTTTGCTTCATTTCCAAGATGGGGGTCTTGAACTGCTCTTCAATATTTTCCTGATTTCTGGACTGGGTCACTGCAATCCATCATTTAAGACTCTTTCCTAAATACTAAGGTTCAGCACATGTTCTGTAAGTAACAGTAAACATATACGCTATATCTACACTAGCATTTTATTTCACTGGTGTGTGAAGACTTACATATTAACATTCTTTTTCTCTCCAGTCTTTGGCACCCTTTAAGCGCTTCAAGCACAGGGGATTTTTTCAATGCAACGGAGAGAGCAGGAATATTTGCCCCTTAAATGATACTTGCAAAGCAACAAGTACAATGAAATATTTCTGATAAGATTTATCCCTTTACATTATATAGTGGTCACCTCTTTACCCTTTCTTTATATTATACACGGTTGTATCCTTATTTCGTGCAATCTGAAAGAAAACTGATCTTTTTCCAGCTTGTTGAAGTATAGCCCCCACTTTATCTTCCTGTTTCTGAATTTACCCAGCTTTCTATGAACTGTCGTATTTCATTATGATGATGATTACCTGGACGGGAGTTCTGCCTCACTACTCCAGTGTACTCTCGCTGGTCAAATTCTGGTGGGTTGTCATTGACATCCTCCACATATATTGTAACAGCGTATGGACCTTTCACTACGTTTCCCTTTGTATCCAGGCTTTCCACCTTGATTTGGAAAAAGAAGGAATATTTTCATCTAGATAAATTAAATATTTTCATCTAGATAAATTAAAAGCATAAAAACATTTGACATCAGGATGTCAAATGACAAGTCATTCTTCCTGTGACGCAAATCTGGTGAGAGCCATCACTGGGTGGCTCCATCTACAAGGACAAATTTTCCATGGGAGCTCACTGGCAATAATTTGCCACAGTATATAATGCCAACGAAGTAAAATAAACTGCTCCTGCTTCTGATGACACTTTTCAGAGTGTCATCTTCTCACTTCAAGTCTCAGCAGGCTACTTGTATTCTTGCACAGCTTAGACTTCACACTTTGCTTTAAACAGAAATAGATACTTTCTGAAGAACAAGAACATGATACAGCATGGTTTTATAGTTCAGAAAGTCTATAAATATGATATAGTAGATTCAAGGGTGCTATTGTAAATATCAACCAGAAAAATAGGCTGATCTAAGGATTTGCAAATAAAATTTAATTCTGTTCTAAACAATTTGACTCCTTATTTTTCAACCTTCTTTGACTTTAAAGCACCAGGTATATGTTATGACTGTCTGACTTTATGTTGTTTGCACATAATAGATCAAGTTTTGATTATTTATGCTTAACCAAGATTTATTTTTCAGTTCTGTCATTGCTGCTTCTTGTCTGTAAAGGTTTCCCATGTTTAGGGTTAATAACTGAAGTGCTAGACTACAGAAAGAGAGCTAAGGCTATCTAAAACATCATATACCTCTTTCAGATACTGAAAAGAGTATAATAGCAGGACAATCACTCAGTGCTCTTGCCTCTAATAGCCTCCATCATCTGCCTAGCAGCTTTCTGCTGTTATCTAACACAGGTTAGATCCATGCCTCTGTGTGTAAATATCATTTACTCAGACCATTTCTCACTAAATAGATTATAATCTTCTTAAGTAGATTACAATAATTTATTTTCCCATTCCAGCCATGGAATTCACCCTATCAGTCTTCAGCGATAACATGCGAATCTCTTTCATGGATTTTACTTCGAGTCAAGTGTCCTCCTCGTATTAGGAGAATTAAAGGATTGGTGTTGACATCAGGGTAATTTTTGTTTTCTCAACATAACCTTCCCGTTCTAAGGAGCACGTTTCTGTGCAAAGTCTTTCAGAACTATAAAACCATGTGTCTTTCAGCAAAGCTCAATATTAAAAATTAAAAGACTGCCTGTAAACATAGACAAAAGAAAGGATTTGAAATTCCAACAGTTTTCCATTAATTTCAAGTTTACCCAAAAAGGGTGAATATTAATAACCTTCACTTTCTATTTTTCATCAAGTTTTTACCTGCAGTTTGTGCATTGCTTTTGTCTCCCAGTCCAAAGACCCATTGAGATACAGGATACCTGTCTTCGGCACAATATCAATTATTCCATCTTTTTCACCAGTCAATCTGAAACTCACAGCAGGTGGCTCAGATGTGAACTAGAATGGGGAAGAATCAGAGGGAAAATCACCCTGTTTTCAGCATTTTCACCATAATCTAAATAATTTCATGCTTTTGTGTCTTTTAAAATCTACTGCCAATAGAGTGCTTAGCTGGAGGAATGATATTCCAAGAGTCTGCTCAAACAAATCTGTTCTTTTCTGATCTTCAACAGAGGAGTTTTCACATTATTTCCTGAATGCTGTAGGAAATCCCAACTGTGGTTTCTTTCCAAAGCAAATGTCTGCTTAGGACAGGGCTTTGTCTGAGCACGGGAATGGAAAAAAATGACACACATCCTCCATTTGCCTGGGAGCTGGATCTGTCCTTCTGTGGTTATGGCTTTGAGAAGAAAACCTCAGAGCTGAAGGAAAATGATGACACAAGTTACATGGAAACCCCTTCTCTAGGAATGATGATTTTATTAATCTCTGTCTTAGGATATCCTCTTAAAATGTGTTTGAGAGAAGGGGTTGTCTCCTGCTTTCTGCATGTAGAGTCTTGAATTCCCGGATAGAGGAAGTCAAAGTTAATTTCAGATCCTCTCAGGGGATTATTCTTCCCACCAGCACAGAAGACAACACTGCTTGTGAGGTCTGTGTGTGCAAATGATGGGGTTTTTGACCAGAGTGGATACCAAGAGAGACTTGATTACCTGGTAAACGAAGCGCATCCCCCCTCCTTCTGGAATAGAGAAATTCATGGCCTTCAGAGGCCCACTTACATGCAGGTCACCAAAATTCTGGCACATAGCCTGTGAGAGAGAAAGAGAAAGGGATGGAGGGAAGCAGCTGAGGGATGTCTGCTGTTGCCACGCATGAACAGCAGATCTCCATCATTGAGCCTCTTGCAAGCTATTTTGCTGTAGCATAATGGAGGAGACACTGGCTTGCACTGAACACCTCTGGGTTCTTTAGTACACATCCATTTTTAAAAGCAGTGTTATTTATTAATTAATTTGAGAACAGACATTTGGATCCTGACCTTCTCTAACCACTACATAATTAAGTGAGATTTGATTTACCTTCAAGAGCAAACAGAATCACCGAAGAGCTGAGGGTGGACTGAGAGCAAGAGGAAATTCATTAAAGCATTTCTGGATCAATTCTGTGTTCCCAGCAGCACCAGCCACATCCTACCCTGGAGCTGCACAGCCCTGTGGCCACACAAGTGTCAGGAGACCCAATGACACACCTGGGGATGGGGAGGAACTGGGGCTGCACCTCTTGTAATTTCCTCAGTAAATCCAAACTTTTTCTGTGAGAGAAAAAAGTGGACCTCCCCACGTCCCCTTCCCCACCACTGGTGATCTGGGTAAGCCCCCCAGACCCCGTCCCTTCACACCGGCTGCATGCGAGTGTAAATGGCAGCCAGAGCAAACACGTCCTGTTGATCTCTGGCTTCTACCTCCTGGCAAAAACGCCTTGTAACTCTCTCTCAACCTCTGCTTTCTTCCTCATGGTTGGCAATGTCTTCTCATGGTGTTTTTTTCTGGCAAATTTTTAATGAGTTTCATAACCACCCCCTCCCTAGTGCCCAAAGAGCTCCAGACACATTTCTGCCCTAATGTTTCAGGGATGTTCTTTCTTTCAAACAAATGGAAAAAAAAAAAACCCAACACTGAAAACCAACTGAAAACAAAGCAAAAATCACCCTCCTGCAGCAGCCCTTGCACACAAGATAATTCAGCCTGTGGTACAGATAATCTACCTGTTTCTTCAAAGCCAAAACCAAAATGCCTTACACACTTACCCTTCTCTCCCTGTCATTCTCCTCTTGGCAACGCTGAGGAGCTGCCTGACAGAATCAGGGCTCCATCATTTGGCTGCACAGGTAAAACTCTCTTTCTTTGAATAAATAACTTTATTCTGCTTTATGGATTCGGAGCTCCATGGCCCCACTGTCCATGGAGTCAGGCTCTGGGAATGCACGTTCTCTGCTGCATGACTTTTCCCCTGGATTTGGTCCTATTGCTGCCAGGACAGCTATTTGGCCTTTCACAAAAAAGCACAGCTTACATATTACCAAGGGAAAACTTAATTCTGGCTATGACAAAAACACAGCTAAGCTCAGCACAATTTACCCTAAAGTGCTGCTCTGTGTGTGTGTGTGACAAGTGGTGTTTGAAGAACGCCAGATTCTGATTAATAATAGCCAGAGATCCTGCCCTCTTCGCCTACAAAGGTTCATGACTCTTTTTGCAAACGAGAAAACTAGAATATTGTGAGAACTGGGGAAGGATGAGCTAGTCTTCATGCTAATGAACACTAGTGACGGTAGAAAAATATCCAAAAAAAGCCATATAATAGGTATGCAAACCAGGAAAGAACACTTTAGAATTACCCTTTACTATTTTTGCTAAATACTAACTGCCAGCCTCTGCCAGGGACAAGATGGCAGGACCCTGGGTCTGACCTTCTATGGCTGTTCCTGTGTCACACTGGTGGGCACAGTCTGGCCCCTGGAAGTTTTTCCCAGGGCCATTCAGTGGAGGGCTTTTTCTTGGTCATGTTCCTCACCATGGAGGAACAAAGGCTGATGCTATAAAACTCAGCGGGTTCAAAGTGCAGACTGAGAAGCAAGGAAGAGATATCTCTTCCTGTCAATTAAAATTACTTTATATGGACCATGAATATTTCCAAACGAGTGTCTACAACATGAATCACTACTCAGGGGCCTGAAGGGGAAACAGGGGTTTTCTCCTTGGCCCGTATCGGCCTGGCATCCCTTTTGAAGTTGGCTATAATGCCTGTGGAGTGGCTTCACAGGCAGCAGCTTTTGAAACTGGAAGGATAAAGGAGGTGCTCACTACTGCACATCAGTCCCACTCTTCAGCGTCTCCATATTCCGAGGCATTTTTTACTAGACTTGGATTTTACTCTTTTTTTAAAATCTTTTCTGTTGATTTCAATTGTAAAATAGAAGACACACTATAGCCTTTGCAAACATCAATAAATCTATTTGGTTTAATAGATCCATAAATAGTATAATTAATACATTTCAGTTCCAGGAAACCCTCTGAAAAGGGATTCACATAGACAGAATAATGAGGAAAAATAATTAATATGCATGGTTTAAACTATGCGTTATTATATGTCTTAGAATTCATTTAATATGTCAGCACATGTATCGATTATAATACAGGACACATGATACAGATGTCTTCACTGTCTGGTGATTTGTGGTGGTATTTTAAAATCTTTTCCAGCATGAAATCCACTTACTGGAAAAATGAGTATCAAAGGAGGAAGTACAAGAGGCAAAATAGGTAAATCGGTGTCTCTTAGGCGTTTTAAAGTTTGGGGTTTTTTTCCTAATGACTGACTTGTCTTCTTCACTTTTGGCCATGGGGTCACCCACGTGTCCCACACCTAGTGTTCCAGCCGCCCTGCTGGGCCTGCAGCCCAGGATGCCCCGTGGGTTAGAGCTCACAGCCTCGCTGGCAACCTTTGCCATTTGCTCCCAGATAAACCAGAAGGAAAAGCCGTAACTCACCGAGTGAATGAGGAGCAGGAATTGAAGTCCACACAGCTTAAACATACTGGAATACTCTTTCCTTCAGCTCCTGCAAAGAAGAGGTGATAAGTCACTTTAACCCTGTAGAGTGTAGAATTGGCCCAATCTGTTTGTGAATAAAGGCTACAGCTAAGCTTTCCCGAAGCTGTAGGGAGAGACCAGCCGAGGAGAGAGCTCTGAAGGACCGGGCACAGCTCTGTCCATGGGGAGACAAGACCACTGGCATTCCTGAGCTGGTCAGGAAGGACAGCCCATCAGGTCTGTCCCCAGTGATGTAGGAGGTGCCCCGCACCATGAGAGCTTCAAACAGTGGCCAGAGGTTGAAGCCAACACAAAACTTCAAGCTGTGTAACCTCACTGTCGCAATGGTTCTGTGTCACGCAAGACCTATTTGCAAGCCCTGTTCTCATTTCTGCTTTACTGAAGACAACAACACGTTCACAGGAAACACTATAACCACAAGGAGATGAAGGTCTTGCAGGGACCATTCTGAGGTCTCTGTCTTATGGTCACAAAAAACAACTGTTCAGCGCAGCTTGCAGAGAGAGAGGAAGCCAGGGGTGTCTGCACCCCTTAAATAAACATGGCTACTGGAAATGATATTTCCAAGTCTAAGGAGATCAGAGGGATGGATCACCTCTCCTGTGAGGACAAGCTGAGTTGGAGTTGCTCAGCCTGGAGAAGAGAAGGCTCCAGGGAGACCTTATAGCAACCTTCCAGTACTTAAATGGGGCCTGCAGGAAAGATGGGAACAAACTTTTTTTTACCAGGGCCTGTTGCAATAGGACAGGGGCTAATAGCTTTAAACTTAAAGAGGGATTTAGATTAAGATATCTAAGACTTAGGTATAAGAAAGAAATTTTTTACAATGAAAGTGGTGGAACATTGGCACAGGTTGCCCAGAGAGGTGGTAGATTTCCCGTCCCTGGAAACAATCCAAGTCAGGTTGGACGGGGCTCTGAGCAACTTGATCTAGTTGCAGATGTCCCTGCTCACTGCAGGGGGGCTGGACTAAATGACCTTTAAAGGTCATTTCCAATGCAAAATATTCTATTATTCTATAAGGAGCACTGCCTGCCTTGAATTTCAAAATATTGCTGAGCACACTCTGTTGTGACTTGTGTTACATCTTCCTGGAAATTAGATGGGTTCCTCAAGAATGAAATCCTGCTTTCTTACTGATTCTAGATTTTAACAAAAAGGATGAGGCCAGTTCTGGAGAGAGGTGAAGCTGGTATACCACACTGCCATCTTCATGTTCCATGTTATGTGGCTAACAGCTACAGGTGTCCTTCAGTGACCACATCTCTGTCCCATGGAGGCTCCCAAGGAGAAGATGGTGTGGAGGCACAGCTCCCTCCAGATGTCTTCCTGCTTGACCTTCCCGTCATACCTTCCCCCTCCTCTTTTCTTTCCTCAGTAGCTGACCAAACGGAAACTGTAAATATGAAATCCTCTACCCACCCTGCTGTTCTCTCCCACGCTTATTTGAGGACGTGCCACAGGACGTCCCATCTTGCAAATCCCATTCTGAGCAGGGTGTAATTGCGTGTGCGATTACGCCCTTTGAAATTACTCATCTCCCTCCTTGGGCTGGAGCTAGTTGTGTGGATACTGAAAGAAAATAAAATGGCTCTCCTTTGAAAGCAGAAGTGATCAGGAAAATCATTAAATGTGTCAGGAAATGAGGGCTGAAAGTGAACCCCCTATAGCCCTTCTCACCCCAGCCAGAGGAGCTGGGGCCTGGCACAGGGAGGGCAGAGGAGACACTTTGAACCAAGACCATTGTTAATATTTCAGTTAGATCATTGACGGAAGGTTGTCCAAGTCCTCTGTCTTTCCAACAGCCTCTCCCCTCCCCTCTTCCTGGTCTCTTCTGAAGACGTTGGCCAGTTTCAGCCACACTTAATAGCAGGATTGGATCTTCAAAAACCTAATTCCTTATTAATTTGGGATGGCAGGTGGGATAGAGGACCCAAAGGCATGCTCTACCCAAGGATAAGGCTGTGGTGTGTTCCCAGTGGCCACCTGCATAGCTTCATCTGCCTCTCTGGCCAGCTGGCAGCGGGGGGACACCAGGGAGCTAAAAGTGCTGTGGGCACATGAGGAAAAGGGGTATGGGGTGTATACCAGGGTATGGATTAAGGGAAAAGAGAGGCAGCAAGACCTACTATGGTGAGGAGAAGGTTTAAAGAGAAGTCCAGCCCTAGCACAGCAGACAGAAAATGCTAGAAAAGGCACCCCTTCATGTCTCTGTGCAACTGCGCTGTGTCTCGCCCAAGTTCCTTTGTTCAGATTTGACTAGGAAACGCAGAGGTGGAAATACAGCCATTTTGTAGGTTACAAGTTTGCACATTAACAGCCTTCACTGTTCCCTTCTCTTCAAATACAAATATAATTCCCAAATGTTGCGCCATTTCAAGGCCAGGATGAGTGGCTTGGTCAGTCCTTGACCATTCATTTTTGGCTGGAAGCTGCTGCCACGTCTCATGAAGCATCACACAGCCAAGGACTAAAGCCTCAAAATACATATTCCTCTATCACTCAGAATAGAGTTTCAGTATATACAAACTCACACAAACGTTTTCAATAATAGAGAGTTTCAGGATTAGAATAAGATCAGCTTAACTAAAAGCAGCCTGAGATCTGGCTGAGGACTGGAGCCATATTTTCCCCTTCATTTCTTAGTTTTATCTCAGTGCTAGATCCTTAATAACCCTTTCTGGTTTCCCTGCCTGAACAGAAATCTCTGAGATAACCATAGTACAAATATCCCAGCAACTTTCAATAAGAAACATTCAGAGAAGAATATTCCCAGAGGTTAAAGATCAGTAACAAGCACAAGTATTTGGTTCCATGAAAAAAAAAATAAAATAAGTGTTGATTTTCTTTAAATGATTGATTTCAGATGTTCAAATTCAGTAAAGAGAAAGCAGAGGAAATTGATCCAAATCAAATACAAACCATATCAAATACTAAGTATCCAAATACTAAGATCCAAATCAAATACTAAGTCTTAGCACAGCAGTCATCCATTTTACAAAGGCAGCTGAGTTCCTGACACTGCCAGAAAAGTCGTCAGAAAAAACCTCAATTCAGCTTTTAAAATCTTTCCAGGAAATGACAGTTAGATTGTCCCTTACCTGTAACATGAAAAGTTTCTTTTTCTCTAAAAATGCTTCTTTCTTTCAGCTGTGGGAATCAGCTTTGTACAGGTTGGTAGTGTCCGTCCTTGCTTCTCCACACAGTTTATAGTTCCTCAGACTCACCCTAGAGGTTCAGCGGCTCAAACATTAACAGAATAGAGAATTATTGATTCTTAATGACTAGGTGTGGTATGAAATGGCAGCCATGTCAGCAAGCAATGTAGCTCCGAGATAATTTACAGCCTTCTATATTTTTATGTCCTTTGGGGTTTTCTTCATGAATTCAGTTTTTTCAGTGGGGCTGCAAGAAGTGAACACCTGAGTCCTGGGTTGGAGCCACACGGACAAAGCTGTTCTTGCCCTAGCAGAGGAGGTGTAAAGGAGAAGGCATGGGACTTGGGCGAAGATAACATTTGCTACTTGCCTAGTCACAGGGATAATTCCCACTCAGAAGACAACAATTTGGACATTAGGTGGATGGGAAGGACCCAGCCTAGTTATGAGAACAATTCATCAGTCGTCAACTCAGAAAGTTCAAATTCTGCCTGAGCTGTTACTTCGGGTAACTTTGAGCAAACGATTCTATTTGCTCATTTCCAGATGCTCATCTCATAATGGATGTAATGATTCCTTTCCCTCCTGTGTCTTCTTCTTTCATATCTCTTTTGTTTTCAACCCTTCAATGCTACTCTCTGCATTATAGCACCTGTAGTAAGGGGAACTGAAGCTGGACTATGGTAAAATAAATAATAAACAAAATGTATTTGGGAAAACCAGATGGTTTTAAAAATCGTAATCCTTAAAATGTTATGCTTTCTGCTAACTCGCTTTTTCATATCATATTTATTTCAAAACTTTTGAACAGCCTTATTTTATTCTCTCTGAAATGTTACTTTCATACAGGTTCTAAATTCTGCTTTCAGTTCCCTTGGTGTGTTAGATTGCTCTCGAACACTGTTAAACTATTTGTGCAGTGCATTAAGTATTTTGCATCCAAAGAAAGAAGTGTTTAGAATTCAATTCTGGGAAAGGTGAGCTTTCTGTTCGTGCTTCAGATCACACTTTACCCTTGAAATCAGCATTTGTTCTCCAAGAAAACACCTCCAGACTCTGCTCTCAGACACAACTGTTCCCTGCTTGCTCATGCACTCAGAATGATTCAGACTTTCTCGAAGCTGTCTGCTACCAGTGAGTTATCTTCAGAGCACAGCTCAAAACCAACAGTTTCCATTAAAGCATTAGAACTCATTGTTAATGATTTTAAAGTAAATACAATAAGGGGGAGGCAATTGAACTGTCTTGGAAATATGTTGACTTTAAGTGACTTAAACGCAGATTAATTGTGTACTAGTTGTATGTGAATGAGAAGTACTTTTCAGCCATAAATGTCAAAACAGACAGAATTCATACTGCAATAACAAATTCATGTAAACCTATTCTTAATGTCATTTCTTCAGCCCACCTGTACATGGCAAGTGCAGAATAACACAAATCATGATGTCAGAAGTCAAAGCCTCATAAACACATTAGGTGTTTGTCTTTCAAATGCTAGAGTCTCTGCTTGGTAGTCCAGTTATTTGGAAGTGTAATGGGGTACTTGAAATATATATCAAAGGTACCTAATACGCTTAATTTAATGCCTATATTTTTGAAAGTCAATGGAAGAGGTGAGCCTGCTCATCCTTAGTGTCTTTCTCTGGCTGAAATAATTTCCCATCCACAGAGCAACTCCTTACAGGTTATAACCACACAGAAAAAAAAAAAAAAAAAAGAATAATCTCTCATGTCAAATACATTACAAAGTCCAGAAGCACTTAAGGCTTTACAACAGTCATAACATGGTGCCACAGATAAAATCACAAGAAGAAACTCAGCAGTGAGTCTGGTGCCTTCAACCAGCTGCTTCCCTGAGTAAATCTGTTGAAAAGAAGGCAAACGTCCAGGTGTTTATTGTGTGAATCATTGTTCAACGAGTCAGTTTTTCCAGAAACAAGTCTTCTCATATCATTAGTCATGTCCTGTTCACTCTTCTCATTTATCAGCTTTGTCATTTCTCCCTTACTCCTTTTTCACTTTTTGTCTTTTTACTTCTACTCCTTGATTTGATTCACCCATTGCCTCTCCACATACCTCCTTCATTTCCAAAACTAACAAAACCTCCCTGACCTCAGCTTCTTCCCCTTTCCCTAGAAAATATTTTGCAAAACTCCTAGGGCATGCTAATTTCACAACACTACCAATACGTTTCAAAATGAGCTAGCAACAGTGGTGAGAAAAGAAGCACAGAAAAATAATGCTTAAAACAAACTCAAGTTTCTACTCATCTAGTTCCTTTACTTCCCCTGAGACAGAATCAGCTACACCTGTAACCTCCCTGATTGTAAAAAATGCAAATAATGGCCACTCCCTGTCTCCATAGGTAGTCCACTGTGGTACTTCCAGACTTCTGCTCATTGACATTGTTGTCCTCTGGTCATTGCTTAGTCACTCTCCACCTTTGCTGATGAGCTGTGCCCCACATTCTCCCAGCACAGACTCCCCAATGCTGCTGAGAACAGCTCTTAAAAACAATATTTCCTGAGCAGCGTGACTCTTACCAATGCACTTATAAAGTATTTTGATGTTATTTTCATTGCACTGGCAGTTGCACTTCCATAATTCTGATTTTATCTCTATTTGCCTATGCTATATACTCACCTTTAGTAATCTACCTATGACTGCTTTTGTGCTTTCTTAGTGAATGAAAAGGATCTTTAAGGTGAAGAGCTCTGATTTAACAAAGCGATCTATTCTATTACCCTTCCTAATACTACTTTTGCATTGATACATATTATGCCTTTCGTTTCATTTATACAGAGACTTAGTCATTTCTGCTTATGCTTTTCTTTGGCTTGTTTATTGATAAGAAATCCTTCTTATCAATAATTTTATTTTATAGAAATCAGCTTTTTTAAAGTCTGTTGTCTTTTTTTTTCCCTTTTGCAAGGACTGTAGAGTCCCATCATGGTAAAATTACCAGACACTTACATCACCTCTATCTCCTGAACTCTCGACTTCAAAATAAATATATTCATCCCTATCAACATTTCACTTTTTTTTTTTTAATCCTGACAGGTTTCTGAAGTACTTTACTCTTCAGTCTCACATTATCCAGCCAAATCTCTGTGGTTCTCATAATCTTGAGAACATATTGTTACAAGGCCTCTATATTACTTGCATTTAAGATGTTCTTCATATCTCTCTCTAATTTGATAGCCTTGCCCTTTCTGCTGTCTAGACCGCCATCCACACTGAGATAGTTTATCTTTATACAATGGCACAAGTTGTCCTGTTGGGGAGAGAGAACTTGGACAAAAGGTGCAAACCAAGAAAATCAGATGGCCACATTTTTGTGAGTAATCATCCAAAACAAGAGGCACCATGGTAAAGGGGATAAGGTGGGGGTGAGCTATGTGGGCATGTGTTGGGATACGAGCAGAGCATGAATCTGATTCTTCAGAAAGCAAAAAGGGGTGAGAAGATGTATCCAGCAATTTACCACACTAATGCTTGATGGCCAGGGTGAATGAAGATACAAGACCTGTATAATCTTGTTTTCCTGCCCAGGAGATATGGCTTTCTGACTGCCCCATGGATTCCTGCACCTCAGATGATGAAAATCTTACCTGAATCATTCCTGTTCGCAGAACTTGATATTCAGTTTTGACCTGCTAACTTTAATTCTCAGCTGGATCATTTATTCTGTCTGGGGAAGCAGCTAACAGATCACCAGGAGCTCAGATGTGATACCTAAAAAGGTCTCCCCCACTGCTTCAGAAGCAGAGACTCCCTACTTGCTTTCTTCTTTGGAGCTGTCATTGTAAATTGACCATCTGCTGGAAGACATGGGCTTCTGTTCTTCTCCAGGGAAGCTTGCAGGCCATTGCTACCCCTCTGAGAGGTGTGCTCCTTCTCCCCTGTTGCTGCTCTATGTCTCCAGCATCTTCATTTGGCTGTCCTTGAAGGACTCCATGCCTGTTATATTGATGAAATCCCCTTACCTGCGGATGCATCTCAGCCTAGCACCTCCTCTAGCAGCCCTTCACCCACATAGGACCTTTGCAGTTCATTAAATTCCCAATCGCACCTGGGCAGAGACATCCCAAACTGGTTTCATGTGTAGGTTTCTCAAAGTAGGAGGAGCTGAATCAGCAGCACAGCTGGCTCTGATGAGGCAGCCCATCCCCACCTTTGTTCTCAGGGGTCTCTTTGAAGGCCTTGGTCAGCTCCAGCCCCACAGAAGTGGCCCTGCACATGTAGATCTCCCAGCCACAGCATCCGTCTCCACCAGGCACAGGCAACTGACCACTCCTACCACACACAGACGGACCAGCATGGCTTGTCTTATTCATCACTGACACAAGAGGTCTGTTGAGATGTTCCCCCATTTGCTGCCATCAGGTCCTGGCCACTGTTGAGCTAATGCTGTTAAACTCCTGGGCTATTAAACTTGCCCAGGTCAAGATGATAGATTTTAGTTTCCCTTTTTTCTTCTTGCAAGCAATGACATAATGGAACCAAATGGCTCTTCTGGAATAAACAATGCATATTCTAGAGATTACTTGTGTTTACACTACTTATTGCAAGACCTCCAGAGGAGAATAAAACTTGAGGTCCATACTGAAGCTCAGGGAAATTATTTTTTTTTTCAGCATGCTGGTGTCATTTAGTTAATTCTCATGAGGTCTTAGGGTGGCATGGCATGTGCATTAGAAGTTACGTGCTGCACATTTCAAAATTACATTTTTCTCCTTATAAATGCTGATGAAGCAATTTTTTTACATTTTCGATTCATTACTCAATACATAGAAAGACATAAAAACATGCCCACAATTTGCACAGCTCAAAATATATAACACTGTGTCAATACAAAGTAGGAAATCCAAGTCTTTTCTCAATTATAGCCTGTTTAGGAAGCATGATAGTATTACGACATGAAACAACCATTAAACTGGCAAGCTGACACTATTTTTTGGTTATTTACATGTAAATGCAGATGGACTTAGGACCTGTGAAGCAGGTCTTAGAGCACTCAGTCATCTGGATGTACATGCCCACTGGCAGGACACTGAAATAGGCACAATAAAACAAATTAATCTTTAGGGCTGTGTTTATTCCTGTCATCACAGTTCTGCTTCCTGGACTGTCACTTATAGCAGTCACTGGATGAAAATCAGAAATAAGTCTGATAGACCTAATAGCAGCCTCCCAGTACCTGAGGGGGCTACAGGAAGGCTGGGGAGAGCCTGTTTACAAAGGCCTGCAGTGACAGGACGAGAGGCAACGGGTTTAAACTGAAGAAAAGCAGATTTAGATTGGATCTTAGGAATAAGTTCTTCACAATGCGGGTGGTGGGGCACTGGAACAGGTTGCCCAGGGAGGTGGTTGAGGCCCCTTCCCTGGAGACATTCAAGGTGAAGCTCAACGAGGTCCTGGGCAACCGGGTTTAGTTGGGGGTGTTCCTGCACTAGATGACCTTTGGAGGTCCCTTCTGGCCCGGATGATTCTATGATTCTAAGTCCAGATCCCAGGATTCCTCCCTGCAGACTGAAGCAGGACTCTACATTTCCCTTCTCCACTCCTCAGAAATCATGGCCAGGGAATCCCCACAGACCTCAGTGGGGATCTGGGGACCTGTGTCCCAAGTGCAGCCCAGCATTATGCAGCTTCACCTGCTCACACCCTGGGTTTGTCATCCCAAGATGTTTCATTGTCCCTGTGAGCTGAGACAGGAATAAGGTCTTGGAGTTTTGGGGTTGGACTCTACTCCAGGGCTCAAGTGCTTAAGAAAAAAGCCCAGAAGTGTCTAGGATTTTTCTTCTATCTGGTTCTCAATCTCTTTACTGAAAGATCCTTTTACAATATGCAATGGAATATGTATATGGTGCACATGCACAAATGCAATATGTATATGGTGACTTAATTACAAATGAAAGCCAAACCAAAATTCACTGGACCAGGTGCACAGCCCCGTGTCCCACAGATAAGGCTGGAAAACCAACCTTTGAATGAAAATATTTTTCAAAAATCATCACAAGTGCCTGGAAGCTGGTGCCATTTGTCTCTCTCCCTCCTGCCTGCACAGGTTTGAATAAAAAATTAGTTTCTTCCATTCAGGCATTCCTGACTCTCACATTACCCTGACTATTTTCCAGCTAGGATAGAGTTAAAGCCAGCAACAGTCCAACACCCTTGTCTCAAGTTGGATGAGTCCTCTAACTGGCAGGACTTATTGTTGTCATGCTAATATAAACCTAAGAAACGGAGAGCTTGACCAGTGAAGACAAAACTTCTTCAGCTTTATGGTTTTTAATCAGCTTGTTCTGCTGGGATGGGTTATAAGAAATGACGCTCTTTCCCTAAGCAGGGATCAGGCAATCCTGGTTCACTTTCCCCTGGTGTTAGCCCCTCTCTTCCCCACGTAGTCAGTGTTCAGACTGACACTGCTTTACATCACAGGGGTGGAACTTTTACAGCCTGATAAGATACCAAGTGGCTCCCTTCAGTACAGTACCTCTCATAAATATTTATCCCAGAAACTGTAACAGCCAGAAGAGCAGCAAACTTCAGCTCATTATGGAATTCTTACTGATAGCTGAGATCCCAGAGTATGTTTCCCTAAATAATATCTGAATTTGCAACACTGAGTTGGCTTCCTTAAGGCTCTGACAAGGGTAGGAATTGGTAGCAGGGGACTGAATATTTGCATTGGTTAACCAGTAATAAGGTTATATTATGTCTAAATACCAAATTCAGGGTTTGTTTTAGTGCACTTTCTTTTAAAAGGAACTGCCAGGTGGCCCTAAATGTGAATCCTGCTGGAAGAATTGTCACAAATCAGTTCTATCGCCTCAGCAGGATCACAAGGTCTAGTTGCAGCCATGCCTTGCACTGAAAGTATTATGAACTCCCAGGGAAGTGTTAGAAGTTGACTTGAGCCTTCTAGGGATCTGGCCATTTCATTTCAGAGTCAAGCTTTATGTCTGACATCATAAACTTGAATCAATGCCAAGACTGATCTTTTTCTATTGGAAGGAGCTTTACATGCATTAGAGGCCAAGCCAAGCATAAATAAACAAATTTATTTCAATTACCTACTTTGGTGATCAAGACCAAGTCACATGGAGGCACCATTAGGGGACAAGGCCTATGGTCTGCGAGAGAGGACTGTGCATGTTTTGTGTTGCAGCTACCTACAATAAACATTATTTAAAGGACTAATTCCTGTGCTTAGAATAGAAAATGCCAGAAATACTGCATAATTTTAACTTCTGTCAGCAGTGGATAGCTAGCTTGCATTGGCACACCGGACACAAGCTAGGACCTCAAGGGACTATTTCAGTAACTAAATAGCTGTGGTATTGGGCTATCAGTGTATGTGCTTCACGTTCACTTCTTCTGTACTTCCAAAGATTGCAGTGCAACCATTTTAGCTCTTTCCCTATCTCATTTGTGACTTATATGGAAATGCTTCTCTGAACGTACACATCTGTTTGCTTGGCGTTAGTGGAGGCTTCATGACTCAATTCCCTCGCTCATCTCCCACCTTAAAGTCTCAAACTTGCATTTGTCTCTTGTTTACCTTTCAAGTTAAAAGGAACAGGCTGCCCAGGGAAGTGGCTGAGTCACTGTTCTTGGAGATATTTAAAAGACAGGTAGGCATGGTGCTGAGGGACATGGCTTAGTGCTGGTTTTGGCCATCAGGTTAATGATCTCAATGATCTTAAAGACCCCTTCCAACCAAAATGATTCTATGATTCTTAAAGGGCAGTCAACAGGACAAATTCATCAATTCAGAGCTATCTCTGCCTTTTTGCATCTCAAGGTCAGTGCAGCCAGGGGATGAACCACTGCTTTTAACATCACAGTGCCCCTGAGCTGTGGTGCAGCGGTGCTGCCCTGGGCTGCTGCTACCAACATCCATCCTAATCATTGTCCATCCTAGGCCATTGAAATACTGGAGCGTGTCCAGAGGAGACACACCACGCTGGTGAGGGGTCAAGAGAACAAGTCCTAGGAGGAGAGGCTGAGGGAACTGGGCATGTTTAGCTGGGAGAACAGGAGGCTGAGGAGGAACCTCATTGCCACCCTGAAAGGAGGGTGTAGAGAGGTGGGTGTTGGCCTCTGCCAAGGAAATAATGACAGGACCAGAGGAAATGGTCTGAAGTTACAGCAAGGGAGGATTAGATTAGATATTCGGAAGAATTACTTGCCTGAGAGGGTGGTCATGCACTGGAACAGCCTGCCCAGGGAGGTGGTGGAGTCACCATCCTTGGAGGTATTTAAGAAACGTGTAGACATGGGTTCTTCAGGGCATGCTCTAGTGCCCGAGATTGTTGGTTTGTGTCTGTTTGGAGGTTTGGTTTTTTGTGTTGTGTTTTAGGTTTTTTGTGATTGGACTCGATGATCTCAAAGGTCCATTCCAACCATGAAGATTCTGTGATTCTGTAATCTGCAGAGGTCTAAGATCACCTAAGCTGTGTATTCAGGAGTTAAAAAAGACAACAGGAAGACAGGACAGGCTTCCTCCTGAGAAGCCCAAACACAAGGTTAAAGGTTTCACTAAGAAACTAAAGCACAAAACAGTTTCCTTTTACCTCAGACTCCAGCAAGCTATTACTGCTCTAGGCTGTTTTCAGGTTTGCCTTTCCTTTCCAGAGCTGCTTCCAGGACTGCATCCCAGCACAGGTTCAGCAGGGCAGGGCTGAGCAAACAAGTGCCTGGCACCCTGCAAGCTCTCTGCCATGGGGTGGATTCTCCTCCCAGTCCAAAGGAGACCAAGCATGCTTTAGTAGCATATCCATAAACCAAGCATAACTACCCCAGTCTGATGAATAACAGTTTGCCTGAACTTCATGGGTTTTTTAGGTCTTCTGTAAGGGATGAGTGGACCCAGCAGTTCATGGGATATTGCAAATAAATTATATCAATTACTGGTTAATGACATATTTACATTTAGATAATGCATTATAGAAGTTCCAAGCATTTTGCAGACTTGGATTAATGCAATTCTGCACGTTCTCTGTAAGAAAAATGATCCCCTCTCCACAACAGTCATGCTGCTGCCAATTCCAGGAATTCAAAAACCGTAACTCAGGTCCCAAAGTACCATGATTGGCTTACAGAGGTCTTAATAAGAACAACAACGTGATTTAATGTCTTTATTCACCTTTTGCTGGGTGACTCATAATGTTTCTTTATAGTTATGAAGATTAGACACTTTTTGAATAAAAGCAAATTTCTCACATATTCATAGAATTGTAGAAACTATCATGCAAAAAAAAAAAAAGATTTTTTCACAGTGTGCTGAGAAAAAAAAAATACAACTTTGTCTGAACTTTCCATGTATTCTTCAAATGAATTACCAGCCTGTTTGAAACCACGGAGATATTTAGCTCCTATCTTTAACTAATCTAAAGGATAAAGAGGTTGTTACCGGCCTAAGGACTTTGAGTTATGTTCATGTAACAGAAGTGCGGGTAGTAAATTTTTATGAATGACTTTTGCTGGAAAGTTAAACGGCACGCCGAGCAGCTAATGTAGAAAGGGAAGCAATAGATGTCCAACGCCACTGACGTTCATGCAACCTGCTGTGGCAAGACAACAGGAAAGATGGGATGAGGACAGGGTGTTGCTCTTTGTGGTTTTTTAAGAAAACTGGAAAGGGGTTTTTTGTACTTTGTTGACCAAAACATGTCCAGATACATTCCTATTTGTTTTGGAAACATTTTAATTTTTAGTTCAGTCTTTAGATTTCGGCCTTTAATAGGTTTTTGCTGAATTTATCTTAGTTTTGATCTATCTACGTCTTTTGACTACTGGGCTGCATTATTTTTGTTTTTTACTTCTCGTGTTTAGAAACTGAGGAAAGCTGGTCAGGAGGTGAGTCGGTCACTTTTGCTGTCCCAGAGGGAGGGTGTTCCTATGAAACCTCAACAGCTTTAAGTGCAAACTTAAGATTGTAGATCTTACATCCAATTCAGCTTCATTTACAGCACCACACAGTACTTTGTACCACCTCGGAACAAGATGTCTGGAGATCTTCCCTCTACTCTGCCAAGAAGTCAATGATTTCCAGGGGAGGGGGCAGTAAAGGAATAATAATTTCAACAACTGCAACAGTATTGATTGACCAACTGCAAGATTACCTTTGTTGAACATTGACACTTCTATTAAATCTCTCTTAAAAGATAGTTCTATTTGAAAAGTCTTTTTTTACTAATAATTGAATTTTCTTTACTTAAAAATGCAAATCAGGTTATTTTATTAATCCCCACTAAGACCCCTTTTGCTTCCAATAGCATCTTAACTCAAAAAAGAAAAAAGGAAATACAAACCTATTGTTTCATTGGATATTCTGGTTATTTTTAAAAACAGGCATGAGAGAAGTAACAGGTTTTGACAATGGTAAAACATTTCAGGTAAAAATAAAAGCTGGACTTGTGTGTATACAGTTTACCTACAGCAGGATTTTTACAGTTAATTCCTAAGAAGTACAAATTGCCCCTAAAATTGGCAACTACATATCACTGCAAGTTTTTACAAAATTAAACTCGGTGAGCATGACAGAGGCAAATTTATTTTCTTTATTTTGTTTTTGTTCTTTATTTTTGGCTGCTTATGGAATCCAGTTTTAAATATGCCACATTTGCAGACTTTCTGCTACCCTTTAAGAATGAATGTCAGTTTTGATGGTTTTAGGTTTGTTTTTCTTTGCTTTTAATATCTAACTACTATGGAAGTTATGTGTGTATTTTTATGCAGAGATTTTCTGTTACTTGCAGTGAGGAAAGCAGTTTGTTGAGCAAGCAAAAGTGTTTGACATAGTAGAAATGTTGTGGAAACACATGGTAGGGAATGGTATATTACTTTTAAATAAGTTCTGCTTAAATAGCATGCCATTATTGACATTTATAATTAATAAAGATTTTATCCATTTAACATATAAATGCATGTGTTCTTAATTTATTTGTAAAAATTAGATCTTTATCTCCTATATGCTTAATTGAAAAACTATTTTGTATCTTTAGCACAATTCCATGTACCTGCAGTACTGATCTCAATTTGTGTTACTAATTTTTACCCAATCTAAAAAATAATGAAAGATTTTACCAAACATCTCCCTGAAATATATTTTCATGCCACTGAAGACTTCTGTAGGTGACTTTTGCTTCTGTATTTAGACAACTGTGGCTATTGTGTGAGGATCTACACCAGATGCGTGATCTGCACAAGATGACAGCAATCAAGACTTGCTTTTATGGTGGTTTCATTGAAAACTGGAGTTCAGTCAGTCACTGGAAAAGTTCTTTTGGTCAGTGCCATGAAGCATGCGGCTGGCTTTTTGTTGGAAGAGTAAAGCTATTTAAGAGGAGGAACAAAGTTTCTGGACACATGATGGACACATTATTTTATCAGAAGTAGAATTTGGTTCTGAGGACAAGAGCCTTGATCACCCTGTGTGTCCCCAGGAGGGCTTCCATGAGGAACATGTGGGACCAGCCATATTGGTGACAAACAGGGGACAGCTCTTGCCCACAGGAGCCAGCAGGGCTGAGCTGAGCGGGCATCTGGCACAGAGCAAGCCTGCTCTCCCCTTCATTGGCCGATGTTGTCTCAACACTTATGAATGAAATGCTGGCCCTGTGCGTTGCTACCAATCTAAATAACAATTTATCTCACTCTTGCCATTGCTTTATTGTCCTTATAGGCAGAAAAGAACCTTTCTGGCTGGCTATGTTATGGATTCCAACCTGCTTCCCACCCTCTTTCACATGCGATTCGAAAGGGAAGACTTACAAAAGGAAGGCAAAAAAAAGGCAAAATCAAAAGAAAGGAAAGAAAGCACAAGGTTCTCAAGGGCCCAAATTATATTGGCTTGAGAGAATTACAAACCAACAGGTCACTAGCTCACCCCTCCATTTTTCTTTCCAAACAGAAACTTGTATGCTGCTGAAGGTCCTTGCTTGCTGATGTTTGTAGTCATTACTTGTATACGCCCTGCTGGCTG
Organism: Scolopax bukidnonensis; assembly: GCA_028571045.1. Classification (NCBI taxonomy): domain Eukaryota; kingdom Metazoa; phylum Chordata; class Aves; order Charadriiformes; family Scolopacidae; genus Scolopax; species Scolopax bukidnonensis. The sequence continues at coordinate 124,708,593 of JAOWAV010000012.1, forward strand.
AGCAGCCATGGGCTGGCCAGGGTCAGCTCCAGCTAGCCATCAGAGCCAAAGGGAGGTTGCCAGACCAGCTAGATGGTAGCCAGGCAGCTGGGGCAGCACCTCTGGCCGCCTGTTTCTTGCTGATAACTTTTGATGCAAAGTCTTGTTGCAAAACAGCAAAGATGACAAAGGAGAGAGAAGCCGTACGAAATCAGTGCTACTTACACAGCCCAGGACAGCAGGACCTCAGTGGGCAGAGCAGGGGGACAGGAGTACGTGGCCTTTCAGGTGCTGTGCAGGGAGCCTTCTGCTATGCTGAAATCCTTGCAGATCTATGGAGAGTCACATTAGAAACACTGTGGTTTTTTTCTTATTTACATTTAAAGTGCTTTCATTTTCTTTAGCTGGACTATTAGTTATGACAGACGTTAGCATATACATCAATTGCTGACTATGGTTTTCTACTTCTGTAAATGTGGTTAATAATCCTGCTTTAAATACACTGCTTTAAATACACATTGCATGCAGACACTGATGTGGCTTCTAGACATACAACTGTTAATCTTGTAGTTCAAGGTCAAAATCTCAACACAATATATAACTATATATCTGACACACATTGGCCTGCCGTCATGCTAAACTCTCTTTTAAATTGGAGATGGAAGAGTTTCTTCATTTACTTGTATTTCAGAAAACTTTGGAAAAAAACATGCCAAGGAGAGGCAGGATCACTGCAGTAAACACACAATGACAAAGCCTGTCCTTGTCTTAGGCACCAACAGAGTGACAGAAGAGTTTCCTCTACCGTGTAGCACACATCAGTCTAGACTGTTGTAACCAAGATCTTCTGAGTCCTGATCCCCAGCAGGATCAGGAAGAAGGATTTTTCCCCTCAAAGGTACCACTTTGGAAACCAGAACTGTCACTAGTATCTGATTCAACAGTGGGGGGTGGAACTTGATGATCTTTAAGGTCCCTCCCAGCCATAACCATTCTATGATTCTATGATCTTGTGTTTTGGCAGCCTTGCAGCAGACACCATCTACCAGGGATGCAGGTGTTCTGCACAGTTCCTACAGTGCTCATAGCAAATCCTGCCTTCCAGAGCCATGTATTTAAAGTGCTTTTGTGGATCTAAAACACTCTGATCCTTTCTCTCTTCTATTTAAATAGAAGTGCTTAATCACCATGCTCATGAAATACTGCAGGTAGGAATTAATAACATAGGGGCCTTCAGATATGGAGCTGGACCCTGAGCAAGGTTTGTCCGGACCTCTCACAGCTGGCAGGTCTGTAAAGTCAAAAGCCACTTCATGGCAGAGCCCATGTTTCTTATTATCCTCAGGTCCCTTGGGGTGTAAGATCCGCTGTGCTCCTCACGGGGGCTGGCAGGGATGGGGGTCACCTACTGCTTCCCAAGGAATGTGCCTCCCAGAATGCAGCAGGATCATTGAGTCCTTCACGGGCATTCTAAATTACATCTTTCAGCCACCTCTGGTAGAAAAAGAGGCAGTTCTTTTCTCAGCATGCAGAGGGCAAACTGAGATATGTGTTTGTTAATAACCTGCCTGTAACTGAATCTGAAGCCAAGGAAATGAACAGGAATAAAGTTGTCACTTTTAACCCTGAGGTTACTGTAGCCTCTCTCCAAAGAAATTTTATGCATGAAAATACTCTTTCAGAGCGAATGCAAGTCAAATAGAGGATCTATATGCTATTTCATGGTTTGTAGCCATTTTTAATGGTTTTTGGTAATGTGGATGGCAAGTTATGGAAGAGGTTGCCTGAATAGCCCAAATGGAAAATTTTACTTGCACTGAAACTTATTTTTTTTTCCATCCAACAGCCTCCAGCTTTAAACAGTTTAGAGGAAAGTTTGTATTTAGTCTCAGTACAATATCTTGCTTCAGTGTGTGACGAAGTGCAGAGCATTTTGAGGTCCCACCCATTGGAGATAAGAGCACACCTTAAAGAAAGTATCAGATGGACCAGGTGAAACCATGATGTATTTCCTATTTATGTGGGAGAATGACATGACTCATTACTCACAAACAAAACAATAGATCCTTTTTTTGGTATTTAGCCCTTTCTTGATTCAAGAAAAGGGACACTGTCTAGTCCTCAAAATGCCACCAGTGCAAGTAACATCAACTGGACTGCTTGCTTGAGCAAATGTCTGCAAACAGTAGCTGCAGGCATCCCTCTTCCTGCTCATTGTATGTTGCAACCCTGAGCATTATCAGGGTTGACAGAACTGTCCTAGACCAGTCACCCCATTTCAGGTTCTCATATAAGATTTTTATCTGCAAGAACACCTGAATCCGATAATCCTTATGAAGGAAAGTTTTGTAGCACTCAGACTATAGAGGTTGTATCCTGCAACCAAACATAAGTATGTAAATTCCTAATTAGGACAAGAGCTGTGCAGTACAAATTGTCTGGTGATTTTCAAGGTAATGCATGAAAGAGATGTTTAGTGCATTTAAATGGAGCATAGTTTACATTAAAACTATTTTTAGTGGTGAAGCATCTCATAAAAAGAAGTGAGTGGGTAAGAAGATGGGTAAGAAGATGGCGAGCTATCAGCCACCATTGACTGTGTCCAGAAACCAGTGTGTAATGGCAGCCAAATATACCAACAAATATGCAATGTAATCAAGAAGGGTACTGAAAGTGGGAAAGAAAATGCTGTTTTATCAGTGTCTAAAACCTAACATCTCGAGTAGTGTGTGCTGCAGGTTCTGCCTCTCAGACGGGAGAGTGTTAGAGAAGCAACAGAGAAGGGCAATAAACACAGTTAAATTGTCAGAACAGACCCCTTAGGGGAAACACTAAAAGGTTTGGGACTTTTCAGTGTGGAGAGGAGAAGGCTGAGGGGGAAAAGACTGATAATTTCAGTTTCAAAAAGCTAGTGGAGAAAGTAAGTGAAAACCTACTGTTCATAAGATCCCATAGATGATATCCCTAAACAGCATCTCCTGTGGACACTTTGCTTTCCCATCTCAGAGACCATATGAGGCTGGAAGCACCACTGGTCCAAAGCAGTAGGGCATTTCTTCTCACCAGGTTCTTAGATTACTTTTTCTCCAGGGGCTGTCTGAACCCCATAAACCAAGGAATATCTATTTGCTTTGCCAAAAATATCAGAGGATGGATTTCTCTATGGGAAGTGCACTTATCTGGTGCTTATCTGTGAGGGGGCATAGTTTTTCCAGCACCTCTCTAACCTTCGGTCCTATTTTCCCTCTCAACAGCCTAAGGGGTAGCTGAGACATGGACAGGAGCCCAGCATCCTCCTGCCAAGGTGTTTTGGCATTTATTGATGGATTGTGCCAATACAGATGCCCTGGTCAACTCCATTCCCAGGGCTTCCTTATCTGAGTACAACATCCCAGCCACAGCATAGATGCAGGGGGAGCTTCTCCGGTGGAAGTCCATGGGAGTTTAAGCACATACTGGTGGGACTAGGTGTCTCCTAAGTACAACTGCTGGTGAAAAAACCTGCCATAGGTGCTAGGGGAGCATCCCAGCCCCAGTAGCTTATTTATGAATAGAGCAAGTGAGGAGAAGCAAATGCAGCCATAGATGCCACAAGACTGCATCAAGGGGAGGAGGAGGATCTTAAGGCACAGAAAATGGAAAATATAATTAAAAAGTGATTACAATGATATTATGGTGGCAAAGCTTGAGCAGATCCATTTAGGCACCATTAGAGAAGAAATACATCCTGAGCACCTTCAGAGCAGAAGTGTGAACCAGAGAAATGCACACACTCTCATGAAAGCCACAGGTAAGCATAGAAATAGCATCGTGGCCATGTGAAAAACATTGTGAGGTCAGCTCTGACTTCAGTGGATGTTAAACCAATTAATAATTCAGTGAAACCCACACAGAGTCAAAGGAGAATGGGTGCAAAACTCAGCAGAGCTGGAGATGCTTCCTCCAGAGGGGTGGTCGCTGTGCCCACCTCACCCCTGCAGGGGAGGTCTGCCTGCCCAGTGCTTCCCAGTGCTCCCCCCAGCTCTCCCATGGCTCGCCTTGCCTCAGGTGGGCAGTGTCAGGTCCAGTGGGGGGATGTGGCATCCTGGGGCTGGCCATACCCACCAGGAGAGCAGTGCCAGTTGGGCAGTAACACTGTACGCAGCACATAGAGGTGCCACCATTGAAGTCAGGCATCACGCAGCCTATCCATGCGACAGTCAGAACTTTCCCATTGAAAATTCCCACCTTCCTTTCCCCCGTTGGCCCAAAAAGCTGTCAGAGTTTGGCTCTAACTAACTGGAGGCTTTTGAGTACCCGCACGCAGAGCCTCTGCTTTCTGTGCGCTGCGCTGCTCTGAAATTTGATGTTTCCCTGATGCACAAGCTTGTTGCTCAACCCAGAAGCCATAAATACACAGACACGACTACCACCTAGAAAATAATTTGGTTTGAGAATTGCTCAGGCATTACGTTTCGAAACTTAGAGGAAGTGTGTCACACTGATCATTTTCTTAGCAAATTATTAACCAGTGATGAGACAGTGCTGGGGCTGTAAGGGGAGCCACTCAGGACATGTGTGCTCTCACGTGGGGGTGTGTTGTTCTCACTGTCTGACAGCAGGGAACCCATTGCAGCAAAACTGCTGAAATCATGAGTAATTAGCACACTCAGTTTCAGTGACTCTTGACAAAAACCCCACTACTTGGATTATCACAGAGGATAAATGCAGAAATATCACAGGCCCCTGTCTGGGGTGGTCACTGAGAAAGGAGGTCCTTCCCATCCCAGTGCCTGTAGGAGCTTTGTGGATTAAGAGGACTGTTAGGAGGGGACAGGTAGGGGTTTGTGTGTCTGGCTGCACACCAACACATCATGCCTTCACTGGTCATGGCAGACGCTGAAACTCACCCTGTTTCCTGCAATTGTCCAACGCTGGGTCCCTACACCTGCTGGTCACTGGCTCATGGTCTCTTCTGGAAGCAATGGCATGATCAAGGCTCCTCCACAGTGTGTCTGAAGCATAGTGAAGAGCATAAGACATGGTTGTGTTCCCTTTTTTAACTGGAGGGGGCTGCATTTAGAGACCTAGAAGTCACTATAAAAATGTGCCATTCAGTCTGACACATTTAAAAGGGCTGGTGGAAAATGACTAGCAATGCAACTTTTAGCATAATTTTAATACAGGATGCCACGCGTGCCTTGAGTGCTACCACATGCTTAGCATTGCATGGGTCCTACAAGTGGACAGGCACCAAAAAAACCACATTTTGTCCTGCCCTGTGGGTCTACCCCACTGAACCAGAGCTGGCAGAGACTGCAGGAAAGGTGGACAGTTCTCATTAAATGTTATTTTGTGTGTTTAGATGCCGCATTTGTTAAACACTGCCTGCAGCATTTACCCTCCTAACTGAGCAACTGTCTGTAATGAGTCCAGAATCCCTGGAAGTGTTTAAGCCCCATCCCTGGAGGGGTTCAAGGCCAGGCTGGATGGGGCTTTGAGCAACCTGGTCTGGTAGGAGGTGTCCCTGTCCATGGCAGGGCGTTAGAACTTGATGATCTTTAAGGTCCCTTTCAACTCAAATCATTCTATGATTATCTCAAATAGAAAAGAGAGTCAGAAGAGGACCAGCCCCACAGTTCCCATCAGCTTTTATCTCCTGTTTTGGTGGATCAGATTCAGGAATGATTTATGCAATACATTCAGCCCCACAGTCTTCAGAGGCTTGGCAAATAAGGAGTTGAAGGGCTCACTTTTGAAGATTCAAGAATTCATTAGTCTGAGATCTCTCCAGTAAAACACTATTAGCACTCCTTAGGACCTTGTTTCTTCTCTGAGTGCCACAACTTTCTCTAAAAAGCCTTCCCAGAGAGAAAGAAGACCTGTATCTGATCGTAGAGGCAATACTGCATGGAAATCAACTGCTTCCTTCCTCTGCTGCAACCTTCTGTAGGTCACATTAGCATCACCAGGACTGCTGCTGTCAGGAGCCCTTCATCCCATTTGTATCTGCACTCCAAACAGCCCAAGAGAGACAACTCTGGTCCATGGTCTTTAAAGCTTTCCAAGCGGCTGATGTTGAAAGGCCATGAGCGTTAAATCCTCAGAGCATCCATTGATTTTATCACTGATGTCTTTCTTTTACTTGACTAAATATTATCAGTAATTCTCCCAAATCCAAAAGCACGTAGCACCCTGCAACTCCACATAGTGCCTTAATAATGAATAATTCCTTAGTGCAGTTCTGTCCCAAAGAATAAGTAAACCTTTCTTCTTGCAGTTAATCTGTCATGATTAAATTAATTAAAGCTGGACATGCCCCCTGATTCCCTTTGCTGATCTGATCTATCTTCCTAAAAAGAGCTTTTTATAACAGCTATTACACTATAATTGGTATTTTATGTGCTCTTGGACTTTTTTTTTTTTTTTCCTTTTCTGTATTTATTTTATTTTATTTGGACTCTGCAAGTTTTGCCATTTTGGACCTGGTGCACTCACTGCTGTGACTCACGTATTCCACAGCTACTGCCAGATCTCTGGGGCCGACATTGTAATTATCACATTAGGATCTGTCATTGTAGCCCTGACTTAATAAATAACCAGCACAGTGATTAGAATCGCTGATTGATCCGTTCCGTGGTTTTGGACACTCATATCTGAGACAAACAGGGGGATTGTGGATATTTAATTCCAGATTAAATTAGTATTAATTACTCATTCCAGGTACACCAGCTGTTATATATAATAAGTATTTCTGTATTTGATAATCTGGTGATGATCGGCTAAAGCTGTGACTCAGATTCAGCTCATAAATGCAGAAGAAAGCCCTGGTCCTTCCTCTGTGCCCACAACGCACTGGAGCCATGCAACACAACAGCAGATGAACAGGGTCCCTTCCAGTTGAAACTCATGGAGCCCTTCAAGAGTGCAACTGGGACATTGCAGTCCCAGGTTGACATCCAGTCCATGGGATCAGGCTAGACCTGGTCCAAAGCAAGAAAAGCCCTGAAATGTGCAGGGTATGGATCCTCAGCACCAGCAACACTGACGTTCTCCACCTCAAAGTTTCCTCCATGCTCTCCATGAAAATTCAGGGCAAGCCAGGAGCCTGCAGGGCAGACCAGGAGGGCCAGTGGAAGGTTGACTGGGGTATGCAGAGATGGAGGCAGCTCTTTAAACTGTTTTGATCCAAAGGCAGAGCTGTGCTCTCCAGTGTGACCAGCCCTGATCCTGAAGCAGCCCCAGAAGACAGACTTGCAGTGATATCTGTTCCCCTCAGGAACAACAAGGTGATACAACATGCTGTGCATGGCCACCACATGGCTCCTAGTGGCAACTTGTGGCAGCTCTTGGGAATGGGCCTATCACATTGTGGGTTTTTTGTCTTTAAAAATCATGTTTTAGAAGGAAATTTTGTTATCCTGGGAATGAGTGGAAGGAGACAAGTGAGGGCATGAAAACTTTAATAGGTAACTCCACATTTTTATGATCCCATCTATTCATCCAATGATGCTGTGAACATGGATGGCTTTTACCCTTAAATGGTGTGTGATCAACATGGACTTTTTATATTTCTTCAAAACTTGTTTCATTTAGATTTATTGAGTCCATAGCTTGACAGACACAGAACAAACTAGGGAAATGTCCTGGTTGTGCTCAGCTATACTTTCAGTTCTCAAAAATAATCTTTAAATCGTGTTTAATTTGTGAAATTTTATTTCCATTCTTGAATGGGGGAAGGGTTATAAGAGTTTAAAAGTTCTGAAAACTAGTGTAGGAGTATCATTCTCTAGACTGCTCTGAGTCAACCTTAAGTTGCATACTGACAGCCCAAAAGCATTCATTCAAAATCCGGCAACAGGAATCTTGTCTGGGCTCTATTCAAAATGTCATTTTCTGTTCTTGCCAACAGCTCGTTCTAGAACAGAAATTCTCTTCCCTTAGAATTGTTTCTTAGAAATTCATGGAGATCTAAGTACCACGCAATCGCAAAGTCATCCTGCAACGTGTGTTTTACCCCTAGAGAACTGTTAAAAGGCATCCCCTCAGCAGAGGCAGTTTTGGGCAAGCACTCAGCAAACTCACTCCTTTCCAGAGCGTTTGGCACACGAAAGCTGCACAGCCCAAGATGGGGAACCCAGTTCTCACCTTATTAGTGTCACTTTTTTGTTGCCTTCATCATCAAGGAAGATGAGCTGGCAGGCTCGAGATCTGGCTTTTCTGAGCCATCTGCAGGCAAAATGTCAGACTGTACCTCTACCTTGGACTCTGCAGTGTACCCTCCAAAAACCACAAATAACACAATTCTGACAAACAGTAATTGAGGATTCGGGCACACAGTGTCAGCTACCTCTGTCCTTTCTGTCCCCAAAAGTAGCATTTCTTTTCATCTCCAAAATTCAGGTAGGGGTACTCATCTACATTTCAATAGTGTTTTCAGGCTTAGGGCCAAATAACTTTTTTAAGAATGGTTTATTTGTATCTCTGCCACCACAACCACATTTGCACATGAGGGACACCGAGCACTCAAGAGTTTTGAGGCTTGCTTTGTGATCCTAGGTTGCTAAGTAGCCTGTGTTCAGAGATGTAAGGAATCCTCACCGCACTTGTCATGGAGCAATCTCGTCCAGAATTCAAAATATTTTCTCAACTTGAAAAGATTCATAGGGATTTCCCACTGAGGCTCAAAGGCAGTCATATATTTTATTTATTTTATTACAAGGCATGTAAGTAAAAACTTGCATATCTGAAAAAAAGATATTAGATAGAAAACAGTAATAAAATTAATGTTATTCTTTGAAGAAACTTGGTAATAAATACATTTCCCCTCAACATTAAAATGCTTGTTATTTTGCACAACAATAAATACAGCATAGCTCTGGCATAAAGAAAGGCCAAGGCTGGATACAAGAAGTCCATGTGGTTTCTTAAAAAAGCTCAGGTGATTTATAGAGGTTTGGCATCCTGCACTTGATGCACTTTGATACAACTTGCACTTTGATTTTAATTTTACTATGATTTTTAAACAGTCCCATAATATGAAAATATGAGAGGAAAATTTGTTTGGTTATAGGATTTTTCCTTTAAATATTTTCAAAATAAGAGATGTGTAAACTCATTAAAACCAATCCTTGAAATAAAAATTAAAAAGTGTCTTGGTGGCTATTCTACAAAAATGCAGATTTTTCAGCTGTGGGTGCTCAAGCCTGACCAGCCAACTGGCAAAAGACCAGTCCCCAGTCAGTTCATCAATTCTTTACACAGTTTTAAAAAAGAAATAACAATAACAAGGAGAAAGACTAAAGAGTGTAATATTCACTTCCCAAGTCATGATGGTTTGAGGTTCTTACCCTATTATTCAAAGGTGAGAGGAGAAACAAGAAGTATATTCCAGAATGCTTCCCAGCATAACTTTGGGTCATTCTGGTCTATACTTTTCTTTTAAAACTACCAACAAAAAAAAAAGAGAGAGAGAGATTCCCATGCACTGTGCTGTTCTTATGCCAGCACGTATCATCACAATCACAACTGTGAACCTAAGTCACTTTGATAGCCCAATCTAATATAGATTGATTGATTGTCCCACGACATAGTTAGGTAACGTCCACAAAAAGCCACAGGCTGTGGCAGAGTCCAGCGTTCTTAAAGTACTGATAGGTCATGGCAAGACTTGGACTTGAGTTTGAAGGCCATGTTCTTGTTGTTCTTGGCAACTATCTTGCCCCAAAACCGCCTGGCTTTTTTGGGGATGCTCTCTCTCCGTTTCTGGTACGCCAGCCGCTTCTCGTTCTTCTCCTTGCTGTCCCTCCGGAGCCGGACTTGCCGCACGATGCCCTCGAACAGCTCCTTCACGTTGTGCTGCACGGCTGCTGAGGTCTCGATGAACTTGCAGTCAAACACCACGGCACAAGCTCGTCCCTCTGCCAAAAAATTGCAAGGTGGGAAGATGTCAACGAAGCGCCCCGAGCAGGGGGGAGGCAAAGCGGCCGCAGGCTGCCACGTGCCAGGAGCCAGAGCCACCAGGGGAATTCCTCAAGCCTAATATAGGCACGGATAAGTCCTTAATCACCCTGTGCTGCCTGCTAGCCAATGATTCATCTGCTCTGTGTCACACTCCCTGCCAAGCAAGGGGGGAGGAAGCCCAGTCCCCATCATCAGCTGTGAACAGAGCTGGGGCTGACCGACTGGCGAGGAGACAATGAAGGCTGAGAGGTCAGCCATGACTCAAAAGCACCTGGTCATCTTACGTGCCGACTCCCGCAAGTCGCATTAGAGGGTGATGACAGCACCCTCCATGTGCACAGCACAGCTCTTGTCCCCACAGGAGGCAGATCCCGGCCTCCCCCCTGGCTCGTGGGTGCAAAGTAGGGTCTTGGGATGGGAGCAACTTTGGTGTGAACATCTACAAAACCATTCAATCAAGGCAGAACTCTGCCTATGGCTTCAGAGGTACATCTGAAAACAAAGTTCTTATCTTTAGTTACATGAACCTAAGCTAAATTTGACAGCTGCCTTTCACACACAGGCCAGTCTACTTTGTCTTCTGGCTTGCCATGAACTGATCACCACAATGACTAAAATAACTTGAATGCATCTGCCATCTTTCAAAAGATTTTTCAAGTGGGACATAGATGAATGAGAAGACATCCCTGGGCCTCTGATGTACTCCTCAGTTCAACAAACTAACTTGGGGCAAATGTGACAGAGGAACTGTGCACATCCTCAGTAGGAAAAAAAAAAAAAAAAGTCTAGATCAATAGGGAAAGAGAAGAGCAGAATGGAAGCAGAGAGAAGAAATTGCTGACTGCGGGAACCCATGTTTCTGATAGGCCAAGATGAAATCATCTAATGTATTGCTGTGTGTTATGTCACCTAAGCCTCAGGGAAGGGTCTCCAAGAAGAGATATTATGGACTGCAGACCTTGGGAACTGGCAGGTCTCTCTACTCCTGCTTGTGGGCTTCGTGCTCCCCAGACTTTGGGAGAGTGGCATGGGTTGGTTATTCTTTTGCAGGCAGCTGGGAGGGCTGTTTTAGCATCCCAAAGCAAGACCTCTCCTGAAAGGTGCACAGTTCCTCCCTAGACTACAAAGGGTGAGAGGGAATTTTAAGTTATCAGGGAGAGATAATCTTTGGCGTCAGAATAAAGGGTGCTAAACACGTTGTGCATAAGCAGATATTGTAAGCCCAAAGGGTTCCTGGTTACCAGAGATATCACATCCTGCAGTGGTCTTACACCAGGAGCTGGAAGGGAAGAAATTCAACCTGATTTATGAAGTTACTTAATAAATTTAGGTAAGGGATTATCTGATATGTAACAGTATTATCAAGGGAGGCTTAAAGACCTGCCAGACCCCTCCCGGTCCTCTGCCCCCTGGTCCAGTCCTCTGCTGTTTTATTGCTCTTATTGCCCAGTCCTGATCCCTCAGCCAGAGCTCTACGTTTCCTTCAAAAGCTACTAGATGACTCTTAACGTTTACATCGGTTTTATCCTCATCACTTTCCTCACCTGCCACTGAGACTTCGCGGCACCTGACAAGATCACTTTTGTTGCCAACCAGAATAATGGGGATGTCTTCTTTCTGGCGTGCCCTGCGGAGCTGTATTCTGAGTTCCGAGGCCTTCTCAAAGCTGGCTCGGTCTGTGATGGAGTAGACAATCAGGTATGCATCTCCCACTTGCATGCAGTGGTCTCGAATCCATTCTCCCTCACGCTGTGGAAACAAAACAGTCAGACATCGTTATGCCCAGAAGAAAAGATTTTACTTAGAAAGTATAACATTAGAGAATCCAAATACATTCCTGCTGTAACTGTAATGGGTACGGTTTGGATCACAGTTATACTAAAAGTAATTCCAATGCGGTGATGGTATGAATACTTCACCACAAAGGAGGGCAATACTTCCCCCAAATAATTAATTGTGCTGACTTTAGATTGGAATGAACACGGTCTGGAAAACAGCTTGAAAGTTTTGTTTTATCATTAAAAAAATAAAGAAAGCTTGTGTTTCTCAGGCTCATGCTTCAGAGCTATTAGGCATGCTTGGCCTGGGGTGGGGGTGGGGTTAATCCCATATTTTCCCTAAAGTCAAAGTATGGAAAATAACTACTTTCTTTCCCAAAAAATGCCTACTTTTGATATTAGCAGTGATTCATATGCGTTTTTCTTTCGGCCTTTAACTAGAGCGAATTAAAGTACCTTATTATCCCACATGTCGAGCAGTATAATGGTTGCGCTTTCCCCATCCACCATCAGGGTTCTTTCATATGTGTCTTCTGGAAAGAAAATCAGAAAGATCGGTAATATATTATTTTGTGGCATCATGTACATTACCAAAAAGAAAAAAAAAAAAGCTGAATGTGTAATTTGCTCACAGTTCAAGTTATTGAGCCAAATTTTATGCTGGCTCTCATTCAGTTCTTTCCTCATTTCCATCAGCACTGAACCTGCCCTCTGTTCATTCCTGGTTGTCTTACTTTTCATGATATATGAAGAGGCTGAAAGAGCAGGAAACGAAATGTTCATTATTTTGGCTGATATTCTCTTTATCTTATGTGGGAGAGAGAAAATAGAACCAGTGGAAGAAATAACCAAATGCTGAACATTTGCCCCATGGGAGCCGCAGAGTCCAGCGAGGCTGAGTAATGGAAAATATTTGCTTTCGCTTTAGCAGGGACAGTTTACGGGTGAACAGTCACTGCTGCTGAGAGCTGTAGAGCTAACAACCTACCAAGCAATGAGGACAGGGGGCTGCGAGACAAGAGATGTGATTTTCAGAGAGGCTGAGACTTCAGCTGCCTCCTACTTCTCCCCCCATTTTGCAGTTTGCCACATTACCTTTGATGTCAAAAAGCAGAGGAATCAACAAACCACAGCAGTTCAGTTATTCTGTACTGAGGCCACAAAAATTCGTACCTAGATTATAAACCCCATGTGACAAAGTTCTGTTTAGGCCTGGGGGTGGGGTGACTGTTCCCACTCATAACTTCTATCAACCCTTGTGAAATCTCAGTCTTGCTTCTGCTTCAAATACTAGTCTCCCTTCTTGCCCCACAACCAGGGGGCATTTGGATGAGCAATACGGGGTATGGACCCATCTCTAGTCTTGTGTGGAGAGTCAGGGAAAAAAGCCAGGCTTAGGGCTTCTGAGCAAATCCTGCAGTGTTCAAGGGGTCTGTCCCAACTACGCTTGTAGATAGGACTGTGTCTTAACCCTCGCCTCATAAAATTACTTTTGGGCATTAATGGAGTGAACTTTCCCCTGAACTGTAATCAGAGCCTTTCTTCCAAACCAGGAATCTACATCCATGTAAAAAGAATGAGGCCAGAATATTTCACATCTCAAATAAAATACAAGAAAGAAGACAGGCTTGACACAGCTTCAAATGAAAAAGGCAAAGTTTATCAAGTGGGGCAGTTTCCCTTGGAGGCCCAATAGCATGACACTTGTGTTCACAAGTTACTCTTATAGTCAGTAGCAAAGCCAGTCCATAAAAGCAGCTGTACTCCTCCTTGCTACCCTGAAACTATTCTCTCTTGTAATAGAATTTCCAGTTTGCAAGCTAAGGTTGGAAGAACAGGTCCTTCAACTGACCGAGCACCAGCACAGGAACAGGTCCCATGTCCACCAGAGGAAAACATCCAGAGGACTGCTTCCCCACTCATTACACATGGACAGGTGACAACTATGTAATCACACTCCAAAATATATTATGACCAAATAGTCAATATTCAGGACTGATTTGCACCTTGCTCAATCCTAAGGAACTTCCGTAGGATATAAAGCACACTGAAAGTGAGCAATTAATTCATCTCATGCTTATTTCCAAGATGACACTTTAAAAAAAAAAAAAAGAGAGATATAACAACGGCAAGTTTTCCAATACCTCAGCAGAGCTGGCCTTGAAAAGTGTAGTTTGTGTAGTTACCCCTACACTCCAGGCAATATTGCTGGGAGTATGAATAAGAGAGAAAACCATCTCATGAGAGAAAACCTTCACATGAAGGAGGATAAAATTGTCTGAGAAGGGTGTGCAAAGCAAATCAGCTGCATTTTCTGACCGCTTGCCCAAGGGTCCTATCTCACTGCTGCAGCACTAGGAAACCTTTCATCAGAGATACTCCAGGCTGAGAAACTGGTGGGATTAGAGGAAAAGTCAGTGATGGAAGTTGAAGATACAGCACTGAGTGATTCAGAGTCACTGCACTGACTGATTCAGTAGGGAATCAAGGTTCAAAGAGCTGGGGCTCTTTAGCCTGGAGAAGGTTGAGGGGAGACCTCATCTATGTTTACAAGTACCTAAAGGGTGGTTTGAAAAGAGGATGGAGCCAGACTCTTTTCAGTGGTTTCCAGCGATAGGACAAGGGGCAATGGGCGCAAGCAGGAACATAAAAGGAGGGATTTTCCTCAAATACGAGGAAAAATTTCTTTCTGGTGAGGGTGCCAGAGCCCTGGAAGAGGCTGCCCAGGGAGAGTGTGGAGTCCTCTTCTCTGGAGATCTTCAAGCCCTGTCTGGATGCCATCCTGAGTGATGTGCTCTGGGCAACTCTGCTTTGGTAGAGGAGTTGGACTGGATGATCTCTAGAGGTCCCTTCCAACTCTGACAATTCCATGATTCCATGAATCTAACACCCCCAGAGGCACCAAGCACTGTGCCCCCAGCCTGTGACAGCAAGCAAGGAAAACGTGGGTCCAACCTTCCTGATGCTGGGCTGTATTAAATCCTGGGTAAAACCTCTCCTAACTGGAGAGGGAAAGACACAGAAAGCTGTCCCATCTGCACATCACTGAGGGCTGGAAGAGAAGAAGCCCAGAAACTCCCTGTGTTTAGCACTGGCACCATGGTAGAGGCAGGAGAGGGAAGGGACACAGGAGAGATGAGGACAGCCCCACAGGCTGACAGTAAAACCAGCCTGTCCTCTGAAGGTGACAGTGTCTGCCTCCTTAGAGCCACAACCTTTACACATCGACACCTCACACACAGTACAGCTCAGGGCTTGGTGCCACAGCTTCCCTTTCTGCATGACCTGATCTTTGGGATGAAAGACCACTTTAATTCCAAATAAAGCAGAGGAGGGTAGCAAGAGGGAAGCATTTAAAAAAATCCAAAACCTACCCTGTAGCTTGTGCCTTTTCCCCCTGTTTGGGCAATAGGAATATTTCTACACTGCTGAAGGACCTTTCTGTGGTTTTCCCCTGGGGAACCCATGCTGGGTGAGAACGTATATTTTACTCAGACTCCATCAAGCCTATGCTGAGGTACTGTGTTTATACCAAAAGGCTGAGATGATTTCTAATGGCAAATATTTTGGAGGTGACTGAAGGACCCATCAGTGGCTTTTTCTTTATATATTATATCTAAGCATTTCATTCTCATAGACCATGAGGATCTGCAGCTTTTCTCTCCCCCACAGAAAGCTGGAGTCAGCCCTGTGGAGCCAGTGGTGACACAAATGTTGGACCAGCATGAAAGCTGAACCAGGCTCCCATGTAGCATCATAACAAGCAGGAATAGGGCAGCTTCCAATAGGGATATATTAACATGAAATAGCATGAGAATCTGAATTGTTCACTTTCAGAGACTTTCAATCATCATTAGTGAGTATCTTACTCCTCTTATTTTGCTTCCTTGTTTTCTTCAGAGAGATGCGTGTGCTGAATCAGTTCTGACGATCAGACCCAAACAGTCATTACCTCGGTTTTGAATTAAACAGCCTCTCTGATTTTCTGCGCCAATTACTACTGGCAGGGCTGATTGCAAACACCCCAGGGCACCACGACCTACCTCCCAGCACTTCGCAGTCACTGTCGATGCTGTCGTGCACCCCGGCAAAGATGTTGGCGAGCGAGGACTTGCCTACGCCGTGCTCCCCGATCAGCACCACCCGGTAGCAGCTGCTGCAGGACTCGGAGGAGATGACGGAGTCGGACGACTCTGAGGACCAGCTCCTTCTGTAGTATTCATCAGGGCTGATGGTGTAGCGCTTCTGCGGGTTGTACTCGTTGGAGTCTCTCTGGACCAGCAGGTTCTTCCCGTCAGCAGGGATGCTCCACCGCTGCTGCTGCTGCTGCAGGCTGCTGTTGTGAGTGCGACGCATGGTAACGTTGTTGAGGGTCATTATTTAGCCCTAAGTGAGAAACAGGGGGGATCACAGGCATTAGAAAAGCATTAATGTTGTCTTACAAACTTTCAGGCAGGACATTTTATGCTTTTCTATAGAGATCTAGTAGACACCAAAAGAAAAGCGCGACCTTCTGCACTCTTTCACAGCTGCTGGTACACAAAGAAATATTTCTAGTTAGTGAGTCAGAGGCTTTTTCCTAAGCATGATACCACCCTCATATGTTAAATCCTACCTTTGTTTAGCCTTTACAATCTTGGTGCAGCCCAGCCCCTGAGAGGCTGCTGTGTCCCAGGAGGAAGAGGAAGGGGCAGCGTTCACCAGGGCTGTCTTACATGGGAATTGCATCCCTGCTGAGAGGCAGCCTACAGCACAGGCAGCACCTACAGGTACTGCTCCCCATCCTTTGTGCTTAACTGTGGGCAAACAGAGGCATCAGTCCCAGTTGCCTCCAACCCCCCAGTGCAGCTGAGTGTACAGCATCATTCACCTTGCCCCAGCTAAGAGCTGAAACTTTGGGGAAAGCAATAAGGCATCACTCACTGCACCCTGATTTGAGAAAAGAGCTATGCAAGCAAGTCTTGCTGTGATGGGATGGATTTGAGTCTTCTCTACAGCTGAGTAAACAAAGACAGTGGCTTCAGACAGTGGCTTTTTGGCTAGTAAGGGGGAGAACACAGTCAGGTCCAACAGCTTTTCTGAGGAAGTACAGGTTCTAGCTGCTACAGGAGATAGTACTGGGAGAAAAAGCTCATAAATTCACAGATATTGAATTAACAACTTAATTTACAGCACAATCAGCTAGATAGAGTCACTCTTCCTATCTGAGCACGGCTCTTAATTACTTTTTACTCAGCAAACTCTATTTTGCCTTGCTTGGAGGCAGAGAACAGTGATGTCATTCTCACGGGCCAACAGCTACCATTTTTAGGAAAGTTACTTTGATACATTCCAGTTCCCAAAGTGACAGTTATATAGACAGTTTGCTTTTTGCCATATAGCTGATGTTTCTCAGCTCCCTTCTTCATGTGAGTAAAGAGGATAATTGTCCGTAAAATGCACCCACCCACTTTCAAACCTGAATAATAGGTGGTGAATGAAAAGAAGCACAGCAAAGCATCAAAACAACACATACAAATTGCTACTCCTCTTTACACCAAACTGTCTTAAAACTTCTGTGAATAAATGCACAGCAGGACATAGAACAAATATGCAGCAAAAGCACAATCTATCTGAACTTATTACCTCAGAAACGATACTTTCTCCGTGATGCATGATACTTAGGGGAAAAATGAGATTGTTTGCATGGTCCCCGTTACAGTAACTTTGTCAGTAAGAAATAGATCTCAACTAGAAATCATGCACTAAGCAAAGGCTGGTTCACAAACGAAATAAAACATTTACTGCGGTTGAATTTTAAAAGGCTCTTTTTCCTTGCAGCTTCCCCACTGAAGAGACCAGATGAGAAAAGCCAGCCCCTAGCCAGTCAAACGACAGAGCCTAACTCACCACCTGCTGCAAAGAGCCACTCACTAAACCCTCACAATCACAAACATTTTACCAATTCGCCCACAACGAATTTCACTGTCCCCCTTTGCGGAACCAACAGCCAAGTGAGCCCCTGTCACACCCTGCGGTCCAAGCTCAGGCTGGTGTGTTG
Organism: Scolopax bukidnonensis; assembly: GCA_028571045.1. Lineage (NCBI taxonomy): Eukaryota > Metazoa > Chordata > Aves > Charadriiformes > Scolopacidae > Scolopax > Scolopax bukidnonensis. The sequence continues at coordinate 124,726,332 of JAOWAV010000012.1, forward strand.
AGACCCTGGGCTGGTGTTTTGAGACCCTGGGCTAGTTTTGAGACTGGTCTCTAGCATCTACTGTAAAATACAGCATCTGAACCAGGGCTGCCTTACTTTTTCCAGGCTCCTCCGGGCAGCTGGGTCCTTTGCTGGCGCTGCCCTTCTCTCTCTCTCTCGGCGGCTGCTCGGCCGGAGTAAATCCTCTCCTGCTTTGGGGCTGCCTCTTTAATTCTTCCTCAGCAAACCTGGTTTATATTAAGCCCATCTGATCAGAGACAGGGCTTTTCCGTGACGTGGTTGGCCTTTCCATACAACAGCCAGCCCCCAGCTGGGAGGAAGCAGACACGCAGAAGAGCAAAAAGGCTTGCAAACAATCTCAAAAGACTTACTCAAAATCATATGATTGTCTTAACATTGCCAGTAAAATAAACACATTTGGTCCTTGCATGATGAAAACAGGAAAGTGGAAAAAACCCCAACATAATCCATGCCCATTCGCCTCACTCAGTTTTTCATTCAAATGTTATCAAAGTTAATGATGTTTTAAAAATGACATAAGTTCAATTAATGCTTAAAATGTTGTAAATGCATTATGTTCTCTGTCTGCAAAATGCACTTAACCCCCTGCTGGACAAAACTTCTCTTTGGAATAAAATATCTGAATGTTATTTTGGAATTATCCTAAAAATAGGAACATTACTCCAGGCTTTTTAAAAAAATTAAAATCTAATATATATAAAATCCTATTTTTCTCTCTCAGCCTCCAAGGGATTGCACCCAGTTTCCTGAACTGCATAATCAGCTCTCACTTCTGCTGCCACCCTTTACGAACAGGGGCTTGAAATATAACATCCAACTACAAAGTCAGTGTTACTCCAGCTGGATGGTGTCAAAAATACATCGAAACATCCCAAGTCTGCACAAAATCAGAGTAGCACAGTGTTGATTCCGTCCACAGATCATTAGGAAAACTGAATAAATAGTGTTCATGCCACAAATCCAGGGTCTGCTCCTTTAATTTTTATCATCTCATAATTCATTGTCAGAAGAAATTTTGCCAGAAGGACAAAAAAATTATCCAAACCTGTAATGTGTGCTGCCAGGTGACACTTCTAACAACGCACGCAAAACACTTCTTGATTAACAGATAAAGAGTAATAAACTTTCACAGGACTACTCAGTAGGGGTACCACAAGTTATATAAAAGCATATGGAAACTCTATAGTCAGCCTTCAATTATCCAGATTCTGGATTAACTATGATCACCTCAAAATCAAGCTCCTACAGCTTCCCTTTATATTTACAGGCTCCTAGTTACTCTGTCAGTCCCTGAAAGCAGCAGGTGACTAATTCTTATCCTGCACGTAGGACGTCTGAACAACCTCTCTGCTGAGCAGGGGCAAGAATATATTTTTTCACATGTCCATTCTTCGCAGTTACAGGCAAACAAGCCTTTAACTGACAACAAACCTTATTAAAGGGAGCAGGTTTTTTTTGAAATAGGTTGGAAATCATGAAGGAGGGTGGGCAGCTGGAGCACTGTGCTCTGCACCTCGGGGTCACCTGGCTCTCTTTAAGTTGCCTGCAATTTGTCACTGTAAGTAAAAGAGACAAACCTGTCTATCACAGGCTTGGGGAGATTTACGGCCAGATTGATCTCAGCAGAACTGCAGACTCTGATATCTCACCCAAACGTTTAATGAATATCATAGTAGAGAGCACGGTCGGCAGAAATAAACCAAAGTCAGAAAAGCCTTTATGTTTAGGTATGGTTAGTGTTAGATCTGGAATTTCTAGACATCATCTTCCACATCCTCTTCACAAAATTCAAGACAGACAAAGAAAACATGGCTCTCCAGCAACAACACAATATATCTCTTAGAATCATAGAATCATAGAATCATATGGGGTTGGAAGGGACCTCTGGAGCTCATCTAGTCCAACCCACCTGACAAAGCAGGTCCGCACAGAGCAGGTTGCACAGGAATATGTCCAGGTGGGTTTGGAGTCTCCAGAGAAGGAGACTCCACCACCTCTCTGGGCAGCCTCTTCCAGGGCTCTACCACTCTCACAGTAAAGATGTTCCTCCTCATGTTTAGGTGGAACTTCTTATACTCAAGTTTGTGCCCATTTCCTCTTGTCCTGTCCCTGGGCACCA
>JAOWAV010000012.1:124731828-124767193 GCA_028571045.1 Scolopax bukidnonensis
AATTTAAAACCATTACCCCTTGTCCTATCACTGCACTTCCTGACAAAGAGTCCCTCCCCAGCTCTCCTGTAGCTCCCCTCAGGTACTAGAAGGCGCTATAAGTTGTCCCCGGGGCCTTCTCTTCTCCAGGTTGAACAACCCCAGCTCTCTCAGCCTGTCTTCTTAGGGAAGGTGCTCCATCCCTCTGATCACCTTCATGCTGGACATATGCAACAGTGAATAAAGCTATCCTGCAGTAGTACAGGAGGTGCATAAATGCCCAAGCAACTTGTCTACAACACTGGAGAAATCAATACATGTGCCGTGTTCTGTGTGAGTGGCAACAGGGGTCTTCTCCTAGTTGGGAGAATCATGGAATCATGGAATTGTCGGAGTTGGAAGGGACCTCTAGAGATCATCCAGTCCAACTCCCCTGCCAAAGCAGGGTTGCCCAGAGCACATCACTCAGGACAGCATCAAGGCAGTTCTTGAAGATCTCCAGAGAAGGGGACTCCACCCCCTCCCTGGGCAGCCTCTTCCAGGGCTCTGGCACCCTCACCAGAAAGAAGTTTTTCCTCATATTTGAATGAAACTTCCTATGTTCCAGCATGAGCTTGTTGCCCCTTGTCCTATTGCTGGACACCACTGAAAAGAGTCCGGCTCCAACATGCTTTAAACCACCAAACATAAATAAGGTCTCCCCTCAGCCTTCACTTGTCCAGGCTACAGAGCCCCAGCTCCTTGAGCCTTTACTTGTAAGGGAGATGCTCCAATCCCTTAATCATCTTCATTGCCCTATGCTGGACTCTCTCCAGTAGTTCCCTGACTACTGAAAAGACCAAGAAGACTGGGACCCAGCTGGGTCCCCTGGGGCACCCCTGGGGAGAAATTACTTCTGTTGCCACCCCCACTGACCGAGCACCAACCTCTGCTTCCTCACAGCCTCTGACACATGGCAGCATGGCTTGTGGTGGCTGAAAGTTTTCTGCCCTGCTTCTGCAAGCCAGTGTGTTCTGTCGCTGTGCATCACCATGGACACGTCCTGCTACATCCAGCCAGCATCCTGAAAAAAGGAACATCACAGCCAGCACGTTTTTCAGGGAATGTACTCAATAAAATACCAGCAGTTACAATACTGTCAGCTTCAATCTTACTCCACAAAGCCCGTTCCTTGGCACTGAAGACTCTCACGTTCCTGTAGGAGCCAGAAAGGGGTGGCACAGCGACAGCAGCCTCTTCTCGAGCTCTCTAGCTGGGACACACAGAAGCACACACATATGTCCATGCTCAAGTTGCTGGGTGACCTCCTACGACTACCACATTTTTGTCTTTTGCTTTCTCTCTGTTGTTTTAATAAAATTTATTCATTTTGAAAGCAGGCAGTAAACACAGGAGTTGGGCATAATTAAAAAGCTGTCATTAATAACTAAAATCAACAATCTTGATGGCTAGCAGAACCTTTAACACTTCCACTGCATTGTCCTCTGGTGCAAATCATGCATCTGCAAAATGTACATCTCTGTGATAATGTGTGGGACAACACCACTTGGGGTGGGACACAACACTTCTCAGAAGAAGTATACTACAAGGTTTCTACTACACACATTTTTCCTTCTCCATGGTAATTAAAACATTATTTAATCCTTTCTGAGTATTTTCTGCACTGAAAGCTTCTAAAGTTTCACATTAATAAGGGAGGACTTGTTCTCATGAAGCCAAGGAAACTGAGTGTGTTACTGATTTAGAGATGTGGGTGGCTAGAAAAGGGAATATCCAACAGTTGCTCACGGACATTTCTCAGGTGAGCTGCTCTGTGAAGCACAAAATTAAAGCAACTGGTAAGAGAAAGCTTTGATTTCTTGAGCCTGTGGAAGTAGCTACAGCCCTGGTTTTCATAATGACTCTGTGTTGCTGGAAGTGTGATCAATAGCCAGGCTGGTGGATTTGGAAGCTAAAAGGAAAATAGGTAACTCGAAGTCACAAGGAACACAATTCTAGCGCGACTCATAAATTAGATCTGATTGTGGCTGGGGGACAAATCCCAGTTCTATCCAGTATCTCGCCACGGGGACAGTGGGGCAGAGCAAGCCCCAGGACCAGGCTCTCCCCCATCACACCTCCCACCCTCCACTGCCTGATGGGTTTTAAACAACTGGGCCACATCGTAAAGTAAGACCCAACGTACCACAATCATGAGCTGAGACAATAAAACATATCGTAGCAAACAGAGAGAGGCATGAGGTGGGGAAACAATACAGGCACATCCCATTGCAAAAGGCAGAGAAAATATTTTGATCTCCTAGCTACAAGCTTGCTCCAGCTTGACTTCTGACCCAAGGCTCTGCTGCCGGCAGCTACATCCCGGCTGCTGGGGGATATAACACTGCCTCCAGAAGCTCCTTGCCTCATTAGTGGGGTATTCACAGGGGCAACGTTGGCTTGGTGGGTCAGGAGAGGGAAATGGGCTCCTTGGGAAGGGATGGTGGAGCAGCTACAGCAGGCTTTGGCACTGAATTGTCTCCCGCCCTCTCCCTCACTTGGGGTTGAAGGAAAAAAAATAAGCTAAAACGAGCAGCATCCTTGGGGGGCAAAACGTTCTTCCACTAGAAAACTCTGACAGCCTACCTGAACATCTTCAACTACCTGCCCTTATGAAAAGACTCCTTCTCCTCTCACACTGGTGTATATCAGAAATCACCTTTAAAATAAGTTAAAATCAAGCATAATTTAGATTTTATAAACAGTCCAAATCACGTAAAAAGTTCACAGGGGGTGAACTCCTTGTGCCCCATATACCTGCACGTTTCTGCTTCAGCAAACCTCATACAACACATTCCTTGGATGCTTGTCACACTTCTCGCAAAGGACAGACCATATTTACTGCCTTGGCTACCCTGGGTTCTCCCTGCTGTCTGCCCCCACATTGCAGGAGGCCTTCAACAGCACAATTAGATTATTTTCTGATTTGCCTCTGATTAGTGTTATCATTACGTGGTAACCTTCTAGCTGAAAAAAAAAAAAAAGGCAGGAGAGGTAAAGAGGTCAAGAGACAGAGTGGCAAGAGAGAAAGAGATGTCCTAATCTCAGAACAGCCACCTTGAGATGGTGCAGGATGGAGCACTGTCCCTTCTATGAAGATGTTATATCATTTGCGGAGCATCACTCACAGATTTTTGTACTGCCAGCATCCCAGGAAAGTCCTGTCTTTGGGACTCCTAAGGCTCCCACTGTCTCAGTCTCATATTGCTTACAGTAATGTGACTCTATCAAGGAGCCAAGCCTCCTCAGCCCAAAACAACTAGGAGAGACCTAGGAGCTCCACCACTTTGGCTTTCCAAAGCACTCCTCAAACATCAGTAACATCAAGGATTTTTAGCTACCCTGCAGGCAGGGGAGACCTTTCTACCTATTTATGACTATAAATACTCAGGGTGGGTGTCAAGAGGATGGGGCCAGTCTTTTTTCAGTGGTGCCCAGGGACAGGACAAACTTGAATATAAGAAGTTCCACTAAACACGAGGAGGAACTTCTTTCCTTTGAGTGTGGCAGAGCCCTGGAAGAGGCTGCCCAGAGAGGTGGTGGAGTCTCCTTCTCTGGAGACATTCCAAACCCACCTGGACATGTTCCTGTGCAACCTGCTCTGGGTGGATCTGCTTTGTCAGGTGGGTTGGACTAGATGATCTCCAGAGGTCCCTTCCAACCCCATGGGATTCTGTGATTCTCCAGCTTTCTGAGAAAACAGAAGTCCCCCCATGGGTGCCCTAGCATTGCTTGGCTCCAAAACACTTGCAGCTCTACCTGAAGTGAGTATCAGCTGCTCTGTTCATGCTGGGTGTTGTGGAGCAAATATTCACACTCATGCACAGTCTGTCCAAATTCAACAGAAATTGTATGTTTTATCCTCTTCAGGCCCAAAGTCTGCAGAATTGGGAGAAAGAGAGGATGCAGAGATAAGGACAGCCTGCATTAACAATGTTTTTATCTATGATGGAAGGAGACATGAAATCTTACTGCTTCCCCAGCCAGGAAGCAACCAAGTTCTGGAGGTATCAGACATGAAGTATAACTTTCTCTGAAGGTCATATCTTCATATCTGTTTTGCAAGCCAGGCTTTCAGATTAATTTATTTTCCGTTTCTGGAGAATACTGGAAAATAGAATCATAGAATCATAGAAGGTCATCCAGTCTGACCTCCCCACAGTTAGCAGGGATACCCCCAACTAGACCAGGTTGCCAAGGGCCTCATCAAGCCTTTTCATAGTGAGGGGAAAAGATCCTGAATTTTAGAAAAGTGCAACGAAAGAGTCATGGAAGCGAAAGGGCAAATTTTTAACACACAATGTGTGGGAAGTGAGCTATTCCACAGCGTTGCTCCACATCTTGAATGCAGGAAGTAACACTCTGCTCTTGGCCTCACAACTCTAATTTCACCACCAGGTGCATGGTGGTGAAATTTCACCAGACCATGCCAGCTGCATGTCCAATAGTCCCCTGCTGAAGATGTAGCTCCACCTTCAACAGATTAGAACCCAACACTAGGAGACACTCAGCCCAGCCCTGCCTTCGTCTAGAAGCGACGGAAGTAGCAATTGCATATATTTATCCTTTTTAAGAAACAAAACTCAGTAACAGTGACAAAGATAGCAGCCACACCAGCGTCCTGTGGCAACGCAAAGGACAGAGTAACCCCAAGCTCAGGCATGAGGAAGTAAGACATAGCTCCTTGCAGAGTCGAATGCAATGCACTCTCTCTAATATTAATTTTCTAATTTCTGTAGAGCTGCACAAATCACCTGGTAGCAGCCTTTTTGTTTATTTGAAGTCTGCGTCACTACTTTAGTTATTGTCTTTCCATGATGCACGTGTAGAATGTATACTTCCCTGCAAATGGACAAGCAAGTTCCAAAAACCTCAAACCCTGTTTATTGCCTTTGGGGGGAAAACTGATTTACCAAACACCAACATTACACGGAGAAATTCCTGAGCAGGTTGAACAGAGCCTCCTGCTTGCTGTCTCCTTGCCAGCTGCAGCGGAGGGAAGGAGCTGCCAAGTCCCAAACCTCATCCAAACACTCTTGGCTGCTGAAGGAGCTGCCTCCTGTAGGGCTCAGGCAGGCCAGGGACTTCAGCTGCCACCCCAGTTGGGGAACCTGCAGATCTCAGCTGAGCCAGCCCAGACCAGAACATTTGGGGGTCACCATCACATTGTTACATATTCAAGCCCATGTGGCCGTAAGAGATAGCAAGCATGGAAAAGCTTAGCCCAAGCTTTTATTTAACACGGCAAGTCTGAGACATCTTAATGGTATAAATGGTATAAATAGCCACCGGTAAGACTCAATGTTACCCAACGGCCAAACTAGGTTAGAGTATTTTTCAGTTTAATTGGGGATAGCCCAATATATAAATAGGCTGTGGTTATCTTTAGCTGGGTACAAGGATTAGAGACCGGCTTAATACAGAAGTAGATCCTGATGGACCACTTAGGAAATAGAAAGAGATTAACACGACTGTAATAATAGAGCCCAGGCACAATGATGAACCAGCACATAGTGGGTTTCACTAATTAGGGATGTTTAATGATGACAGGGGACCGACGCCTCTGATGTTTATGTCATTTCCCAAGCCAAGACAAGGGCAACCCTTAGGTATTTTGAGACAGGTAAATGCTCCCAGGGAATAACGCTAAAGATTAAATTATCGCTGACACTGAAGGCACATGCCAGGGATTAGAGAGCGTGTGTTGTGCTCCTTGTCCTGCCTCTCGTTAGCAAGGTGCTCCATCCAGAGCAGCAGCCCTTGGATTTCCGTGGTCGTGCTCTGCAGTTTTATTCAGACATCTGGAGCAGTTCACCATACCCTCAGGTCTTGGGCTTTCAATCAGTAAACTGAGATGCGCCCGTGAGAAATATTGGAAAAAGCACTGTGATTGTTATGAGAAATCACAACTGATGTGGAAAATATTGCTAAAATAGTAACTTGCTTCTAACTATTTAAAAGAGCACTTCTGAAATGGTTAAAACGGTGGAGATTGAAATAACTGGAAACAACATCATTATTATTTGACATACACAACCAGAGAGACCAGGCTTCATTGTGCCAAGCACTATACAAACATATATCTAAAATCCAGCCCTTGTCCCAGGCAACTGTCAGCCTTGTTATTAAACTAGAGATATGGAAAACAGAAGGAAACAAAGAGAGAGCACTGGTCAATAGGAAAGGCAATGGCGACAGCAAATCAGCATCACAGCAGTCATCAAATATTTGCAGAATAATCAGAGAAGACTTTTATGCAGGCTTTAACAGAGAAGGAAATGGCCCTGAGGTCCACAGGGATCTTCTAGGTACAAAGGACAGCACAGGGAAATGTACAGAAGAATGGAAACTGTAGATAAATTCTCCATCATTGCTATGGAAAAGAAAAGATATTTTCTTTGGAGCACAGTCGAGTACATTTCCTGACAAAATTCTAAATAGCTTTGGGGCTTTTAGCATGCCTTTACTTTGCTTACAGAATTTATCATCCTGTTTCAGGCCATGTTCATAATCTATGACATAACACAACATTTGGACCACTAACACTTAGACACTCTGTTAGTCTGAGTTCCCATTCGTTTTCTCAAAGACAGAAATTGCAGAAAGTAATGAACCTGTCCGTAATTGTATTTTTTTTCTTTTTTTTTCATTTTTTCAAAACATCTAGCATCTTAATCTGAATTTCCAGAAGTAAGCAATGATTTCTTGATGCTTTTGTACCTGAATTCTTTCATTCCAAAAAATTATTACATTTTTAAATCTTGTATCATAGAAAAAACAGTGTCTGAAATCTAGGTTCTTATCAAGCCTATTGAGCTGGGCTTCAAAACCTGTGCCTGGAAAGGTAAAAACCTTTATATTAAAAGACTAAAGACTTGCCTATGCTAGAACACGACGAAATATGAAAACAACCACAATGGAAAAAGTGGAATAGATTTACAGTTTTAAAATAGCACGCATGATACAAAAGTTCATGGGTCTATTTAAATTTCAACAAAAAAGCTCATGTTTTTTTTTCATTAATGAAGAATGCATTCATTGTGGGTTATAAGCGCTTCATTTTAGAAGTGGAAGGCAGCTTTTATTAATAGCACATGTAATCCCAACGCAGGAGATTCCTGTGGCAGATCCATTTGCTCCTCAGTCGGGCAGCCTTGGCATCAGTAAGAAGAAGGGCTGAGTGAGAACTGCTCGGCAATGGGGGCTCCTGGTGACAGTATGGCCCCTGCGGGCCGTGCCACCTTGCTGCTGTCCCCCTGGCTGGGTGGGCACACTGGTCATGTCCTGAGGACCATCCTCTCTCCTCTGGAAGGAGATCCCACATGAGCTATGATGCGTCCTGGGTCTAAACGTCTGGGGGATGAGGAGCCCAGGATGCTGCTCTGCTCCAGAGTGCATGGGGAAGGGGAGTGAACACTGATGCCCTGAGGAACACGGGGAAGGAAAGGCCACCTTGGTGGCTGCCACTGGCAGCAGCCGACAGGTTTTTTTTCTCTATTTCACCCTGTCAATTTCAAGAACTCCTCTGACATCCAAGGAACACTGGCAGAGTGGGACTTGACACCATGGCTGTGATCTCTCTGGTTACTATGTATGGATTCAATTCATACCAGCCTTTTTATGGAAATAGTGAACTATTCAGGGAAGAAGAAAAAATATATACTCTTCACATCTTCCTGAGAAGGCAAATAGCCACCAGGAAAACCCTCTGCCCTACACAGGAGTAATCAAAATAAATGTCCCAGAATCCATCTTGTTGGGAGCCCAGGGAGATGCTGTGTTCCCCAAACTCGGAGATGCCCAGTCCCTTTGGAGAAAGCTGCTTTTCCCAGCGTGGCCAGCTGGTACCACTGAAACAGGGGACTAGGGATTGGGAACCGCAGTGGGGAACCAAAGATGGTCAGACCCACAGGCAGCAGCCAAGCCCTGCAAGAAAGGAATGGGATTTCATCAGAGAGCCCTGAGGACAAAAAATAACCGCAGGTCCAAGAGGCATATGAAGATTCTTGGGTAAAACCTTTAGAAAGGCAAGGAAGAGCGAAAAAGCAAGGGGGAGGTTTTCAGAATAACATCATGCAATAGCAGAGCAGTGGTGAAAGAGAGCCTGGAGCTGCAATGACACATCTGTCCCTCTGACTGTCCTTTGAAGGAATTTGAGGAATGCCCAGAACGTGTCTGAATAGTCTACAAAATGCTGCTTTTTTTTTTTTTTTTTTCCCTGCTTGTTATAAATTTTGTAGCCAAGTGATTTCTGTACATACAAGAGGAATTCCAAATCATCCTGAAGCTAAAAGGGCAAGAACCCTCATTACCAGTCTGAAACAAGCTACAGAAAGACTAACAAATGATAATTTCCAGCTGCTGATGCTTCCAGTATTCCAGTATGGAGAACAGAGGTGTCACGAGCCACGACAGCTATCAGGACAGGGGAGGGAGAGGGCAGGACTGCAGAACTCCTTTACATTAACTGTTTTATATAAAGTTTCCAGTGGAACCCTTTTGGCACTTCTGCTCTTGAAGAAGTCCATAAAAACCTTGCATGAAATATGTTTCTGCTTTTCAAACTTTTCCTTTCTTTGCGTATTCCCCTAATAGCTCAATATTTGCCCCCCCCTCCTCCCCCCCATCCCCCAGCAGTTCTGGTGTTTCATAAACCAGGAGGTAGAGGAAGAGTGGGAGTTGCAACATCAGCTCCCATCCACCGGCCAGTCAAGATGCTGCCTCACCAGTTGCCTTCCAAGGTGACTCCCCAGCCACACATTTGATCTTGTGAGAAGTTGTGCAACACCAGGAACATTTATCTCGCATTGTATCACAGCAAGGGGAGAGAATTCAAGGGAAGTGCCAGTCACTGGCAGGGAACTGAATTAATGTGGAAATCTTTTACCAACACTGGCTTCCAGGGCATCCCCTGCTCCTCAGCAGCACAGGTACCTTCTGTGTGCTGAGAATATATGCAACCATATATTGCATATATTACAGAATCACAGAATCCCATGGGATTGGAAGGGACCTCTGGAGGTCATCTAGTCCAACCCACCTGACAAAGCAGGTCCACCCAGAACAGGTTGCACAGGAACATGTCCAGGTGGGTTTGGAATGTCTCCAGAGAAGGAGACTCCACCACCTCTCTGGGCAGCCTCTTCCAGGGCTCTGCCACACTCAAAGGAAAGAAGTTCCTCCTCATGTTTATTGGAACTTCTTATGTTCAACTTTGTGCCCATTTCCTCTTGTCCTGTCCCTGGGCACCACTGAAAAAAAGACTGGCCCCATCCTCTTGACACCCTCCCTTTAAGTATTTATAGGCGTTGATCAGATCACCCCTCAGCCTTCTCTTCTCAAGACTAAAAAGACGGAGGTCCCTCAGCCTTTCCTCATCAGAGAGATGCTCTAGGCCCCTCATCATCTTTGTGTTCCTTTGCTGTACCTTCTGCAGCACTTGCCTGACTTTCTTGAACTGGGGAGCCCAGAACTGGACCTAGTACTCCAGAGGTGGCCTCCCCAGGGCAGAGCAGAGGGGAAGGATGACCTCCCTCCATGTGCTGGTCACACTCTTCCTGATGTACTCCAGTATGCCATTGGCCTTCTTGGCCACAAGGGCACGTTGTTGGCTCATGGTCATCCTATTGTCCATCAAGACTCCTAGGTATTTCTTCTCAGAGGTTGATGGAGATAGTATTTGTTCCTGAACAGGTAGTTCTTAAAACATGCTTTGGAAGACCCAAGGGCAAAGGACGTACTTGTGAAGGGGAGGCTTGGGGTGAAGTCACCCCCCTGCTAGGTCTGCAGGGATGACATTGGAGGCTGGAGAGCAGTGACAGCACAGGGAGCCCCAGGGGCCCACCTGGCAATTAGGGGAGGTGGCAGAAGAAAAGAAGCAAACAGATAAAGGAAAAGGCACCTGCTCCAACCTGGCTAATCCCTGCCAGCTGTGCCACCTGGGATTAAGCATTGTAGAGCAGAGAGGGCAGTGCCTCCAGGTCCAGAGCCCAAGGAAGCCTCTGAGGCCAGTGCAAACAGAGGGGATTTTAAAAGCTTGATAAAAACTCAGTACACATTTTTTTCAGTCTAAGCCACTATTGCAGTCCAGATAAGGCTTGCCAGCAGAATAAAGGACCCGTAGTGTCAGGAGCATGACGCTATATCAAATGTATGTATTGTTCTCCAAGACCTTTCCACAAATGACAAATGATCTCGATGCAGATGTTTATGTATTATTCCCTTTTCATATGTCTGCTTCTCCTCTTACAGGCATTTTCTGGCACTTAAGTAAACGATTCAGTCGATTTCAGATCTGTCAAAGTTGTCATGATAACAGGGATAACGGATAATACATGGTCTCACATCCTTTTATCCCACAGACAGTCCTCATGGACCTCGCTGGTGAGATGATTATGAATAAAGATTACGGCCCAATAAAACTAACTACAATAGAAAGAAACAAAGGAGGATGGCAGAAGGTCTGAATAATTTATGTGGCATATCAATAAACTGTCAAAACAGAAACACTTTTCTCTATTTTTATATTTACCAACACATGTTTTTGTGGGTAGTGCAATGCCGCGTCCCCTGCCGGCTTCTCCACCGGGGCTTGGGCACATGGGCTTTGCATGAATTTACACGTGCATAGGTGAGTGTGTAAAACATGATTTGCACACACAGCTACTCTGCACACAGAGGGAAACACAGCTCAAATGCTTTTTTTTTTAAGATGTCTTCTTTTTCTTCAGTGCTGAAAGACGATGAACAGAAGAATCTATTGACATTATAAAAATGGAAGCGTAAGTGAGGTCACAAATCTCAAACACTACAGGTTGTGGACCACACTCTGGAACACATGCAAAAATATTTGTGTGTGCATGTAGACAGAGTAAAGTTTTCCATTATGGCTCTTTCCGAGTCAGAAAATAAAGCATTTCAACCAACTGCATAGTCATTTCAATAACTGTGCGCTTTATAGCTTTTCCATTTGGGGTGGTCGTGCTTTCTTTACTTCATGTGGGCCATTTACCATCTCCTGCTGGTAAGGGTTTGGATCCCAGTCCTAGAGGTTTTGCTGTCGGATCACTGCTGCAGCAGATACCAGCAGCAGCGTTGGCTGCGACAGCACGTACACTCGAGTTCATGATTCATTATTTTTGGTTCCTAAGAGTATACATGGTCCTAATCAAATTCATCTGTAAGCGAGTCAAGTGTTGTGCTTGATTAATGCTAATGAGGAAAATCTGAGGGCAGCTAGGCATGTAATTTCTGCTTCATTTGAAAGACATATTGCAAAGTGAAAACCTATATTGGTGCAAATAAATCTAAAACATTAACTGTACTTTTTCTTGCTGCATCTCTTCGCCCACTGACAGGTTAGGAGCAGGTTTTCTCCATCGCTGTGGTGACGTGGTTATTCTTCTGGAGGCATAGCTGAGCGTGGTATTGCAGCCATGACACAGTTTGTCCCTGAGGCAATGAAATATTCATAGGCAGCCTTTCTTGCAGCAGCCTGAACAGGCCCATAGGTCCCACAGTCTGAAAAATATTCAACGTCTTGTCCCCGCTGATTTCAGCAGCAGGAACCTAAACAACTTGCAGGGTCAGGGCCATGATACCTCAAGAGGTACGTGATACCAAGAGGTACAAAGTATAAGTCTATGTAAATACTATGTAAGTGGCATTAAAAGCCACTGTAAAGAGTAACTAAAGTGACTGTAAAGAGCTCTACAGACAGACTTAGATAGATCATTGGACCAACATTAATGGTATGAGCTTCAACAAGGCCAAGTGCAGGATGCAGGCACACAGGATTTTGCCAAACGATGTTTTCAGATGCTTAAAATTCTGCACTGGCCACTGCTGTGGCCAGGATTATCATGACTCTTCTGCTGAGATTCACAAGCTGCTCACTGTCGTGACAGCCTGGTCCCTGAGGGATTCCCAGCGTTTCTCTAAAGCGCCCAGCAATATCCATTTAGCAGAAGACAATCAAACAAACAAACAAACAAACAAAAACAAATCCCACACTCCAAACAGCAGTCATTTCCACCCCAGAATAGCTAGAGGATGGATTTCAAAAAGTTTTTGATAGCAGCCTTGCAGATAAAGCACTCATGCAGGAAATTGGAAAATCATATTTACTCCTCTCTTTCCCTGCAGGGGACTCGGAGCCGTACGTTCCCTGGGGGGCTGCTGGTACCCACAAGGAACCAACACAGAGCCCAGGGCTGAAGCTCAAGCCTGCTCTTCCAAACTGAATCTTTTAACTGCTAGACTACATTCCTGCTTTTATATATTAGACAGTTGTTCTGAATATTATCAGCCCAGTGTGTCAGTTTTGGCAAGAAGTTGCTCCCTATCACCTGCAATTCTCCTGTCAGCTGGGAGCTCAGGCATGCTCCCGAGAAGAAGCTGCAGAGATGAATTTCTTCAGGATGAGGATCCCCCCTAGGGATGGATAAACGGTGTAAGAATCTGACTGCTACACAAAAGGTTGCCTTACCTTCTGTGTGGGCCCCTCTTTTCAAGGCTAAAAGAGAGAAAAAAATACCAGAAATAACAACTCTCAGATGCACAAGAGGGTTAGGAGTGATTTGCAGCTTGCTCTATAAGGTTAGTCCCCCACGTTCTCCCTGCACTGCACCAGAAGAGCTCACACACTCATTTTTGGATCCAGCCTTCTCCCTCCCTGATACCCCTCCATGAGTGCTGGGCACTGAGCAGTTCAGGCACCAGACCCCGCTGGTGGAGGGCTCTGAATCCCAGCCTTACACAGCTCCTAGAGTGGACCCATCTCAAGGAAGGTTAGTCCCAGGGGGTGTAGAATTCGGGCATCCATTCCTGCTTCAGGAGTATTGAATACATGACCCCTGGGGCCAGTTGTCTTGAAGTTTACCACACGGTGTCACCACGCTAAAGGCTTTTGGGAGCATGGACACCATGCCTGTCTTCCACCTACACACTGCTCAAAGATCCGAGGAAACACCTAATTTCAACTGAGGGAAAACTAAATATTTTTTCTTGGCTAGTACCTGCCAGGGAAGAGATGCTTGGAGCCAACTGCAACAAGGTCTCTTGTCCAATGAGTTTAATGTCTAAAAGCATTTAAAAGGTGTGTGTATTGCATCCTCTGAGTGTGATCAGGACTGCGTTGTGTCTACTACAGACCGGGGCTTTGGGCACACTTCATCATCTAGTTGAAGAGGCTGCTCCAAGCTCTGTTAGGTTTTGCCACTCTCCTCATGGCTTTTCTGTTTTGCCTCCTGACTTATCACATCTACTTCCTCATCTATTGTGCTTAATTTAAACCATACTGATGAACATATAAGTGTCTTATAAAAATCTTATAAATAGCTTACTAATAGCTTGTAAATATCTAAAGGGCAGGTGTCAAGAGAACAGGGACAGACTCTTTTCAGTGGTGCCCAGGAGGAAATGGGCACAAATTTGAATGTAAGAAGTTCCACCCAAACATCAAGGACTTCTTTCCTTTGAGGGTGGCAGAGCCCTGGAACAGGCTGCCCAGGGAGGTGGTGGAGTCTCCTCTAGAGATACTCAAAGCCCACTTGAATGCATTCCTGTCCAGCCACATGAACCTGCTTTGGCAAGGGGGTCAGACTAGATGATCTCCAGAGGTCTCTTCCAACTGCATGTGATTCTGTGACATACATCAGAAAGTGATCATCTGGGCAGCTCATCCAGGCGCTGCAACCTGTGTCAGCATTCTCTGCTCTTGCAAGGGACCAGCCAAATCTCTTCCTCGTGCATTAAGAAGGTTTAGCATGTTGCTTCAAAACCAGGCCAAAAATCCTTCAATATCCTTTTCCTGTGCCATGTGTTGTTAACGACTAACATTTGCCACAACTGCCTTAGCGTGCGTTTCTATACGTAAAGCTCTCAGCCCAGCAAGAGCCCATGGCAACTTTGGAAACCTCTCTTTTATATCAGCAATGATAGCAAACAGAAGGCGCAACCACCCTGATTAATGAATCCCCACACAGCACCTCCTAGCAACCAGAGGTTGTTTTGCTAACACTTCTAGCTGGGACTTGCAAGAGTATAACTTAACCACACGGGAATGCACGACCTCATTCTCATGAGCTCAGAAGTCTTTAAAGGAAAAATGACCTACCTCAGTGCTTTCTCTGAGATGCCCATCAGGAGCTGGACAGACAGCATGACCAACAGGCAGGCTAGTCACAGCAGGCAGGAGGAGAAGGTCTGATGCCAAAACGTGTAGTTACAACTAGCAAGTCTTCCGCTCTCCAAAAGGCTGATGAAGCCACCCAGTCAGACCTTGGCTCCAAAAAGGGTCCGCTACAGCAAATCATGAGGAATTTCAGAGCATGAAATTGATGCCTTTCTGGAAAGCACCTAAAACACACAATCACAGAATCTTCATGGTTGGAATAGACCTTTGAGATCATCAAGTCCAACCACAAAAACAAAAGAAAAACAAAACAAAACACAAAAAAGTCCAATCAACAAAACAAAAAACAAAACCCCACAAATAGACACAAACCAACAGTCACTGGCACTAGAGCATGCCCTGAAGAGCCACATTTACATGTTTCTTAAATATCTCCAGGGATGGTGACTCCACCACCTCTCTGGGCAGGCTGTTCCAGTGCATGACCACCCTCTCAGTAAAGTAATTCTTCACAATATCTAATCTAACCCTCCCCTGCCACAACTTCAGACCATTTCCTCTGGTCCTGTCATTATTCCCTTAGGAGAAGAGACCAACACCCACCTCTCTACAACCTCCTTTCAGGGGTTGTAGAGGACAATGAGGTCCCCCACAGCCTTCTCTTCTCCAAACTAAATATGCCCAGTTCCCTCAGCCTCTCCTCATAGGATTTGTTCTCCAGAGCCCTCATCAGCTCAGTGGCTCTCCTCTGGACATGTTCCAGCACCTCCATGTCCTTCTTGTGGTGAGGGGCCCAGAACTGAACACAGCCCTCGAGGTGAGATCTCACCAGTGCCCAGCACAGAGGCACCATCACTTCCCTACACACATGGAACTGGTGTCACTGAGTTTGTACAGTGCAAAGTGCTGGTAAAGAACCTGAGACATGGCCATCAGGGATGCAGGGAAATTCACAACTTTCATGAGTTTTTGACACCTTGACACACATTATCTGTGCAAGAGCAGTCTCCAGACCCCACATTACAACAGCACTGAAGCTTCCCAGATCTACTAGTGAGTACAACATGATATTCCAACCTTAAAACCTCTTTCAGTAATATTACATTAAATCTTGACGCCTGGCTTGGCACTGACAGGTTATTAAGGTGTTACTCCAGTATGTCTGCGACCCTGTGTTTTTAAGATGCATCTTTTACTAGAAAATCTTAGCCAAGCAAAGCCGGCAGAGAGAGTCATCCTGAAGCATGAGGAGAAAAGTAGCTGGCTCCAACATTTACACTTGAGACAAACCAGGAGACTCTGCAATCAATGCAGTTGATTTACCTCCAGTAGCTGCCTCACACTGAAATGTGTATCATCCACCTGCTGTGCTTCACCAGCTACGGGAGGTCAGCCTACATGTGCTTTGCTGAAATTAATTAACATGAGAAGAAGAAACTTATATCATAATTAATCCATTTTCAACACTCTACCTTACCAGGAAGTCTGAAGAGCGTGTTTTTAACCACTGGATCTCCAGGAAATAAGGATATGCACAAAGGGAGATCATCTGGAATTAACACCCTTGCCTGGTGACACGTATTGGGGCAGGAACCATTGGGTGGTGAGACACTGGAACAGGTTGCCCAGAGAAGCTGTGGTGCCCCATCCCTGGAGGGGTTCAAGGCCAGGCTGGATGGGGCTTGGAGCAACCTGGTCTGGTGGGAGGTGTCCCTGCCCAGGGAGGAGGGGTTGGAACTGGATGATCTATAAGGTCCCTTCCATGATTCTATGATTCCATGATTTTATGGCACTTGAGGGACTGGGACAACCTTAACAGCTCCAGATTAGTTCTGTCAGCCCAGAGTGCAGAGAGGGGCATCTCAGAAATCTGCACCAACATTACCAGTGATTATAAATGCATGTTTCTGTTCAAGTGCTTGCAAATATTTTTTTTTTTATTCTAGAATTATTTTTTTTGAGTTCTGCATTTTAACATAATAAAATGCATTTTATTGTCACTGAAATCCTCTGGTATCAAGAAGGATGACAAAGCGATGTGGGAGATGTTGGTGCTCCTCCCTGTGGGCAGCAGTGCCATACCCACTTATGATGTCGGGGATGGTTCCTCACCAGACTTTTTTCCTACAAGCAGCAGGTCAAGTCAGTAAGCACAATGTCATCTTCTCTACACACCCTCTCAGACACATTTAACACCACAAATTAATGACTCCCCTCCTAAAAAGGACAGAGAGACCCTTTACCAGTGATAGCCTGCCAAACCATTGCTGAAAGTTGTTCATCCTCAAGCCTGACTGCTCCCAGGAGTGTTAGGTGGAAATCTCACGGTGCTTGTGGGAAGATACTCAGGTGGGCTCCTGTGGGTCCTGGGGAGGTGTCAGAAAGCAGTAGCAAATAAGCCACCACACCTGGACTGAGGTCTGGCTGGCAGCATCTTCACGCAGCCTCTTGATCCACAACCGCGGCTGCGATGCACCACGACAGGACTCAGGAGCTGGGCTGGAGGACAGGAGACAGAGCCTTCTCTCCAAGGCAGTACAAAGACCAGAGCTTCTTATCAGCATGACTCGACTGTACCACTCGTTGCTGGTTTCAAATCATGTGCTGAATTCACTACCTCAGACGCCATAAGAACAAAGGGCCATATCTTTCCTGGCTTTGAAAATCACCTGGGGAGCTGGAGGAGGGACGAGAAATGACTTTGAATATTGCTTGGTTGAAAGAAAGCCATTACCCTTCCACCCCACCATGCCCAAAGGCTGGCATGAGTTCCTGCATCCTGACCCCAACTCAGCTGTATCCCCTCGCTGGTGATGGCCACAAGCAGGAGGCTTTCTCCCATGGCCACGGGGGGAACTGGGGAGTGTCAAAGGAGCTCACCTCTGAGACTGCATTATTCCCAGCAACCATTTCCAGTCTAAGAGGAACATCTGCTTACTGTAAATTTTCATCCTCCTTCCCACCTCCATTTTTTTTTTTTGGTTTATGACCTATTTACCTGTATGTGTCCCATGACCACAGTGCAGTAATGCAGCGTGTATCTTCTTCCAGGAGGCACAGACTACGGTTGGAGAGAAAGGGTTCCCATTGTGGATGTCCTGCAGGGCTCAGCAGAAGCCTGTAGTGTCTCCAGATATAGATCCTGTCAGAACCTGGCAGGCATTTCAGGTGGAGCTGGCATGCCCTGGTATAGAGTATGGCAGGATCTCCTGTCTGGGAAAGGCACAGCTACCTCTGCAGGGCCTTCCAGCCAGATTTCTTATCTGAACAGCCAAACCTCCCACTGAGTTCCAAACACAGTGGAGACTCTGGTCCAGAAGCCACCACCTTTCACAGGGGCAAGAAGTGGTGAAGCCAGGTTGTGCCTGCAGCCAAGCCACCAGCTGAGGTCTGGGGTGTTCACAGGGCAGCAGGTCTCAGCAGGTGACAGGACACCCCCTCTAATGATTCCTTCCCTACCCCCCACATCTCCCACAGGAAACAAATCTTCTGAGAGGCCACCCAGTGCCAATAGGCTCCCACTTGCAGAGAGTCCCCAGGCCAGCTTCAGAGCTCAGGTTCAGAAGGACTTTGTTTCATTCCAGCTGGCAGCACAACCACCCTCAGCCACCTCAAAACAGGACCTGCTGCTGACAACTCCTGGTAGTAGCCAGAGGCTGTACATTGGGTAATTAATTTTATCCTGTCATTAAGCCTGTCTGTGCATCAGCCCCTTTGGCAGAGTCTATTTAAATACTGTATTTGTTCAAACATGAGCTCTCAGCAGTCTCATCAACAGGAGACTCAGTAGGTTCTCCTGGGTCTGGAAAAAGCAGAGCAGCAAGTAGCTTCAGCTAACAATAAACAACCTCTCCAGGGGATTTCTGGCCACCTGCAGTTATCTGCCAGCATGCTGCAGAGTGACATGGAAGTGGCACCCATTTCGAATGACAATTAGCAGCAACGCAAACAAATGTTTCCCTGCGTTTGACCAGATTTTTCCCCCCCCGTGGCCTTTCTCAGACGGTGATTTCTCGGCTCTTAGGAATGAGCTTCAGATGTCACCACGCTGGATCCCATCCAGGTTTGGCTCGGATGCTGTAATGGATATTTCTCAGGGGGATGTAGACCGTTCACACAGGGAGCACCCAGAAGTGGAGTAGAAGCTGTCGCGTCTGAAGTGAGAAAACGAGCAAGACACAGGAGCTTCAGATTCCTCCCGTAGCAGTTCAGCCCCCTGTATCTTACAGAACCACATGGGGTTGGAAGGGACCTCTGGAGATCATCTAGTCCAACCCCCTGCCAAAGCAGGTCCACCCAGAGCAGGTTGCACAGGATCTTACAGCCCTCCCAAGGTACGATGGTCACAGGCGTGAGGGAAGAGGAGCTGGAGGAGGCCAGACTTGCTTGAACTGGCTCTGACCATATTCACAATTTGGAAAAAAAAAAATGCAAAGGGCCAAACTTGAACCATTGTTCCTCCCCTACTCAATTCTTACTCAAGGATTTCAGGAGAAGTGTAGCCTGAAAGAAATTTTGTGTGTGGTCTCCATATTTTATTGCCTAATTGTAATGCAGTAAGAATTATTTCTGTCCCATGGGACTCTGGCCATCCCAATGAAATGCAGAGATCCTGGATCCCAACACAATGATGCAAAGTGGCTACAATTGGTAATGGACAGAGTTGGGACCTTCCACACCACTGAGGGCACGTCTGAAGGTTATAATGGGTTGTGATGGAGCAATCTCTTTGAACTATTACCAGGCACTTTAATTTAGAGAAGCCTTCAGGCTGCCTTAAGTTATTTACAAGATCCTGCTATCTTCTGCTGGCCCTGGAAATGAAAAGAATGGAGTGGTTCCATGCAGTCATTTCTGCTTTTCCCTCCTGGCTTGTAAGCAAGCCTTGGAGAAGGATGCCAGCATCAGCCACATTTGCAGAGACACAGGTGCTCTGAAATTCAGCATTACTGCACCAAGCCCCCCCTGTGTTCAGCAACCACAGCCTTCATTTAGGTGCACAGGCACACTCTGCCACACCTGGGGAGAGCTGGGTACCGCAGCTGGGTTCCATGGATGTCTACAGCATCAGGAGGAAGACATTGCCCAGCATTTCCAGCCTTTGAATCACGGTGGCAAGTCTTTGGCAACAAAACCATGACCTGAGATTACCCTCAGGGCGTTTAGCGATGCGGGTAGGTGTTTAGTGGGTTTAGACATTTCACAGCTCAATCTGCAGCTGCAGAGTTCCAGAGAATCCCATGGAGTGGGATTTCCCAGCATCCCCCCTAGACCAGAGTCCTAAAACCCAGGACTCCAGGGTTTTAGGAGCCCATAGCAGCACTAGGACAGGCCGTGGGTACCCACATCCCACAATGCCTGCCATTATGCTGGGTGCTGGCTGCAGCTTTGATTTACAAACTGTGGTCTTTTCCATCAGTTAGGAATCTGCACAGCTTGCCCTCCCCTGGCTGGAAGGTACAATCCCATCCCAACACCTTTACAACAGAGATGGTCACCAGATCGATAGGGACCTCACTGCTTCCAACGCAGAGAGATCGTGCCTGATGTCTGTCTGGAAGCAGCCATCGGGTTCACATCAGGTCTCTCCAGGGGCAACAATGCATGACTGACAGCATGTCACAGCATGTCACAGCATGTCACAGCATGACAGCCATCCTGTGTCACCCTCACCTTCAAGGTCTCCCTCGGACCACCAGCCTGTATCTCTTGGTGCTCCCTGCTCTCTCAGGAAGGGCTCTGCAGTCTCCCCACAGCCCGGATCGAGAGACCTGTGAGCAGCTGCTGCCACCCTCAGGTCACCTCTCTTTCTGCCTTCACTGAATGTTGCCTCTAAAACAAATAATTAAAAGCAAACTCAGCAAAGACACTGGCCGGTGGGATTCTTGCCCCTTGCTGACATGCCAGCACGGGCCGCCGTGGATGAGTCTGGGATTTTAATCTAAAATGCTCTACTTAAGAGCAGAGGCAGCTCTGACACTGGTGGCACAGACATGAGAGGACTATCAAGGCCATGGGGCCATCACAGGAGACAAGAGTTTCAGGTTGAGGAAGGAGGCTGCAGTGCAGACCTGCAGGCAGGGAGCAGCTCTGGCTCCTTGCTGCTGCCCATGATGATGCACCTCAGCCCTCTGCCACCCAAAAACCTCCCAGCCCCAAAAAACCTCCCAGCCCCACACACCTGGGCCACCAGCCAGGGACCTGCAGGAACATGATGCTCAAAACAAAGCTGCGCCTGCCCTGGAACGGTGTTACCTACAAGGACTGGAACTGCAAGAGGGAAACTGGAAGGTAAAGAAGGAGGTGGCCTGAAGTCACCTTAATTCCCCACTTCCAACCTTCCAGGTAAACCTCCCAGCTGGATGGAGAGGCTCGTGCCCTCACACTCCTCTTTCCCAGCAGTGAGAGCACACTTGCAGATAGACCCACAGCCATGGCCAAGGCTGGAAGAGCGCTGCATCGAGCCATTTTAATTGCTTTTTAACAAGTGTTTTCCTTGCATTTATACCACCACGCACCACCTCATAGCAGCTGAGGGACACAGGTCTTGACACACTTGAGATGAGATCGCCACAAAGGTGGGGAAACCACCCGTGGGACGGGGCAGGTTGCTGCTCCGAGGGCAGGCAGTGCTCTCCTGGCTTCCAGGGCTGCCAAAGGAGGGATGAGCTCAGGGGAGAAAACTTGGTTTCTGCCAGCCCTTGGTAGCCAGGGGGTCGGCTTTTACTGGCCAGCTGGTTAAACAAAAGCCAGTTCGAAGGTGGACAAAAATCTTTGTTCTTATTGCTCTCCTGCTATACCTGGGATCTTTTCACTTCTGTGGTATTTCTGTAATTCTCCCAGGGAGAGGAAAATAAATTAATTGTCTGGAGACCGCTTTTATTGACACTTATAAGCGCAGAGCTAAATAAGCCTTCTCCTGGGGGAAACATTATGTCCTCTTGACAATGTACAATTAAACCTACTGCTGGTGGTAAGGATTTCTGCTGGATGCTGCTTTCCAGAGGTTGTTTGCATGCTGAACGAAGTAAAGAGCAAGCAGAAATTCTTTTCCAACTAAGTTTTCTTCATAAGAGTGTCAGGGTCAGCAATATTTTCATCTCCAGCATGTTCCTCCCTCCTGATATTTTGTCTGTTGGATTCTGGAACCATCACAGCAGCTAGGGAACAAAAGCTCTCAGAAGGTAACTCCTGGGCTGTGTTCAGCTTTCAAAGTTGGGATTTCAGAACTTGCAACACGTTAGCAGTTTCTTAAAGACCTTGTCAGCCCGTTAAAGCTTGGGAGGGGCGATGGGGATTACTATTGCTTTTGAGTTAGGCTTTTCTTTACTGTACAGCTGTGTGAAACCACACACTCAATGACTAGACAAAGAGTTGCTAAAAGCAGCTTGAGGAAAGCCGGGGCTACCATTTCAAGTGCCTGTCAAGTTTAGGCAACTTTCCACCGTTCTTCTCTGTTCATCCCTGTGCTGCAGGCCCCGGGTTAACACTGGCTTCTGGCAGCTGCCAACACTGGCAGTAAAAGATCTCACAACCCTTTCCAGGCCACCGGTTTCATACTGGTGGTAATACGTTTCCCCCCAACAAAGCAGGATCCCTGAATTCTGTCACCAAACCAGTTTCCAAAATCTCATTGTTCCTGAGCAGATTGGGGTGTTTTATGTCCATCAGAGATTTTAGAACCCAAGGAGCTTTCGAAGATAGCTGTTGTCTGTTAGTCCATCACAGACCTCACAGATCTGTACTTTCTCCATGCTCCCAACACAGTCCAGGAGGTCATCTAGTCCAACCCTCTACTCAGCAGAGACAACTGCAACGTTAGAAAATGTTGCTCTGGATTTTGTTCAGTCCAATCTTGAAAACCACTAAGAAGGGAGCTTCTGGGAGAGCCTGTTTCAGTATTAATCTCTCTTGCTGGTTTTTTTTTTGGTTTTTTTTAAACTTTTCTTTATATCCAGTCAGAATTTCTCCTTCTACAGTACAGAATTTCTCCTTCTATCACCTCTTACCCTTTTATGTGCACCTCTGGCAAGAGTTCAGATCCATCACCTTTCTAAACCCCAGGTCAGATGTCCGACCTCCCCCCCTACACAGCCAAGTGCTCCACACCATTTGGTTAATTTATCTTCACACCACTGCTGTCAGATGAAGAGTTATTAACAACACGTATGGCGTGGAACGCAGAGACTAAAGATAGGAACTAAAAAGCAAAGAAGTTAAAAGTCAAAGACATTTGCTAATTTGGAACGCCCCGTTTGAGATAAGTGGTACCAGATTTCCATTTCTGTAAAAAAGCACAAATTCTGTTCACATCAGCTGCCACTCAACTTATTCCCTCCTCTGAGCTGGATGCAGCAAGGAAAGAGAAGACACATCCACAGGAGACTTCAATGTGATGCACTCGAACAAGGCCATTAAATGTCCAAAAGGACACGTTAATCCTGGGTGCTGGCAGCTGCAAAACGTTATCTGCATCCTGTAAGAGTTTGTGCTGCAAGGCAAGTTGCAAACCTTTTCATCTGGATCACACTTTCAAATTTCCAGTGATTCACAAATCAATAGCAAATAGACTCCAATGACTCTGTCAAAGCTTATAGATGTCAGCTGAGAGGAAACCATTGCTTTACCTGTGACTTTGCAGGTATTTGCCAAGGACAGAACGGTGAGGCTCAGGTATCTCAGGGTCCATTACAGGATCTGCAGGAAAGCATCCTTCCTCTTTTTATTAGAGGTATCTGTTTCCAACCTTCATTCCTTGACCATCTCACCCCCACCCATCCTGCTCAGCAGGACCTGGCCTTCTTTGGCTTCTCCACCTGACTCTATGTGCCACCTTAGCTTTTGCCCAGTCCCAGCTCTCCCTCCTACCCATCCATCTCCTTGTTCCCCCAGGTCTCCTCCACGTCCACTTTGTCTCTCTCTGTGCCAGTCCTGATCTCACCAGTTCCCTTATCCCATACCATCTTGGGTCTAGTTTTACTGCTCTGACCAGGTTCTTTTTCCTCCTTGAGGCAGATGGGATGTTGGCAAGGCTGATTTAACACACAGATGAGACAGTTCCTTGCTGTCAGCTGCTGCATTTGTGCCCTGCCCAGCAGAGAGCAACTGGAAACAAGAATTACTGGAAGAATTCCTTGAAACGACTCAGGTCAGACTGTATTTAGCCAGTCTGTGGGATGTGGTGTGTTCAGGGCCTGGTCACAGGGAGAAGCTCTGAGGGAATGCAGCTTGCTCAAACTGGTAAAACCTAGAAGTTCTGAGTCTCATACAAGCCTGAGGAAGACCTCAGAAGACATTTCAGCTGCTCAAAAGGAAAAGAAATCTTTACCATACATATTCCTACTGTCTTTCTCTTGCAAATATTTATAAGCTGGTGCAGATTCTAAGGGGAACAGTGAAAAACATGCTAATACAGAAGTCATGCCTTTTCCTTCCATCTCTTCCCACCTCTATTTTAAGTCCTAATCCAAACTACGAAAGCAAGAAGGCATTTCAGCAGAAGGGTTTCCAGCTCTGGAATAAGAACAAAACAAACTGTTTTTTCCTACCCACAGCTTTAGGAACAGATCAGCCATTTTTGGTGAAGCTTTTGACCTAACACAAATATAGATCAGGGTGGCAGCAGAAAATTGCAGAGGGGAAATTTAGTCCAAACAGGAAAAGTTTCAAAGTAATTAGGGAATGTGAAAGGTACTGTATAGCAGGAAGTGCTGGCCAGCTTTAGTGGGAGGAAGTAACGCTACCCCTTCTCCATTTGTAGGATTTATATCAAATTTATATCATCAGCATGAGCAACCCACAAAGGTTTATCTACTTCACTCCATGGAGCAGCTAATCCAGATCCCTGGGCTGCGAGGCGTTGGATGAGCCCTGACTCAACAAGGCTG
The DNA here is from genome assembly GCA_028571045.1 of Scolopax bukidnonensis. Lineage (NCBI taxonomy): Eukaryota > Metazoa > Chordata > Aves > Charadriiformes > Scolopacidae > Scolopax > Scolopax bukidnonensis. Next base: position 124,755,868 of record JAOWAV010000012.1, read on the forward strand.
TGGAGACCCACGTGTCCAAACCAGCTACGGGACGGGATGAACAGCCCATCAAAGGCAACGTTTTCCAACTGGAGGGAGGAAATTTCAGGCTGCACTTCTACTGGTGAGCAAACTCCATCCCTCCGAAGGAACCTCGACAAGTCAAGGGTCCCAAGGGAGCTCACTGTTACACGACGATAACTCACACTCCAGAAAACCAAAGCCTGGGCCAGGGCTGTCGTAATGAAGAGAGGGAAAATACCCCAAAAAATCTCGCTTGCAGGACAAAAACGGGGTTTTTTGTCACTGTGGCTGACATTTTGCCTGCTTGGAAGGAAACGAGTTAGAGGAGAATGAAGAGCACATGTTGTCAAGTGGGTGTAAATCAAACAAAGCAAACAAAGGAGCACAGGGAGAACTCAGGCTGACATGAAGGCTTAGAGAGAAGAGGAGAAGCTGGAAGCAGCAACAGTTGCAGATGCTTTTAGACAGACGTTATTTCCTTCAATTTAGCTTGGATTTCCACGTGCTGACGAGAAGAAGCCGGGTAAAAGGCAGCACCAGCCAACGTGCCCAACCAGGGAAGTTTCTAGCAGGGTACCCACAAGCTGGTTTCGTATTCGTGTTCCTGATCTGGATCCTGATTCCTGATGCCCATAGAAACACCTACTGCCCCTCAGGAGTGGAACACTGTCTCATACAGACCTGTAAGTACCTAGGTCTACAAAAGCAGTCTTGCTTTTGTACTAAGTAATAGCACACAAAGCCTTGTGAGAAACAGATTTCAATTCAGCTTATCCTTCAGTTACTCTATAAAGCCAAAAGTGGTTTTCCTCATTGTTCTTTATAGCCTTCCCAGATCTCCTAGCCACAAACACATCATTTATTTAAGCCCCACATAAACAACCATGATTTACGTCAACTTTTCATTCAATGGAAAGCACATGAAAGAACTACTTTCCTTCTGTGTGTTATTTGCCTGCAAGGGCTGGAGTCTCCCTTTGCAAATTCCTGGTGGTAATCCCAAAGAGTTGTCAAAGCTTGTTCCATATTTGGCATTTTAAGAAATTCCTGTGAGTTTATTCTATTACAGAATCATTCAGTCACCATTTGGCCCCCCACACACTTTCTTCTTTTTTTTTTTTTTTTTTTTACACCAGATGATGAGTCAAAGAACATCATGATCTCTGAAAAAGCCCTTGATGGCAACCTCTTTTCAGAATGCAAGCTATATCTACTGCAGTTGCTGTACAAACTTGAATGACACCCAAAGCTTGTTACACGGTTCCTTGTCTGACAATAAGTGAAGAGTTATAATTCAGATTTCTATTCTGCAAGTGAAGAATGATACAGGGTCACCATCTCAATCACAAAAAAAAAAAAAAACCTGAGCCAAGATGGATAAAAGCTGAATCAACAAAAACAGTCATGTGAAAACCAGTTTTAAAAAGCCCTTGCTGCAACACACAGAAATAAATAAAACACCACCCCTTCTGCTTTTTAAAATCAGGGTTGGTCTCAGCCTGGAACATGCAGTACGCTTGTCTCTTTGGCACCATGCCCTGTACACCAGAAGTAACAGAATTTCTCCAAAATCCCCTCCTCCCAGCCAAGAGCTGGCAAGGAACTCAATATTGATTGCTGCATCTGAGGGCTGGTTGACAACCCTCCCTACCCAGTGTGATTCAGAGCCCTGCAGTAGCCCTTCTAAGATTAGCCGACCATTCCCTAAGCTCACACGTCTCCGTGATCTGTTCTCCTGACAGGACTCCTCTCTGCCCGACGGTGCAAAGCAGCTCAAATTGGGGTCATTCAAGGGAGTACCTGAGCTCAGGTTGAGGGTTATCAAGCCACAGTGTGTTCCACATCTCACACCTACAAAGGCAGTGGGAAGTTTAGCTGGCACTGCACTCACAATTTGCTGCCTCGGGCACATCTCTTCACTCTCCGCATTATTGCTGATTCTGTAGCACTAATAAAAGTCAAGTGCTGGCAATCTTTGCTGAGCATGTGTTGAAAAATATATGCTGCTTGCCACTGTGCTTACCCCTGTGGCTTCTGCTGCTCTTGTTTTTCATGCTCCACTGAAGAAGCCACCATTTGAGACCTCTCGCTAGGCAGACCAGTCTTATTCTTTGTGGCGGGTCCCTAGGAACCACCTTGGGTTGGATGAACACTTACATCCCTCAAAAACAGGAAAAAGGCAGCCAAGGACACTGATTGGCACTTCATTTCAAGCATTGCACACACAAGAACACAGCCATGACTTCAACAGCCCTTGCCTCTCCCTTCCTGCAGAGGAAATCTTGGATCCAGGAGACTAGGACTGATTGGTGGGACCACGCAACATAAACTACATAGTGCTTTACAGCTGGCATCCCTGGCAGAGAATCCAGAAGCCACATCTGAGACCATCTGCTAGGACCTGATACTTGCCTTTTAGCACCAGCCACCTTCCCCATCCTCTAGGGTTTCACAATTGTTAAGAGAAAGGGCAACATGACCTTTTAGAGACTTGAAAGCCTCAATATACTTATCAGTCAACAGTCAGATTAGGCTAAATTCACCACAGGTCCTTTTCCTAGTAGACATTTCTCACCTACGGGTGAAGAAATCTACATGTCCACGTGCTGCACTCTGTATGAAAACACTAATTATTATACTATGATCATGTGGGCAGGATGGACTAGTCCCATTTTGCAGGCTGTTGTAGACTACTGCGAGAGAGTCACAGGTAGCATAACAAATTGGAGTCTGTATTCACGCTTCCTATATTTTCCACAACCTAGTCTTCCAGTGAGGAATGTAATCTCTTCCAGGAGACATCAAATTTCCAAATCAGATTTTCAGCCTGCATCATGTGTAATCTGTTATTTGGGTAGTATTGTCTTATCCAAACAACCAAGAAGCACACGCAGACTCCCATCATGCCCAGAACGTACATTTGGCTGGCTGGGTGGATGCTGGAGGAGCCATCCATCACCATGCTATCATCTGCCACTGCCAGAGATGTGGGACAGCTTGGCATAGCAGGCCACAGACAGGGAATCATCTGCAAGCTATAACTGGCATTACGTGTGCTTGTATAGGCCACTTTGGGCTTCTTAACCTTGAAGCAACATTATTTAGTGTGGTATCTGCCAGAAATCCCTCCCAGAACCATGATCTGAGCCTGGATCAACTTCAGACACACAGCAGTATGTCTGGGGGCTCATCTCCTCTGGCCTCCTGAGAGCTCCATGGTGGTCCAGCACCAGCTTTTATCTTATGTATTTAAAAACTGCCAAACTAAAACTACCCTGGAGGCCAAACAATGAAAGGGCTTCTCTGCCAGACCTGTGCTCCCCCAGCATTGCAGCTACAGCTGTACTGGGCAGAGTGGTGCATGACGTGACAGCACATAGGGCTGCCTGAGGGCAGGACTCAACAGGAGAGGTGAGACAGCTGCTGAGAAAGCCCTGAGGGACTGCCTGGGGCACAGGAGATGAAACATGGCCTGGTGTGGATCCTGAAGCAAACTTCCTTCTCTTACAGGTACAGGTTTCCTCAACAGCACTGCCAGTCCGTTTGCTCCAGAGTGGGCTCCTGTGTGTTCACTGCAGATGACCACAGTCCCACAAATGGACCAGCAATGGAACCAAAGTGCCATCCACTTGTTCATGCAGATGCAAGAAACCACACACGAGATCAGCATCAGTAGAGAGCAGAGAACACCAGCATGCTTCCTACAGACAGGGACAGGAGCACAACTTATGGCAACTTATAGGCAGCACAGGTCTAAGTATGATCACTCTCATATAATTATTAATGACAATAATCATTATTACACAGATTGGCTACATACTCTTCATTGAGCTACAAAGCTGCAGGCAAATCTTGTCCTTGCTAATTAAAATAAGCTGTGGAAGCTCTAAGATATCAGCCTTGGTCTCACAACAGTTGGGCACCACAGCAACACAAGACCTGGAGAGCACGACCACCACATTCCACAAAGTGCAAAATAGACTCTTTAACACCCAGCCTAAAATGTTAAATAATTAAACTCTATCTATTAGCACAATTCTAGCTGTTGCCAAGGACACAGTTTGCATGCCAAAAAGATGTTTGTAATCGATGGCGTTCTCAGTCTTTCTCTCACTTTGGTTTTCATTATTTTCTGGTGTCATTCAGAGTCAGAGAAAACTCAAAAAACCCTCTGAAATAAATGTGGACACTGAAAAGAGGTCAGTGCATGTGGCTTTCTGTTCCCAAACTGCATCAAAATGCAAGGAAAATGTCTGATGATAGGTTAGGATGGACTGTGAACTCAGTGACAGTCTACAGAAAGAGAGAAACTGTTACAACAGGGAGAACAAGCCAATTTTAACTATTTTATGATTATCAGTTGGGCTTTTAGCCACTGCTATCACAACATGTGTGAACTATCCAGAGGCTGTACATCATGTGGCACAAGGCAGGATTACCACAATGGAGCCTTATTCTTGCTCGAGGTCTTTCAAATTCTGTCAGTTTGCAGTATTTTTTGAAAATTATCCAACCTCCTGTTCTTCTGGGCCTTCCAAAGTACTCCACTTCAAAGCTATAAATTGATTTCAAACTTCCACACCTTCAAAGAAGAAGGAAAACACACCCATAAAAAATATACCATGAAAATACACCCAGTACTCCGGTGTTTGGCAAAAACTGTCCTTAAAATGAGTTAGCTAATTTAGGTAAGCCTGTACTCTGTATGTCTGAGAAATAAAGTTTATTTTTCCAAGTAAAAGCTACAGGTGAATTTAACAATATTTTGACACAGTGTCAAGCTGTGACTTCAGAATTTTGGACCTTGGTGGCTATCGTCCTGATTTTCATTAAATCATAAATTCAAGGCAGCAAACACCTTGTTATAAAATTGTAGTTACACAGATACATAACTTTTCATTATCAAAACAAAAATCCAACCAGAGTCTTGTTAACAGCATATACATTTATGTAGCATTGCCTAATCTGATAAAATTTGCCCCGAGAGTTGCCAGCTTTACAAGCAATGAATCATTATGATCAAATGAAAATGAAAACTATAAACCGAAGTTGACATACATAGGAATGTGCATAAAAACAATCTCACTAATTATGATATCAAAAAGAAGAGAAGACTGGAAAGCCAAGTTAGTTTTAAAAATCTGTATTATAGTTATCGTAAGTATGATTAACTTAGTAATAACTGTAACTTTGTTTAAACAACAGGAATCACGTGTACCCAAGAAATCCTGTCAGAAATACACAGACCAGAACTTGACAAAAAAACCAAAATATAACTGCACACCAGTACAGCTGTTTCCCTACCTCTGGGGAGGAGGACACTAGTGGTAGGGAAAGACACTTCAGTTTTATTAGGTAGGGGAAGCTGGGCTGGTCACATTCTGGAAAACAAAAGAAACATTCTCTTTTATCCTTTCAAGGAAAGGATCAGCTAGAGCCTGATGTTGCCCAGAGAAATGTTTCCATTGCATCAGCTGTGACATGGAGAGTGGTTTCTTCAAATTAGGCTTCCCATGGTTTTGGCCAAGCTGGCAGCTTCTAGATACAGAAGGCTTTTCTGAGGAAGGATCTGGAAAAAAAAGAAAAGATACAGTAGAATTAATCAGAGAAAACTAGGACAGAAAATTTCAGTCTGAATCAATAAGCCAGTTGGTGATAACAAATGAGAGAAAATAGAACAGCATATATAATCCTTCTATGTCATTGAAACCCAAACTTATGCATCCACAGTAAGGGGGGAAAGGCTGTTTCTTGCTCATTGATTGAGTTTATCAAAATCACCATATGCTAGCATAAAAACAAATCCTTTTACACATGGATGGAAAGGAAATATCTTATCTAGTAATTTCATTTCTTCTGTTTTCCTATTTCTCTGGCATTTGGGCTGCTCCCATTCTTTAAGTAAACCTGAATATAGAAGTATGTTGCAGCAAAATTCATGCTAGCTTCTGTTTCCTCCCAGAGAAGTCACTCCAAACAGCTAAAATTAGCTTGAATAGCTACTTCATTGTCTCAGCACACCAGAGCTGTGCACTCTGTAAATCCAGTTTATGCCAAGCTGTTCAACATACACAATACTGTATATACTGTGTATCACAGTAAGGAAAAAACCACTGCCTGTGAAGCACAGAGCAATTCACTTTTGACAAAGGATCCTAAACAGGAGCAGGTCGTTGCAGGGTATGTCAGGCATTGCTGGCTTCGTGACTCATCTGATGCATGTGATAAATGAAGAAATCGTTTTAGAAGGAAAAAAATTGCATCACCGCTGTTATCGGTTTCAAACCTGTCATCAAATATTTTACATGCCCCTGAGGAAAGCCCAGTGACATGAGCAGCATGATAACTCAGAGTATTCTTGAGTTGTGTTACAGTTTTGGAGAGCCCATAACTGGAGAGTCATATTGTGCAAGATTTTCCTTTTGACTGACGTACGATGCACATTTGCACTAGACTTGAAACATTCTTTTACTGGCTGGAAGAAAATTTGGAATAGATGCACTTCTTGAAGTCACAGAATACCAGGTTGGAAGGGACATTACGGATCTGGTCCAACCTTTCTTGGCAAAAGCATGGTCTAGACAAGATGGCCCAGCACCCTCTCCAGCTGAATCTTAAAAAGTGTCCAACGATGGGGAATCTGACACTTCCCAGGGGAGATTATTCCAACAGCAGATTGTTCTCATTGTGAAACATTTTCCTCTTGTGTCCCATTGGAATCTCCCCTGGAGTAACTTGTACCCATCACATCTCATCTTTTCCATGTGACATCTTGTAAAAAGGGGAGTCTCCATCTTCTTTGTTGCCACCCTTTAATTACTGGAACGTGGTGATAGGGCATCCCCTAAGCCTTCCTTCTCTTCCCAAGCTCAGTTCTCTCAGCCTTTCCTTGGACAGTAGGCTTTCTGTGCACCAGTATCTGTCCCCAGGAATCTGGACTCTGGTTCCCCAGTGAAGTAATTTGAAAGTTTCCTGTTCTTAGGAAAGGCAAAGGGACCAACTAACAGTAGCTGCATTCTGGGGTGATGACAATGAAGACCATAATTCACAACAATTTGACCAGGTAACTGATGAGTCAGTTTGTCCTCTGCTGTTTAGAAAAATCAAACTTTCTCCTCATTCTATGAGTTCTACCACTTAAGTCTAAGAATGACTCAAATCATAAGACAAGCACTTAAGAGTGTTAAGAAAATTGCAAAATGCTAAATAAAATTATATGCACTAATGTTCATAACAGTAATACTATATTTCTTTGGATTTCTGGCTACCATTTTACATTAAATGTGCCTTTTCCACACAGATCCTGCAACAGTACCTAAGTGGAGGCTGGTACCTTTTAAAACATCACTTGCTCATGCAAAACCAGGAGGTCTAATCTTTCAGTCCTTAAAGAAAGACACAAAGGCCATGAAATCAGTATGTGGCACAAAATTACAGGAGAAAGTCAAATTCTTATGGCTCCAGAAGTACTGTGCTTTCACTAACCAAGTCCTTCCTATTTCAGATAGAATGGGATGAGAAAGGAACACAGCTCTAGCCCACTACCAGGAGACATGCAAAACCATGAAGCAATAGAGTCTAATTGGCTCTGTTGAGCACACGCGCTCCTGTAACCGTTTCTTTGGCTCTTTTTATTGTGATATTTGTGCACATTTAGAAGAGATCAGTATTGGTACCTCATTATCACATCTGTGAATACTGTATATGGATATTTCATCCCCAAAGGAAAGAAACAAACCAGGGCCATTGACACTCTTTCCTCTAAGAAACTAGGTGAGCTATCAAACTAAAATGGATGAGATGTAAACATAACTTAAGATAATTTTTCTTTTTTAATTCTGCTCTAACATAAATCTATATACCTGTATGCAGCACGGTATTAAAACAATTTTGGTATGCTAAAAGAACACGAGAGACAGGTTCCTGCAGAAAGGATAGATGTGAATTGCAACTTGGGTTTGCAACCAGAGATTTGGTGCATCATTATCTACATCTTCATCCGGTACCGTTGGTACCTGGTAAAGCTATCCACAGATAAGCCTTTGAACTAATACTTACCAGCTACTCATTATTGTATTTTGAAACAAAAACCCATTAGAGTGTCATTTGGTTGTAATGAATCACTAGTTGAGCTGGCCATAGCCAATTCAAGGAATTAAGAGGTATGATACATGAATTGGTTGTTACAGCAAGGAAAGAATCTTTTTTCCTCTTCATCTTGTGAAGAGCTCCTATGGATTAGAAAAATCAGCCAATATCTGTAAGAACCCAAAATAAACCTGATTACTTCAATCCCATTTTACTGAGCATCACAGTTTTCTCCAGTGACAGACCATATATTCAGAATGGATGTTCTACCTCAGCAATCATCAGAGATAATGAAAAAGAAACTCACTTTGATGGTCTTTTTTTCCCATACAGTCACACTCAAGCAAGTCATGGGTAACACAGCTGGAATCTTCATGAAGAGTAAAGAGATCTCTAAGTTCCTCTATAGAAAAATGGATGTGTTCAGATGTCTTGGAAAGGTCTACAACTGCCCCAGAAAGGTCTTGTTTGCTGATCTGTCTTTGATATATCTTTTCTTCTATTGAGCCTGTACTGGGGGAAAAAAAATAGATTAGCTGGGATAATTTTTAACTAGTATTCTCAACAAGAAAAGTCAAATCCATTTCTTTATGATTATCATAGAATTGTCAGAGTTGGAAGGGACCTCTAGAGATACATCCAGTCCAACTCCTCTGCTGAAGCAGGATTGCCCAGAGCACATCACTCAGGACTGCATCCAGGTGGGGCTTGAAGATCTCCAGAGAAGGGGACTCCACGATCTCCCTGGGCAGCCTGTTCCAGGGCTCTGGGACCCTCAGCCTAAAGCATTTTTTTCTCATATTTGAATGGAACTTCCCATGTTCCATCTTGTGCCTATTGTCCCTTGTCCTGTCACTGGGAACCACTGAAAACAGTCCAGCTCCGTCGTCCTTTAACTCACCCTTTAGATCCTTGTAAGCATAATATTCATAGGAAATGCTAAACCACTGTTTTTCATTATTAAAGCAAAACCAAAGCAAAGCTAAATGAATTAATGTGATGTTTCCACTTTAACTGAGTTCAGAACAAACTATATTTTTTTAAAGAGCAAAATATTCCCAAAACCACTCTCTCCCTTTCTTTTACTGACCAAATTTCAATAGCTTCAATGTTTGAGCCCCACCTCTGACCTGTGGTTAGCAGTCTGTAGATATGTACAGTGTGTTTCTGACCATCTCTCCACACTCTGGCCATTGCCTGAAGAAATCAAAAAGATGAAGAGCATTAACAGCCTACTATGCAACAGTTTTTCAACTGAAACTTGTAGCCTCTGCCTATCAAGCTACCAGTTCTGCATCAGAAAGATCTTGCCCAAAGAAAGCATTCCTCAGTAACTGTCTTTGGCTGTTTTTACAAAAGTTTTCTGCCATTAACTGTAAATAATTTTGAAAACATAATTTACTTTCTGTCATTTCTGCTCCCCTTTCTTTCTCTGTGATATAGTAAGAAGGTAGGTGGTTGGCCTCTTTCCAGAAAGGCAGGAAATATTTGTTTTCCAAGCATTAGCAGCTCTTTTCAGGAATAATCATCATTCTCTGTTATCTCCAAGCATTTTTTGCCACAACACAGCTTTAAAAACACAGCTTTAAAAATGACATTGGAATTTTGTTTAAAATTGTAAAATTAGTGTTTCACACACCTTTTAATTCTTAAACAAACAAAATGTAACTGAGTACTGTTCTATGATTTTTGTAAAACATGCAAGGGTTACACGTACATATTGGGTACAAGTACCCACAACATGGCTCGTGGTCTTTGGCAACCTGTAGCAATTTTGACTCATTTAGCAGACTGTATTTCAAGAAACAAGACAAGTGACCACATGAGGGTACTAATTCACACTTGGAATGGGAGCAGGGCCAAGAATGAGATTTTATTTCAGGTATTAAGCACACAGTGTTACTGTACAACAAAAAGTTTCTTACTGCGTTGATAAAAAAAATTTTTAAAATTGTTATTGTTCAGGACTATTTTAACTGAACACTCCTGCCAACTAACTAATCCCTTGAGTCCAACAGTGCTGTTACAAGAATAGCACAGCGCTGGCTTTGTTTTCTTTCTTTTACCATCACTGCCACATGATTTGCTTATTCTCTTAATTCCGATCAGAACCTTTCCCTTTTTCTCAGGTATTGCAAATTGACAGCAGCACTTGTTATGCACTCTAATCATAATTTTGTTTTCTTTTCAGAAACACAGCTTTGAGAGATTTCAGTTGTTCAGCTTCAGTAAGTAAGTTTTCATTAAAATAAATTACTTAGGGTTATAATATGGTGTGATTTATACTGTTTGCCTAGCTTAACTTAGCTGAAATAGCTAGACTTGCTGAAGCCTTTAGGCCACAATAGAGTTAATTTTATTAGTAATTTTCCTAGTAGCTGGTACAGCGCTATGTTAAGGCTTTTAGTATGAGGGAAACGTCAATAATACACTGATATTTTGGTAGTGTTTTTTCCTGAGTCCTGGCCTTCCCAGTTTCCCATGTTCAGCCAGCGAGCACAGGTGCACAAGAAGCGTAAACCAGAAGATAAGGAGACTGCAACCATCAGCAGAGACTGTAAATCAACAAGATAAGAGCAGTCAATGGCTGGCCTGTCTGCCTGGACAGAAAAAAAGACTCCAACGAGGTGTTAGAAGAGCTCAGACCAAAAGTCATCATTGGGCTTATACAGATCACTGGGGTATAATTGCCCAGGGATGTCTTTGTTTGAGGTCCCTCTCTGGAGGCACCCAGGTAGCTGACCCTCCTGCTGCACACTTCAATTACAGAATCACAGAATCACCTAGGTTGGAAGGGACCTTTTAAGATCATCTAGTTCAACCAATGAAAAAAAACAAACCCAAAAAAACCCCCAAGTAATAAAAAATAATAAAAACCACAAACAAACAAAAAACCCCACACCACACCCTCAAAAAACCACCAATCCAACACTAATCCATATCCCTGAGCTCCATGTCAACTCGTCTCTTGAACACCTCCCTGGGCAGCCCATTCCAAGGCCTGACAACCCTTTCAGTAAAGGAATATTTCCTAATATCTAACCTGAACCTCCCCCGGTGCAACTTGAAGCCATTACCCCTTGTCCCATCATCTGTGACCTGGCAGAAGAGACTGACCCCCCCCTCTCTACAGCCTCCTCTCAGGCAGTTGTAGAGAGTGATAAGGTCTCCCCTCAGTCTCCTCTTCCCCAGACTGAACACCCGCAGCTCCCTCAGCCTCTCCTCATCAGGCTTG
>JAOWAV010000012.1:124773389-124802523 GCA_028571045.1 Scolopax bukidnonensis
GGCTTGGTTGAACTTCATGTGATTTGCACGAGCCCACCTCTCCAGCCTGTCCAGGTCCCTCTGGATGGCATCCCTTCCCTTCAGCGTGTTGACCACACCACCGAGTTTGGTGTCATTGGCAAACTTGCTGAGGGTGCACTCTACCTCCAACACAGATGTTGAACAGCACTGGTCCCAGTACGGACCCCAGAGGAAAACCACTTGTCTGTTTCAATGTGAATTATTCAGAGTTCTGAATTAATCTAAAACTTTATCATGATTAATGAGCTACTCTCCTACTAAACAGATTGCACATCTAATTGTTTTGACAAAGGTATTTAAAAAGTCAAGTTCTAAATTTACATACATACGATAGCTTTTTCCTTTACCCCAACCTAGTACTATTAGCATAGCTAAATTTTAAAAGTAGCTACAAATACTAACCAGTAAGGATAATTCTCTTCTCACAAGACAGACTCATGAGGGCTGTAGTTGTCTTAATAGAACTATTTTTCAAACGATGTCCTTCATCACAGATTAGGAGGTTAAATTCTATAGCCTGAATTCGATCCAAAGATCGCAGTAGCATCTCGTAACTGATTATAAGAACTGAATAAAGTGGAGAATTGCTGAATTCTTCTACTTTGTGGTCCTGCAGGTGTAAAGGAAAAAGATATCATACAACTATTCTTTTAGAGATCACTCATCATATTCCTTAAACAGGCAATGTCTACAGATTTTTTTTTTCTAGCACAATACAAGGCATTTACTGTCTCCTCCGTGAGTTTGGATTATTGATTCTTTCCTAATTTGCAAAGGAAACATGGGTTCTGATGCCACAATTTAGAGTTTTACCATCTCATTAAAAGAAAAATTATTATTCTTTTAGGCCTTCAAATCCTCTGAGACATATTACCGTCAAGGTGAAAAGCACAGGCTCCCTCTAAGAGCTTCCAAGTCCTGGTATTTAGGTAAGCTTCAAATTAAAGCCAAGATAACAAAGAGGAATAAGTAGTTGCCTGGACATTCACTCTGGGGGTGACATCCCTTCTGCAGGGTGAAGCAATGTGGTCCAGTAGGAAGTCACCGTATTCTACCAAAATTCCTCTTGTAGTTTTGAATTGTATATGATAATAACTTTGTCCCAAGCCCTTAATGCTGGGGAACAGGCAAGGGGACTCAGAAAATACACCGCAGAAAACACACCTGCTTACCAGTGAATAAATGCAATTGACTTCTAAAGCCTGGTCAAAAAATGGCTGTGAGCCCCTCTACCCTTAGACACCTTTCAAACCCTCTTCCTTCAGTAGACATCAAGGTTTTTGATGTCTATTAAAGGAAAGAGACACACTAAGTAAAAATTCACTGCAACGCGACAGGGAGCTTCTCCCAAAAAAAGTTTCCTAGAAACAGTCATATTTCTGTACAGACTTGTGAATGTTGAAGGTTTGCTTACCTGTCTTGCACCTCTGTAAAAAATGGAAAAACCTACTGTGGGCACGTCCCTCACCCCCTCACCTTCCCATTTAACTCCAGGTGCTAATTCTCCGCATGTTCCTTTCTATTTCCTAATGGTGCTCACTAACTAAGCAGGCTTCGGGCCCAGCTGACAAGCTGAAGAATCTCTTTAATTGCAAAAACAAATCAAGCTAGAGCCTCAGAAGGTATTTTTATTTCCAAACAAGATCAGCTGCCAAACACAGACAACTAAGTCTGGAGCCAGATGGTGTAAATCACTGTAAAAGCAGCACCACTTAATTATTATAACCTTCAGAACCTCCTAGCAGGTGATTCAGAGGAATCTATGGGCCAAATCTGGCACATTAATCACACAAAGTACCTTGTGGTAGATCAGTCCCCACGTGCTGCCCAGCAACCCATGGGAGCAAGCAAGGAGGAGTGAGGAGCAGGTGACAAGGGCATGCACCACTTTTCCCAAGTCTTTAGACAGGACCTGAACATTCCTGGGGGTTTCTGGACTGTAGTTAACTGCCTGTTTCCTGGACAGTATTTGTACTGCCAGTTTCAAAATAGGAGCATAAAATTCCCCAACAGAGGCAGAGAGGAGCCCTGCAGGCAACATCCAAGGTTGTCCTTGCCCAGTGCTCAGGCTCCACATTGGAGCCCTGAAGACACATGCAATGTCCCTCTGACCTTCTCTTGGGATGGCCAAGCATCAGAAGATGCCCAGGGTTCAGAAATCACTTTGTTTTCCTACAGTTTCTGGGTGAGAGCAGAGACTACGAGGAAAATGGTGGGGGAACTGCCTCCAGCATCCCTCCCCTGGTAAATCATCAACTCTTCCACACTGTTTGAACCCCTTTAAAGAAAGCAGGAGAGTCCTGGCATATTATAAGCCCCCGGCAGCCAAATCTAATACATTCACTGCTGTACATAATAACAGCAGTGGATGATGGACTGAAAATTAAAATAAATTTACAAGCTAATTTCGAGTAATTAATTTATCCTCTTAACTAGCTGCAAGATATGTACGTATTATAGCCTCCATTTTCACAATTACCCAAAGTGACTTGACAGGTTTAAATGAGTTGCCCGGAGCCACATATGGAGCAATTGTCAATCAGCATAAGAGCTCCATAATGTCTCAGACTTACTCTTTGAACAGACCCCTTCCAAATCCAATGTAGCCGGTGAAGTGTAAATTTAAAAAGTGCTGAATCATGAAGCAATGGAAAGATTGAATTAATTAATTCTCCAGATTTTTGGACTTAAAAGTCAAACCAAAGCAACCCCAGTAGGAGTGGTGCTCTGCAAACAGATAAAGGAGTTATTTGAGTCTCAAACGCCAATAACATGGATTAACGAGAACCTAAAAATGATCTTTGTATGGACACTTTCATTTTAAAAGCAATGTCCTCTACATGATATTTGCATTTTAACAGAAGTGAACTGTAATCATATTTTAAAAGCAGGTAATGTCCTGGTTTTTGAAGAGTCTGTTACTGAAGGGTTAGGATCAGTTTTCATGGTGTTTCAGCGTCAAAGTGAGGAAAAAATGCCTAACACATTTTTAAAAGTCTGCCAGGTTTTTGACTGTATTCCTTACAGGCAAGAACAGAAAAAACTTTTGAGACAAGCTCTTCCTTTTAAGTTATACCAGAGAAATAACAGTATGGTAATTGCTGTTTTTCCAGAGAAGATAGACAGTAAATTATTTTGAAATACCTCATTATACCCCAGGCAAGTCATATTGTGTCTTCCTTTTGCATGACAATGTATTCTTTCCTATTTGGGAACACAATCTTAACAGCTGCTGGGTGTCCTCAATCCAAATGGCTCCAACGAGATGAGTAAGAATATTAAAGTCATTTAAATTAAAGGAAAATGAAAGCTACTATCATTTTGGGTCATAGTAACTGTCAGCAAATTCAAGTTTTATCCTCCAAGATTATTCATAAAAACTGCAAGAAAACCTTCAATTATTTCTAACTACCTTTTCAGGTGAAAATGTTGCCATGTTATCTTTTGCCTTGTATCCATTGCTTTTAGAAACTTCTATATTTCTCATGCTAACCTATACTACATTATAGTTCCTGACAAGTCAGTTTGCTTCATTTCCACACCTTGAAACAAGTTACTACGAAAAGCAACTGATGCAAAGAGCACCTATTATGTGTGGATTGTCCTCAGTGGAAGATGAGTAGGTTCAAGGGTTTGACAATAGTGAGTGGAATTCAAAGAAATAATTGTTGCTACGAAATCTTGTATGGTCTACAAAAGAGTTTAAAAACAGTTTGAAAATTTCCATTTCATCTGAAATATTCCCTCTTCCATACAGACAATAAAGATAATGCAAGAAACTAAAAGCAAATCTGGTTCATGTAAGAATTAGGTCATCTTTAGAATGAAGTACTATTTGTTTCTTCACTCTATTCATATGGAACTATTAGATTAAAAAATAACTTTGGAAAATAAATACATTTATCTTAATTTTGCAAGCATCAATGCAGACACTATAAGTTCTCCAATTCCTCCCACTGGTGCAATTCAAATAGCAAGGAAAAAGAAAGAGTACAACAAATTGCTGAATGTACATATAGAAACCACAGTTTGCTAAACAACTTCTCTTTCTTTTGTCTTCTGAATGCCCACTCCATATGGACATGGGGACCAGAAGTCCCACAAAAAGAAATACTGGGCGGTTAATTATAAAAAGCAGAGCTTGAATTGAAAGCTTCAGAAGCGTTAATGAAGCATGAGCAAGTCTCCTGCTCGCAGCTTCATGATTGCCAATCCTGAGAGGAACCAACCCTCCGACTGAGATAGTGAGCCATGCTTAACCAGAAAATTTACATGGCCAGAAAACCTTACTGGACAACCAGGGTGAGACATAGCTCTCCTTCAGAGAAGGCCCTCGGTCAGTCACGCTTCAGCCTCACTCCTTGAACTGTCCTCTCTTTTACTTGGCCAGATGCTCTCCTGTCTGATGTGGTCAATAAAGGTTGCTGAAGCACAGAGTCTGTGCTAGGACCTTTTGTCTTTGCAGTGAAGGATGGAGTTTTGTATTTCCAAAACAACGGGAAGAACCCAAAGAGTTTAAAAGATAAATACTTTGTCAGCACATGGGATTCATCCAGGCCCTAAAGGAACTGGAGAGTGTCACTACCAGCAGGAACAGCCCCACCATGGGAGGGACAGGGATGAGCACCATCCTGCTGCTTTATTAAGATTTGTACTTCTCTCCATTCTTCTAGAGATGAGAGATACTTGCATTATCTAACACTGAGCCTCTAGGCTTGGTAACTCATGAGACTAAATCATCCCCACAAAAACCTAATTCTTGACAGCGACAGTAAAGGGAATAAGCTTCTGAAGTAACAGAACCTGAAACAGACAGCCAAAATAAAGAGGAAAAAGTTTCCAGTACAGAACAAGAGGAACTACCAGAGAAACAGAGTACAAGTCAGTCAAGGCAGATGCTCTGGTACGTAAAGCAGGGAAGATGTGTGCTTTGACAGACAACAGAAAGCTCCTTAAACCAAAGAGGCACAAGGAGGAGTGTGTCACTTTTTACATCTGCAAAGGTGAAGCCTGAGGAAAGATAAAGACAGACAGCTAAAGAAAGAAAAGCTACACAGGCAAGTGAGTTTGAGTTATGACCTGCTTACTGACAGCTAAATGCCCACACGGACAATTACTTGAAGGAGAAATAAAGTATTACAAATAAATAATAACAAAGAATTACTAACTTTGTTTACTAGCTAAAAAAAAAAAAGGGGGGGAGGCAGGGGAAAAGAAGTCCTATATTCTGAGCCAAATATGACTTAGTCCCCTTTTAGAAATAAATCTTACCTGATCGACTGTAAAGACTTTGATCCTTTCGCTTCCCAACCATTTCTGAAATTCTTTTTTCCAGTTTTTTACCAGACTCCCCGGGGTGACAATTAGTGCTCGCTTTAGTACAGGTTTGCATCCATAGAGCCCTTGACGCAGAAGAGTCCAGACGAGCGCGATGCACTGCAATGTTTTTCCTAAGCCCATTTCATCAGCAAGAATAGCTCCAAATCTGCCACTCACTCTGTAAGATAGAATTAGGCTGTGGTAATATTTAAAAAGACATAATTATTTACAACTTGTTTAGGGAATTGCTTCTTGTGACTGTTTTTTGAAGTACAAAAGAACTTACTTATTATGCTCTACTGCAGGTTTTCATTCAGTTACGCCCGAAGACCTTAGAGTAAAATTCCTCATTTTCTAGATTAATGCATTAGTCTTTTAAACCCAAACAGCTTAAATCTTCTCTTAGAATCAGAATTATTATCTAATATTTATAAACTTGTATATAACATCAGGAATCTTGAGAAAATAGACAGTCTTTAAGGACTTGAGAAAATACTTTTGAAAATCATTTTTTCAACATGTTGGTACAACAGTTTCTTTATTCTAAAGGCCTGAATTACAAATTATATGAATAATTAGGAATTATATGATTTATAAATAAAAATAGTTTTAGCATGGGTTTTAAACCATTTTAAACCTATTTAAAAATACGTTTAGCAGTGTGTTTTAGCATGGGTTAGATTGTATCCGTGTTTGTAAGAGTTGGTATTTGCAGTAGAACTGACAGGCCTTTTGGTGCACTGACTTCTCATCACGTCTAGGAAAGTCACAGTTCAAATCTTCCCATTCCAACTGTCTAATTTTAAACACGGGCACGAAAATATTACAGGTATTGAAAGCCAAAAGGATAATTACTGTCTTACCTCATTCCCATTACACACTCGTATAGAAATATAATTCCTTCTTTCTGATGCGGTCGGAGGTTATTTGCAATGTATGGATCCACAACAACATCCACCACCGGTAAACCAGCCTTATTGAATGTCCACTGATGGCTTGCATTTGGTCTTGGCATAACCAGAGAGTCTTGAAGTTCAAAACATATTCAAGTATTGTGTCATTTTCAGTCTGACAGCAAATAGGTGTTATTTCTCTAACTCAGGTACAGAATAAACTCAATTATCTACTGACTGCTAAAAATACTGTTTAAAACACTGACCATTCTCAGACAGAAAATGCATTTACTAACAAAGCATCTAAATAGCCTTCTAAATAGAAAATCCTTCTACAGAGGTCTCCCAAATAGCTTGTACTTTTCTCAAAGGTAAAGGTGACAAACTGAGAAATCTAAGAATTTATTTTTTTTCATGATGAGGTGAAACTGCCTCTCTAATAAACGTTGCACGATGACTTTGAATGCATAGAGTTAAATCATAAATTCTAAAAGGCTTCTGAAAGGAATGTATAAGAAAAAAAACATAAACAATGACCTGCATAAAGTCTAGACACTACATTTCAAGGGGATATTCTTGTAGCTGCCCAGAAAGACTTCTCTGCCTGAGATACTGAGATAAAAAGACAACAATTTGTGTAAAAAAAAAAATAGGGAAGGACCAAGAGTGAGCTGACAAAGGCTGCCACAGTGCATGAATAAAAGAAGTTGAATAAAAGAAGTTGACAGGTTTGAAGACATACAGAGGCAAAGAGAGCACGAAGTCCTGGGCTACAGCTGAGTAACAGTTTTTCTTGCCATAATTTGTTTGCAAACTCTAACATCATCATTTTGCTGGACAACATCCATACTGGGTTGCTTATATTGATGCTACACGTCTGAAAAGTTGTACTGTCAGAGGAGAGAATGAGAAAGCAATTTATAGCTGCTGGTATTTTTATGTCACTAGAGTAAATCTATATTGATAATTTATTCATGAGAATAGGTTGGTTGAAGGCTCACACCATTCAGGGAGATTTTGTTTCTTACTGACAAGGGGCTGAGTTCTGATGGATTACATCAGAACATTACAGTGTGTATATATATATGAGCCAGTGGTGACAAGAAGATAACTTTTCTGACAATTTTGCAGCCTCAGAGATGGGGAAGAAATAAGACTTGCAGGAGCAATGGACTAAAAGCTTAGAAAGACAAGGCTTTACATCTTTGTCATTGTGCTCTGTTCTTATGAGCACGGGGATAAATGGCTTTCCATTTTGAAGAAACTGTATTTTAATCAGCTATAGTCGTAGACCTGAACATGAAAACCTCTGAATGCTCCAATATAAAGGTGCTGGTCTTGTAAAATATCTCCATTACTTCTGAAAGAGGTTATGCAAGAAGGAGGAAAGTAAACTATGTGATTCTCCCGTGTGAGCAACTCTTAAATGACTGAGTCCAACCTATTGATGTGTTGAGGCCTCTCCACGTGAGGAGGGCTTGTCCTCTAGCTTTGTTGCCCTTCTCTGGACATGCTCCAGCACCTCAATGTCTTTCTTGTAGTGAGGAGCCCAAAACTGGACACAGTATTCAAGATGGGGCCTCACTAGTGCCAGGTTCAGGGGGACGATTACTTCCCTAGTCCTGCTGGCCACACTATTTCTGATACAGGCCAGGATGTTGTTGGCCTTCTTGGCCACCTGGGCACACTGTTGGCTCAATATTCAGCTGGTTGTTGACCAACATCTGCAGCTCCCTTTCCGCCAGGCAGCTCTCCAGTCACTCTACCCCAAGCCTATAGCACTGCATGGGATTGTTGTGACCCAAGTGCAGGACCTAGCACTTGGCCTTGTTGAACCTCATCCCATTGGTCTCAGCCCATTGATCCCACCTGTCTAGATCCCTCTGCAGAGCCTTCCTACCCTCAAGCAGATCAACACTACCGCCCAACTTGGTGTCATCTGCAAACTTACTGAGGGTGCACTCGATCCCCTCATCCAGATCATTGATAAAGGTAATAAACAAAACTGGCCTCAGCACTGAGCCCTGAGGAACACCACGTGTGACCAGCTGCCAACTGGATTTCACTCCATTCACCACACTCTTTGGATCCAGCCATCCAGCCATTTTTTTGCCCAGCAAAGCATACACCCATCCATTTCTCCAGGAGAATGAGGTGGGAAACTGTGTGAAAGGCTTTACTAACGTCCACATAAAAAACATCCACAGCCTGTCCCACATCCACTAAGCAGCTCCCCTTGTCATAGAAGGAGATCAGGTTAGTCAAGCAGGACCTGCCTTTCATAAACCCATGCTGAATGGGCCTGATAGCCTGGTTGTCCTGTACATGCCACATGATAGCACTGAAAATGGTCTGTTCCATAACCTTCTCCAGCACCAAGGTCAGGCTCTCAGGCCTAGTTCCTTTGATTCCCCTTCCAGCCCTTCTCGTAGATGGCTGTCACATTGGCTAACCTCCAGTCAACTGGGATCTCCACAGTTTGCCAGGACTGCTGATAAGGGATGGAAAGTGACTTGGTGAACACCTCTGCCAGCTCCTTTAGTCCCCTTGGGTGGATCCCATCTGGCCCCATAGACCTGTGTGTGTCTAAGCCGTGTAGCAGGTCACTCACCATTTCCCCTTAGATTATGGGAGCTTCATTCTGCTTCCCATCCCTGTCTTACAACTCAGGGGGCTGGGCACCCAGAGAACAACCAGTCTTGCTATTAAAGACTGAGGCAAAGAAGGCATTAAGTACTTCAGCCTTTTCCTCATCTTTTGTCACTAAGTTTCCCCCACATGAATATAGAATAGAAATTCTCCTTAACCCTCCTTTTCTATTTATAGAAACATTTTTTTATTGTCTTTTACAATTTCTATGCAATTTGTGAATTCTTCAGCACATGGTACTGTGCTGTATAATCCAAAACTTTTATTCCAAAACGTATCTGGTTGAGTTTGGGAAGTGTAGTTACACTTGCTGGCTGTGAAGGACCAGGCATGGTCAGAAGCAATTCTTCAAATCTGTTTTAACCTTCCTGTTACTGATCTTCCACCGGAATTACTGTGCTGCCATGTCATGTCAGTACTTCACTGACCCCACTGGGAAGCTGGAACTCATCTAGAACTTTTAGCGTGTGTCAGACTGTTTCTCTGATCAATACACTCATTTTTCTTGGCAAAGTCCTCAGAAACCACTCTAACTTGTCTCTACAGCCATCGGTAAAAACTACAAGAAACTTTATGCTGTGCAGAGCATTTCACTCATTAGAAACGCACAAGATAAAATCCTAACAAGATATTGATAGAAACACTAGTACTGTGTGTCAGAAACACTGTAGTAATACATTGTGGAAAAAGAAAAATTTTGGTTACAAAAAGTTACAACTTTTTTAGAGAGCCAGAGGACACTCAAAGAAACTTAAAAATCTGAATCTTACTTGAAGCATTTGGATCGTGGCGAGGTTTGTAGCTTTGAGGATCTTTGAGGACGTTCTCTTTAGTATTGGATTGAGAGACACTTTTAAATGGTTTACAGAATGGTTTCATATTAGTTTGAGATAAAGCAGTTGTGACTGTGTCATGAGTCCCTATTCCAGCCTGAAAACACCTGCCACTATTGAAGTCATCTGCTGAAATTACACCCATCACTTCAATTTCTTTTCCTCCAATCATCAGTGTTTGGCCTTCATCAAGACTGTCTAGCTCTTGAGACTTATATCCAGTACCTAAAAGAATATAAAAAATTAGCAATTAGGACAACACAGCAAATACTACTTCCTTAACATCAGTATTCATCTACAAGAAGGAAAACAAAAACTCTCAACAGGTTTTTGATTCGTAAGCATTTCAATTGTTATGAACTCATGAAGCTACTTAACAAAGCTCGATAGTTCAGTGCTGATAATCAGAATTAGACAGCAGAATATGTAAGCAAACATTCTATCACAACCATCTTCCACAATCAGTTCTACTGAACGTCAAACACCCATTTAAGGGAATTTACGAAAAACAGCCCCATAGCATGAGATCTAGCAGCTTGCCTTAGTTTTAAACTTGCTCAAAACTGAGCAAGACAAAATAGTCTGGCCAAAAGGGAAAGGTATTTTCTTCTCCTCCTCTAAATGCACGCAAAAAGCACACAGCAAACTTTGCTTGGTTCTTGAAAGGAGAACACTTGCTTTCAGGAAAGGGCTGAAGATGAATTCTTGTGCATCTAAACCAGATGGTTATGACATCTCCTTTGCCCTGCATTTTTGGTTTCTCTTATTACCTCTACAGAGCTTCAAGCTGAACATTCAGAATACTGGTGTATCCCTGTGGAGGATCTTTTGGATTCCAGTCTGAAGAGTTTAAGACAGGATGGCCTTTAAGGGCAAATGGGAAGTTAGGAAAGGCAAAAAGCCAACCTACAAAGCTCAAACGTTTATGCAGCTGCCAGAAATAACTGTTTCTATAACATACATCAAATTACAAGACTTCCTAAATTCTTGTAATACATTATTAAGGAATTAGGGTATTTGCAGGGGAAAAAAGCTTGCCTCAAAAACAAGCTTCAGCCTGTACTGCTCTTAGATTCCCATGTCCCTTCTTAGATCCAGCCCTGGTATGTTTAAGTCAAAAAAAAAAAAAAATCATCCTTCGTTCTTTTCTCCCCCTTTAAAAATAAAAATCCTGGATGCTTATTCATATTCACTGTAAACTTCCCAGTATTAAATGCAGCCTTGGAGGTAAGCACCACTACCGGGCCTTTCCTTCTCACTCAGTGGGCTTGGAAAATAATTGCAGAAATTTAAAACTTACTGTGTCTTAATTGGTCGATTTATGATTTTCTTTTAAACGACGAGCATTGAAAGCAACTCTGAACGGGCAATGACACTGGTATCATTGTGCTCCCTGACACAGCAAAAAAGACTTTTACCAGCAAAAATCAGAATATTCATTTTTCTATTGTGTTTTCTGCTAATTCAAGAAGACAGGACTTGAGGAAAAAAAAAAAAAACAACACAAAACACACAAGAACAACAGGGTGGTGGCTGATGCATTCCAGGCATTACTCTCTTTCTCTCTGCCTCTTTCAAAAACAAGCAAGTCTGTACATATATTGCTTCGCTATAAATAAATTCTAATTAACTTCTAAGTCACAGACTGATTTGCAAATCAAAATTGCCTGGTCCTAACAAGGCTCACAATGTCATGATTGTAACAAAGGAGCAGAGAAGCCACGTCAGCCCTAAAATTAATCAAATTATGTTTTGTAGCAACATTGTTCAATCCTACTCCCTTACAAAATATCTTTGGCTCAGTTAGCAAAGTTAATTCTTGCTTTGCTTTCAGTAAAAAATTACTGCTTCAAATTGACTGCAGCCTATAGTTTGCAAGTCTTATTTTTAACTCTGATATCAACCCAAACTGTGTCTTACAGGAGCAGCTGCTGCTAAAACTACAAGACTAAAAATTGCCACACAGTTGACTTTGGCTGGGCTGGAAAACGTTGCTGTTTGCTTGTCTTTCTGACAAAGATAATATTTTTAGCTGTTTGACTGGCTGAAAAATACAGATCCAACCTGTGACATTCCTGGTCGACATACTACTGACTGGAATATTGACAAGAAACTGAACTGTGCAGCTTCCCCTGATTCTAACACCTTCTCCATACGTGAGCAACCCAAATCAACTACTCATCCCTCATGTGGCATCTCTGCTGAATTTGTACAGCCGTTCATTTCCAGCTCCTCTCCTTGGACCAGCATTTGCTGTTTCTGTGAATAACGTTATTCAGCCTGCCCCAGCCTCCCCCATGCATCTGCCTTATATCTAAGAAATATAAAGCTTTCTTTCCGTCTCCTTCTCACCCCCAAAACCTACTGTTTTTTCATCCTGTGGTTGACATGGAGGTCTCCATGTTTTCTGAAGAGCTGTGTTTCTGTTATGCAATGCACAATCATTTTAAACCAGTTGTTCACTTACACAAGTATGCAAATCTACAGTACCTCTTCCAATGTCTTTGCCTTCCATATCTTTTAATATTACTGACTTTCCTTTTGTAATGAGAACAGCATCGCCTTCCCACTTCTTGTGCTTTTTCTTTGATGCCTTACACCACACAACACTGAAATATTTCACAAGGCAGTCAGGTTCTTCCTGAGCTGCTGCTTCCTTCCCTGTCCCTGATGTTGGCAAATACACTGCATCTAAAAGGGAAATAAAATAACAAAGAACATCTCAGTTTCTCTTGATGAATTGTACAGTCATTTGCATTTCAAACAAATCAAGGACAATCTATGCATTCATCTGACATAAACAAAGTGGTGTGTTTCCTGTCCTGGGCTGCTTATGGTAGATTTGGACCAAGACAGAACGGCACACAAGGACTCATCCTGAAATAGGAACCATTAATCTGTTTTTGGAAAGTATGTGCTTTCAGGCAAAACACATTGCTTGGTACATTACTAAGCGAGCTCCTGATTTGACATACAAGATTATGAGAGTGGAAAAAGAATAAAAGGTAAGGCTGGGGGGAAAAAAACAGAACAAAACAAAACAAAAACCAAAACCAAACAAACACAAAAGGGAAACAAGCAGAGGAGAAAATGAAAAGAGGATCCTGGTGAGACAACGTTCTGGAAGCAAGGACAGGAACTCAGGAAAGGGAGCAAAGGACCAGGACCAGTAACCAGGCCAGAGGCCAAACATATTGGTACTAAATGGCAGAATAACCATAACTGTAATAATGTAAAAGATTTCTGAAGTGTGCAAATCTTGAAACAGACCATCTCTCGAGTTTGCAGCAATTCAGATGTTGTTATTAGACTGATTTGCATTTGTCAGCACTTACCTAATTACGAGTGTCATGGATGTAAATATTAATAGGAAACATTTAGGTCAATAAGGCTCAAAAATCATAATAGAACAGGCAGCAGTTGATTACAATATTGATTAAGAATAAATGCATGCTTTCAAGAGTTAGCAATCTGACATAAGTAATGGTAGATAAGTCCTCAGCATTACCTCCAGGAATATCTGCAGCATTCCTTCTCGCACATGCACAGCTTCAAAGGGAGAATCAGACTAATTTTCATTAAAATACCCTTGCAGGCTGGTTAAAGGCTTAAATCAGTTTGCTCCTTTGATTCCATCTGGGACTCAATGCTATACAAACGTGTTACAAGAAAATGCTTATGCCACAGACTAACCTTTCCAAAATTTCCAAGTGTGCTGGTATTTAAAGAAGCGGCAAGAGGAAACTCTTGCTTACAATAATGGTCCAATAAAGAGGCAACTTTATCACTTCTACATCAAGTCCACATATTCTTAAAACTGTGAAAGACTCCTAAATTACACGCCCAAAACGAGTGCGATTTTTCAGACCAGGTGTTATGGAAATGAAAAATGCTATATATCAAATAGAATTTTCTTCCCAAAGCTCTCTGGAAGTTTTATTGTCTGTACAGAACTCTATGCTAACACAGTGCCTAACGTAGACAGGATGGAGGTTTCTTCAGAGCATTAGCCAACATCTGTAGTGTTTCATGTGAGAGATGCCCCCAGTCTCCAAGGGGTAACAGAGCAGTTACTGAACAGCCCACAAGGAGGAGAAAACAGAACAGAGCATCTCTTTTTGAGAAGTAGCGGATTCTTTGTAGATGAAACCTGGGGACTGAGCCAGAAAGCCAGAAAAAAAGTTTTTGCAAAAAGGTACAAGAGCTCTGTTGGATCTTCAGTAACCACAAGCGATAAGATTTGGAGGAGATCAGGTGGAGGGGGGAAGAGAGAAAACCCATACATTGCTAAAAATAGAATAGGCTAATTTAATTCTATATTGTTTCTGTCAACTGATTCAACAGGATAAATAAAAGGTTGTTTTCTCTGTGCTTTTCAAACTGATTTTCTCAGTTTAATCAGCAACTTCTTTCCTCATATAAAGTTTTTAAGTAACTGTTACTGAGAGAACTGGAGATGGCATCGCAGAACCTTCTTCTTTCTTGAAGGATGGCTATCCTAAACAAATGACCATCTCTTTGTCTTCTCCACTGACTTCCCACATCAATTTGGTGACCCCTGGAGATCTGTTTTATGGTCATTGCTCTTTTACTCAGGGAGTTCTGCGTGGTATTATCTAAATGACCGGTAAATTAACTTTCAGGTCAATGACAGTTCTTCAAACTCTTCATTTAAAATAATAAGAAACCAAATAATTTAGCAACAGAAACTGCTAGTATTTAATAGTGACTTTTGGTGAAAAGGATTTCTAATGCAACACGCTCCCAGTGAGAAGCAAACTGGGTACCAATATTCCATATAGTAGTACCAAGTTCCTATGGGAAACTGGAAAATAACAGCCTCTGCAATGCTCAGATTTCTTCCCTCAATTTGTCTTCTGAATTATTACAATTTCTGTTAATAAAAATATCCAATAATGATCTGTTTCTACACTACATAATATATTCTCCTTTTACCTTTAACTACAGTAGATTTTCAGAGAAAAGCGCTAAGGTATCCATTTCGTTTAAAAATTTAAACTTTTTTATGTAAAAATTATGACATCCTCTCGCAATTATCTTCCACAGAATTTTCTTGAATAGATAACCTAAACGTGTTCGCCAACAATGCTGAGCAGGTACCTGCATTCAACCTTCTTTTTATCTTGTCATTTCTGTTTCTATTCAGCATCACACCTATTTAACTTCAAAAGTTTATTCCAGCGCAATAGCAGACTACCCAAATTAGGTAAATACAGCATCAGGAACTTTGCAGGAACTGAAATGAGACTGATATTGGTAGGTACAGGGACTAAATTCACTAAGTTCAGTGTTTGGTACCCAGAGTAATAGTTTCAACAGTGAAACCCTCGCTGCTCACTGACCGTAGACACGATCTTAAATAGAGCTGGAAGATAAACTGCAACTGTAAATTTTGAGCTTGGCTGTTAATCAGTTTAGATTAAAAATAATAAGTAACAGGAACTATGTGTACACCCCAGGGAAAGATCGGGAAATTGTGCCCACTCATTTCTCTCCCAAATAGCAAACTGCCCAGCCTGGTTGCTTTAACCATGAAGAAACTCTAGCAAGTGACTTGTCTTTCCTCCCAGAATAAAGGGCTCGAGAACTTTAAAGACATGGCTAATAAGGCTTTGAAAAGCTTCCACAAAATAAAAGCTTTCTCTCTCACTGGTTGAGAAAGCAAGGGCTTAAGTTTCAAGATATAAACCGTGGCCTGGCTGATAGGAGGAAACGTTTCAGCAGCCTCAGGAAGGTGATGATTTACAGAAAGAGGGACAGGATCCAGGAGAGGGGACGGGGAGCATTCCAATGGCAAACTAGTTTAACCAGTTTCTGATGAGCAGGATTTAGAGAAAACCTATTGATTCAGTGCGTTAGGTTACTCCCAATGCACCAAGAAAGAAAAGCAGCTGCATTATGAAAGTCTACAAAAGGTAACTCAAACACACCTTTCCAGTAGGGCATCCAGTGTAGCTTGCAGCACTGCAAATAGGTGTCACCTTAAGGAGCAGGGCACGCTCCAGTGAGCAGGGCACCAGACACCTCAGCCCCAGGGGTGGTTTAATGGATGGTTGAACCCCATCCCGAGCTCACCTTTCCTTCCCTCTCCCCCCCTCCTGCTTCCCACCCACCAGCTGTAGGCAAGCCAGCTCCATGAATGCCACCAGCAGCTCTGGCCAATACAGGGAAGGGATAGGTGGGAACGAGGAGACTGGGAGGCTGCCCCTATTTTTGTGGCAGCTACTCTTAAGTTGGTAACCACAACAAGGCATTAGCTAATTAATTCAAAACAGTTTGAATAGTGTGCTGAAAATAAGGTCTAAGTCTATAACTGAACAAAGAGGCTGAACAGTAGCTGGCTAAGTGGACACAGTCCATTCTCTGAACTGAAACTGGCAAGGAAGCCTACAGAAATCTAATCCATAATCATGTAATTAATGACTATACCCAACAGCAAGAGACAGCTGAATTCAGGTTGTGTGTATTTCCAAGTTTTGGGGTACTTGAGTTTGTAACCTTAATTTTCTTTTCAAATAAGAACCTTCTATACACAATAATAGAGGCGGTAGATGTAGTTAATTTGAATAAGTAGGAACAATCCTCTCAGCACCTTTTAATGAAACATTTACCTCTTAAGGGTATCAGCTGCAGAGAAAGGAGAATGGAGAAAACATACTTTCAAAATTATAGCTCCACGGCAGAAAACTATTCTCTTCCCAAACCTCCCAACTGTCTAAAAATCCAACTGACTCCAGCTTCTGCTGTAAAAATTTAATGAACTCAGCTGAAAGCTTCTGTCAAGCCCACAGAAACAGACGTGCAAGTCCTATTATCAAAGGGAAAAGGAGGATTCATTGAGGACTCTGAAAGGCTGCAGTGAGCCAAATTCGGCGCAGTGAGCCAAATCAGCTGGGTAAAACATTGGAACCAGTCAAATGCCATCCAAGCTGACTGTTTACTGCACTTCTCTGCGTTGCCATCCACACCAAAAGTTGTTCCCGATTGGTTTGTCAAGTAAAGGCCCTTTTACTTCAAAAAATAAATGCAAAAAGTCATGACAGAAAGCAACATCTACACTTGGGTTCTGGAAATATTGAATATTATTGCAACAAGCGATAGTATAAATGGGACGTAAGTGCAAAAAATCCAAATATTTAAATAAATAAAAAAATCCAAATTACTAAGAAGTAGTTATTAGACTATTTCACAATCACAGGCTAATTGCAGCCATCTGAAATAGCAGCCAATTTCTGAATCAGCTTGTGCAGATATAATTATGCATCCTTTACTCTTTAAATGTTAATGGAAGGTACACAGCTAAGTCCGTATGTGGTACTTTGAAAAGATATAGTTTGATATTTTCTTAAGCTTTTGCTATTATTTCTACTGTTTTATATTAAAAATAAAAACTATATTCCTATTGCTGTACAAAATCTCTGTTCCTAAAATGCAAAGACTTTTAGATCTGTAACAAAGAGCAAGCAGGCTGTTTTAGCACATATTGGAAGAACATTTTAATGCACTGGTTGTGTTTGTTAACGGCCAGCTTTGATTTTCCTGGGTCATCATAAAAAGTCCTTAAAATAAAAATAATCACTAAAACTTATTCCCACTGTCACGTGCATGAAACACAATATATTCTCATCCTAAATTATTTAAACAGGACTGTTTAAAATGTATGACATTACCCTGGAAAGAGGCACACAAAGGATGAGTCACCTTTTTGAGAAGGTTGATGTGTTACTTGCAGAGTGGCTGACGAAATATTTGGAAAGGGAAAAAGTAATCTCTCCAGATCAAGTTACATAACTTTGATGTACATAAATGTAACCCGTTCAGTAGTCCAAGCACAAAAGTAATATTTATGGCCCAAGCACAAAAACCTAGAGCTCTAGTTGCAATTCTTACAAGGAAAGCATCACCGGAGCAGGGAAGATGAGGGAGGAGGGAAGAGGAGGTAAGGGATGCTGACTGTGCTGCCTTGGCTCATTCTGTGTGTAAGAAAATTGAATAACACTGAAATTGTATAGAAATTCTAATGCAAATTAATAAGCTGATTCCATGCAGAGAGCCGGAAATTCAGGATGCTTTTAACAGAGTCTACTTTGTGTCAACCCTGCCTATTTTTGGTCCTGAGCTGACCCTAAGACAAGGAGCATAATAACCATAACGTAAGGAAATGCTGGAAGACATGGAGCTGAGGCAGCTTTCCATCAGCACACGGGGTCCTCTTGCTATTCCCAAGGGATTGCCCTCACCCTTGATGCTGCTTGAAAGCCTCTGCAGCACGTGCAGCTCCTCTCACCGACTTGATCTCACGGGGTGTGTGCACTGACTTACGTACATCCACAGACTCCTCAGAGAAGGATGAGCTTTTTAAAAAGAGCAAACCTGTTTCTAGTGTATTTCATCCGAAAACAAGCTTTAGAGATGCCCACTATATCTTCAGAGCTGAAATAGCTGAAACTATCAGAATGTATTTTGACTTCTGGACTATTGAAATACCATCTTGGAAGATGACTTGGGAATCATGTCTTTTCAAAACTCAACTACAGCAAATCAGCACACAACAAATTTTGTCTAGCAGAAATTATAAAACAAACCACAATGGCTAAATTCCCTAAGCAAATTTAATTCAGCCCTCCCCTGTGTACACACACTGCAATACCCCAAATCACAGAGCTACAGGATGAATTTTCCAGGCCACTGCTGGTCTTGGAACTTTTTGCAGAAGAGCTGGGCCATTCCAGCTGTACAGTCCAAGAACTTTTAAATCCTTACTACCCTGACAGAAGAGAGGTTGTGCTCGAGATCCTCAGTGTCATCAGTCACCCTCTCTGGATCTAAAGAAAGCTGGCAGCAAAAGCAGGAACAATTTCCTTGCTTTTATTCCCAGGGTTCACAGCTGAGAAATCACTGTTCTCCTCTCACCAGTGCAATGTGCCCGGGTTGGACTCTCCTAAGAATTCAACTGGGGACTATATCTGAAATATAACAAACTTGTACCGAAAATGACCGAGTTTCGTGTTTGCCAGGGGCTTAGGAATGAGACAAACTCGAGGGAGATTTTATAGGAATGGCCAAAGATCAGCTCTGTGCAAAATTTCAAGTCCTTTTTCAACAAAAGCACAGAGAAAGTAGAGTACTACAAAGGGAAGATGGTAAAAATTCAGTACATCCAAACCAGTGTATTCTCCCCTCACTCTGGTTCGCAGAAAAGAGGTGAGTTACTTCAAAAAGACATAAACAAGCACATATGTAGAACATACAGATTATATCCTATAGAGAGAGGAGGTAACCTGGAATAAAGTGGCTTGGCCAAACTAATGGTTGATGTTACTGGTGTCACCTGGAAGTTCCATCATAACACACAACCTACTGCCAAAGCTTCCTTACAAACACAAAACAACATGAACATCACCTGGATGAAACTTGCAGAGTTTAAAAGTCCAAACCAGCAGGTTTTGGCTTACAGGGGCACCCCAAAGTGAATGCCATATTATGACAGAGAATGTACCAAGGGCAACAGTAACACAACACATACCCAATTTTACTTCTGTATCTCTGGTACGAGCCACACAACATTTTTAGACTTCACTGAGGGGGGTTCTTAACAGTGGGCCAAGGAAAATTTCTCACATGCTGTGATAAATTACTTTCTTTCACCTGACATCTTAGTGATTAATAACAGATAGGACTGGAGACTGCTGCACCAGATTTTATCTGATACAACAGAGGAAACAATGTTGTAGTAACTAGCTACAGGCAGTCCAAAATCCCTCCTCCCCATCCCCAAACTAGGTAAACATTTTGTCCTACTGTCCCATTGCTAAATTAAAATGTTTTTTAAAAATGGTAATTTATATATTGATTTACTTATTTCAAGCATGCAGAAAGTTCAGAGCTTCAAAACCAAACATTTTTGAGAAAGCATTAGCAATATAGAGAAGAATCATACAAAGCCATACTAAGCAAGCAAATGCCAACAGACAGAATGCTGTAAAAAAAAAGACAAAAAGACTGAGCCTTAACCCAATTGGGTCCTGACATCAACTGAGTGAATGTGGGGGGGCACTACAATCCAGAGGAATTATTTTTTAGCTGATGTTTATGTTAAATTTTTTCCTACAGCACAGAAGAAAAGCACCGGTGCCTGCAGATGGATGAACTTTCTTTGGGTTCTCTGACCCTCAGCCACCCCTTCCTACCCACGAACCAAAAAGCCAAGTTTTCAACTACTTTAGCACTGAACAACCGTAGGTTTTACGAGAAAGAATTCACAGAGACTACTTTTTTTTTTTAACTGGTCTTCAATAAAACTTCAGGAAATTGTACCTTTATTATGGAGGAAACTTTGCCCAGACTCGTTGAATGTCATTTGAGAGCAACCATCACTACACAGGCAACTTGGCCAACGCTTTCATTCTTAGCAGAGATCAAACACAGAAACAGAATGACTGACATTTTCTCATGTGTTACACACCCAGCTAACAGCCTATTGTTTTAACTACTGTAAACAGCACACTTTTAAAAAAAAAAAAATCTAAGACCTAGACAATAAGATTTTTTCAAATGATTGAAGACCTGGATATTTAAAAAGAGAATAAAAGCATGACTTGTTAGGAATACACACTGAGAAGCTACATGTCATGCATTTTAAAACCTTGAAAAATGCTAAAAGGCATTCTTTTTAAAAGGCTTCCCTTGATTTTCATGTGCAAAATAGAAAAATAATCAACATGCTAGAAAAACAACACTTCATCATCTTCATGAATAACCTTCTTATCATTTTACCCGAGTTAAAATTCAGATGGAACCATCCTAAAGCACTTTGAAGGCCGCGGAGCCAGCCAGCCTGGGCACCACAGTTCCCCACCAGCTCCTCCCACTTAGAACAACTCTCTCCTAACTACAAGCAACTTAATGGCTTTGCCTACTGGAAAAAAATCCCAAGCCAGAAATGGTATAGAAATATAAATGAAATAAAGAGATTGAAACCAGTGAGGTGGAAGATGTTAGAAAACATGAATATAACAAGCAAGACTAACTCTAAGTGATCTCTCCTGGTCTTGGAGTTCATCTCTCTCCTACCCTTTCTACCTGAGAAGAATTCTGATCTAAGGCAAGTACATCAACCAAAATGATGTCACAGGAGTCAAAAGCTTATGGGGAAAAGAAGTGAGGGAGCAAAAAAACAATAAAATTAGGCAGCAGATGACAAAATTATAGACTGGTCATTAGACAATTACTCAATACATGAAGTTACACGAGATGCTATCACAGTTACCACAAAGCTATCACAGTTACAGTTTTTTACTCTAATCCTAAACATAAATCCATTAGATGTTGAGAATTAAATTACTCCTGGAGCCTGTTCACTTCAGTTATCTCAGCAGAAGGACATGAACATATGGTGGAAATTTGTCCTTGCCTAAAATGACTCTGCGTGTACTACGTAGAGTATAAACACGCAGAGAGGGAATGGCATTGCCAGATGTAGTGAAGGGCTAAGAACGGGGGTGAAGCAGGGAAAGGGTTCCTACCATCCCTTTCACACATGCTTAATGAAACATCATTTGCTGGAACACTAAAAACACACAGCACTTCAGGGTCCAGAAGGACTAGTCACAGCTGTGGTGTATGTACCCTCATTAGGACATGGAAAAAAAAGGACTCCAGAGACTTCTCCCCCCAGCCCAAGCTCCACCACAAAGCAAGAGAAACACAACCAAGAACAAAGGGGAAGCATGAAAGGTCTCTGAACTAGAGGTGCTGCCTACAGGTAAGAACAAAAGCTTTTCCAGCAAAGAATGAGACAAAGACAGAGCAACCAAACGCAGGAGGACACTGATTACAGGGAGACAGTTCTGACCAGGCCGGTGTATTTTATTTTTTCTTTACTACTTTGCATCCCTCCCTTTCCAATATCAAGAATACAAGGGAGATTTTGATCTACTCAAAGCCCTATTTTTGCAACTACCGTGTCTCTCAGTTCAGAAAGGACTGCAAAGACTGGAAATTCCTCTGGTTCCAGTCCTTGAAATAAAAATACCATGGCAATAGAAACCCTAGAGGTCACCTCTTCATCTAGCTCAAGGAGAACAGAGAATTCAAGAGAAAATATTCTGAAGTCTCTAGAGCACTCTGATGGCCAACATAAGAGCAGCTGTAATTCAAAACCACTGCAAGATGATGAGCCGTATCACAATTATTTTCTGAACTACTAAAAATTTGTTCATTTGCATAACACATAAGGGCAGAAACAACAAATAGAAATTCATTCCTTACCACTGGAAAACAGAATTCTGATTTTCAGCTGAAAGGATAAGATGAGGCATTTCCCAATTAAGATGAGAGCGGAGAATTTAGTGCTGTTTCCCATTCCTGAGAAGCCACATTTCAGATGGCAAAGTGAAACAAATAAAATCCTTATTTATTTATTAAAGCCAATATTTAAACTCTTATAAACTCAGGAAAGTGAGTATCTCATTGAAGTGTTTCCAGCTACACAAAACCAGATCGATGTCCTTGAACTGAAAAATAGAGCATAAAGCCAAGGACTGAAACAGAGGCCACTTATTCAGGCACCATCATTTTCAGCACACACAAAAACTCCCAACAGAACAAACACCTACAGTGCTCTCTTCTCTAGAAAACAACTGGAAAA
Source organism: Scolopax bukidnonensis (assembly GCA_028571045.1). Classification (NCBI taxonomy): domain Eukaryota; kingdom Metazoa; phylum Chordata; class Aves; order Charadriiformes; family Scolopacidae; genus Scolopax; species Scolopax bukidnonensis. The sequence goes on from JAOWAV010000012.1 coordinate 124,795,775, forward strand.
GTATCAGGGAACTCCGTATTGATAACAGCAACCAGGAGGCGTGAGGCTTACCTCAGTCAGAGCCTGCTGATGCAGCCCAGTGCCCTCCGACAGACAGACAGACAGACAAAAGAATCCATTTCTTTTCCATTTGGAGCTTTTTATTTGAAACTAATCGAAAGACCAGAAGGACAGCATTTATAAAAGGTACCCAGAAAAACAAAGAATCTTCTGTTGATTTCAAGTCACAGGTTACTTACGGACAGAAACTATTTCATTTTGGTAGCTTATAGTGATATCGATCAAAGGCACCTGCAACTGTCTTGGTTGCATATGCACTGTAGTAATTATGCATGCAAATGAGGAAATTAGACATTTTTGTGGTTGATCACCAGTATAATTACTATAACTGAATATACAATCATGGTAACTGTACACACAAATTACACATGCATGCAGTTTTAAAAACCAAGTGTTGCATTCATTGTCTCTATATGTTGGTAACATCCTATGGGAACACTCCTCCACTGGAAACAATTAGAAGTATTAACTTTTTAAAAGATGTACATTTATTCAACTGTCTACTGAACATTACAAAAATATAACAATCCAGTAATTTTGTTTTCCAAGCTGCTATATCAGCAAAGTCTCACCACTGTCATAAGATTTATCAACTTGAAAAGAATAAGACATTTAAACATATCCTCTTATTCCTCCTTTTAATATGCATTTATTAACTTGTAACTTCAATAACCTATTAAAGGATAGGTAATTATTTGAAAAAATAATGCATACTGTCAAAATTTTTAAAAAGAGCTGAGCTAAATTTCCATTAGCTCGTCACAACTCAGAGATAAGTGGAAATATTTTAAAGGTTTGGACTTTTTTATCTGCCTAAACACTTAAGTATACAGGATTTGATTATACTTCAGCCCAGTTGCTGCACTCAAATCCACACAAGGTATTTTCCTAAGGTACATAAACAACAACATGGAAAAGATGCTTTCATCTCTCAAGCCCCGATTTTTATCCATCCATACTAACATAAGGAACAATTTTGCTAGGGCAAAAACATTTATTATTAAGTATTTAAAAGAATATGACAGACGTAATAAAATATTTAGATGCTGCTGTATTCTGGCAGATCTCGGCGTAGTCGTATTGCCTTCAGCTTCTCTACTTTAATTTTTGTTCGCAACAGTTCTTCTTCCAGTTGCTGCTTTCTTTTCAAACCATCCCTTTTTTCCTGGATGTAAAGACCAATTTTTCTTTGATTTTCTAGTATTATTTGATGCTCTTCTTTCAGCATTTGTAACATCTGTGGATCGTACCCACACATTGGTCTAAAGCGTTCTCCAACCTCAAGCCTAAAAAACTCATCTCTTCTTGGTACAGGAGAGGGAGACATCATCACTCTCATATCAACTGAAGATACTGATGTTGAAGGAGACCTTTCCATGATACGCACCAGCTGGTGTTCTTCCTCTTGTTCTAAGTTCTCATTTTGCTGTGAGTCTATAATCAAAGAAGGAGGAGGTTTGACATCCTCTTCCAATTGTAACTCCATCATGACTGTTGCAGGATGGTGATCCAACATTGCCTGTGGTGAACTGGTACCAGCAATTGTTTCTTTATCGATACTAGCACTAGAACACACAAAATCATATTTAAATAATCCATTAAAAACTATTTTTAAAAGGAGTAGCTCTCAGTAACCAAAGCTTCATTTGAAATGCTATTGTGCTATCTATTCTTGGGACTCTACTTCATTACATGAACACCACCTGTACCCCTCCTCCTTTCCACCACACGTATAAAGCGCTGTCTTACTCAGATTCTATAGCTACAGAGGCAGTAGAGCTGACAGAGAACTATCCTGGTAGGCTCTTCTTCTGACACTGGAAAAGCAAGAAGGGCTATTAGTGACAGATGAGAACAAAACCCAAGCAGCGCAAGTGACAAAGAGTTTATATAATGGGATTTTAAAAGGACATAAATTTAGATTGAGTGAACTGTGGCAGAAACGTTTCCATCTCCCAGATTAATAAATCTCCTCCTGTTCTAACATGTTCTCTGTTTCTGATTTGTGCACCCAAGTATTTGGGGTTTTTTTATGTAAAACAATTACTGAAAAAAATGACACAGAGCCTTGGGAGAAGAAAGCAGGGCCCAAATGATGACCCTACCAGTAGATCAGGGAATCGAGCTAATCCTTGCTCCTTCTCTTTGAATCAGTGATCTCAATATTTTTCTGAAGCTTCAAGAGAAGGCACAGAAGTGCTTCCATTAAGAACAGTCTATAGCTCTGTGCATTTCTTTTTGAATGTACAACGCCCACTTGACTCATCTGTCTTTGTGTAAACCCCTGAGCCAGCAGCACCTCAAATTGTGATTTGACATTACATTGGCTTTGATGGTAATAATGGCTCAAGCTGTTCCTGCCACTTCTCTACCATCAGCTGTGTTTGAAACACTACACTCCTGCACATCGCTCCTTTATTCAGGTAATGCTTTTTTAAAGCCAGATCAGCTTCTTGATCTATTTTACAGCACAGATCTACAAAGAATACTTTCAGCATGACTGGGAAGGCAGTCTAGTGTAACATGGACCCGAGTTTAAACTCCTTGGGAGCCCTACAAGCCACAAACTGAGAAACACTATCTGATTACTAAAATGCAGTCCTGGTTAGCGATAGATATGGGTTCAAATTCCCAAAAGAAAAGGCAAAATTTAATTTGTACTTCCTACATCTCACGTAGATGCACTAACTCTTTAATCAAAAGATGGTATGATCAGCTTTTCTGCATCCTCCCATAGTCTTCAAAACTCTTGGTTTAAAAGAAATAAGTAGCCAGCAATATATTTTCTAAAAAATAATCTAAATGACTCAATCTATTTTAATTAATTTTTTTTTTTAAAAAAAAAAGGCCTATCTGAAGCAGATTAATTTATTCCCCTAAAAAAACACCAGGATAATCTTAACTCTATTGACTGTTACCTGAGTAACAGTTATATCACCTTACTCCCTCCTCCTCAGGCCTCAAAGCAAGGCTTTTTCCTGTACACCTCTCTCTCACGTTCCTTTTACTCCTCTCATTGAGCACGGGAAGTATTATCCTGCACACAAATTTTCACTTGTTTTCCCCAGTGCTGACTGTAATTCTGGGTTTCCCCCTCTTCACAACCGCAGCTTCTAATACAGCTTCCCTCCTCCTTACTTGCTGGCTCCTGGCCAGCTTCTAGCCTGAGAAAAGTGGAAACAACCAGCAGGAGAAACAGGTCGTTCTGACAAAAGGAAACAGAGAGAGAGAGCAGAAAGAGGAAGTGAGAGAGGTTAAAGAGAAGGAAGGTAAGGAAGATTTAGTCTAAGGTAGACTAGAGCCTCCAAACAGTGAAAAATCCACCTCTTAAAGTGTAATCCACACAGGACCAGAAATTAACGAATCTTCAGGTAACTCTGATGAGGTGCTTTTTTGTTTTTTTCCCCTCATTAGTCAGTCTCTTAAGAGGAAAACAATTAGACAGCAAAGAGAGAAAGAAGGAATTGGGAAACAAAAGAGCCGCCTGTATGGTGGTTACTAATGTTGTTTCTGACAACTTGACTGAAAGAAAGACAAACAACAGTTACCACAACTGGGGGATGGTGTTTATAACCCTGCAGGCACCCATGATTCACCAGGTTTTGTTTAATCACAGCGAGCTAGAAATTGCTTTAAGGTGCGATTAAGAATTTGGATTCATTTTAAGTTGTACTTCCCTCCTACAAAACCTAAGCCATATCCTGGTGAGTTAAAACCCAGTACAGGGGGTTGAAAATTAGGGTAAAATGCAACTCGGAGTTAAAATTAGAACCATCAAATAATGATGTATTTGGGCAGGGGAAAAAAAAAAATAATCCTTTAAGTTATATTCTTTTCCTTCAGCGCACGGTCTATTGGCTGTTCCTAGGAACAACCATTTTGGGTAAGCAGTAATCAAGTCAATGCTCCCAGACTCATAAGGGACTGCACAAAATGTTTAAATTATAGGAGACAAACTATGGAGATCATTAGCTCTTAATCATTCACAAAAAAGCGTCTGTGCTTTTTATAAGCCGATCTACTAACCAAAGTTCTCACACTATTTTTTTTTTTTCTTCCCTCCTTACAAAACTTGGTAGTCAAGACACTGCAGCCTTTATTAGCTCAATTAAAAGCCTCGTTTTGTTCCAGAGAATTCTTTGGAACGGTTCCTCCAGGGGCATTCACCAGGAGCAGCAGCACAGCCCAGTTGCTTCAGACTTCTTTACGCAAAGGACCCACAACAGCAGCATATTTTTAGAGCATCTGGCATGGTAGGATTTAGACAATTGTTACCATTCAGTTCAACCAGTGGCACTGGGAATGCAGTTGAGCGCGTGTGCGCAGGCCAGCTTTCCTCAGAGCCTCCCAGAGCCTGGGTACAGCTGCACCCACCATCAGTCTAGCTGATTAAAACGCAGCAACTTCGCTCCCCATTAATCTGCTTGGGGAAATCAGAAAAATCAGAGCTTTCTCAAGGTTGCTGGGGAGTTATCTGACTTCCCCCCCCCTCCTTTCCCTAGCTTAGTTTCTGTATCTGGAGGAATCAAAACCTGACCCAGGGATTTTTTGAGCCCTCAAGGACGAATACAGAACCAGCAGAGTGTTGCAAGTCAGATACGAGGGGCATTAGCCAGCTGTGGGAGAAAGCCTGCATGCTGCCTGCCTGTATTATGTCTGGCTCAAATCTAGACACTGTGTCTCACTTTACTGAGCAGTAAAAAAAAAAACAAAAAAAAAAACCCCAACAACCTACAAAAAAAGAAAACTTCTAGTGTTCTACCTCTAGTATTTGAACTACCTAACGTACGATATAGTTGGAGCTTAAACTGCAATTAGCTTTGCTCCAGTTTCAGGGAACCACTGTCAATGCAAGAAAAGTATAATTTTAAAAAACATTTGCACTCACAAAGGCACTGTGGTGTGGGGAGTCAATTATTTATTTTTTAAAGGACTGGGGATCACTTAAATCATAACATGCAAACATCAGAGTAAAGGAGAGAAAAAAAGGTGTGAGAGTAAGGTTTCTTAGCTCTGTGAACTAACTTTACTAAAAATCCTATATAAACTGGTCATAGTTCCATACGTTGCAAAATGACTGCAGTGTTACCTTAAATGGAGGAGAATAGCCATCACTTTGCCAGTGTTTGAATAATCTGCCTATTAAAAGATAGGGGAGGGGTAGAGGTTGGAGCTACTATTTCTCTTTGATTCTCTCTTAACCCTCACTTTGCAGAGTATGACAAAGACTCTGAATCAGGCTTTGAAAGAGAGCTAAAAAAAAAATAAAATAAAAATGAACGCAGCGCTAAGTCACCATAAAGCTTCCCATAAAACAAAAGCAATATCATTTTGCCATTGTTCCCCATTTGGGGATTTTCTCTGATAAACATTTCCTTTAGGAGCCTGAACACAAGCAAAGCGTTAGAGAGTAGATAGGAGGCGCCATAATTTTCATTCAGTAACAAAATAAAAAGAAGCATCTCACCTTTGAACACCGCTCCTCTCTCTTAAACACACATTGGAAATCTGTGGAATCATCTCCACAACTTTCTTGGTTGGCTCGGAAATGCTGCTTTTACAATCTGAGTGAGTCTCCTTTCGCTGCAAAAGCTCCTGTTTGGCATATTCTTTGAGCCTCTTGTACAGCGTGCGCAGGCCCTGTGCAGTACGAGGAGGGCGATCTACTCCGATGGCATTGTAGTTATCAGCTATGATATCCCAGCATTTGTTTTTTTCCACTATTACAGAATGCTTATTGGTATGTTCCTCGAGAATTTTAACGTACGGCTTCACGAGTTTTAGCAAATCGAGCTTTTCAGATAAGGTAAAATTAGAAGATCTGGCCTTCCCAACCATTGTTATCTTTGAATTAAGGAAGCCGTTTCTGAAGCCACCATGCAGTCCCTAGCTCTGCTCAGCTCTTTTTCACAAACAGAAAAAGATCAGGCTTAACTAGGCTAGTCTCATTTAGGCCCACGCCTACAAGGGAGGGTTTATTAAAATTCCTTCAGCTTAAGCTGACGCAGGTTCAGGAAATCTGCTTAAGCCAAGCCTGACCTACATAAGGCTTCAGACTGAAGAAGACGAGAAGAAACAAGCAAAATGCACTTTTGTGTGAAGAGACCAGACACACGCCGGATTTTAAAACGTGAAGGTTTAAAGATTAGCGACGTTACCCAGCTAAAAATTACCTAATTTTGCTTGAGTAACAAGCTCTGACACATCTCCCTCGGCTCTCTCTCACAACACGTATCTCAAACTGAAACCGCGCTCCGGATGATTTTTTTTTTTTTTTTTTTTTTAACACGTTAACGACATATCCTCCCCCCACCGCAAAAAAATTAAAAAAAAAACAACCGAAAGCAACAACTGCTTTGTGGGGCTGCGGGGAGAGAAAGGGGAGGGGGGGGGAGAAGGCGGCGTGTGAGGGGAGCTCCCCGCCAGAGCTCCCGGCCGCCGCCATTTGCATAGCGCTGGGTCCCGCTGCCAATCAGCCTCCAGCCGCTTGGGTTACACTTCAAGGCGCGGGCTTCCCCGGCAAAGCTCGGCTTCCATCGGCAAAGCTCGGCTTTCATCGGCAAAGCTCGGCTTCCACCGGCAAAGCTCGGCTTCCACCGGCAAAGCTCGGCTTCCACCGGCAAAGCTCGGCTTCCACCGGCAAAGCTCGGCTCCGAGGGACACCACCGAGGGAAGCGGGGAGGAGGAAG
>JAOWAV010000012.1:124802758-124831444 GCA_028571045.1 Scolopax bukidnonensis
CCCCCACCCCATTAAAAAAAATGTAAATCTTCACGGTCTTAAATCCAGAAATGGGAGAAAGAGGGGAAAATCTGCAGACGGGCACAAATAAAGGTGCTCTCGGATACAAGAAAAAGCCCCCCAAAAAACCTAAAGTTTGAAAAATGACGTAAAGATCTGAAAGAGGCCGGAGGGTGGAAAAAAAACCACCATTCGAGATAGTGGTAAGAGCTTTTCGAGTTTAACACGTTCAGCCTTGAAAACAAGGGAGCCTAGAAGGGGGGGTGAAAGAAAGGGAAATCTAATTATAGTTTGAAATATCTTAAGGCTATAAACATCTAGGTATAAACTTGTTTGCTCTTAAGGGGGGGGGGGGGAAAACCAAACCAACCCAAAGCAGACACAAACCGTATTCAAACCAAGAAATTTCAAACTAAACAAAGGGAGACTTTTAACTGCTGAAAAAATCAATTAGCATTTAGAATAACAAGCACATTTGGAAGCTTTTCTGAGATTTGCCTTGTCTGTACCATCTACCAAAACTGCGACCAGTCCATTTCGCTGGAATTGCTTTTAAGCCAAGATTAAATAAAGCATTTTTTGTAGCCTGAAGCCCATTACACTAGAATTTAAGCAGCAAAATACTCCTGTGGTTAGAAGCACTGTATGAAAACCATCACGTTTAAACACCTAATCCATCCCTATTTCCCCACACTTTGCACTTTAATAATATCATGAGTCGTGGTGGTGGTTACTTGGTTACTCTTTTTTTTTTTTTTTTTTTTAAATTTATACACTTGGTTGTTCCTCAATAGCTTGAGGGGGGGGAAACAAAAACAAACAACCAAAAAAACCACCAAAGAATGTAATGTGCCTCAGATAGCTTAGGCTCTGGCAGTTTCAGAACTGAGGAGTTCGGGGAGCCCCCGCTGTTGTTGAAATTTTATGCAGTGACCAGTCTCTTGACTTTTTAGCGACCAAAAGAAGTCAGTATTGGGTTGTGGGATCAAAGGGATTCTCCCCACAAAGAGCACAGAAAAACCCCAATAATCCACAGGAAAGAAACTGAGCCCTGAGTCTGGCTGCTCCCAGGATAGAACAAGGATAGGAAAATATTTTTGGGGGGAAAAAAAGGGATAAAAGCAGCCAGGTGCAGGATCCAGACCATCACTGCAGTGTGGCCTATCTGCCTGTTAAACGACATCTGTAAGTTCTTTTTCTGAGGGGAGGAATCTCTGCTCTGCATGGAGGACTCCACGTGGAAGAGGACATGCCAGGTTGCACCAAGGATCACAGGACACCTGCCTCCTGCCTGGGTACCAACATCAGCGTGGGATCCCTGGCAAACACCAAGCTGGACTAGCCAGGAAGTAGGCTTGGGAGCCAAGAGTTGGAAAATTTGGAGTCTGGCCCAGATACTGGAGAGACCAGAAGGTCTAAGATTTGGCTACTGGAGAGTCTGGGACACCTGGGGTCTGGCCACTGGTAAGGTCATAAATCCCAGGAAGGGCTGAGGCCACTGATGCTGCTTGTGTTTGTGTGAGTGCTGTGTTTTGTGTGTGGCTGGCCATATAGTATATACGTACAGTGTGTATACATGTGCCTCTGCCTGTTGGGCATACATCCTTGTGGACCTGGCCACCAGGAGCTGCAGGAGCCTCCTCTCCACTACCAGCTGCAGCAACTCCTAATCCAGACCTACCCAAACTTGTATTACCCTCTCACCACTTAATGTTGCTGGAGAGACCACGTTTCCTCACTAATGCAATTACAGCAAAATACCTCTACAAAGATTTCTTTTGAGCAAGGGCCTGAAGGAATCAGTCTGAATTACATATTGTTCTGCAGGAGTGTAAAATAACCCTTATAAAAACTAATCTGGCTGTCAGCCAAGGTTTTTTCCTCTTTTTTTTTTTTTTTAAATAGCTCTGCTCATCAACCTAAGGTCATATCAGTACTTGGATGAGAAATCACAGAAGGTGAGAAGCCTGGATATTAATGTTCCATATAGGCTTGAGCTAAAACAATAGGTGTAGTTTTAAGACAATTACAAAAAAACCCAAACAGTGCCACAGTCCACACTTCATCCTACACCTTCCACCAACATTAGAATCATAGAATCATCTGGGCCAGAAGAGACCTCCAAAGGCCCCCCCACAGTCATCAGGGACACCCCCAACTAGACCAGGTTGCTCAGGGCTTCATCGAGCCTCACCTTGAATGTCTCCAGGGAAGGGGCCTCAACCACCTCCCTGGGCAACCTGTTCCAGTGCTCCACCACCCTCATTGGAAAGAATTTATTCCTAAGATCCAATTTAAATCTGCTTTTCTTCAGTTTAAACCCATTGCCCCTGGTCCTGTCACTGCAGGCCTTTGTGGCAGTTACACAACACAGTGTGCAGCCAGTTTAGGGAGATGATGCACCTAAAAAAAAAGTCTATTATTTTTTTAATTTTTTTTTTTTTGCAAGCGTAGAGTTCAATAATTGGTTTAAGCCAACATAAATGTGAGACATTGCCAGAACAGGAATTTCTGCCTCCCCCCACCCCTGTCATGTTCCTGCCCCTTCACTGTTCTGATAGGAGCACTCACAAGTCTTCTGAGCAAGCCAGGTCAGAGAACTGATATGTCTGCAAATTAATAATTTTTTTTCTGATCTGGGTTAGTTTTAACCACAAGCATTTCCCCGATCCAGTGTGCCATCACACAAATAACTCACACAAAAGAAATACATGGAAAAAAACTTCTTTAGACTCCATCTGGATCATTTTAGGAATAGTTTGCAATGCACTCTGAAAAACCTTGCCATTAGCATAACTGAGGGGACAGCAAACCACAGGTAGTAGAGAGGAAATTGTGGTCACTGCTGAAGAAAATAGCTCTACATGCTGCCCTCTCATCACTTCCCTGCCTTCCATACCTCCTGTTTTAATCCTGTGCGCAAGGTATAGCTCATTTTTCTTCATATTTTCAAGATGGAATTCACTAATCTACTCAGAATTCTGGAAAGATACAATCCTGGATTCAGCTTTTTTTTTTTTTTTAATTTGTTTGATGTTTTCCTTTAAAACAAAAAGAAGCAGATGCTTCCCAAATTTAAATGCTAATATTTAAAAGTCCAGATTTCAAGTGGATGAAATTTGGAAGTAATGAAAAATGGGAGCTGTGAGAGTAGATCAGAGTTTTTTTCCTAGGGAAAGGAAAAATCAGCATGATTATTCAAAAAAATGAGCACCTTGCTAACGTTGCAGAACTTCAACACTTGGGAAATAAGACTAAAAACTACAAGCAGCAGGTAATTTCAGATTTTTGCTGCAGAAAAGTCTAGAATTAATTAAAAATATATATACAAGTAGTGCATCCTGGAGAGCTATCAAGAGATGAATGAATCACAGCTATAATACAGTCAGGGATAAAAGTAGCCAAAGTTCAATGGGTTCAAATTTTACAAGTGGCAGATTTGTATCGTGGCCAATAACTGCATCGAGTGGCCTATGTAAATTTAGGCACATTATGAAACAGAACACCCTCTAAAGGAGAATGTCTTAAATCAGGGAAGCATCCTGGATGTAGGGAGAGAAAGGATCCTTTGTCACACAGAACCAAGGAAGAATTTTTTCATGACACACTTTAAAAAAAAAAAAATAATATCACTGTAAGATACATAATCCAAAGGCAAAAAACATTTGAGAGAATTAGGGATGACATTAAGAAACATTGAAAGATGCAAACTGGAACATTGAAGGGAATGAAGCCACCTTAAGTGATTCAGGCTGGGACCTTCTAGTGCAAAAAAATAATCAAATCAACAGATAAAGGATTGAAAAATTCTGTAAAGGTGCTCTGCCCACAAAGTGGTCACCCCAGAATAAACCTGAAGGACATCTGTTCTTATTCAATAATTTGCAAGCAAATGAGCTCTGCGTTTAGTATTTGCAATCACCAAGGAGCCTGAAAATCTTAAGAACAAAAGGAAAATTGCAAGATTTGAAACAAAGCTGAAGTGAAACCCTGATACCCCCGTGCTTATGAGAAACTGTAAGAAGATTCAGCAGCTATGATGGGGTATGTTACACATCCCTGAATATGCTAGGGCATACTGGCAGTGGAAACATTTGGCAGTTGCTCACTCTTGCAAATGAATTTGGCAGCTGCATAAGAGGACTTGAGAGTGTCTATAGGTAGCAAGGGCTGCAAAAGTTCCATTAGGTCATCATATAGTCCTCTTTACTGACACGACAGCACGACGGTGCCAAGTCATTTGATCTGGCCATTTTAAGAGCTTGCTGCAGCAAGGAGTGGGTGAGAAAGTTTTCAACACCAAAGGTCTCTTATAGGGACAGTTGTTTCATGAGTAATCTACAAAACGAAGGATTGCAGGCGTTATTCTTTAAGGAGGGGGTTGAGGAAGACAATGTTTTGTGAGCCAAAAGTTGCACGAAGACTTCACTTGGAAGTTAAAGTGCTTAAATATGTTCTCAGTAGACTTTTTAGAAATACTTTTAGATCCTTTGTGTTTCAAATAGTATTGTCATTTCACTTGTTTGGGTTTTTTTTCCTCTCATCTTCATATCACTGTTCACCATCAACGTTGCACTTTCTTGTTCTTATCCCTGCTGTACCTGAACCTCTCAGACCATCCCTTTTCCTTCTCCTGCACAATTATTTCTAAATATTTCTAAACCTGTGTCCTTTCGGGGGGCAGTAAGAACCAGGGGAAGCTTTACCTCTTTTTTTCTACACCTATTTCTGTGCTCACCATCTAACACATATTAACTTCTAACAGTTCTTGCAATTGCTGCAAGAACAAGGGTGCATATATCTCACGACAAGCACAAAAACATGTTAACAATTTATTTATTACCTTTATACCACTCTCTTGAAACTAGCCTGAATTGCACTGGGCTGACTCCACAGTTAAAATTCCAAGGGTAAAAGCTACCTACACTTCTGTCTCCTCTGCTGATATAAAGCATTGTCTCAACATTTAACCCACTGAAATGAGAAATAATCAAATTAGAAAATTAAAATGCCCTCCCCTGTCAAATTTTAAAGAATTTTTGTTGATCTCAGTCTGACATTCTGGGGCCCACACATTTAGATCTGTAACCGTCCTTCAAACTAAGGTTGGCTTAAAGCTACAGCACTCTAAAATATAACGTTTAAGTGGTGATACAGCACCATGAATTAGTTTATCACTTAGTAAGTCACATCCCTAAAAAAAGAAAAGCTAAGGGCACCATTCTGTACAAATTCAGAATTGTGTCCAGTTCTTAACACATTCTTTAATCTTCTCTGATCCTTTCTTCCATTAAGCTTTCTGATGACTGATTAGAAAGCAGCTGAAAAATACAGAGAGATCTGAAAGTATTATTTTCTCAGGATATTTTGTCTAAATTCTTAAATCTCCATTAGCAAGATAGCCTCTAGAAAAAGAAACAGTGTCAGAGACGCCAAGTTTCTGCAATTCTGCCTTTTCATAGAGAGATAAAAATCTTGGAGATTGCCCTTTTAAACACTAACATCAACATACTTCCCTGTGCAGTATTCCCTGCCTTTGCCATAGGAGCAGCTTCCCTCATTCTTCTACTTTTGCTTAGTGGGTATTTTAAGAGCAGTGAGATAGCCATCTTATCACTGTCTTGTTGATTTTAGGAAAGTCATATTGTGACAAAGCTTCTGTTTCAGGGGAAAACTTAAGGCCCAAAGCCAAGAGCTGGGACTGAACTGTAGTTGTGCTGGCATGGCAACAAAGGGGATCCAAACAATGAGCACGGCCACAGGAAGATTTGGAGACTGTCTTTGAAGGGATCCGTGCCAAGTCTGTAATAACACTCATGATAGCTCTAAAAAACCTTCCAGTTCCCTTCAGTAAGGCATTTCTTGTCCCTCCACCTGATGGTTGCATTCTGTCCATCTTCCCTTAAATTTACCTTCGTATCTATTAGAGATGGGAACTGGAGGAGATTAAAAAAGCAACCTCCCACACCCCAAACTAGGACTTTCCAAAGGGTGGGAGAGTGGAAAAGAAAAGCATTCAAGAAATGTATAATAGCTGTGTCTTTATCATTTGCCTGTATTCACTCCTTAGACACACACGGTTGGATAATAAATTTCAATAATCAAGAAGAAATTATGCATACTACTTCCCCCAGAACGAATGAAGAAACTGAAAGAATTATTAGTGCTAAATCTGAATTCTTGAAAACAGTCTCTATACAGAGTATTTCCTAGAGTTCTTAATTTTTAAAGTTACAGTATTACATAATCTCACTTTCTATATACTGCAGACTATATGCTGTGTGTTTGCATGCAAGTCCTGGGAGCTTAATTCTAATAAATACATTGGGATAGTAAGTTCATTTCCCAACACATCCCCTGCCATCCCTTGGAAAGGAGAGTTTGCTTTATAGCTGCAGTTTCAAAAACAAGTCTCTGTCTCCACACAGGAAAGAGTATTTAAATCTCTTTCTTGTTTACAGATTTTAATGTGTTAAGTTATTGAAAATGCCTAAAAGATTATTATCTTTACATGCAGCATAGCTCCCTTCAATAGCTGATACATCACTACTCAAAAGTAAAGAACATTTTACATTTACAATTTACATTTTTTTCATTGTAAAGAAGCAACAACACTTCCATTCAATAGGCAAGTTACTGCTGCAAAACTTTCACTTTAATCCCTCAGACTTTTTTGGAAAAATGCTGCATATCTTAAACCTAAAATAACTCTGGGTTGGTGGGTTTCTTTATCTTCTGACCATATAGAACTCTTTTAATTTCTGATTTCATTCCCCTCTCTATTATCTCCACTAGTTCAAATACACGAATCAGAGCACACTCAAGCAGGACAAATGACAAGTCTATTTCATTGTCAATTCACTGCTCTTTTCTCAAATGTGTGAATATCCTGGTTATATCATCTATTACATAAAGCCTGGTTATTCACACGACAGCAAGACATGATCTTAGTACAATATAATTTATAATTTGATTACTGTGGAAATATCACACTAGAATTATGCAAGTCTGGATTTGTTTTACAGCAGCCTGTAATACTGCATTGCAGATGGCTACGCTGTCCAGGAAAGCAGCTTTGCAGTGGCTGAACATCCCATAATATGTTGCCTTTGTTGATGAAGCTGGTCTAAGTTTCTTCTTCCTACCTCACTCTTGGTTGCCAGTTCTACTACCATAAGGTACCTGACCAGTCGGCTGGTGGGCAGCCCAAATTCAAGATGGGATGGTTAGGGATGTGAAATCCTTCAGCAGGCTGGTGTATCAGGTAAGCACACTGGACTCCTTCCAGTCTATGGCAACTGACTCCACATTATCCAACTATTCCTAAATCCAGTAATGATTTCTCCAATTATAGTCTTTAAAACTAAAGAAGGGAGTTCATGGCTGCTGCGTTTGAGCACAGAAGCAAAAGCCCTTGAGGACAGTGTTACGCTCAGTTCTGATCGCTACCACGCAGGTGGTGATGAATCCATAGCAAGAGGAAGGCAAAAAAACCCCAAAAAACTACCACAAAAACTGCAGTGTCATGAGACCAAGCAATAGCAGACTAAAGAACCTCTCTTTTTTTTTTTATTTTTTTTAAAATCCTGAGAGCATTGAATACTGTTTCCCGCTTTGCTCTAATAGCATCTCCATGTATAACTGCAGACCACACATGACCACAGCAAAGGGGAACTCAGATTGTACATAATCAGCTGGGGAAATGCTAGGGAAGGTCTTACACCAGCAATGGAGCAGAAGACACCATCTCACACCCCAAGGAAGAACACATCAAGCAAAAGATGTTGCCCTCAAGAGATGCCAGAGAGTCCCAAAGCTGCAGACCAGAAAACACAAGCCATCTAGGTCTAATAAATCAATCAATCAATCACAGATGTATCAGTAAGAAGTCCACCTGCAGCTGGGCAGTGGGGTACTGGTCCAATAAGTGAAAATTTATATGTGTACCCACCATGATTGATGTATAAAACACTTCTGGAACCAGTGTCAGATCAGAGATGCTGACAATTTCTCTTCTGATACATTTACATCAATCTAATTTTCTTGACCAAGCCCCACCTCCTGAGATGAACAGAGCAAACAGGTACAGATGACACTTAAACAGTAAAGAAACTACCCTGAACTGAGAAACAGCTTGTCTGTAAATTTGTCTGTTCACTATTTATAAACTGTTCTGTCTAGAAATTTGCAGGGAGATGGAGGACATTTTAAAGGGCTAGCAAAGGAATTTGATACTGTTTCAAATAACAAATTATAACAAAACTTACAAACTTGTAAAATCTAACTTGCAAACATTGCAGTAATAAATTATTGGCACCCAGGCATCCAGTAACTCGGTGATTATTAAGAGGAACAGATGTTTATGCAGTATCTTTTACCCAAAGCCTTAACTGCGTTACCAACTCTTTGTAAAACCATTTGTAGGACCAACTGCACCACAGCTCTACAGGCAGCTCCTCCACTAAAATAGACAGGCATTAAAAATACTCTGGACTGGAATATGTTTTCCAGCTCAACCTGTGAAGTGCAACAATAGAAATGAATGCAATAACAGAAATTACAATTGGTGTTTCTACTTTTTCAGATATCCAAGCAATTAAAGCGTTAATCGATTGATACTGTCATAAATGAAATTAAATTAAAAGTGGATTTTCTTTTATAATAATCAAAATAATTTCCTAAGAGGGTTTTTATTCATATCAAGTCATAGGAGGTATCAGACTACCCTGTAACATGTTCTAGCAAGTCAAAGGAGCCAACAAACATTCCTATTATAAAAATAAAACTGACTTAAATGAGCAAAGAGTCTAAACCTTATAGACTGATGTACTCAGTAAACATTAATATTCCAGAGAAGATAGAGAAAAATATATTCAAAACTGTATGCAAATAATAAATACAGTTTGTGTCATGGGCATGAAAGACATTCAAAGAGATCTGTCAAGGGACATAGGGTGAACACATTAACCCTGTTATGAAACACAGTTACAATCTGTCTTCATTGTTAGCTCAAAGACAGTATTTGAGAGTAGGACTTCTCACAAAGCTCCTCTTGGAAGACACATTAACATATGTTAGTGATGGATGAAAGACAAAGTGCTCCTGAACCAAAAACCAAACCAGAGGTTAGCTGTAACAGAGTAGAACTTCTATATACCCAGCTTTTCTATTTATCTACATCAAATAATAAAACTGCAGTCCAACTAGAATGTTGTGTCTAAGAACACAGGAGAAATAGCTAGTCATTTCCACACAATCTAGTGAGCTCAAAGGAAAAAAACAGAGCAACATCCTCTTAGATGAAAAATACCAACAGAAAGCAAGCTGTAAACTCAGATAATAAGCATAACTTAAATTTGTCATGTAAGTAAATAAAAAAATATATATTAAAAACATTAAGTTGAAGGAGGCAATGTAGGTAAAAACCTCAGTTCTGACCAAACACACTGACTACAACACTAAGGCAATACTAAGTATAATTCAGCAGTCTGCCTGTCCATTGTGGCTTCAAATTATTCGTATTTATTTTGTTATTGTTTATAGATCCTCGGGATATAATGAGGACAAGTAGAAACCAAGCACTTTTAAGAGCTGAAATAATATCCTTTCAAACACAATCATGATTTTTTTTCAATTACTGTTAAATAGTTTCAGAATTTGAAAATAACTTGAATTTTTAAAGAGCGTGCAGATTTATCTGATAGGATTCTATCATGGCACATGAGAAAAAATACTAATGACAACGTCAAATAAATTACCTACGCAGCCATTGTTACTGTATTTTGAAAACAAAAGGTACCAGAGATATTGCTGTGCTTTTTGTCTCTCAAAAACAAGCAAACACCAATTCATAAAGTGGTAGTAAAGTTCATTTTCCTACAAAGATAGGTATTTATGGAAAAACATCACTTTCCGGTATTCACAACTCAGAATCATCATTATTAAGCATGTTCAATATCTTACAGTTCAAACTGTCTTGAAATTACAGCACAGTTACATTTCACACAACAACAGTTGCTACAGTCTTATTAAAGCTTCTTCAGAAATATCTCATCTCGTAGAATTTCAGAGTCCCTTTCATTAATGAAATTTTAGGAAGACGTTTATTTGGAATAGAAGCCTAGAAAAGCAAGTTGGTTTTTTTAAAAGCCAGATATGCTATAATTCTTAGCTTGATGCTATCTAATCATATCCTTACTTGTCTGCTCCAGGAAATGGACACCATGTGTCTGATTAGGTTTTTTTTGAAAGAATGTGCAGTATTTTCTGCTGGGTTTCAGAAAGACTAGCTTTCTGAACAGCCCAGTTGTCCAACGATCCACAGGTGTTTCGTAAGAATTTCAATGGAAACTGGGGTATTTATTTACACATTCCATTGGGGCACTGGAAACCCAAACACAGAAGCTTTGAGCTTGATATAAAGCTAACAAACAGTTTATCATCTGCATTAAATGATATGGAGACAATAAACCAAAATAATGCATACACACAAACGTTTTCAATCTTTAAATTATTTTAACATCCCTTTAACAGAGAAGTCATCTTTGGCTGCAGAGACTGGCAGTCGGATATAATTCCATTACAATATTAATAATAATAAAAACCCCCAAACTGTCTCTGGCTTTCACAAGTGGTTTCCATTACTTCTAAATTTCATATCAAAACCAGCTTTGACAAAACAACTTCATTTCACACTACAAAGGAGGTTATGGTTTACACAATCTACGTAATTGCTACATTAGTGTAATGAGTAGCAGAAAAGAGTGACGTAAAGCAGAGAAGCTCTCTTGGAAAATTTAAGTTTTTAAGAATTTACTTATGATTTAACAGAGCCTCAATGCAAGATTGTTTTTACAGTATAGTGCTTGCATCACCGGTGAACCTGATGGCCATAACTAACACTGAGAATTGATATCCTTATTTTATACCACATTTCATCTTAGCTTTACAAAGACTTGCAGGGTTAGCCCCGTTCTGCAGACATAGAAAAGCTTTTGCACAAAACAGCTTGTTCAGCCACTCAAAAAGGTAGCAGCACAGCACCAACAGAAACAGCTCTCCCAGTCTCACTCCACAACGTTTTGATTTTTCTAAAGTCATCCCAGAGAAGCCATACCAGCTGCACCCGGAATTCTTCACGCTGAAAGAGCATTAAAGTATCTTTTCCACTTCACAACATTTGTTGTTGGGAAGACTGCCAGTTTCCCAGATTATTTTGGAACTAAAAGCACCAGTTATCTTTCAAGTGCACTGCTTGACAGAACCAGCAGACACAAATTTTTGCAGACGTACCTACAGGGACCCCTCAAACAACTTGTCCCACACACACTGAAGATCATCTGCAGTTAGGAGCTTCATGAGAAGAACTGGAAGGTACAGCATGCAGCAGATAAACACAAAAGCCATAAGATCAGGACATCAGACATATAAGGAGGCTGAATTTTCCCACATTACAGAGTACATATACTCTGGGACACATACTCCTGATAACAGCTGGCAAGTAGGATAAAAGAACTGTGAACCAAGTATTGGAGCTGCTATGAGACTGAGCCAGATTTTGGGAGACCAGAAAGTCTAGGAGTTGGCTACTGGAGGGATCAGGAAGTCCGAGTGAGTTACTGGAGAGACCAGGATATCTAGGAGTTGGCTACTGTAGGTCTAGCAACCAGAGAGAGGTTTGTATGCATGCATCTCCTGTGCACAAGGCAAGTGGGAAACCAGTGGATCCAGTTGTCCACCACTAAGTAGACCAAGTGTCTAAGTCCAGTTACTAGAGGGATCTATACTGTGTTTTTACCTGTGGGAGCACCAGTTTGAGTACCAGCAACCGGACTTTGAGGTTTATATGTCCACATGCATGCAGGTGGGATGTCCAGCAAGTCAAGGAGCCAGCTACTGAATAGACTGAACGCATAAAATCAGTTCCTGGAGGGATCTATATTCTCTGTATCTATATATATAGATACATGGATAGTCATGTATTTATTTTCCAGTCATGAAATGCTCTTTTAAAAATACAATAATTACACAAAGTATTATCAATTAAATGAACACTAAAAAGAAGAAAAAGATCATTATCAATGTAATTAATTCGGAGGAAAAAAACCCAGTGAATTAACAGTAAGAGAGGTGCTGAAATGTCTGAGCTGGCTCCAGGAGGGGTGAATTTCATCTGGCAACGTTGGTGGAACTGAGTTCACGTGCCACACTTTGAGGATGCACTGGGCTCCTGAGGTTGTACCCCTGCATTCACACAACACAGAACGTCCCTGCACTATAGTTGTGCTCAGGGCACACAAAGAGTAGGAAATGAAGACACTCAACCAAGCCCACAGAGTCATTCAGGTCCATCAAAGCACTACAGTTCAGACACTTCAGTATCTTTGTGGTGCCTACTGCTTTCAGGGTAGTATTTATTACCAAGGTAACAAATGAATAAGCACACAAGTGAATGAGCAGAGCCAGCCCTGCACAGGGGCCTGTGCTTGAACCTTAAGTGCCCACTGGAGACGCTGAAGAAAACAGCTTAGATCTTGCACCAAGAAAAGAAACCCTCATAAATTCTGAAAAACAGGAATCCGCTCAGAAGAGTTCACATTCTCAGCTTGAAGCCAACAAGATCTCCAACTTTCCAAATGTTTAGGGTATCCTGACTCTCCTCTCGATATCACTTTGGATCAGAGTGCACCAGCTATAGTCCTCTGGAAGACACACACCTGAACAGCAACTGGCTTCTAAACCATCATACCTTTTCTATCTTAAAAAAAATCATCTAATGTTTGTTTCTTTCACTTTCTACCCAAGAGAACACCAAATAATGCCACTATTGCACGACCCATATATTAGTAATCCATAGACATTTAGTAAATAGCATATCAACCACAAGCTTTAAAATTCTCTTGAAATACATGGCAGTAAATAGGAAGGAGCATCTTACCAGCTTTGGGCATGTTTAGTGCTTTCATTTCCATCTTGCTGCTTTTATTTAGGTTGAAACATGCTTTTGTAGTCTTTACTTCCCCAGTTGACTCCACAGCCTCCGTAAAATCTGCATTTTGATTTTGGCCATATATTTTAGAAAGCAATGAAGCACTTCCCTCTTTCTCATCTGTCTGCAAAAGAGAAACAAGTTGACAATAGCATTTCCTTCACACAGTTGAAGAGAAATGGAGAAAAGAGCAACGAGAAGGGATCTTAACAGGTAATAAGGATTATTATCAAAGTATTTACATAAATATATGCATCCCAGTGTTTAGAACAAGAAGTTGATGTACACAATACCAAACACCACTTATGGAAGTAAGTGTGATTGTGATGCTTCTTTGGGTTGATATTCAACATTTCAGAGAAAGTTCCTTGCAAAGGAACAAAACTGCAACTTGATGTATTGATATTTCATTGTTAAGCATCTTGGGTTTTTAACTGCTTTTGCCCAGGCATTTCAAACATTTGAATCCAACAAAGCCCTGGCCAGGATACAATCCATACCCCAGCTACACTGAGAAGTGCGTTTGGATTCAATACCGATTACTTTTATTTATTTGAAAAACATTTTTCCGCATCCACTTCACAGAGTGAGAGAAAACTACCTAAGAAGCACAATCAAAGGTATTGAAATCTATTCTGACAGGCTGATTATTTAAGCAGAGATTGTTTGTGGTAAGCTCAGATGCTATCTTTTAGTAACAATACTGTACAAACAGATATACTTTATAGTGCACTGTTCAGTTTACCTTCTTTAATTTCATTTCTTGGTCCATCTCCTTATTTTCATTCTTGAGACAAACTGTGATACATTTTCCTGGTGGTATAAACCTTGGCTTTTTGGCTACATTTCCTAGCACTTGACTTGGAGCAGCTGATCGTCTCATATTTAGTTATACTGCTCTGGAAGGAAGTAGATAAAGACAACTGTAGTCAGAATAGGTTTTAAATATAATATATAGCAATAGGTCACAATATAAGCACTACTTGAAGACAAAATAAAAGATAGCATAAGAGATTTTCAAAGAATAATCTTAGTTCACAAGCATAATACAATTTAAGAAAAAATAGTATTGTTGCAGTGCATTGTTTAAGTACTACAAAAGATTGACTATAGCAAATTTTGCAGTTGAACTCTTCCTTTTCCATTTGAAAATCCAATAATGGCAAGAAACACTCTGGAAATGCACAACGTAGGGCTACTTAACAAACTTACACCAGTATAAAAAGAAAGACAATTTGAAACAGAACTATTCTAGTAACTTGAAACATAATTTTGAAAAGCTCATTATTACTGCACAGTGAACGACAAATGTTGGAAGGTATGTTTCATATCTGTCAGTAGTATTTTGCATTAAACAGTCAATTATATTGGTCATTCGGATTCCCTACAATAAGATTAGAAGTTAGTAGAAAATTATCTCAAAATTACACTGCAGGTTATCACTCCATGTTATGTCTACTTGAACAGTGGAAGGAATGTATTAGAGGTTTTCCCTCAAAATATAAGACCATTATTCCCCTAAACAACCTTAGGACAAAACCAAACATACATAAATGTTAATATGACAAAGTATACTTGTAATCACTAGGATAACAGGTTATTATCTTAGTACTTCAAAGTAGTAGAAACAAGAAAACAAATTCCAGTAGAATAACCCAGTAGCTGGAATGACAAAGACAAGCAAGATACAGCAATTTATGGAAGACGTTTTGGTTTAATTCTCCTTTATTTTAATCGATTCACCCACCCCCAACTATTAGGTAAAAATAAACCATAATACAGATTGCAGACACAAGCTTCTCTACCCCTCTACCACCATGAAAGCATGTCTACATCCTGTTGCAACAGCCAGTGTTTCTCCACTTTTTTGACACCACTCTGCACTCCAGTGGCTTTCTAGGGCACGACAACCTTTCTTTCCAAGATTTGCCCAGTAGTAACAGAGTACTGTCAAAATGTTTCACAAGCATGCAGATACTAACGTGGCTACTCTTATCTCCTTCCTACCTGAATAATTATCTCCTTCCTACCTGAATTTGTATATATGATGCTGTTACAAACATAAACATTAATGGGAAAGTGGCCTGAATTGTTGTCACTTCCACGATGGCTATTATTAAAAAATACAAGGGAGGAAGTCTCTGTCTGTGTCACCAGCAATTCACACCTTGAAGTCTGCTTGACAACAGCGTTAGCATATGAAGTTTAGTTAACCCTATGCAATAAAGGAGTAATGTAGTTATTGTAACATGAGTAACTGCAGTGTAAACAACGGGTAAGTCACTGTGAAAGCTTAACTTCACTTCCATCAAATTTAAGAACGCATAAGACTACTACCAGTGTTACCTATTTGCAACTACAAAAATCATTGGGGGTTGTGGTTTTTAAGTGTAACATTGCTTCCAGCAATACGTGTCATTCTCTCTCTTTCTTCAAAATATAGTTTTTATAAAATATAATAAAAATATAAAATAAAAAAGAAGGGTTACACTTTGTGTCTTTACAGTACTACACAGAAAAAAGGAGATTATGGGTATGCAACAACTGCTAGATCATTTAGATGGGATCAGAGTAGGTGTAGCAACAGGAAGGAATAGTTCCACCTTACAACTAAATCAACTGACAAGCAAATATGCCCTTTCCTCTGAGTCAGGCACCAATATATTGATCACCCTGAACGTGCAACACCATTAATTACAGTTGCAGGGAAACAGCTGGAGGTAACATGAAAAGCACTGCGCCTCCCTTTTATTAGCTTTACTAAATTAAGTGTACCATGAAACCACATCCTAAACCTCCTCATGAACGCATCTGGTTTTGTACGCATTGAATTTTTCTCCTTAAAGATCCCTTAACAACTGCATTAAAACAAAACGCACATACAAAGACTATTTCAAAATGTTAGACATGCCACCCAACACAGTTCTGTTAAAGGCAGTCACATTAGCCACCTTAGCACAAATTTAACAGGCTGCCCTCGCTTGAAGAAACATTCCTGGTCTAAATTATTTGTAGGCAACTCAAAGAACGGCACAACTCCGGGTTAACTTTCACTCGGGTACTGCTGACAGCGACTGCCATCGCCTTGGGTGTCGGCATCAGTGAAAAACCACCTCAGTCGAGTAACAACTGCAAGGATTCGGAGCAGGCCCCAAAAGCAATGCTATATAAACGGCTATGTATCCCGTCCTCCAGCCCACCCCGCCTCAGCCGGCCGGGAGCAACCGCGGGGTGGTGAAAGGAGGGGATTCCACAGGGGCTGGGAGTACTCAGCCGGTTCCCTGCCAGGAGAGGTCAGCGGCCCTTCCGCAAGACAGCCCTCAGCCACCCCCCCGCTACCTCAGAGCCCCGCTACCTCAGAGCCCCGCTACCTCAGAGCCCCGCTACCTCAGAGCCCCGCTACCTCAGAGCCCCCGACCATACCTCAACCCAGCCGCCTCCCGGGAACTCAATTGTCCCGCCGCCGGCTCCCGTCAGCCCGCTGGCCGCCCCGCGCACGCGCCCTGCGCAGCGCCCCTCCGTCCCAGCGCGCATGCGCCGCGGTGGCGCGGAGAGGGGTGGGGGGATGTCTCTCTCAACTGCGCGTATTCAAGCCCTTCCGCCTGGGAAACACCGCAGCGCGCATGCGCAAGGCCCTCGAGCCACGCACAGCATGGCGGGGCGGCCCTGCCCGCGTGCCTCGCGGCCGTCAAGCGAGAGCGGCCGTAAAAGTAACCTCGATTTCGCGACAGCGGGCGCTGGCGGAGGGGCGAGGCGGCGGCGACGGCGGGGTGAGCGGGGCCTGCGGGCCGGCTGTGGGCAACCCTGCTGCGGGGGGAACAGCGGGGCCGAAGCTGATGGCTGTGCGGAGCGGGGCCGTGGGGCGGGAGGCGGGGATCTGAGCGTTAGTCAGGGGTCGTTGGCGGCGGCAGGCCTGGCCCTGGCCCTGGCCCCGGTCCCTTCAGCGTCCGGCTGTGGCCTAGTGGGCGTCGAGGTGCAGGTCAGTGTGTGTCAGTTGCTTAAGGCCGCTTGGGTGCTGTTGCTCAGCGTTACATTGCTGCTGCGGGTGTTTCCATGCCAGTTTTCCGTGACCAAGATCATTGACCGTTCCTGAAGAGCCTACCCAGGCATGACCCAGAGACCTTCCTCCTAGTGAAAAGACCTCTCCTCCCCACCAGAGCCCCTGAGGGGAGGTCATCTGTCCTCGGTCTTGCTTCTGTGCAGCAGCAATCAGCCCTTCAAAGCCTAAAAGCTGCCTTGTGAGGTCCGTATCTTGTGTCACTCTGTTCCAAGTAGGTTTTGCAGTGGGACAGCAAGTGGGAATGTTATGTAAAAATATTCTAAGTAATTCTAGTTTCTTAGGTAGTTCCTGGTAGAGTCATAGGCCTTAATTTATTTAAATTACTTGTTTATCTCGTACTGGTTATTATAAAATCTTTGATTAATTGAGGTTTTTTACATCAGTGTAAGCTGGTATTGCCATCCATTCATTCTTATCCTCTTCTGTTCCCTTTCTCTTACATGAATGTTCATGAGACTCCACGATGTACCAGTACAGGGAGCTGAGCTGAGGCAGTAGCTGTATAGCAGCCTTAACCACAGACACCACTGCTGTCTTTCTTTCCTTTCTGCCCTGGCTGTGGTTTCTCATCCCTTGTCTTTCCCCACTTCCACAGGCACTGGAGCTTCTGTTGAGCCACCTACAAGAAAATCTAGGTTAGCAAATCAATGAGTAGTTGTCTGTATGGTTACTTGTCTGAGCCAGATCAGGAAAGAACCAAATTAAATGTTCTAACTGATTCAAGGAGGAAAGTAGAGTGATGCTAGGAGGATGTTAATTAGTGGGTAGATTGCCTTAGGACAACTGTCAAATTTTACACTTTGGGACTTTTCGCCAGGTTGGGCTTAAAACAGGTCAGTTACCCAGTTACCCAGTGTGATCCATCAAGTGGCTGTAAAAACACCTTGTACTGTCACAGTTCAAGGGGTGAGTTGGCCTCTTTGGGCATTAGTGCTGGCTTGAAGTTGCTTACAGCGACCAGCAGAGTGACATGAGATACCCTAAAATGTCACTTCTATAGATCAGGATTTAAAGTACAGTTTATCTTTGTGAAAATAGAAGCTGAAGCAATAATGTCACCTCGTCCCTGGGCCCTGCATAGTTTGTTCTTCCACTTCTGAAAATTAGTGATGCACATGTATAATTCTGTTGTGATTCGCTCCATCATTTCAAACAGTTATGCTTTGTTTTGTCACATGGAAAAGAAACAGTTTATAAATCTCAGAAACTACTGCAGATGAACAAATGCAAGTTATTAATCTGATCTCAATGTCTTGATTTTTACAGTGGAATAGCTATGATTAGTTGATTAGTGCTAGACATTTAGCAAGCTATCTGATTGTGTTGTTGGGAACTACATCCCATCTGTGTTCTCCCTGCTATTCTGTCCCCACAAAATCTCTCTTTGAAGGCAGTCCAGGCTGTAGCTCAAAGCTGGTTTTAGATGTGCATCTGCCTGGCAAACAACGTGGGATAACAGCTACTAAAAAATGACTTAATACCTGTGAAATCTGGAGATTTTTGTTTGTCAAAAACTATGGGGAGAAATAAATATATGTGAAACAATGGAAAGCAAATAGCATTTAATAGTTTGTGTTTTCTTTGCCTTCCAGATTTGGCACCCACAAATTCCAGATATCCTCGTGGATGTTATCGTTGGTAATGACCAGGTGATGGGCAAAATTCTGGACCAGAGAAACCAAAGAGAAGGCAAGATTTGGAAATGTTAGCAGAGTGTGAGAAGGCAGTGATAAATAATGTAGTTTCTAGGTGCAGACAAAAACGGAATGTGACAATCAGTGAATTGTAATAGAAGTAGAAGAAGCAGTTTTGAAGCCAAGTCAAGAAGAGAGAAATTTCTGGGGAAGAGCAGAAGTTGAAAATGGTGTTATTTTGTGTTGGGAATAAAGTGATCTCTACTGCTAGAGTGTGTGGCATTCATCTGAGGCTCTCCCTTGGCTTATCTGTTGATTAAAGTGCATCTCTTGAAACTGGTAGAAGGTGAAACATCTTTGGTTCTTCAAATCAGGACATTTCTGCCAGAAGAGGTCTGGGATTCAGTGACAGCTGTTGTCACAGGTCTCAGACTCAAAAGCCACAAGGATTCTGGCACTGCATGGGATGATGCTTCTCCAATATCAGTCTTGAAAACACACTGAAGTTCTCATCAGCAACCCCCTTGGTTGTATTTTTTGCTTCAAAGTTGCCATCCGTGCTCCATTTGAAGCCTGGTTTTGGTTGGGGCTTTAAATATATATACACACACATGTACATACATGTATATATTTGTTGTGCTTCATTTTTCTGTCAAGCACAAATAAAGTTTTTGTTTCCCACTTGATAAAAATATTCTTTCCTGCATTCTGATAGACTTCTGTCCTGTAGAACCAGGACAACTTCAAACTTGCTAAAATATGTCAAAGACTGAAGACTCTTAGTGCTCAGGGATCAACAAGGTGTGTGCAAAATGTAGCTTCCAGCATCTGCAATTCCAGTAACTCAGAAACTCTGGGAGAGCAAAAATACAGTTTTCATGATGTATCTTACATCTCTATGAAAAGTTTTCTAAAGCTGGATCCTCTGTGATCAACCAAACCAAATGAAAATTTTAAGCTCATAATTCAAATTATAGAATAATTATACGCCGTTTAACAGTCCAGCATAAATGTACTGTCTGTTTTAATGCTTTCGTTGGTATTGGGAACTAGTACATGACTTCACCTTCTGCTACTGATAATTAGCATTGTTTGCCACTTTTTAAACTTTTCATTGTGGCCTTTGCTGTCCTTAGAGTCCCAGCTTTGTACAAATATACTGCTCATTTTCTTCATGCTGAACTAGCAAAGTCCTGATTTTCCTGTCTTTTCAGGAGACCTGTCAAAACATACAGAGGAACAACAATGTAAAAAGAATTGTTTATCATCTTCATAACGTGCTATTTTCTTGAGCAGACTCTTTTAAGACCCAGACTGTCCGTGCTGTGGCTGAAGCAATAGCACATCCCAGCCCCCTGTAATTTTAGTTTCCCTGAGCTGTTGATGGTGATGTAGCCACGGAAACACGGAGCTAAATGCAGTCTGTGAGATCCACCTGGGAGCTTGTCAGGAGTCTATGTGGGTTCCACTCCCAGCTGTCACTTGGTCACCTGGCTGGTAGGTGTCCCAGCTAATGGGATGCTCCTCAAGTGTCTCTGCAGCCCAGGGTGTTGGCTGTGGGATAAGTGTGTTGGTGGAAACAAAATACAATATGGAAACGGTGTGGCAGATGCTGGGTTTTGAATTTGGGTTGTATGTGTGCTTGCTTTGTTACGTGTGGCTTCATTACAGGCTTTATTAACTTTAATCTTAGCAAACACCCTTTTAACACAAGCAGTGTTAGCAGTGAAAATATGCTTTGATACTCAGATCTTCTAAATTCCAGATTTATACTGTATTCATGGAGAGCAATTGCAAGGTCCTTTTTTCCCTTTAGAGCAAAATTTGACATTAGTCCTTAGAGATCCTTATCATTCTTAAACAGTTCTAATTCAGATTGAGATTCTCGTGGAATGTTCTATTGAAATTGCTAGGTCTTACCTTAAAGGGGTTGAGTGATGACATCTTTTTTTTTCTTTTTATTTTTTTTTATTTCAAGTGAGCAACCTTAATTATGTTACACATCAGAGCAACGGTACCTGTCAATACAATGAACTTGACTGTGATAGTTTTGGTTTTGTTTTAAAAATGAACCGTATATCATGCTCGGATAAAAACAGATTAGACAAGAAACTCATCTTTTTAAGGAATATAATTTTACCAGATTTCAGTGGCTACTTTTCAGTAGCACTGAATTCTGTTTTCTTCAATCTTACAAACAAAACTGTAAGGCTTCGAATTGAAATGTCAGCAAGGTGTTCAGTTTTGGGATGAGTACCCGTGTCAGTAATAGTTGAAAGAGAGACTGGTAATTTTTTTCTTCCTCTCCTTAATCTAGTCAGATCTCTTGTATTGAATTGAAGATTTTCCAGTGGGTTGCTTTGGAAAGCTTCATTTTAAAGGGCTGTTAGGACAGCATCTAGTCAGCAGCTGGCTGGTTAGACATAGAACTTGGTGAGTTAGGAAACTACTGAACCTTCTTCTTTTTAATTTTTCTCATAGGCCTAATAAAGCAGTGAAGAGAAACTGAAGGAAAAACTGATCAGAAAACTTTCTGAAGTATTTGGGCAAACTACTTATATATGTAGTAAAATCTAAAAAGGTAGACTTTCTTTCTTTTCTGTTTTATTTAAAAGATCTCATGATTAGTGAAGAACCCACTCTTTGCAGTGGGGTTGCAAAAGTAATTTTGTATGTTAAGGAGGAATGTGAAGTCTAAAACATATTATTTTGAGTTCTGGGGAGTCTTACCAAATTCCACTAGGCTTTTGATGAAGGTGGATTGCCTCTTAGTTCTTCACAAAGCTTCCCAATCCATTTAAAGTCTACTCGGTGCTATAAAATAGATTGTGTAGGAGAAGACAATCCTCATGATTTCAGGCTTTGCTGCAGTTTTGGCTTCTTTATCTTCCCAAATACTAAGTATTTCTCTAGGCATGTGGAGGTTTCGTGCTGTTCCCCCTGAAATGGAAGTCTACAATGAGTAGAGAATCTTTGCAACAGATTAAGTGACGTGCAATTCACAAATACGAAATCTGCTGGCTGAAAATAGCCCAGATATCACCTGTAAAGAGAGTGGTTTGTCAGTTCAGCATGACATAAAAGGCATTAAAATGAAAAGCAAACATTTGCATTTGAACTTGTAGTATGATGTTTCTGCTTCAGGTAGAATTCCAGTGAAACTCTATATTTCACAGTGGCAGTTAGAACTATGTTCAGTAACAGCTCAGAACAAGCACAGCTCAACGATCTGCTGAAGTCTTTGTTTTCAGAATTCAGAGAATCTTTATCTAAAATTGGGATTCTGACATCCAGATGTATGATCTTCACATTTTCACTTAAAGTCTCCAAAGTATGCAAGTGTTTGCATTCTCACCTGTGAAGCTCCTTATTCACGTTAAGTTCTCCGTATTTCTAGAATTGCTTCCAAGCCTTTTGGAGGCTCAAGCCATACGAATTGAGCACAAAGCTGCTTTATTTCTCTGTGTTGTTTTAACAGGTTGAAGGTGTGTGGAGAGGATGGGTTATGACATCGAGCGTTTCGTTGGCTACGTTAATGAAGGTCTGTTGTGCTCCATCTGCCGAGATGTGTTGGAAGATCCACTACAGGCTCCTTGTGAACATGCTTTCTGCACTGCTTGTATACATGGGTGGCTTGTTCATCACAGTAACTGCCCTGAAGACAGACAAATGATTGATGTATCTTTGCTACGACCTCTCTACAGGTATACAATAATCTTGCTGTATCTTGAAATGACGTGAATTTCTCAACTTTTCTTGCACAGCTTCATCTCTTGTCATTGACTAAACCAGCTTACAAGGTATTCATGTTTCAAAGTGGAAAGAACCTTTAGTTTGTTCTCCACTTTTTTGTATCTTGAATGCTGATTCGAGCTCTCTGTCTGGATATTATGCTGAATGTCTTCTACAGCACCAAAACTTTCCCATACTTTTTTGGAGAAAGCAGGGAAAGCAGCTCTTGACTAAAACAATCTCTAAATACAGTGTATATATTGTTTTTCTGTTCAGTCTTACCTACATACTATAGTGGGATTTGTAATGAATAATTCCTGCCAACATGAGCCAAACTCCTCACCTTCAAATCCTTGTTTTAGAAAGGTCTTTAGCCATAAGAATATCTGGTTTGAGCCGCCCTTGAGTCATGGAAAGAGGGCTGTTTTCACAAGTATTTGCCTTAATTCCTTGCCAGCACACAGAGTTCCATCAGCAGACACTGCCTGCTCTTTAACCTCTGCGTTGTCTAATCTTGCTCAGATTAACATTTGTCTGTACTCACTGGGGTGAGATTGGTCATCATGTTTACAAACACAAAATTTAAATGCTGAAGGAGTAGCCCTAGTGTTTGGTTTTGGTAATATCTGCTAAGCTAGTGACTAGTTAGGGTTAAAAATTTATTCAAAAATAAAGATTTAATTTGCAGATTTAATTTTGGAGACTGGATTTCCCATTAACATTGTTTCCTTTAAACCTGTTCTTTTCCAGTATGGTCACTTGAATTTTGAAAAAAAAAAAAAAAAAAGAAAAACTACAGTGATTATTCACAATTTTTCCTAGTGGAGATTAGAATCATACTTTTTTTTTTTTTGTGCCCAAAAGCTAAAAAGACACATTTTTCAATAATGTTCCCAGATTTAAGGACAAATTATTTTTTGTTGCACATAGATACATGAAAAATGATTTAAACCGTCTTCAGCTACGTTGCAAAAACAGAGAGTTT
Source organism: Scolopax bukidnonensis (assembly GCA_028571045.1). NCBI lineage: Eukaryota > Metazoa > Chordata > Aves > Charadriiformes > Scolopacidae > Scolopax > Scolopax bukidnonensis. Next base: position 124,826,158 of record JAOWAV010000012.1, read on the forward strand.
GGCTGTGACATGGTTTGTTCTCTGGAGTCTCTAGACAGGCATGAAAGGGAGTGTGAATACAGTCAGATACCTTGCTCCAACGCCGGTGAGTAACCTTAAAAGAAGTTGAATCCTTTCTATTCAGGAAACATGGATTTGTCATCTTTCTGTCATTAGAATGGCAATCGTGGCTATTATTTCCAAACAGAATTCAAAGCTTTAGCCCAATCCACGTTTTACAGCTCTTTTTCTGAACAAAATTTGTTACTGATATAGAACAATCACGATGATTATCTACAATTCCTTATACAGGAGCTAATCAAAATGAGAATGATGGATTTCAAATTGATGAAAATAGAGTGATGCGTTTGTTTTGCTTTCTGTCAAGATACGAGTTTGTCTTTCAGTTTTGACTGTTCATTTTGATATTTAAATCAATGCAATAGCACCTACAGAGTGCTTATGGGTCTGGCTCTGCCTTCTGGTGTTAACAAAATGCAGCTTGAAAATGAGAATTGTTTTAAGCTAAATTAGACTCAGTGTGTTTATGTTAAGGTCTCTATTTAAAAGAAACCTAGACCTCCTGAGGAAGAAACATACTGCTAAAAAGAAACATCTTTTAAAATTTCTCAGTTTATTCAAAATGTTGTATGTTCCCAAAGTTAATTTCTAATTAATGATGCTGAGGGCATAGTCAAGTCTGGCATTGTAATTAATTATTAACAAGATAAAGATGCTAGAATTGCTCCCCTGGAAGTTATAATAAATTCAACAGTGGCTCCTCCAGATGCTTCAGATTCACCTGTTTCACTTTCTAAGGAAACAGCAGGGTTTCTAGAGTTCTGACACCTTCTCTCTGATGTTCAGGGTGTGAGGGCTCTTCCCTCTCCTCAGCTCTTCCTCAAGAGACTATCAGAGTGTATCCTGAGTATCTCCAATTGCAAATCATGATATTTATTAGTAAAGCCCTTCTAGAGGACTGTCTTTTGTAACTTTCTGGTAAAAGCACTCCTTCTTGCCAAATTGTTGGCAAGTTTCATTGCTCCTTTGCTTGCAGTTTTCTGACATCTATTTCATCTTCGAATGAATTGGGAGGAACCGGAGTGTGTATTACTTCAGAGTTACTCAAAGATTAAAAGTACAGACTACAGACTTCAGAGTTTAGAGTCTTAAATGTAGGAATAATTTATGTAGTGTTCATTTTTGGTTCTGCATATTTTATGCTACAGGCTTGTAAAGTTTTTGTCCAAAAATTTTTGTGGAAATGTTTCCATTTTTGCATCCAATATTAAATGTTCATAAACAAATGTTTTTGTTTATGTGGCTGAGTATGTTATACACAGGACCAACCAGTGTTTAGGAAAACAAGGTTACATTCCATCTTGCCCACAATTTTACTACGTGTCCTTGGAATCTTTCTTCTAAATTTGATACATAATGGGTGTTTTTTTTAAAACATGTGCATTTGGTTTCAATTCCAGTCATTGCAGTCTGAAGGTGCTTTAATGCCAGAGCAGTGGCAGAAGACTTCATGGAAAATAGCTACTTTTTATACCTGTTTTCAGTTAATGGATAAATATATTCATCAGACTTTTTAAGAGTGTTTTATTACTAATGTAATATAACTGTCTGTTACAATTATTAAAACTATTTTGTATACTAAAGAAATCACCTTTTTTCATAGCTTTAGCGGGCTGGCAGTTGGTTAGCTCAAGACATTGCAGTTTGTTTGCTTGAGTGGTTGTGTTTGGAGTTAATTAAAAAAACCAAAAAATGCTTCTGTTAGTTGTAAATGACTGGTTTTACCTTTCTGTTCCCTCCTCAGGTTGTACAGTTCGGGTTGAACGGCGCAACTTAGAGGGTCACCTGGCGGTGTGCGAATACCGGAGCCGGGAGTGCCCCAATGGTTGTGGTTACACCATTCTCAGTGCAGAAGACACGCAGCACAACTGTGTGGCAGAGCTGAGAACTGAGCTAGAACTCCTTCGGTACCAATCTTCTGTTTCTTTGAAATCTCTCTGTGGTAGTCTGGGCCTAAAATTACTGCATAAAGCACTAGCACCCCATTCCGGGATGTGTTAAATAGTCTGGGAATTACTTGATACTAATGGGCCAGAGTATTATTATGTGTCAGCAGAGACTTTAAATTTTTTACAGTTTTAAATGTTTTGCTACTTTCTTGTCCAAGTTATCATAATCCCTATGTTGAACCACAAGCTGACTGTATAAAATGATAAAATACCTAACGAGAACTGAAATGAAATTGGCAATTTCATTTTTCCTTTGGTCTGACGTATACCCAAAGTCACATTATATGTTTAGTTTATAATTTTTTTAATAAATCTGAAAGATAGAAATCTGCTATTATTTTGTCTGGTACAGACAGATAGATTAAAACTCTGAGGGTCTGATTTTCAATTTTGATTGAACTCCTGACAGATCAATAACATTTAGTTTTATTTAAATTACTAAATATTACTGTCCTGCCTCTGGAGTGGTGTCCTGTAGAGTCCAATGGGAATTTGATTGGGCTCTTTGAACCTGCAAGAAGGTTCTCTGGAATTCTAAAATACTTTTTTTTCCATGCTTACAAGATATGCTAACAAGGAGAAATAAACTTTTTAGGTCAGAAATGATCTGCAGAGTGGAGGAGGCAAAACATGAGATGGAGTCAAGGTTAGATTCACAGAGAAGGCATATGGTCCAAAAAGAGAGTATTCTGCAAAATGAAATCGAAGAACTGAAGGTAAATATGATCATTTTTTTTCCCCTCTCTTGAAAGTCGTGCTTTTTGCTCTTCCCAGAAGTAGTCTCGGATGTTAATTAAATATGCAGCTCCTTCCTTAGTGCCACCCAAAATGGCATAATGCAGTGCTGCAGACAGTGGTATGTACAGGATGGTTCAGCTGTGGGCAGAAGGTTGGGAGGTTGCACTTAATCAAGTAATGAGGAAAACCATCTTCCCTTTTCATTCACCCAGTTCTTATTGGATGTCCTTTATAGCTGATGTTTTTATTTTCACTGAATTTTATGTTAAATCCTTAGAGAACGTATCTGAACGTAACCAAAACCTTATTTTGTTTGGGTTCTTGGAATACAAATTTTAAGCAGCAACTGGATAAGCTCACTGCTTCTCATTATACTTTATAAGAAACTTTTTGCACTTTTAGGAAAACTATATGGGAATCTTTGAAACAAGACCATCTCAGCAGGTGAATGCTGGATTGTGTCTCACATAGTTGACATTTGTTCTGCTATCAAAACATTATTCCAGTGTTGCTTATTCTTTGTAATCCATCACCTTACATGCAAGGCCAATTCAACTCCTTACCACCCTCGTTAGAAAAGAGTCTGTTTCTTGCAATAAGTCTGTTATTTGCATTTCAGAGTCAGATGTCACGAGTGATGTCAGACGTGCGCTCTCTGATGGCTGCAGAGAGACAGCACCGGCAAGAGCTGGAGCAGGCAGAGCTGGAAAAAAGGGAATTAATGGAGCTGCTGAGGGGGCTGCAGAAGGACTGTCGACTGACTACTAATGAAGGAAGCAGGAAGTCAACAAATTTCCGCCCTCTGGCACGACTAGAGAGCGTGAAACGAAAACCTAGGGAAGTTACAGTGATCTAAACAGAAGTAAGCTCAACAAGCATCTTCTTCTCATTTCCGTGACCATCTGGCAAACTCTTCTACTTTTTGTGAATAATTGGTGAAGTGTAAATCATTTCTGATTTACCCGGGTTTTGGGTTTTTTTTTAAAATCTAGATTACTTCTTTAATTTCCTCTTGGGGCATAAAAACAAACGGGAATTTTCTTTTAGGGAACACTGGGTATTAAAACCAGCAATTGGCAAATATGTTTTTAGCTGATGTTCTTATAAAAATGGGGAAGGAGGCTTGATTTGTTATCTCTTCAGTGCATCATTTACAGGAGTCTTTCAAGCCTGAAAGCTATATCCTTTTAAAATCAAAAATACTTAAAGGTTGTTTCCTTCCTGGTTTGTTATGGTCTGTGTGATCCTCAGTAATGACAACTGGGGTGTGCTTAATTTTGAGAAAAGTCAGTAGTAGCATTAGTGAGTCAGTAATAGAAATGGATAAATTTTGTTTGTGTATAGTCTGTAGAAGGTCTATTTCAAAGGTGGAAAGAAAGCACTTTAAACTGCAATTCTGCTGCTGTGTAACAGCTTCAGGTGAGGTTGACTTGTACTTTAGAGCTTCTCCAATTCCCCAGGCTCTCACACTCTTCAGAGACTAATACCAAATTTTTAGAGTCATCTAAAACCTTTTAAATAGATGTGTGAGTAACTTGGAGTTTGTGGAAGGGGATCTGCATTTTATATAAAAATTTGAAGCTTTTATATGTGAAAATATCAGCTATTTCTACAGCATCCTGTAAGCTTAAGACCAGCCCATTCCATACGCAGTATCTTTAAAGCATATATAAATATCTTGAGTATCCTTACTTTTCTTTTGGCAGGTTTAAGGCTACTCAAACATTAATATATCCACAACTGATGAATATTTGCACAGTCACTTGGACTTCAAAAGTCTTTATTAGTACTCAAGTTTGCAGCTGTGTAAGAGCTAGGATTTTTTAACAGACCCACAGATACTGAATCGAGGGGGGATTTACACGTAAGGACTGTGTGAGAAATCTATATACAGTTCAGAGGCTTTTCTCTCAGCTCCTCACACAGCCTGTTCATGTTGTTTTCAGTGCTAGAATTAAGCCATACCCTGTCCTCTTGTTGCAGCTCTTCAGTGGAGTATCCAGGGCAGAACCTGGCCTCCCGTTCACTGAATGTGCTAAATCAGTTTGGAACTTTCAGGAAAGCGTGTGCAGGTCAATCTGAACGAGCTAATTTGCTGGTTTAGAAAGCAAATAGTTTTCTGTGCACACCTGGCTGTCACTCAGAGCAACCCCTTTCATGCTAAGAGTGTAACCAAAGAGAGAGGCAACAACCTGCTTCAGCACATCCACTGCCTGACGAAGCCTCGCGATCGGAGCCGTCTCCTTCCAACTGGCTGTTCCTGTAGCACCACTGAAGCAGATGTGCACGTCTTGAGCATTTAAAAACTGACAGAAATAACTCTTCTTTAAAAGTTTTTTTTTTCGTTTTTCTGAAAGAAAACATGCATAGGAAGAGTTATGTCCAAATATTTACTTGCTTTCAGTCCTTATATTCTCAATTGGCCAGAAAGGCCAATGGGATCCTGGGCTGCAGAGGGAAGAACGTGGCCAGTAGGTCGAGGGAGGTCATTCTCCCCCTCTACTCTGCACTGGTGAGGCCACAACTGGAATCCTGCATCC
>JAOWAV010000012.1:124832396-124853853 GCA_028571045.1 Scolopax bukidnonensis
CAGTCATTGACAGTATTTTGGTCGCTACAGCAGTCTCACCAGCTCACGACACAGTAAAACAGTAGGTGACATTTGGAAAGACCTTCCCTCCCACTGACCACTCAGAGGGGAGCTCACATCCCTGAGTGTGTGCATTAAAGCTGTAGGTAGAGAGTAAAATGCATTTATTCTCTTGTGTCCCAAATGAGCAAGCTGTTGGTGTCTCTGCTCTCTGAGACTCTTTCAGCATCCATACTCATTTTGAAGCTTCTTGGCAGCTCCAGATTTCGTGGTATTAGAGTCAGTCAGTGCTTTCCTGGGTGCTGTAACCGTGTGGTTCTGTGACATTGACTTTATCTACTCTGCTTAATGTAAAAGAAGAAAATCACTTTGAAATCCTGGAGAATTCAGGACGAGCTGGAGCATCTCTCCCAAGTTGCAGGGCAGCAATGGATCACCTCTGTTGGGACCACAAAAACCAGCAATATTAGCTCTGTGCTTTTTCTATCATGGGATCTCTGCATTTGTCTGTTTTAGGAATTTCACCATCTCACGACTAAATTCCTTCTAGTGTAGGCAACTGTGTTTAATTAATTTTTACTTCACATTTGGCTTGCTGTCTGTCCCCTAAGTGCTGTCCCGGGGCTCAGACACACCCTCAGGATTAGGAGATTTAAGAAATTAAAGCTTCATCTGTGGGTATGAAACGTAAAGGGACCAAAGCTGGGAGGTTTGCAAACAAAACTCAGGAGAGCAAGCTGCCAAGTGAAGTGAGACTGACAGAGCGTTAACAGGAGGAGAGCAAATCCTTACCCTGCATTAAACTGGGTGAAAAAGAAGAACACTAGGGATGTACGTCAAGTAATGAAGGTCGTAAAGGAAGCAGTAAGTTTGGAAAAAAAAAAATATCAAAATTTGCCTATTTGTTCTGAAGATCCAAGAGGCCAGTTGAAACTAGTTCCCTTCTCCTCGAGAAGGGAATTTGACTTGAGGAATTTGACTCGAGAGGTCAAATTCAAGACAAAATGCTGTTTCCTTCAGCACTAAAGCTGCGCTCCCTCTTCTCCTGCCCTCCTCCCAAAGCAGAAGATCGTTGGTGGTCGTGGCCGGTAGGGACCCTTGCCACCAGGATTGGTTTTTTTCAGCAGGAAGAGTGACTTTGGGGAGAATTTTGGATGGGTTTAGATGAGTTTCAGCAGAAGGCAGGGGCAATTCTGCTGGAGTTCCTAATTAAGGGGGCAGTTTTCAGTTGTTGTGAGAGTCTCACCAGAGCTGAGGGAATATGGAGATCCTCGTCAGCACAGAGGGGAATGGAATTACACATTCAAGCAACAGACTTTGTATAAGGACATATTTTAACTGGCCAAAAGGGTGTTTTTAATGTTTTTAAGAAGTTTAACGTACTAACAGAATCCCAGGTGGTTCCTGAGATCTCTAGGAAGGGGTCACCTCACCCATGGCCTTCTCCCCGGGCTGTCCTGGGGGATGTTCCTGCCCTGGTGCTTTTCTGCAGCCGTTGGACTGGGCAGCACTGGATGGAATTGGGAAGGAGCGGGACCAGCCTTGCCTTTCTCCCGGCCTGGTGGGCTGAGGGAGACTTCACCACATCCAGAGATGCCTTTTATTTTTTTTGTAAAACCCTACAATTCTATGCAACTTTTCTATTAACTAATAACCGTCGAACTGTCTTCCAGCGTTATGGGGCACTGCCAATCTATTTACATTTTCTACCTTTCTATATACAGGAGAAAACAGCACTTAAACAGGTCTTACCCTCTACCCATAAAAAAAGAAATAGTAACACTCTTTGTGTCTCTTTGAAGTACACTTTGTATAAAAATTGAACTAATAAAGGGTCTATACCATAATTAACACACTGTGGTTCGCTTCTTTCTGGTACAGAAGTTTGAGCACCCTTGTTATCAGATAAAATAGCAAAATTTGGGGGGTGCCAGCTGCAGGAATAAACCACAATGCAGGGCCCAGGAGCAGATGAGGCAGGATTTTGCCAAAGAGAGGACAATAGTTACAAAAGTTATAAAAAATAGCAATAAACAAGGCAGGAATTCAATCAAACCCTATCCCTGCCTGAGGGTTTTTCCCTGCCTCAGAGGAGAGGGGAAGCTGGAACCTCCTGGGCTATAGGAGCAGGACTCTCCAGCCCTGCCCAGTCCTCTGCATGACCCACCACGGAGAGGCCCTCAGCAGGGAAAAAAGGAAAAAAAGGCTGAAAGCTTCCACCTCACTACGAGCAAAAGCAGTGCAAGAGCCTGCAGAGAACCTGCAATCCCTGCTTTACCCACCCAGCTGCCTCAGAGCACGGAATAATAGACTTCCCTGGGTTGGAAGGGACCTCTCAGATCACCCAGTCCAACCACTAACCCATGTCCCTCAGCATCACATTGACCCAGCTTTTCAACACCTCCAGGGATGGTGACTCCACCACTTCCCCGGGCAGCCTGTTCTAATGCTTCACAACCTTTTCCATGAAGACATTTTTCCTAGTATCCAATCTGAACATACCCTGGTGGAACTTGAGGCAGTTTCCTATTGTCCTGTTGCTTGTTATTCAGGAGAAGAGACTGATCCCCACCTCAACACAACCTCCTCCCAGGTAGTTGTAGAGAGCGACAACTGCAGCAATTGCTGCTAAAGATTTTTCAAGTAAAAACAAAATAAGAAACACATACAACTTCTCTCAACCTCTTCCCAGACACACACTAACCCTTGGGCTCTCCATTAACTCATTATGCACTGAACCAAGCCAAGATGACTGAGGGAGTGGAGCATCTCCCTTATGAGGAGAGGCTAAGAGAGCTGGGGCCTGGAGAAGAGAAGGCTGAGGAACATAGATGAGGTCTCCCCTAAGTATCTAAAGGGTGGGTTGGAAGAGGATGGAGCTGGACTCTTTTCATCTGTTTCCAGGGACAAGACGAGGGGCAACAGGCACAAGCTGGAACATGGTGAAGTTCCACTCAAAGATGAGGAAGAACTTCTTTCTGGTGAGGGTGCCAGAGCCCTGGAAGAGGCTGCCCAGGGAGGGTGTGGAGTCCCCTTCTCTGGAGATCTTCAAGCCCCACCTGGATGCCATCCTGAGTGATGTGCTCTGGGTATTCCTGCTTTGTCAGGAGAGTTGGACTGGATGATCTCTAGAAGGTCTCTTCCAACTCCAACAATTCCTTGATTCTGTAATTCTTCCACATCTCAGACAGAGGCAGAGCCTTTTTTAAGGTTTTCTCTTTTTCTTACACACGGGGGTCCCCGTGGCTGTGGGGGGCTCGTGCTGTGGCTCCGTTGGGCCCCGCTCGCTCCTCAGGTGAGCCCATGCTTCACCCATCACAGCATCGAGCCACCTCCAGCCTTCCCCTGCTCCAGTCAGGAAACAAAACTTGGACATTTCTTCTCGGGCAGAGTATAAAAAGCAAAATTCAATGCTTAAAGTGTTCTTTACCACAGCAGAAAGCCAGCTTAAAAGAGCAAAACCAAAGAACTCCTGAGTTTTAAGGAGCAAATGGAGTGTGGGCAGGAAAGGAACCGCTTTGCGTTGAAGGGTCACAGAACAGAAATTCATTTTTAAAAAAACCAAACATGATAGACATTCCTTTTTTCAAGTTGAAATTTACAGCACTTCCGTACATCAAACAATTGAACTGACCTCTACTTCCTCCTACTTGGAAAATGATTAGTGTGACATGCCATCTATTTCAAACTTTCAGAACCAGCACTGAATATTTACAATATTTATTCCATGCTCCACACTTTTCTTTACGTTTCATTTCAAATTCCCTGACAAAAAGCAAATTATTCATATCCCTGCTAGTTTCCAACATAGTAAAGTTTCTAAAAAAATAACAAACCTTAAACACATGGTCTAAAGGAGCTGGTCAGCTTTAAAAATATTTATGGAGTGCTCCTTAAAAAAACAGCATTAATACCTGTAATGCCTGGGAGATCTCCACCAATTTTAGTCATTACAATTGCATCATTAGTAAAATTACATCCTCTTTTTATTTTAACATTCCAAGAATTGTTTGGCTTCCAATCCAAATCTTTGTTTGTGGTATTTTACACAATGTTAAGACGCACCCCTTTGTGACCCAATAACAAATTCCCTTTAACTGCACCCCATCAATTAACCACTTTCTCATCAGGACTTTGTGCCAAACGATCACCTCTCCTCAGTCTCCAGACAGAGCAAGCACATATAATAGGGGCCTTTCGTGGTTCAAATCAAAACCTACATAATTTAGAGGGGCAGTATAAAGCTACCAAAAAAATTTCAATTTAAAGTATTATCACACTCTAGAAACACTTCAGATGGGGTGTTAAAGGCAGAAGAGCAGTCCAAATTAAGATTATGTAAAACAACAACATTACTTAAGTAGATGAGGACCCTTTTATAGCACTTTTGTAATGTCAAGAGACCAAAGTGTAAGTGAAAGTGGAGCTCATTTGTAAAAATTGCATATGGCATTTAGAAAAAGCTACCACCCCTCACCCCACCCAAAAATGCAATAAAACGTTACTGAGGATAGGTTAATTCTATGAAATCTCATGGAGCCCAAAGGAATGCAAACATGTAAAAATCTCACTTCACTCACATTGAATTCAATAGGAAAATAAGTCTAGAGCAGTGGTAACGTTTCTTTATGAATTCCTACTTCTCAAAGGTTTTATTTTTTGCACTGTATCTCAGTTTAATTACAGAAACAAAGCTCCAGAACCTTCTATTGGAAGGGAAGGTTTAGCCCCCCTGCTTCACTCCGTGGTTGTTCAGTTTGTCCATCCATCTATAGGGCCTCTCCTCCCCCAGAGCAGTCAGCAGAGAGGCTCTCTAAGGGTGCAGGTATCTCACACCTCTTCACTTCAAAGCCCACTCCATCTTCCAATGCAAAAACTCTCCCAACGCACGAGCTGGAGTGGGTAAAGCAAACCCTACAACGTTCTCTTGTTCTCCCCGAAGTCAACAGCAGATTTTCTACTCATTTTAACATTTTAAGGGGGTTCCTTACTCGAGCGTCTAATCACATTACCAGAGATGGACAATCAAACCTACATAAATCACGTTTACATTTGTATTATTTCACAGATCAGTTCATTTCAGTCAATCTTCTATCACCTGCTACTTCAACTGCCATCAGCTGGACCTCATTCGTTAGTAACTCAGACTGGCTGAATAGAAGAAAAAAAGGGCTCTAAACCTGAGAGAAAAAACTAAAATTGCCTTATATGTATATATATATTTTGAATTTTCTTGCAGTAATAAGTCACACACGAAACATCTGTACCTTTCTTTTGGCACAAAGAATATTTTAGAAGTCCTTCAAGTCTTAACTCAAAGAGGTTCTTGACTGAGTATTGTCTACTGAGTCCACAAAAAAATTAAAACGTTCTTTCAAAAGGAACAAAAAAAAAAAAATTTACAATTGTACACAAAAAAAGTCTTGAATTTTATTGAAATTTCAAGTCTTGTATCAAACAAAAACTTTTCTTCAGACAAAAATATTCTCTTGGTGTCCTCCAGATCCCAGTAACTCTGAATTGGTCCTTTAGTGCCGCCGTTTTTTTTTTTTTTTCTTTGTCATCTTCACAGAAGTCCCCATGGTTGGGCTGTTCCATTAGGTCTCTTTTTTTTTTATCGTGTGAAGGAACGTACATGGCGACCTCTTCCACTGCCTCCACTAACAAACTTTCCTCTCGAGCCACCACTGCTACTACTATTAGCACTTGTCCAAGACGGTCCAATTCCTCCCCGGCCTCTGGAAGCACGATCGCGAGGACTCGGTCGGTAGCCTTAAAGCAAAGAAAAGTATACTCAGTTGGAAAAAAAAAAAAAAAAAAATAAGAAGAAGAAGCCCTAGGCGTAGCAGCTGCTGCGAAAGCATAAGAAACAAAAACCAGATGAGACACAAACGGGGTCTGTTTGTTTGCTCCTTTTAATTTTTCACTTTGCTTTTAGGCAAGCATTTTCACTTGGATTGCCTCTCTTAATTACCATGTGGGCTCGAAGACAACTGAATTGCAAAAATCTGAGTGCGAAATTAAGATTCTGCGATCAAGTGTTCAATTCAGCAAGTTTTATGGATTACAGGGCAGTTCGCACGAAAGCGTGTGTTTGACACAGTCTCAAGTGACAACTGTTCATATATGCTTAAAACATTTGCTGAATTTCAAGGTGTTTGCAGCATCCTTGCATGGTTTCATTTGTAAAGCGAAAATGAAATTCAAGGAATTCTCTATAGTTCGATGCCCATATGAATACCATGTACCTGCTGAACTTAATGGTCTCAATGGTGGCAGTGGACCCCTGTTAAAATTGCTTTGACCACCTCTACTGTCATTGTAGGTTCCCCTGGGCGTGCTCTGTGCACTCCAGCTTGAGCCCCGAGTGCCTTCACGACGACTGTAATTTCCTAGAATTGGGAAGAAAAAAAAAAACCACACTTGAGCAAACATCTCTTTTTAAAAAAAAACCCTCAGTCTTCACAATATTCAGACTGCTAAACGGAATATTTATGTAATTCAAATAGGTAAAGCTACTCTGCATCACCATCCCCTCAGGATTCTAATTCAAAGTCTACAAGTTACTGCTCTACAGATGGAATTGGAGGAAAATACCTACTTTTCAGGCATGAACTCAAGTTCGAAAGAATTCACATTATCTAGTGTATTAAGATAGACTCCTATACTTTAAGGTTTTGTGGTAAAGCCAGCCCTGGTACTTCCATTTAGTCAAGTTTCAAGTATTTTCTCTTTCTACCATGCAAGGACTTGGGCTAATTATGGGATGGCAGGCAAAGGAACGCAACCTCGTCTTCATATATTAAAGAAACTTAAAACAAGCTAAAAATCTCCAGGTTGACCGAAAACTGCATCTTGTTCTTGTCAGGATCTTCCATCCTTTAATTCAAAAGCCTCATTTAAACCCAGAGGTGTATCGTGACGTTTGATTTCAGGAACTACCACATCACAAATGGTAGGAAGGGCTTTTTTTTGTTTTTCCAACCACATCTCTGAAGCATCTCAAGAGTTGCTAAAAGGAAACAGCGAACTGCTTTTGTAAAAGAGCCAGGGAAGGAGGCAGTACAGGAGCTGGCAGCCTTGTTCCAATTCCACAGCACTCAAGAGAACTTTTTCTAGCCTTTAACAACTTATTTTAACACTTCTGCTTCAGGAAGATCTCACACCAGGGCAATTAGTAAACTGGGTTAGTATCACTGAAGCGTTTTTAGCTTTCATATACTCCACTTCTGATACAGGAAACATACCTTTTGAAGCAGGTGGCGTAAAGAACCTGTTCTGACTGTGAAAAGCTCCTCGTCCTCCACGATTCCCTGAGAACCCACCACGTGAAGAAATCTTCTGTGAGACTTTTGGTGGCCTTTTGGCTGGCGGTATCCCATCTGGGGCGACCACTTCTTTGCTCTCTGCAGCAACGAAGTCATCCACGTGCATGGAGGGCGGGCGGCTCGTATTCTGCTTCCTCTGACGGAAGATATCGTGTGGTCGAATTCCTTGGCCAAATCCTCCCCTGCCTCTTCCTCTTGGCGGTGGCACAACGTGAGCTCTCTTTGCAGGTTCGATGTACTCCGATTTTCCGCTGTCGTGACAAAACATGATTTATTTGGTTAATGGAAAAAAATGTATTGATACTGAAGGTCAGGCATTCTCCGCGTTGACGATGCGGTTTGAAAGGTATTTGACATTTTGAAAATGCACAAATCAGTGCCAAACACACGGTTGACTCATTAAAGAACTCATCTTACCTGGAAGTTATGAAGGTTTCATGCTTGTGCTTGCCGAGTTTGAACCCTTTGGTGGTTTTTGTGCGACCAGGAGATGATGGTTCTGACAAAAATGACCTCTCCAGTTCCGCTTGCAAGTCAAAGTCACTGCAGCCCTTCTCTGACAGTTCAATTAAGTCAACTTTTACCTGCAATCAAAGAGCTTAGTTTTATCACAACAATCACCTCTGAAGAAGAAAACATGCTGCACCAGGATGGTAGAGAGTCAGCTAGGGTCACAGAATGCCATGGGGTTGGAAGGGACCTCTGGAGATCATCTAGTCCAACCCCCTGCCAAAACAGGTCCACCCAGAGCAGGCTGCAACAGGAACATGTCCAGGTGGGTTTTGAATGTGTCCAAAGGAGACTCCACCACCTCCCTGAGCAGCCTATATGGGTCCTTCTACTGGAGAAAAAAAGCTCCATCCTCTACCTTTTAAGAGAGTTGTGTGGCTCAAAACAAAAAGCAGCAGTAACAAAAAAAAAAAAGCAGAAAAAAAAGCACTGCAGCAAAATTGCATGTAAATTAAAAGAGAGTAAAACAAACAAAAAAAAAGCAAAGGCATTGAAGTCAACAGAAGAAACTGGTTATGTTTTAACTTCTTATGTGAGAAACTGTCAATTGTTTAGTTAATAAAAATGTTATTGTCTGTTTCTCAAAATGACATTTACAGTTTACATTACGAAAATCAAGTTTCAAATACTGTGAAAAGCTTTTGTGGAAATAGTTTTATTTCCTCCTGCCATTTCCACTTTTGTCACATCAGAGCAAAGATTTAAACGAAAAAAAAAAAAGTAAAAACAAAAAGATGTAGCTACCAGGCTCTTTGGATATTACTGCAATGACAGAGGACAAGCATGGAAAAGAAAATCACATTCTTTGTCTATCTTTAACACAATCTGCTGAAAAGCCCCAGCAGGTTAGTACTGACACAGCAACAGTTCCTCTAAAGGAAGGAATTCTGCACGAGAGTACTGCAGAAGGTGCCAGTTTTGTGGGTGCTTCTGAGTGAACCTGAAGGCATTTGGTAACAGCCATTAACAAATGCCAACCCTGATACCCGGCTCAATTTACAAGAGCGAGCTCAAGCAAACAAACTGATGGCCATCTGAACTTCTGATGCTCGGGTGAAGAGCCCTCATTTCTAAATCCACTTCAATTATGTTAATGAAGCCTTTTACCATATCCAGATCAGTGTCTATTTCTTCAGCCTGAAAGGGTGAGAACCACATGGACTTCAGCTGGTCATCCATCATGTCTGCCAACACGTAGGTAGTCCTGCAACAAAACAACACCAGTCCTGTTTGGTGATGAACTACAGAACCCGGGGTGAATGTTGCTGCTTTCCCCTTAATACTTCCATGAAACTAAATACACTGGGACTAGTAATGACAAAAGTGCTGCTTAGATCTTGTTTGTAATATACTCGTGCGTAAGTTATTGTCCTAAGTAAACGACAAGTAGTGCACTCAAACACTCAACTATTTTACCTGTTGTTAAACAAATTCTGCAGAGAGTCTGGTGCAGAGAGAACGGGTTCCACATCTTGGTCACTCAGTGGACAGGAGTCACCCGCTGATTCCAGCATCTGCCTCACTCCAACAATGTTGTCCAGTAAGGATTCAAGGCCATCATCTTCCTTAGAACGATCCTAAGTCAACACAGCACAAGTCAAAACTTCTTCCCCTCCCCAGAGAAGGAAATATGCTTTTTAGTTAATTAAGAAAAAAAAAAAAGGAGGAGAGGGTTGGTGCTACACAAAACAGTTTCACTATCTGTGGAAGGATAGACTAAGACACCTGAGAACAAAAACACAGCATAGAGCTCCCCAGTGCTATAAAACAAACTATATTGCCACAGACATTCTACTGTTTGTTTCCAGTAACCTCCCTGAGTCCCAAAGAAAGCATCACCCCAGGTTTTAGTTAAGAAGCTTTCTACTAGAGGATTCCAGTGTCCTAAGTGTCTGCTATTTCTCCTTCAGAGCACCTGTGGCTTTTAATCTTTGCCCACAGACATAGGCAGCCAGGGAAGGGACAAGTGGCAGTAGAGCACTGGAAAGGCATTTGTGACCAACAGGCTGTGGAGCAGCTGTTTCATGGACTTCCAAATTAGCCACCTGCTGCACAGCTGCCATCAATTATGTAGGATTAGATTTGAATATTAGACTTAAGTCTGCAATTAGAAGCACATAAATGTTGGATGCATTGAATTCTGCATGTTCTCTAGTCCAATTTCCCCCACTTGAAGCAGGATGATCATCAAAGCCAGGTCAGGTGAGCCAAAATTTTATCTAGCTGTGTCTAAAAAAAAAAACATTCCAGTAAGAGAAAGCCACAGCCACTCTGAGCAACTTGTTCCAGTGTTACACTTCTCTCCCAGTGCCTATTTTTTTTTCCTAATATCAACCTGAACCTCTGAAGCCACAAATCGGGGGCCATTGCCTCTTGTTTTATCACCTGGAGTTATCAAAAGGAATTTGGTTCCACCACATTTGTTACTATCCCCCCAAAGAGCTATAAGTAGCTCTGAGATCACTCCTCAGCCTCCTTTACCAGGCTAAACAAGCCTGGCTTTCTCCTCCTCTCTCTATAGCACACCTGCTCTAGGTCCCCAAATGCCTTGGTAGAACCCTCTTTAGTTTCCCTACAACTCTCTACAACTGCTGAGAGGGCAAAGCTGGCCAAAGGTGACCACAGAACTACACAAGAGAGCTCACCGTGTGGGGGGAGACAGTAAGGTCCCTCAATTTGCTGACCATGCTCCTTCAGGGACAGCTCAGAATACTCTCTGCATTGTTTGGCCCATGTTCAGCCTAACCTCCACCATAACCACCTGGCCCTTTTCAGCCCAGCCTGCATCAAGGCATGAGGTTATCCTGCTCCCACAGATGAATTTTGCATTTTTCCTAGCAAACCACACAAGCTTTTTACTAAATCAATCCTAACAAGTTTATTGAGGTCCCTCTGGATTGAGGCTTTGCTGTTTGTCACATTAGTCACTCCCCCAGCTTACTGCCACCCACAAATATGCTGCAGATATATCAATCCTTCATGCCTCTGCTGACAACACCCAACAATATCAGACCCAGTAATGATTCCTGGTATTCCACTTGTTACTGGTGACCAGTAACATCAAGCCACTGGTTCCTGATGGTTATTACATTAACGAGCTACTTCACCATTATCCAGCATGCTCTGTTGTATGCATTCACTGCCTCTCATCACACACTTAACTGCCTGTGCTTTTATGGCATGAAAATATTCTCAGCACAAGGGGATCCCAGCCCTACCTGAAACTTCTTAGCATTACAGCAACATAAACAAAAAGGCAAAATCCATCCTGCATTAGAAGAGGTGATTTTGGACTTCAGTATTAAAAATAAAATAAAATAGTAACAGCTATTACCAACACCAAAAGGTATGCCACAGAACTGGGCACCCCGTTCATCAAGCAGGGAGAATCTTATCTGAATGTGTTTTCAAAACAATATAAAGACACAACATCAACTTGACAATTTAAATTCTTTTACCATAACATGTTTCTCCAGATCAAGCAGCAGGTTTTCTGGTGTTTCTTCTTTGTTCTGCAGTAGATGTTTTAACTCTGCAGTAGTTAGACCCAATGTTCTGCCTGGATGAGATCCATCGGCTTCCATAAGGCTTCCATCATCACCACAGCATCCCTGAAATATTTGACAAGCAGGAAATAAGTACACATAAATATTCATCACACTTCTGGGCTGCAAACCGCTTAGAATTCAAATGTACATCAGAGCAAATCTACCAAAGCAAGAGTAATCTCTTTATTAAAATATTTTGCACAATATGTTTTTAAATCAAGTATACTTCAATAAGCAAATTTGGATGCTGCATCAAGATGAATGCAATCCTTTCCTGTATAAGCTGAGGTTTGTATCACAGAATTAACTAATATTTTAAATTCCTTTCTACACTACATATCAATACAGCAATTCTCTAACAGGATGCCACGAATCTATAAGCTGGACACAACAGCATGCTATTCACTTAGGAAATCAGCATGAATCAATAAGCCATTCTTCCTACTGAAAAACCCACTTCTTTAGTAAACATACATTCTGCCCAGCTTTCACAGATTTCATTAGAAACTAAAGATGGCACTAATGCTACTGATGGAAAAGCCTTACAGAGCAATCAACTGCTTTCTGAAGTAATTGTTACTGAACGTGGTTCTCACTGCAGATTTCACAGAAAGGCAGCTGAGTTTGTCTAAACACCCAATAAATGGTCACTCACCAGCGTCTCAGAGTTCAGAATCTGTCGCATAAAATCCAAAAATGAAGAGGCCAGTTCACCTGTGTCTTTGCTAAAACTAGTTATTACTCGCTTTAATACCGTGTACAGAGCATTGCTGTGTTTTCTTAGAGAGCTGTTTTCAAAATGAAAAGAGAGAAAATACTTTATTAGTGTATACATCGTGACCATTCCCCTGTAACTTGTTGTAAGAAAACAACATATGTGCAAAATAAGTTTGGGAAATTTTACAATTATCAAGTTGAGTTTTGATTAAGCAGCTGGAGCTTTGTTATTTTCTCTGTACTAGGTTGTTGTCCTCACCACTGCTGTCTGCAGGTATTTCAGACTGCACATACACACCTATACATACTACAGCCATACCTCTAATACCTGCAAGAAATTACATTTCCATATTTGACAGAAAAGGGATGGGAGTACAAAAATATCTGCTTGTACAAGGGCCTTATGTATAAAGCTGGATCGTGTTGGCTGTTACAATTTCACTGCATCCCACGATGCCCAACTCCAGAAGCAAACCGGGAAGCTAATCAACAACAAAGAATTAGCAAGGCTGTGTTTATTTTTCATTTGCAGGTTGTACAGCTTTTTGCAGTCTGAGCAGCACAGTTCTGCAGCACTGCTCAGAAGAGTGTTCTGAACAGCTTTTTATTGACAAGGCTCTAGGAACTACCTTTTTCTCTTTGGGAACCTCACAACTTCCTCACCTCTCTGCACCTCACCTTCAGTGGACAGAAACAGGTCCAAATACAGGACAAGGAATTCAGTGTCAAAACAACACAGTGCTGTCCAATGTATGTATATATTCTGTTTCAAAGGGAGTGGAGTCAACAAAAGTAGTTTTAAAAAAATACAATCCTCAGTTCAAAAGCCTTAATTGCCTGGAAGTCAGAATACTCTGAATCCCCTCAAAATAGAGGGAATGACAGCCAGCCCCCCAACGTCCCAGACGAGAGCTCCAACTACTGAGTGACTCAAAAGGGAAGGACACAAGCACTATCTCATTCTAATCCTCCAACCTTGAAGTGGGAAAATGGAGCGTAAAAACCTTTTTTCAGTGCTTGCTTTGTTTGCTGGAAAAAAGTGCTCCCGTGTGCATACTGCCAAAATGATTCCTCAAGTGAAGGAAGACCAAAACATTGAGTCAAGCCCCAAAGGGAAATGAAAGTTCAAGTGCTTTTATCCTCAACATTTCCTACTAGATGAGTAGGAAATGATTTCACACTGCAGAAGTCTTTAAATTATTTAAAGTCGTCAGCGATATCAAAGACACCATACCTCTTTAAGTGATAGAAGCCATAGTCATGCTCTGTGAGGAACATCATTGTTCGGATACACGTCAGCAGACAAGTGTAACTGCTCTCAGAATTAGTTAATGTTTCCATCAGACAGTCACAAATTGAGGGCATCAGGTCTTTGCCTGGTAAGGAGTTGGAAAGCTGCTCTGATTCAGACACAGAGCCTTCTGACGAACTTGGTAAAATGAGTGCAATATCCTATAAAAATGATTGTGATACACATAGTAAAAAAAGCATCCTGTATACCAGCAATAAGTTTAAAACATATATGAAGTCAGAAGCACTAGGTTCTGTCACTACCCTTTTAGCATCTTATTCCAGTATTTCAGTTATTACTGACCAGTAAAATACTGATCTGGAATATCCTTTTTTAATTTGGTTCTGTTAAAGGTTACCCAACCAGTATTGATTTTTAAAAAAGTTAAAGCTTCAAAGGGTGAAATGTGACAGCAGAGCCAAGCTGAAAGCCAACCACTCAGTAGATAACACACATACAGTTTCTTGCCTTGGTAGTCAAACTGTCCCTTAATCTCAAAACATTCATCAAAACACAAGAAGCAGATGAGGTGACTTGGCTCGTTGAGCTTGGAGAAGAGAAGGCTGAGGGGTGACCTCATGGCAGCCCACAACTTCCTCAAGGGGGCTGCAGACACCATCTATGAAGTTTAAGATCTACTGGTCCCTCCACATTTTACATAAAATAAACAAAGATTGACTTTCAGAATGAATTTTCATGGGCAAAGAGCTCCTGTTTATATGCAAATGGCTGATTAATCTGTACTGACCAACAATACCCCAATGTCCTTTGCATAAGTGGGTAAGCACTAAAGCAAATAAATACATGCAACTAGCAAGACGATTAATGACGTGCAAATCTATGCATGGAACTAATGAGAAACTACCAGATTTCAAGTAACATTTCTTACTTTGTTCTGGTAACTTATGCTTTGTTTTTTAATGGTGGGATTTTATGGTAGCAGTGTATCATATACACCTTTGTATTTGGAATACATTTTTAAGAGGTTTCAGTTAGACAGCTAAGAGAGACATATTTATTCAATTGGGTAAAAGATGAATAGTGACAATTCAAGTTTTGCCAGTGGCAAAGGGAGAAATGGCATCCCTCTCTCAGCTGAGGGGACAGTCAATCTTTGTGCCATTCAGGTTTGGGTCTCTAATGAGCTACCATAATAGTGCACATAATGCAAAAAAAGATCATAAAATGGAAGGGTTTACATTCGAGAGCAACTAAACAGCAAGTCTGCCAAAGCACCCAAGCACCCAACCATATACATTTTTTTCTTTTTGTGTTTTAACAACATTAACAGTTTCAGTTTTTCATTTTGGAAAAAAAAGCAGGCACCTAAAAAATATCCTCATTTAGTCTCCTACAATTATCAATACATATTATGCACTAAATATAGAAAATACCTGATCACAGAGGGACTGCAAAAGGGAAGTTACACATTCAGCACACTGTTGATGAGTGACATTGTCCCCAGCTGACCGCATCAAAGCCAAGAGCTCCTGGAAAACCTCTGCATATTTCTCATCACCTTTAGTAGTGCCACTGATAAGATGCAAAATAGCCAATTTACAAGCTTTATGTGAAGCCAGGGCATCCAGTAAAGCAAGCAACCGAGTGGTCTGTCCAGTGTACTGCTTCTCTTTATCTTCTGTGTTGCTGAAAGGATATCAATCAGTTTGAAAAAGCTGTTTTAGAGCAATCAAGAAAACTACAAAAGCAACCATTACCGCAGTCATGTAATTATGCTTTTTTTTTTAAAAAAAACCCATCAAATTTATGTACTTAAACTTACATTCTGTTTACTTTTTGTAAACTGCTCAACTTTCATGAGATGACTTCTGGTTCCATCATAAATTAACTAATCTACTATGCATTGAACATACTTCTCATATATGGATAAATATGCTTTCATACAAACAGCATCTAATTCTATGTGGATTCTTTTAAATAAAGAGAATTCCTTGTTTCAAATCTCTCTAAATTTGTAGTATTCAACCTCCTCCAGCTTACAAACATCTACACAGTTTCCTCTTAGTATGCAAATCCCAGTCTAGCAAATTTTACTGGCCTACTTCTCTTATTTATATTAGACAAGTCCTTTAGAAGCACTTTACAGACAAAATAAGGCTTTGTAGGGACAGCCTGAAGAAAGTATTCCTAAAATACTCAACATAAACATACAATCTGAAATATACAATCTGAAACTACAGTCTACATCAAAACTTAAAAATAGGAGATGGTTCCTTGGCAACATCCAGCATTAGGACAAAGTATATAGCACTGGGCTGAGAATTCATTCTGTTCATAATGGATGAACTGAAATTTCGGAAAATATTTTCCTTCTGCTGCTCCTTCTTCTACACAGAACCACGGTGAATTTAACAGTCCATTAAAGAAATATTTGCAATAGATACCTTTGTAGGTCTTCTACAATCAGATCCAATACAGTCCTCATGATGAGAAGAGCAGTAGGAGAAGCCAAGTCACACAACTGTACACAAATCCGCCGCAGCATGTGCTGGATGGGCTGGCAAGAGGAACCAGAGAAAGATCGAACTATCTCTTGGATGAGTTTGGCTTGGACGTGCAGATGCATGCTCCACAGCTTCCTGGTGTTGAGTGCCACTGAAATATCATGTGGTTCAATCACCTGCAGGAACAGAAGGACAGGAGGTTTTCCCTTTCCGCTTTTAACACAAAACATGAATTCTAAACAAAGACTAAGCACTAGTCGTCTAAAACATGCAATGTCATTTTTTTGATCATCACTGAACGACAGGGTACAACTCCAGCAAATCAGGTGTTCCTTCAGGAACATGGTCACACACCTTTTATGCTTTATCTTGTGATTAAAGATCACAAGCCTTAAAATACCAAGAGTTTGGTATTCAGGGATAAATTCAAAGGCTTTGTAGCCAATCATTTAAGTCCAGGCAATTTCACACAGGACAAGAGAACAACATAAAACCACTAATCCAAGTAAGAACAATTTTGATCCTGATGAAAAAGATGTATTGTCAAAGAACCTATCTGAACACAAATGCTTTACAGAAACTGTAACTCATCCTTTCACATATCCCTTTTTTTCACAACTACAAAACTGGTCTAAGTGTTATACATAATTAAAATTCTTTAAAAACTAAAGAAATCTAAATTATACCTGAGTCGTCTGCATGGGCAGCGGAAGAGGCAACAATTCTGAAAGCAGTATAAGTCCAGAGAAAAAGCCTTCCGGAATTCTCAAAATTGAAGAGAGAACTTCCTTCAGCATTAAAGACCAAGTATTGTTTGCCAAAGTTTCTTCAGAAATGGTAAGTTTTTCATTAACACCTTGTGTAAAAGTCAGCAAGATATCAACAATGTCGTTCTGGATTTTTTGTTCATCGCTATCTAAGCGGCCTGAGAGAGGAATGGAACACAGGAGCATGTGTAAAGAAACAAGTGCTGATGGAACACGCATGTCTTTGAATTCAAAAGATCCACCCCTCAGGAGTTCTGTCAGCATTGTTTTAAGGAGTGTAAGTGTACAACGGGCCATGGAAATAGTAGTAACTCTGTGAAGTGTGGTGCCCATGTTGACGTGGAGTCGCCAAGGCTGAATAAGTACACTGTTCAGCTTCTGCAACACCCGGATGAAGGTGTCCATTCCCTCAGAAGAAAAGAGCTGAATAACTGCAAGATTCCATTTAAGGTCTTTCTGTTGACCTGTAGGGAAAAGAAATAAACATTGCAGGGTGTCTAACTTCTCTTGGCCAAACACAGTTACACTTTAGACACGTTTAAGCAGAAGACTCAGAAAACTAAGATATCTATGTTAAGCAGAACAAATATATCAACTGTACCTTCTACCAGAGGCGGTGGACACGCAACGTGACAAAGAACACGAAGTGCAGTAGGAAGACCAACTCCATCTGGAGTCATCAAACTGTCAATATTCTTTTAGGGAAAGACAGAAAAAAAAAATCCATATTACCAGGAAAAACTTTTCCAAGTATTTAGTGTTCAAGTTCTCTATTTAGTTACTATAAGTATTCCACTAAATTTAAGTTCAATTATTCCAGCTTTTGGAAAAAAAGTCACAAATATGGCAGAAGCAAAAAAGGAGGGTCAACGTCACATTGTTTTGTGGGAAGCTAAAGGATTTAAACAGTCAGATCTTTGCAATTACCTTCCAATAAATATAATTGGGTGCAAGAGCTGACACAGACCATAAGCTTTAATAAAAACATCTATTTTGGATAGCAGTATATATTTTTTAATATCATATGTTAGTACACACCTAAGATACAACATCAAACTACAAAAGATCTAAGTGTATAGAGCACAACTAAAAGATAGCATCTATTTTACTAACCTGTTTTATATATTCAATCAGATTTGGAATACAATTTATTTCAAATCTAAGATTTTTCAAAGGTTCAAGCCACTTGCTGAGCTCTGGGGGGAAAAAAAAAAGACGTAATCAAGTAACTTGTCAATGCATTTATGAACATAAAACTTTTTTCAATAAAAATGTATTTAATTTACAAATCAGGTATTAAAGCCAAGTGTGAAATTTGTGAGGCATACACTACAGCTCTAGCCAGCTGAAAAGCATCAAAAAAATAAGAGTTCAGAACAGGCAATACACCTCACATACATGAGCAAAATTTGGCTCAAGTCAACCTAAACACTCAAATAATTTTCATCTTATTATCTGTATTATTTGTAATTAAACATATTTTATAAAAGACACTAAAGGTCCTGCTGTCAGCTAAAGAAAAAGCCATCATGACCAAGGACCAGAGCACAAGCCCTCACTGTACATAACAAGGACCAAAGCCCTTAATGTACATAACAAGTTATTACAAACTGAACACAAAATTCCAATTAAATGCCCAAATGGAGCCAATCTCTGTACCCTGGAAGTGCTTATATAGATTAACAGTCTCTCTCTGTCCAGAAAAACAGGAAGTCCTGATATTTTGGGACAAGAGAGTTAAAGTTTTAGAACCTATTGTTCCTGAAAATATATAAAAGAATGTAAAGGTCCAAAGGTTGACTGAATATGAATTGACACCTATTCTCAGGCTGATTAGGCTTAATAAAGCAGCCCCACTTCTCATGAGACTGTCTAATGATCAGGTGAGGAGCCAAGAAATAAAAGGGTGGCAGAGAAGAGATTTAAACTAAAACTTTGGAGAATTCTGATTTCTTTCACTGCGTGTAAGTTTTGGAAGAAACGTGGTCATATATGTCCACAGGAGTCAGCTACGTGGTGCAGAGCACAGCTCTGGACATCACAGTTCCAACATCCAGGCGTCAGAATAGTCCCCAACAAACCTTCTCCCAGTGGCCAGGGCCTGATCTGTGAGTCTGCACAAACCAGGTCAAAAGATTTAGTAACAACGACTATTCCATGCCAGTTGGCCTAGGGGCCAGAAAACACTCCCAGGAGTGATTATTAGTATGTAAAGACTCTATAAGGCTACATCACTAAAGGGAACAGCAAAGATAAAGAATCAGCTCACTGACGAGTTAGTCCATTTTTACTAAAATTTGGTCTCCTATTTTCAACACAGAAATAATTTCAAACTTCCTGCAATTATCCAAAATTCGTGGTAGTTAATATTACTTGAAAAGTAATTAAACTATAAAGAATTTCCTATTTAACTCTCATTAACAGAGGAAAAAAAAATAAATTACACATTATCTCAGTGACTCAACTAATCAGATGCAGCTGGAAAAAGAATTTCATTATATACATTATCCCAACCAGATGATTGTGAAGCACCAATTACACACATATAAAAGGTTTCTTCTATACATTCAAACAATTCAGTTGATAATGACACATACTGTACCTTGCAATTTGGTGTTATTTTCATCTGCTTTACAAAGCTTCAGCAAAGGCGCCGAGTGCTGTTCCAGCATTTGGACATCACTTGAGGATTGAACCACCAGCAAAACAAGGATGCAGGCGTAATTATAAGCAACTGACTTCTTAGACTTTGAGTCTCTGGAACAACAATAAGGATTCTCTTGAGGCTTCAGCTACTACGACTGGCTCTCTGCTATATTTTTATTCTTTGACCCCCAAAAATCTACCTACAGACTTTTTACCTTCACCAAGGATTGCCACGTATAATTATCAACCAAAAAAACCCAATTTTCTCTTATGTTTTTTGAAAAGTGAAACCTCTCTTTTCTATTGACTTTATATTTATTTCCTCATCCACAAAAGATGAGTCAAGCAACACACAGATCTTTCTCCGTAACTTTTGTCTGTTTTACAAATCTTGTTGTAAAAGCACTGTTACCCAAATTGTAAAAATGACTGTCCAGAGAATACAATGACCGTTTTCAACACATACAAGAACTGAGAGATTCTCACCCCAGAGAAGTCCATAGTGTCCAGTTTCCCCAGCCAAATCTTTTGCTTGTTTCACAGTCAAATTTTATGCCTGAATCAAAACTGCCTACTTTCTGATTATTTTTTTTCATACAGCCAAAGTCTGTATGAAAAGTCAATACCTTCGGGGATGACCCGTGCAGATTCTGGGTATTATGGACTCAATTAAAAATGATAGGCCTGATTTTCTATTACGTTCTCCTACTTAAAAGTTGTTTTGTTTTTAAACAAAAACATCACGATCTAAAAGAAAACAACATTTTGGATTTACTGAATTATTTATAAAAAGACAGACACTTTCAAAAAACGTAAAAAAACCTAAAGGATATAAAGAAATGCATAAATTACCCTAAAGCTTCTTTGGAATAGTACTCCATTAAGGTAATGAGACTTTGGAGATTTTTCTCCAGACTGAATACATGAGCCACTGCAGATCTTCCTACAGGGTTAAAGGTAATCAGGTAAAGGTTGTGCAGTGTTCCCAGCAGATCCGAATGGTCCGTCTCCTCACTGGCCGTGCAGCGCTGAAAGTGGCAGAATAACTCTGAAATGCACTGTAAGGTCTGTGTGGAATGCAGGAGCCACAGGGCAAAAGCATCCTCGTTGGCACCATCCGACTGGAGACCTTCCTCTTGATCCGGATCAGAAAACTGACAAAGTGCTCTAATTAACAAGTTGGTTGCTTCGTACTCGGAAATGAAGAAAAGAAGACCCTTCTGCGACTGCGCCAGGAAACGCAAGATATCTCGTATGGCTTGAAGGACACCTGGATGGGCACCTGTCACTGGAATGGACAGCAGCAAAGTAATGCATTCCAAAAAATGGTGACTGTGAAGATATCTGGAATTTAAAAAAAAAAAAAAAAATCAAACAGCAAAATAAGCAGTAATATTACAATCATCTGTCAATATTGCCAAATAATAATTATACACAATTACACATCCAGTAGCTTCAGTACTTATAAGCAGTACTTGCTGCTCTGTGGACTATGAGAACTAATAACTAATTGTGTAGTACAAAATTTTAATCTTAACAAAATTGCTATAATTTTTACAGGAAATAAATCCCTAAATATAAAGTTCTGATCTCCAAAAAAAAAAAAAAAAAGAATCTTACCATCTTACCTACAAACAAAACAATGTTTTGTTTTATGAAATTTGCTGTATCTGAATCATCAATGCTGCATTAAAACTTTTAAATGTGCTAAGAAATCTATCATCATAGCATACGTAAGAAGTGATTTGAAGGCCTTTGTGCATGTAGACACTTATGTTCAGCCATGACCTGCACTGCTACTAGCAAAGAAGCCTGTTGGCATTTAGAGAAATATTTTACAGACAGAAACTTGCTAACAGAGGAATAAGCCCTGGGATCCTTTAAATGGCTGAAGGCAGGCTGGCCTCAGCTCCGGAACAGTGAGCTACACTGACACAGCTGCACGGGGTACATTAACTATCAAACTCTCTCAGACTTTATAAGCACAATCCAGAATCCTCCAATAAAGTACAAAGTGAAACATGTAGAAAAGTTAGTCAGCAAGGTCATCCTGAAAAAAATACCTGTATCGAGCTGGAAGAAGGGTAGAATCACAGAATCATAGAATGGTTAGAGTTGGAAGGGACCTCATGCAGTTCCAACCCCCCTGCCCTGGGCAGGGACACCTCCCACCAGAGCAGGTTGC
>JAOWAV010000012.1:124853953-124866801 GCA_028571045.1 Scolopax bukidnonensis
GGATGGGGCAGCCACAGCTTCTCTGGGCAACCTGTTCCAGTGTCTCACCACCCTCACAGTGAAGAATTTCTTTCTGGCATCGAATCTAAATCTCCCCTCTTCCAACTTAAAACATTACCCCTTGTCCTGTCACAGCACTTCCTGACAAAAGAGTCCCTCCCCAGCTCTCCTGTAGCTCCCTTCAGGCTGCTCTAAGGTCTCCCCATAGCCTTCTCTTCTCCAGGCTGAACACCCCCAGCTCCCTCAGCCTGT
This sequence comes from Scolopax bukidnonensis, assembly GCA_028571045.1. Classification (NCBI taxonomy): domain Eukaryota; kingdom Metazoa; phylum Chordata; class Aves; order Charadriiformes; family Scolopacidae; genus Scolopax; species Scolopax bukidnonensis. Next base: position 124,854,206 of record JAOWAV010000012.1, read on the forward strand.
AGACATAAAAATACACTCCAGGAAGCGAGCTTGAAATTGCCATACCTAAACAGGACAGGGTAAGGATCATCCCTCTCTGGAGGGCCTGTGATGCGTGCCATGGTTGGGAAAGATTTCACAGGTGGCTGAATCATTGTATGAGGAGCAGTTTCCATCAAATGGAAGATTTCTTCAAGAAGACTAACGAGTTTTTCCATCTCTCCTTCGCTTATATTAGAAGATTCCAAAAGATGATCCATGTCCATAGGAGCCTCCACATCATTCTCATATTCTTGGTTGGTTCTTTCAAGTCCTGACATTTCCTGGTCTTGTTCTGGCTCCGTGTGATTAGGAAGAGGAGGAGTGTTCTCTGCTAACTGATCAACCGCCTTTTTAATATCTGAGAGAATCTCATAGAAGTGACATTTCTGGAGAATTGCAGAACCAGCAGTTACTACTCTCACAGTCTGATCTAACAGTATGAGTTCCAGGAGTTTCTGATAACCACTTTTTTCATGTACATCTACAACACCCCTTAGAAACATTTCCATTCCCTCAGTCATACTAATAACACTGTCCAAAGCTTTAAAAGCATTAAGTTTAAGGGAGGATGATACATGATCTGCAAACAACAGTTCAAATAACACGTTAATAACTCCTGCCTGCAAGAGTGCAGTTATTCCTTGAGTCCCACATTCCCCTAAGGACGATACCAGTTTTGTCCCAGCTTTGAGTTGTCGGACATTCAAAGCAATGGGCTGTTTGAGAGCTACCTGAAGGTTTAAAGCTTGCAGGGTCCAGTCTACCAGCTGGGTAATATAGTCTTGCTTTGTGTCTTTCACCTGCAGGTAGCTCAATCCTTTTACTATCAAACTTGGAACTTCTTCTAATGCAGTGACCCACTTTGCACCCCTTTCCTCGTGATATAATTCCAACAGTTCTGTTAATTTAACTGAGGCTTCCACTGCTCCTGAATTTTCTTTTTCTGGATCTTGGTCCTTTATTTTACCGACTTCATTTTCAAATACAGTCTTGTAAGGGCAGCTGAAGTACAAAAGAGGTCCAAGCTCCCTTTCAAAAGGCTCATATGTCACAGGAGGCACTGACGCCAGATCCTCAGGAGTATATTCAATATCAAAACTCGGATACTTAAATGTTTCACGTTCCAGATCAGCAATTCCATCTTCATCACTTGAAATCTGCTCATATCCATCATCTCCTAAAAAGAGAGAGATTCAGTTATCAATTAAAGTCAATTCAGGAATAACCAGTTAACAACTGCTGAGAATCTGCTCGAAATAAAAAAGCAGCAATTTATTTAATACAAATATCACTGATTAGAGAACAACCAAGGTTTCCCTCTCCAGATACAAGTGAAAGCCCCAGTTGACAAATTTTTTTATGTAATATCAGAGACATTTAAAAGAATGTATAAAGCAAAAAGTTTAACCAAGTACAACTAAGTACTACAAAAATAGTGTCCAATTTTCTTCCTATGATTACATAAAACAACTAGCTTGAAATGATGACTGACGTTATTACATAAACAACTTTGATTTTTAATTAAGAAATAATTTCTTTCACCACTTTCCTACATTTTTAAACAGAAAGAGGTAAAAAGATCAAACGTTCATTCTCACATATAAAAGCTGTATCTATTTTCCTCTACTTACAGAAGGTAAGTTTTACTGTACAGGAATAAATATTCCACAGCAAAATATTGTTCTCAAGAGATGTCAGAACCACAAATGAGGCTGGCAATGGGGCAATAACCAAGGAAAAAAGATTCAGTTCTTTTTGCACCTAGTCATCATATTGGTACTGCCATCAAAATTTCATAAAACTGTTTTTTTTTTTCCTTTAACTTCTTACAACATCACATTTACCTTCACCTTCTTCCTCCTCTTCACCCTCTTCTTCATCCTCATCTTCCTCCTCATCTTCCTCTTCCTCATCAGCAATGCTCTCTACTGTATGCCCATCGTCATCGTCATCATCATCCTCCTCCTCAACATCCACATCATCTTCATCTTCTCCTTCCTCCGGTTGATCCTCCTCCACTTCTCCATCATCCGAATACTGACTTTCTTGATGAATGGATGTTCGATCAGGAGAAATGGGCTCAAAGTAATCCTCCCTATGATCCACGTCATCTTCTTTTTCCCCAACCACTAAAAACACATACAAAATTTAAGAAACAAGAGCACTTCTCTGAAACCCAACCTTCAATAGCATGTTGCAGAATTTGGCATTACGCATAGTGGATACACCAAAAAAGGCATCATGAAGAAAAGCTTTAGGTGATTTGACTGAATGCAAACAACCACCACTTAGTTCAGCAAGACTATAAAGACACATGTAAAGAGTTGTTGGCACTTCTAACCCATATACAGAGACCAGAAAACTTGACAGATGCTGCAGAGGCACAGAGGAGAAGGGCAACAAATACCAGAGCCAACAGAGCATTCATATAGAATATAAACAGCCTGTTCAAGCAGTGCATTGGTCAACAGCTGATATTCTTAAATCTAAATTGATACAATTTAACACAGCCAACAGATTTTCTTTCAAATCCCTTTCCTAAAACTGAATGCATCCAGCAGATAGGAAACTTCACTGCATGCAGGAACACAGAATTCTGCCTCCATTAAGCAGCGTCGTGCAGCAGGTAAAACACGGTCTGGTTTCATTCTACCTGACACTGGCATAGGTTCATCCTCATCATCATCAGGAGGAGGAGGGCCTGGAGGTGTCCTTGGTCCCCTAGGTTGTGGTCTTGGAGGGCTGCCATTGAACTGGTCTTCTTTCTCTCCATCAACTGTATTTATAATGAAAATCAAAACTCACATTTAACGGAATCACAGGAATAGAAGCAGGAAATTTTAGTTTTTCAGTGACTTTTTCAGATACTTTTGACTGGGGAACACCTTCACTTCCCAGCTATTATTCAATCTGCATCTGCAGTATGTGATGCAGTTATCTAAAGCCACTTCTGATGTAAACAAAACCTACACCAATAAGCAACCTTATTAATACCATTGATGTTTTTTTAGTACAATACTGGGTTAAAATTAACATGGATGATTGCCATTTTTGGCTTTGACACTAGCAATACTGTAACTCTACCAATAATATCCGAGTTGCTTTTTAAAGAAAATGTTTACATTTTAATCAGCTGATTTTTATACTTTACGACTGTTTTTACTACAGAGTATTCAAAATTTTGCAGCCCAATAGCTGTACCTTGAACAAGAAAGTTCCAATTTTAAATCTAAAACCAAAACTGAAGCAGAAACTTGCTCATGGATTCAATTCATGGCCATTCAAAAATCAATGCAAGTAACCCACCCTCAAATAAAGCACTAGACAAGAATCTACTTAAAATCATTCAATATAAATCTAAAAGAAAGTACAAAGCTAAAGGATAAAGACATAAAGCTGGAAAAATACAGCCACTGAAATCTAAAACATGAAGGAATTTTTTAAGATGGGACGGTGTAATGTTGATTTTTAAAAAAAAATTAAAAAATCTATGTTTTCTAACAAGGTTTACCATGTTTTGGGTTTCTTTTCAAACCAGGTTGTTGCTGGGGAGGTGGTGGTGGAGGTGGGGGTGGAGGAGGTGACTCTCTCTCATGACTTATCACCCTGTCAACTGAGCCATAGATTGCCAAAGTCAGACAATTGTACCACCCTCTTAGAACCAATCCATCCGTGTTGACCTGGGTTTTTTAAAAGAGAAAAAGCACTTAAAAACCACACAAGACAATTTCAGAAAAGTTATTCTATATTAGTATCATTGTATTAGTATCTGCATAAAAGCAAGAAAGGAGAACCTAAAATTCAAGCATCTCTTCACCCCATATTTTGAAAACTGAGAAAACTTAGATTATTTATTTGTTGTAATCATTAACATATTCATTCTCTAAAAGCATTCAATCCCTTGAAATATACCACCTAGTCTACTACCTCTATTAATGAAAAAAACCCACAACTGTGGGTCACACAAACACAGATCTGAATGAAAAAAACCAAAACTGAACTGCAAATGATGTGCTTAGCTGTGGCCTGCAGCCCCAGCCTTCTGATCCATCTTTGCCCATAAGTAGTGGATAGTTCTGTTGATAATCTCCAAAGGAAATGCCAAGCAATCAAATCTTCTACAACTCATGCCATTTACATACATATTCCAAAGCAACAAGTATCTGAACTATGAACAGGTTTTGGAACAAGATCCTACACAATAAATGCTTTGCCCAGTGCTAATGCATCACCACAACCATATTTATACCTAAATGACAGGTAGAAAAGGAGGTTTAAATCACATTGCGTTACCTTTGCATTGGGTCTGAAAATAATTGAAGTGTTTTCATCATATTCAAGGCTGTTAAGTAAAAGATACAAAGTCATTTTTCCATTCATATAAAACATGTCTGCAGAAATGCGGTACTAAACACATATAATAATGTCTGGCTTATATTATTATAAGCCAATAATACAACACTGAACAAATATATGCCCTTCAAAATAAAGAGTGCTTATGCCACTTATGTCTAAAAATACTTTTCATTAATATATCTATGGGCTCTGTAAGTTTAGAAAGAACAGAATCTTGTCTTGTTTGAAACATGAACCTCTATCCCCTCGTGCAGATTAGAGTAAAAGGGCAAGAACACAAACTAGGAAAAAAACAGACCAAAAAAATCATGGGAGATATAAAGTTTCTATGTGCATTTTCTGCAGTAAAAAATTCTCAGGAAGAAAAGGTAGATAAAGTCAGGCACAATTCCTGAAAATACTTACCTCCCCAGCCTATCAAACACAGGGGCACTTGGCTTGCTGACATTGTTGAAAAACAAGTCCAGTTGAAACGTATGTGGGGATGTCTCTCTGGAAACAGAACAAAAGTAAAAATTAAATTCTTCAAGCTCTTTATCAAAATAAGTAGGACTAACAAGGGCGGGGGGGGCAGGGGAAATATACTGTTTAAATAATTGCCCAAAATAAATGCAAATTCAGCAGACACATAAACACATTTTACCTTTTTATATAGGGGGTTCTATCGAGGCATAGAAGTTCAAGAAAAAAGGACAGGAAGGTGTTAGTGAATCAGACACCAAGTGTCTCCACTTACCCATAAGCCCTATTGTCGGGCAAACTGGTGTGAGCTCTCACTCCTGGAGGAATGACACGGACTTCATTTATGTAAACCACGCATGGAAAACGAACGACATCTATATTGGTACTTTGCTACAAAACAAAGAATAAAGAAAGTCTAAGAAATGTAAAGTAGAAACAACGTAACGTACTAATATTCTTTATTAAGCAAATTAAGGTTGCAATCCCCAAAATTACAAAATTCAATTAAGCAAAATGTTAAATACTATTAAACAAAAAGATTTTTTTCTTCTGGCACTTTTCATATATTTAAAACCTTTTCATTGAAAGGTGTTACTGGTTTATTCACATCATTAGTTCCCTTTATTTGCAAGAATTTTTTAAACAGAAACAAGTTGTGTGCTAACAGAATGGCTGTTGGTAAGGGCAAAATCTGGACCTTAAATTATTAGGAAGAACTGAGTATACAGTTCCCTTTTAATAAAGCATATCAAAATTATAACTACAGAAAAAAAGAAAACTTGTGCTTTAACTTTAAACACTGGCAAATGTTACAGTTCAAATGTAATATCAGAAATAGTAACAATACGTTTTTTTTCACTAGACCTGTACAAAAATTCCATACTGTGCTTATTTCTCCAATTTTGCAACATCTGAAAACCTTTTTCAAATATCACTTGTGTTTACAACACAGAAATGGCAAGTAAAAAGAAACGTTATGCTCCAGCAGAGCAAACTAGGAATTTAATTATGAAGTGGCAGTGACATCCCATGTAGCAGCCACCAAATTAATGCTTAATCATGTTTCTCATTGAACATTTCCAATTAGTAAACTGGATTAGAAAAGACTGCACTAGTTTTAAAACAAAACAAAAAAAAAACAATAGAAATGATGCCACAATTAATCTAAGTTTCTACCAAGCTAATCAAAAAATGAAAATGAAACCCCAGATTGATCTGCAGTCAAAGGTCATATAACTTTCCTCACAATCAGAATGTAATAGCCCCAAAATTACCAACATAAGGCAAGAATGAACTAAGATATCAACACCATCAGGATAGCAAGTGAACTTAATCTACATTCCCTTCAACAAATTTAAAAAAATAACTACATCAGAACTGCTCAACATGTTAAACTACTATCTACATAGCTAAACCAAATAAATAATTGCATTAGAAAACTCAGCAGTACGTTTCAAGAACTGCAAGTTCCAAGGCAAGACTCACAATCCATTTAGCTGAAGAATTAGTATAACAAAGAAGGCTTTTCTGCAACATGTAAAATACATTTTTATTTTTCCTTTAATACAAATTAAATATGATTCAGGTTTGGGAAACATCACTGACGAGAATGAAAGTGCTAGAAAACATTATACACAATTGAAAATGTTCAATAAGAAAACATACTGTCCTGGGAGAAGACAGGAGTGGCTACTGTTTCCTACCCAGGGGAACAGCAGTGGCTAGTGCTTCCTGCTCCCAGGACTAAATTAAATAGTAGAATCAAAAATACACACATACCTCCCTGAGCCCAGCAACCAGAAAAGGCTCCAGAATAAGTCCCCCTTTGATTTTAATTGCTGCATCAGCTCAAGATACTTCATTTTCTTTCCCTAAAGCCTTTCCATAAACATAGTTGAGATAGTCCATAATTCTATACCATTTTTCTCAGGTTACACTACACTTTTATTTTTTTCCCCTGATGTTCCCCTTCTTCCTCCCTGAACAGCACAACGGGCTGAGCCCTGGGCAAACCTGCTGCCAACACAAGCAGCTTCCAGAACGCTCAGGATCCCGAGAACCTTGAAGCAGAACATTTGCACAACCTCCCACTGCTAAAACAAGCTAGAAATACTCATTTTGTTCACAATGCACATAAGGTGCATAAACCTATGGGAATATTGCACATATGCACAAACACCTCTCCTCCTCGTTAGCTGTAAAAAAGCATTAAGTAGCCGCGTACGGCCCCCTCCATGGTTTCCTCCCTTATGGACGTCTCGAATGAGTTTTACCCGTTTTGCTTCCTACCCCCTCCTCCCCATTAGCCCTAAATCCTCGCCCCTACTTCATCGCCGCACCCTCCCTCAGCCCTCTGCCCGCGGAACCCCAGGCCGACAACACGGCGCTGGGCGCATAGCGGAGGCACGGCGGAGAGGGAACGGAGATCCCCTCCGCGGCGGGCACCCGGCCGGGGCCTGCTCCCTCCCGCCCGACCACCCGCTGAGGCGAGGGCCGCTGCCGGGGCCTACCCCAGCCCCACTTGCCCCGTTCCGCGCCCCGCAGCCCAGGGAGGCGGCTAGAAGAAGGAAGATGAGAGGAAGCAGCACCCCCTCCTCCCCCTCAACCCCCCCGCCGCGTTACCTCCGCGCTGGGGTGCTTGAAGGTATCTAAAAACAGCAGCTCGGTTGCCGTGTCCACCGCCATCTTGGCGCGCCCGAGGAGGAAGGGTTTCCGGGCGCCGGCGCGAGCGCTTCCGGGACGCCGCCGTGCGTGCCGAAAGGGGAGGGGGGGCGGGGCTACGGCGAGGGGGCGGGGCGGCGGCGCGAGGCGGTGGTTGTTGCGCGCGGCGGCGGTTGGTTCCCCCTTCCCTCCTCAGCGCCGTGAGGGGAGGCAGAGCCGGGGCGGGCGCAGGGTCCGGCCTAAGACCTGCAGCCCGCTCCCCCAGGCTCCCCGGGCCGCCGCAAAGCCCCCGGGAAGCAGAACGGGGGAGACCGGGCGGCGTTCCGCCCCCTCAGGGATAGGCTGCCCGTCGGGAGGCAGCGGAGGGAGAGCTGCGGCTCGGCGGGAGCGGGATCGCTGCGGATTGAGGTTGTGAGGTGTGGGGGGGGTTGCCCTCGTCGGTGCCCCCGCTCTCCAGGGACCCAGCTCGGTGGGCATCGCCGTGGACATGGCTGCGGTCTGCCCCACCGCGCCTTGCTTCTGCTTGGTTTCACAAGATTTAGCTCAACGCTGGCTAAATTCAGTCCTGCTTGAGAAATTTCCTCCACGGCCTTCCCACGTTTGAAACTAATCCATTTCAGAGAGAAGAAACTGGCGCTTGTCTCGAGCTCGTGTAGAACAATCCCTTGCAACCTTTCCACAGCTCCTGATGTTCTCGCTTAACATCCAATGTCCTTCTGCAAGAGCAACTAAGAGTTGTACCCACATTAGGAGCTGCCACGAAGCCAAAGTCAGCCCGTGACAGCCCAGGAGAATGATGTGGAACTGATCTTGCGCAAGCGACGTGCGGTTACACAACTTTTGTGTCCAAGCTCTACGTTCTGTAAGAGCAAAACCGTGCCATGTGCCTTTAGAGGAAGTCTGGAAAAGGATGTGTGCCATCTCTGAACTGCCAACTGGAGCCTCAGCCACATGCGTGTGCTTTCCTTAATGGTGATAATTATAACCGGTGTGCATCTTGTTTCTGGAACAGCATCTTAATGAAATAAGCTGGTTTGTATGCACACCAGGAATCGGCAAATCCCTTTTTCGTTTCGGTAGCTACGCTTGCTGCTCTCTCAGCGCTCCAGAGTTTCATTCCCTTCAGGGATGGCAGTCCTCTAGACTCCCTTAAAGTTTTAAGGGAGAGCGTTGCATCAGTTTAAATGAGGGTGTGGTTCGGTATATCCATTTCCAGGGATGAAACTAGTTCAGGAAGTTCCTGTCCCCACACCGCGTGGTGGGGAGCTGAGCCACAACGTGCCGTTCCACAACCAGTTTTCTTGGCACACCCGAAGAGGTGTTTCGTGGCAGTGCAGGGAGACTCATCGACTGGAATTGCTTCTGAATCCACTGAAAACATGGAACTGCCTCTCTGTACTCTTTCAAAAGATGTAGTTAAAGTCCCATCACAGAAACATTCAGAATTTGAGAATCAAGGTGCTTCCTTGGCCATGACGGCAGATTTGCCCACTCTTATTCTTGCCCCAAGCTGGGACCCTTTCTCATCCTGATGGATAAATAGATCTAAACTCCTGTTTATATGCATTATTTATAAATGTATTTTCTTAATGTAGAAAACAACAACAAAAAACCACTTCATATGTATTTCGCTAAAGTAGCACAACGCCTTACAGCTGTTAGTGACACTTGCCGTGGCTTATTTTGATTATGTTTATGGGCTCTTTGGAGACTTTTGTGCGAGAGCAGCTTTGCAGATCCACTCCCAATATGGTCACACGTACCGTTGTTCCAGAAGAACACAGTCCCAGTCAGGTGGCTTCTCTCCTGGGACGGCCTGGAACAGTATGGCAACCAGGTCAACTAGTGAGAGCACTTTCAGTAACTAGCAGGGGGATTCCAGCCCTGTGTTTTCACTGGCAGTGACTCTTTTGCTGCTGGTAGCAACTACGGCTCTGGATGTGAGAAGAATCAGCTCAGCAGGATTAAATTCAGGTGGCTCTGAATGCAGAGTTACTGATTTCAGCACGTGGCTGGACTTACAGGTCAGTGGTGTTTCTTTGCTGGAAAGTAAAGCAGAAGTGTTTGAACATGGCACCCAGTAGCAGGATTTCAAGGAACAGTTTAGGTATCAGTAGAGAGATACATAGTGACTTATGCAAGTTGAGAAAACAGAATTCAGTTAAGCCACAGAGATTAAAAAAAAAACAGTTGGTGGTAACGATGAACACATTCTAACAAAATGATACAGCTCTGCTGATTCTCCCATTCCAGTTATAAAAAAGGTGCTATTCTGAAACAAAAAACCATAAACACTGATGGGGAAGAGTGATACATGTAGGAGACTGGCAAGGACCAAAGGTCCTTGACCAAAAGCCAACAATTACAGGTAGTGTTGAGGTGAATCGAAGACCCTCCTGTAGAAGAATAAAGCAGGGTGGGAGATGCAGAACTCACAGGGTTGTGGGAAAACCTGAAGCCAGTGACATGTGCAAAGTCACAGGTTTGTACAAAATAAACTGGGAGGAAGGGGGTTGATGGGTGAGAGGAGGAAGCTTCAGGAATGTGGGTGAAAATAAATAAGAGGGTACGTGTGTCTGGTGCCTTTGCTCAAAGGGTGGTTTTAAGACCAGTTCCTTGGGATATTGGAAAGTGTAAGTAGTTTCAGAAATGTCCTGAAACACAAAATGGCACGAAAGGACACGTGGTGGGAAACCAGAACTGATACATAAAGGACGGAGAAACAGTTACATGGAGATTGGCCACGGGGCTAGAAATCAGACAGATGGTCAGCAGGCAGGAGGCAAAAGGAATATCAGAGGAGAGAAATACAGCACCAAGGTGCTGGGAGAAGCCTTGAGAGGTGCCCCAGAGTGCCCTAGTGCATTCCTGTAGGTGACAACACTGATGTCATCAGGAAGGTGACACTTCATAACCAGGCTATGCTTAACCAGGCCCGGGGATAAGGACCAGGCAGGGAGAAGCAGCTGGAACAGGCGTACACACAGGCAACAACACAGGAACCTGAATGACTGGTGCATGTTGTTGGACCAGATACTGGAAGCACGAAAGAAAGAGGGTGGAATGGGAACTGGGACTGGAAAACAGGAATTTTAGGGAATGCGTTACCCAAGAAAGAGAAAAAAGTAATGACAGTACAGTGAGTGGCTTCCAAAATAAAGAAATAAAACAGGCACAGACAAACGGGACACAATTACCTTGGGTGTTTCCTGATCCAGGTTCACATGGCCAATTTCAGCTAACGCTTTTAAAAAATGGGGGAGTTCATTTGCCAACTTTACCCCTCAAATTGCAGTATCTGCTATCAGTGCATGCCATTTTAGAGATCTTACACCAAAAAGGGAGAAAATTACTCCAGACACCCTCTGTCACACAAAGGCTGCCTACTGAAGGACATAAACTATCAAGGAAGAGTTAGGTGGCAGTTAGGTGTCTCCTGCAAGGAGACAAGACAGGACAAGAGGAAATGGGCACAAACTTGAGTACAAGAAGTTCCATCTAAACATGAGGAAGAACTTCTTCACTTTGAGGGTGGCAGAGCCCTGGAAGAGGCTGCCCAGGGAGGTGGTGGAGTCTCCTTCTCTGGAGACATTCAAACCCTCCTGGACACGTTCCTGTGCAACCTGCTCTGGGTGGACCTGCTCTGGCAGGGGGTTGGACTAGATGATCTCCAGAGGTCCCTTCCAACCCCTTGGGATTCTGTGAGACCTGTGTGGCACCGAACTGCAGCAGGGCAGAAAAATGAAAGATTTTCATTTCTCGTAAAAAGTTATTTTACTTTTCTGTAAGGTCTCTTCTAATGCTGGGTAAAACTGCATTTGTAGAAGACTCTAGTGTCTGAATTTGTGAAAATATTTACTTTATAGCCAGCTATGGGACACGGGTTTCAAGGTCTCAGTGGTTTTGAGCTTCACCAGGTGCAGGGAGGAGGAGGAGCGAGACCCGGGCACTTGACCCAAGCTGGGCAACGGGATTATTTCATACCATGAGGGTCACATTCGATATAAATTAGAAAGTTTGCTGAGGAGTTTCTTCCTCTTCTATGGCTGAGATCCTGAGAACTCCTTGCCCCGGAGCCAGACCCCTGAGCCCTTCCCTTCCTCCCAAAGCCACAGCCATCAGCGTCCAGCGTTTGCTGTCCCCTGCTGGGAGTGCACTGCTTCCTGCTGGTAGAACTGGTTGAGTATAACCCTTGTGTATTTTATCTCGGTATCAGGATCGATATTCGCTCTTTACTATTATTAATGTTAATTATTTAGTCTTATTCTATTAAATCTGTTTATATTTCAACCCTCAGGTTTTTTTTCCTGATTCCCTTTCCTGGCTGGGGAGGGGTCATCGGGTGACAGAATAATTATCTGAATGACAATACATTATTGTGGGTTCTTCAAACCATAACACGGCCAAGCCCACCCAAGCGTGGGTATTAATAAAAAGCAGAAGGAACAGCCATGAAGAAAAGTTGGGACAACACAACCGGGGTCTTCAAGAGCTAGGTCTACGGGCAGGGTTTCCCCGGGGAAGGTTGGTGTTACTTGGTTGCCCTACATTCGGTGAGCTTTGGGGTTATTTGTCATCAAAATAATACCAATTGAAATCAGGTTTTGAGCAATAGGCATTTTAAGCCGCCAATTTCCCAGTGAAGCCGTGCCCACCGGCGGGGAGGTTGCTCTCACACGGAGCTCACAGCCCAACCAGCCGGTTCCTAAGCTGCCGTGCCGGTGAACAAGGCTCCAACCGTCCGCTTCCCGCTGGGCTCTCCCGGCAGCAGCCGCCCCCGGAGGCCCGCACCCCGCCGCCGCGCTCACCGCCCCCGACGGCAACGCTCTCTCCGTTCCGAGGGCGCGGACCGGCCGGGGCGGCTGCGGGGCGGTTCGAGGCTCTGCCTTTCCCCGTCCTTTCGGGGGGACGCCGGGCCGAGCCGCCTTCCTCATGTCCCGCTAAAAGCGGGCCGTGCCTCCGCCGCCCCGTCGGGGAGGAGCCGCGCCTTCCCGAGCAGCGTGCCCCGACGGCGGGAGCCCCACGCACCCCGGTGCGGGGTTGCTCGGAGGCTTAGAGCGGCTCCGGACAGCCCGGCCGCTGCCCCAGTACGCTCC
>JAOWAV010000012.1:124867968-124911941 GCA_028571045.1 Scolopax bukidnonensis
TTCATTAATGTCTTCATAAAGTAGCTGACACAACTACTAGGAATACACACAACTAAGGTGTTTTTATTCCACTTCCTAATATCATTTTTTAGCCCTCTCCCCCTTTTTTTTTTATCCTTTCCACTGGCCCGGTGGCACCATGACGGCGTCTCCCGACTACCTGGTGATCCTTTTCGTGACCACGGCGGGCACCAACGGGGCGAGGCTGGGCTCGGACGAGCGAGAGCTGCTCCAGCTCCTGTGGAAAGTGGTCGACCTGAGGAGTAAGGAGGTATTTTCCCCTCAGGGGGGTAGCACACACACTCCCCCCCCCCCGACCTGCTCCTCCCCTTGACCCCCTGCCCTGCTGGGTACCGGAGGGGTGGTCACAGCGCTGGGCTGGTGGTGGCTTCCCCAGGCTGGAGCAGGACAGGGGCTGGTGGGGAACCCCAGTTTTAGGGAGCTGACTTGCCCCTTCTCTGTTTTTTCTGGAGCTGGGGCACCTGCACGACGTGCTGGTCCGGCCTGACCACCCGGAGCTGACGGCTGAGTGCCAGGAGATGACCCAGGTGGATGTGGAGAGCCTGGCGCTGGCTCCACCGCTGGAGCAGGCGTTGAGACAGGTGACACTCCATAACTGGGTGCTGGTCTCCCTTGGGGGGCTCTCCGGTGAGCTAGAAGCAGTCTTATTATCTCATTTATTCCCTCCATCACTGCCCATCGTCTTGTTTATTCCCTCCACTGGAAGAGGAGGTGAGCTTTGGGGGGATTTCTCCCTTGCTGTTTGCTCGGGAGGAACTGAACCCCAAGAGATGAAGGTCAGGGTCAGGTGTTCCCCTGTTGTGGTCTCCTGCTATGCTTCAGCTTCAGCTGAAGGTGAGCCCCAATCAGTGTTGGAAGAGGCCAAGTTGAAGTGCCTCCTAAAAAGGCAGGGCTTGTTAAGGTTAGTGGTGGCTCATCAGGCCTGGGAAGGAGACACTCCTGAAGCCTCTAGATAAACAGGGAGGTGTTTATGATCCTCATTGAGGGTAGGGCTGGAAGCTTCTCTACTTCCCAACGCACTTGAGTGCCCTGTCTGAAAGGCCCTCTTGCCCCAGTGCTCCTTGAGTTGTTTGCAACCAACTTTATGTCTCCTCTCGGTGTTCTTGTAAATATTCCTGAAAAACTATTTATTTCTGCGATGTGGGCTGTGTGGCCCCATCTTGTTAGAAGAGGGGGGGAAAAAAGAGCAATTTCCTTGTGAAGTTAATTACCATGAACGTGATTGTGTGCTTAGCTAGTAAGAAAAAAACCTACACGAGTGAAGAACAAGGCTCATAGTAAAAGGAATTCCAGCTCCATGTTCCTGCTGCCCAGGAATAGCACGTTGCCAGCTGATGACAGTGCCCGGCGTGGCCCCTCTGATATCTTTTACAAGTATGTCTTTTGTTGTTCCTGCTTTCAGTTTAATCAGTCCGTGAGCAACGAGCTGAACATCGGTGTTGGTACTTCCTTCTGTTTCTGTACTGATGGACAGCTGCACGTTAGGCAGGTTCTGCACCCTGAAGCTTCCAAAAAGGTACGTGGTTGTAACTTAAGTTTGACTCTTGATGTGTTTTATAGCTGATCAAGTTCTCTTTAGTATGGTGGTGCCTCCACACAACCATAGCACAAACATTGCCCATGTGTTAAGAGCCTGTTTATGAGAAAGACATTGGCCATGTCTCCTAATGGAGCCCTCAGAAGCCTTTTTAAGTTAAATCAGAAGGAAGACTTTCTTGAGCAAAGTGTTTGACAAAGGAGCAATGCGTTGTCAGAGTGCTTGTAGGCTGTAGGAGCTACTAATGGGTTAAGGAGTGGGAATTTGGAAGCGTTGCCAAATAGTTAACCACCTTAATCATAAACTGCCTTTTGAAATTTTACATTCACCTTTAGCTTGAGCAGCTTTCAATCTGTGGGTATTCAGTTGATGCTCCAAGGGTGGTGCTTGGATTTGTAAGGATCTGAAGAGTAGTTTGAGGCAGGCTCTGAGCGATGACTAGTCCCATAGCCTAGAGTTCTCTGTATCTTCAGAGTTGCCCAATTGCCTCACAACAACACAATGTTGTGAGGTCCTACCTTACTTTTCATTAGTGATAGGGCAGCACCAAGGTGCTGAGTCTCTAGTCCTGGAATAACTGCTTCAATGTTAATAAGATCTTGTTTCCTGGTTCGTTGTGAACATGAGTTGCTCTAACTGAGCTGTTCTGTTCCTCTCCTCTCAACTGATCTCTGTGCCCATCAATTTGCTGCTCTGTGCTGCCCATAAATCAAGTAAACCAGATGCTTATGAGCCCTGTAATAGTTCTTTGAATATCCCAATCCCGAGGTCAGGATGGGGGATAACTAAAATCCAGACAGGCAGAAATCACTAGGCTTTTGAGAATGTATTTGATTCAGACTGGGCATCTTAAAAGAAATAATCTAGCAGCTCACCAGTATTCAGAGAATGAATGGGCATCAACTCTTCTAATTGAATGTCAGTGAAGCACAGAACTGGATCTCTTACAGGGGAAGAAAAACAGCCCTGCTAAAACTAGAGCAGGAAATCTTGGCGAGCACACCTGAATTTTCATAAGTTTGTCTTTAAAGAGTATTGTTTGCCTAATGAACCTGTCCATATGCTAAGATAAACGCTAATGTTCTCAAAGCAGAACTTGTTTTAGAAGCTAAGTGTCTTTCTCTGGGCTCTCTAACGAGTTTTCATATAGCCCTGTCATTCTGTTATAATGCCAAGATGCTAACTAGTTGTTAAATCCCAGAAAGCCCTTACTTTGGGTCTAGAGATGCACTGTAGGCAACAGACAGCTAAGTAGAATACGAAGTACTGTGTCTGTGAGGAAGCTCTAGGATGAGCTTCTGAAGGAGCAGGAGGATGTGCTGGTTTAAACTTTAAGCTTCTCCTGAGTCTTCTCCTTCTCACCCCACAAAAAAATGTAGTGTGTGGGCAAAAAGGGGTTTTATTGACTTCCAGTGGGCTATGTAACCTCCTCCTGGCTTCATATGCTGCAATTAGAGCAGTTACCACACATAGACTGACAACCTCTGCCTCATATCAAACCCTCATCTGCACATAGCTGGGTGGGTTTTGTTGTTGTTTTCTTTCTTCCTTTTTTTTTTTTATTTTATTAAGTAACAAATATTTAAAGTGTGATTATTCTCTGAAAACTCAGCCGTGTCTATGAAGCAAAATATCTTCTGCTGGTCTTGCAAAATTTGTTTGGCTCCATAAACTGAACTGAGAGCCCTCTGGCTCTTTGCAGTTAAAATTGGAATCAAGAATTGATGATAAATGTTGTAATAGCAGGCGTTTGCTCTCCTATGTATATGTTGCATTTGAGGCACTAGTCACAATAGCAAATGTTTTTCTGACAGTGAAAAAGCACATCTTTCTTTAAACCACGTAGAGAGGAAGCTGCTTAAGCAAAAAAAAAGTTTTTATAAACAAACTTAGATGGCTAAAAAGAGCTGTAGCAAAGGCTGCTTGTGTTTCCTAGCCATTATAAGAAAATTGTTAGAAAGTTTTCTATCTGAAGACAAAGTAGAAGAAACTCCCCCTGGCTGACAGTAGTTACTTTGTCTTTTTACAGAACATTTTACTGCCAGAGTGCTTCTACTCCTTTTTTGACTTGAGGAAAGAGTTCAAGAAGTGTTGTCCTGGCTCACCTGATGTTGGCAAACTCGATGTTGCAGCCATGAGAGAGTGTATCCTTTTCACAGTGATGGTGCCTACTGCCGTTGCAGCTTCACCTGGATTTTAGGATAGAGCTGTGTGAGTAATGCTTGCAACACATGCTTAGGGGTGGTACAACTTCTTAATGAGTGACTCAGAGCTCTACTGAGCTTTCTCACAAAGATGAAGATAAAAAAATATGAGGATGTGTGCTTCCATGGGGAAAATCCCTGAGTTCTTCTTGATTTCTCTATCTTTTCTGTACTCCCTTTATAGTTTTGTCTCGTTCAACTTCACAGTTTAGTGTAACTGTCACCTTTTTTCAAATCTCTGATATGAATCCCAATATTAAGTTTGTGAGGTTGCTTGTTGCATCAGTGAGATTTTTTTTATTATTATTATTTTGCTTTTAGGTAAGAGTGAATGTTGGGAGCCCATTTTAATTTCTAGGAGGGGGAATGGTTATTTGTGATGTGAACTTGTAGTGATTCTTTGATTCAGGAGTAAACTTAAGGTAGGGATGCTTGTTGGCACACGTGGTACCACAGAAGCTGTGCATGTTACACCTTGTAAGGTGAGGCTGGGCTGGCCATAAGATGCACTCAATTTCCATTTTTAGTGATGGGGATGTCTAAAATTACTTTCTGAGTAGTCTTAAGTGGTCTGTAACCTAGTCCTCCCTGGCTCTTTACTAGTCTTAGCTTGGGTTTGTTGGCATATCATGTGTAATTACTGATATGCCTGTGGGCTGTGAATGATTTGGCTGTGCCTTCCTCCCCGCCTCAAACACACTCCTGAACGGGGAAAAAACACTTGGCTTCCCTACTGACATATTGAAGCAGTGACCACAAAAGTTAGTTAGCAAAGAGGGATAATGAATTTGAGAGTATTTTTATGATGGTTGTTGTTTTTAGTAACTTTTTTCCCTCTGACTAGCTCATTGTGTCCATAGAGCGGTTGCCATTGAGAGCTGATATATTTTTCAAACTTGAAGGTTTGTTGCTTCTGAATTATTTTGGCCTTTCACTGCAGGACTGGTATTGCCTGGGCTTTGTACCTGTGTCGAGAGGCATAAAATATCTGTGCATGTGTGGATTTTCTTTTTTCTGAGCTTAAATGTAAGGTTGAATACTGGAGGCTGTCGGCTCTGCTTTACCATCTGCGAATTAAAATTAATCTCACAGAATCACATGAGGTTGGAAGGGACCTCTGGAGATCATCTAGTCCAACCCCCTGCCAAAGCAGGTCCACCCAGAGCAGGTTGCACAGGAACGTCCTAGTGAAGGGGCAGAAATCACTTCTCCCCCCGCTCTGAAGCAAAGCGGTACGTTTAGTGCAGGAGTGTGAATTTTTATGTAGAAAAGCGAAATAAATTCTTGTGTTGCATAGTGAGATGATGGAGACTTCTTAAAGTTATGGTCAAAAACTTAATATGTCATTTAGAGATGCTTTGACATGAGCTGGAGGAACTAAAGACAATGAGCTCTTTCAGCTGTTCTGGAGAGATGCCTTTTGCTTTCTCCCGGTGTGAAGGTCTGGTGTACATCTTGCCACAGGAGAAATAGTTGTATGATGGAGACACCTGGAATGTCACTGGTGAGCTAAGGGACAGTGACAGGCTTTGTGGTCTCTCTGCTGGGAGAGGGGAGCAGACCACTCTGTGTTACCTGCCTGTCAGGAAGCCCCTAAAGAGTCAGTATCATCTGAGGGTGAGTTTGGCAGTTGCCAATAGTACTTCCTCCAAGATTCTCAGTCTGGGAATAAGAATGAAGTTACGTGTTATCTGATGTGCTTCTTAAGCATATAAGCCAAAATGATGTCATTCTGGCTTTATATTAATCTTCGTTTGTCTTGCTTTGTAACTGCTAATGCTTTTGTTTGTAAGCTTGCTATGTTTATGCAACGTGACTGAAATTAACTGTCTCTGCCCTATATTGCTTGAGAGCACTGGGGGCAGAGGATGCAGAGACCAAAAAAATGTAAAATAATTTTTATTGGCAAATATGACCACTTTCTTCCTCCTCGCCCTTGCTGAAATGTGCCAACTTATTCTTTCCTTGGTGTCAGAAGCTGTGTAAGTTAATTGCACTTGGAGAGTTTGGACATGCTTAGGATTCAAATAACAAATAAACAAAAAAACCAACCCTAAATTGTTGAAGCAGGTGCTGAGTCTAAAGACTAGTTCAAACACTTCTATGCAGAGGTCATCTTGTGTTTTGTGTTTTTTTTCCTTTATGTAAGTGGGACAGGTACTTTCCTCCTGAGACAATTGTGTAGCAAAGAAACCAAAATGTCTTAAGTGAAAAATAATTTGGGTTTGAAGCGAATATGCTGTGGTGGGGGATGCAAAAACAAATGGAATAGGTTGAAATGGAGTTTCAGATTAGTGCACAAGATCTAACCAAGCTCTTGTTATTCTTGTAGAAAGTGTACATCCTCCACCCCACAGCTAAAAAGGCTGCATGAGGGGTATTTTCCATTATCTGTGCCATACAAACTATACTGGGCCGGGTTTGTTAGCATTTGGGGGGACAGAAGGTTTTTGGTTGGGGGTAGGGTACTGACAAGTGGTAGGATCAGGAGTAGATTTTTGAGCACATGTAAGGTAGCTGTGATTAGTGAGAGGAAACTTATGATATGAGGGAATTAGGGGAAATCTGGGTATTATTCTACAGTCTTAATTATGGGGAGTCTTCTAAAAGCTTTTATTCTGATGGCTAAAGATTGATTAAACAACAAATTGTAGGCAAATGGGAGCAAGATCAACAGTCAAGGGAGATGAATGATTGTGCAGTAGGAATTTAAGATAAATATCCGTGTATAACACATGCTATACACCAACTATTGGTGCTTGCCTATGTATTTCTTGCAGCCATGGCAAGCACAATCTGGAAAAAAGAGCACAGGCATATTAAACTGAATAATTGGGGGGGTTATCCTTCCTTTAGAAAGTACTTACGGGACTTACTGTTTCAGCAAACTACTTGAAACTATGTAGTATAGCAATGAAAGCATTCCAGATCCAAGAGCTAAGGGAAAGTTTTACTTTCCCCCACCCCCAAGAAATTAAACATTTCTTGTACAGTCACTGATTTCTTTTCATTCAAGGCAAGGAAACATTTAAGATGCCATTAAATTTGAGGAACTGAGGAAGAGCTGAGACTAATTGTGACCGGTGCCTCGGAGTGTTACTGCTGTCTAACTTACTGTCTTTTAAGACTGTTTTTGGTGGAGGAGACAGTCTTCTGGCAGACTTTCTTCAGTCAGTATTGTGTAAGAGTAGTGACAGCAGGACAATTATGAGAAATTTCGAGTAACAAGAAACTTGAAGCGATCGTGTTCCGGCAGAGAAAGGAGCTCAGGTCTGTTGAAATATTTTTTTTTTTTTTTAACACGTGTTAAGTATACAAAAGGAGCAGGGTTGTTCTTGTGCTCTCTGTACCTCCCATACTTGCTGCACTTCTTGATTTGCAAAGCTTGCTGAGCCAGTTTTCTCCTCTGTGAGTGCCTCCAGGGTGGAGGAGCAAAGCTTGCATGACTATTCCCATTCGGTCTGAAGACTCATCCTTTGCCTCCAGATAGGGTGTGCAGAAGCCACGGAATGGCAAACAGCTCTTGCTTCCTCCAGTGCAAGGTTTGCTCTGCTCCCTTCTGAACTGGGTTTGTGAGGGTAACTGGGGAGTATCTGCTGGCTGTTGTGGGTAGAAACACAGGTGTACTTCAGCCTGCTTAATGTGCTGGGTGAGAAATAAGAACTGGCTCCTGTAATACTGAAGCTGTAACTTGGGTTTGGTTGCCTTTTTTAATTTTTTTTTTTTTTTGACCTGGGTGTCCTGAAAGCAATGCTGTGAAGCACAGTTATAAAAAGTAGCATTTAACCATTATTGGGTATTACCTGAGAATCTTGCATATTGCTATTTGTGTTATTTCTTGTGATAGTACCGAGGAACTGGGTAATATCAGATTACTCCTATGCAAAGTAGTATTTAAAAAGATATAATCTTCTGCCTGAGGACACTTTAAACAGAACAAAGGGGGGGAAAAGGATCAGTGCAGAACACAATTGCGAGACCAGTTTATGTCATCTCGGAGCTGAGTTAGTTGTTCAGTATTTCTTTTGTTATGGTTAAGAAAGGAATTGAGAGACACAGAAGAGATAGCGGGAGGGAAGAATTCTTGGAGGCTGCTGGCAGTGGGTGAAGCAGTGGTGATGGATCTGAGGAAGTGATTTGGAAACTACTTCCATATTATCCAGGCAGCCCTGGTAAAGATATGCCTCCCCTTCTTGCTGGGCGTTGCAGGAGGTGGTACTGCAGCTGCGCAGCAAGATCAAGAGGCTCCTTGCTTCCCATCCTGCCTTGTTATTTGGGAGTGTCTTGGCCTGTTGCTTCATTTAGAACATATGTATGCGTGGTCTTGTATGAGTAGCTTTGGAGAGCCAGGTCTGTTTTCTAACATGTCTTTAAATGTGAACTTTGATTTATCCACCACAACCAACTCTTTCCAATTGCTCAGGAGAGGCAATCTTTAAATATCACTGCACACAAACACATGTGGTCTCCTACCCCTTCCCAGAACAAGGGGGTTTTATAAAGACTATTCCATTAACAGCTTTTTCCCCAAGTGTCCATAACTTCTAGTGCCTTTGTTCATAGGAGTCCATCCATTTGTGGTCTTGGTCCTTAAAATTCAGGTTTTCACTTAGTGTTATTATTAACATACTCTTCACTTGTGCAGAAAACTATCAATTTTCTTCTCCAATCTTGCCTAAAAGCCTTGCTTCCAGCTAACAGTGGGCGAAGGTGCGAGCAACTTCTCACTCCTGCTAATGTTGATGATTTTCTCCCTCTGCTCCCACTGTTTGTATATTAATCCAGAGTTCCTTGGCACAACTGGCTCCCTGTGCCTGAACACCTGGTACCGACTTCTGTCGGCGTTTGGGTGTTTTTTAGAAACTATCTCCTGTTGATCAATATTTTCAATGAAAACCTTCTCTGAAGAAGATGAACGTAGGGTGGGGGAGTTGTTTGTTTCTCCTCGGGGATAGCCTTGCTTTAAATTCCCAGCTCCTTCACGCTGCTGCATTCCCCTCTCCAGTTGTGGGGATCTCTGCCTTGCCAAAAGGGAAATACTGAAATGTCTCTTCACTTTTGACACCAGAATCTAACAGCCAAATGCACATGTGTGCATGTCCCCTGCTGTCACAGCTCTTGGATCTCCTGCCTGATTTCTCTTCACTTTGACAGAGGAAAGAACACTTTACAAAAAAAAAAAATATATATATCATAAAAAACCTGGTCAGGCAGGACCAACATTCTGATTCCTGTGCCTTTGGCAGCTTCTGGTTCTCTAGATGGGACACAGCACGAGAGCAGCGTGGAGTTGTTGGATTCTGCAGGGGAAAGGGTGACAGGCTCTGACAGACAAGGAGCCCAGCAACACCCGTGTGGTGATGATTAAGGGCCCCCTTCTGCAAGGGATCCTGTTTGTGGGTTATTTTTATTTTCAACCCCCTCCTTCCCCAGGTAGCAGGGGAGGAGATAAGCTGGAGTGTCCAGTTTAGGAAGAGACACTTCAATGAAGAAGCTTCCTGCTGTTCATAAATACTGATAGTCTCTTAAACCCTTCTTTAAGGTTGTTTGATGGGGTTTGTTCAGGATTTTTAGCTTGGTTTTTAAGATAACCATTTAATGCTCTCACTAGTTTACTCCAAAGAAGGCACTGGGAGGGAGGGCAATGGCAAAGCAAACCGTACTTAGTCAAGTGGTCAGAGGGAAGGGATCACTGATTTAAGTTTTCTTTTTTAAAACTATGATAATTCTATGATAATAACTTAAACTTCAAATGTTCTTTAAAACTAAGCCTTGTCCTCTAACCTTCCATACTCCAGTGCATACTTGACACCAACAAAGCCTCAAAAATCAAATTAGCCTCAAAGTGTATTGTGTTGGCACAATAGCTTTCCTTTCCTTGCTGTGGAAGTACGTGAATTCAGTTGAAATTATTTTTAATCTCTGTCCTGGTGTGAGGTAAAACAGAACTAATTTTCTGTTTGGTAATTTTACTTTGCAGCTAAGCCTCTTCTAACTGCACTCTCTGAAACTAACGGCGCATTGTCCAGATGCTGTTCACTCCCAGAGAGATAAGACCTGATTGTTTCTAATTTATGCTGAGGAATGGTATTCAGAGGGGCTCTTGCTTATACTTACTGCTGTAACAACCAAGGTCAGCTCACTTTATTTGCCTTGTTGGAGGGTCAGAAGTGGAAAAGTGTAGAGGGGTCTCACCCGCAGGGAGGAGCAGACAGGACAGGTGACCCAAAACTGGCCAACAGGGTATTCCATCTCATCTGCATCATGCTCAGTATAAAAGCTGAGGGATCGAAGGGTCAGCTCTCTTTCTTCAATGACCAACATCCAAGGAGGGCTCTGTCTTTCATCCCAATCTGTGCGATCCCGAATCCAGTTCCTGTCCATCACTGAATCCAGTCTGGGACTGGTGATGTGATCATCATCCTGGGAGCTCAATACTGGTTTTGTATAGATTGTATATATTTCATTCTTTTCACTTTGGTAATATTTCATTGCAGCAGTTTCATTTCTTTTCTAAACTCACAAGTCTCTTCTCTTTTTCTCTCCCTCCTCTCCTTGTAGAGAGAGGTGGGGGTGAACCTCTCTCATTTGTTTCAGTGGCCAGTCTGACCTAAACCATATCAATCTCACAACAACATAACAGTTAAACTTCAAAAATAAGTTTTAAAAAAAAAAATCTGCAGGTGTGACTTGCAGTCATCCCACAAAGACTCTTTTTCACAATAAAATTTGTGCTACCTCCCCTGTTGATGAAATGATAGGACAAAGCTGGTGTGTGGTGTCTGTTTCTACAGAAGTTGTTGTTCTGTTCCATGCCCTTCAGGTAGGCATCTGCCAATGCAAAATGTACTCAGCTCTAGGTGGAGAAAACTGCTCTTTTTTTTTTCTTCTAAGAGAAAAAAAAAAAAACAAGAAGCAGCTTTTGAGCACAAATATGCAAACTTCAGAACATTTTAAATGTGTTTAATGTACTACTTTTTTCAATGTGGGCAAATAATTGACTGTTTTGAATGTCTTGCAGTATTGTACTGCTATGCCAGGATAGTTCTTGCTAAAGAAACTTTTTCACTTTTGCTCTAAAATCTTGATGCAAAGTGATAAGAGAAGTCAAAAAAGCAAACTCTATTCCTAAACTGTTTTGTTTCACTTCTTGTTCTGTTCTTGTTGGGCTCTCTTGCCTTGCAATCATCAAAAAGTAAAAAAAAAAAAAGTGAATGGAAAAGACTTTTTTTAAAAAAATTGTTTTATAAATGATTGAGTAACATTGCAAGTAATCTTACAATCCTCTAGTCAAGTGTTAGAGAGAGACAAATATGACAGAAGAGATACCATAGTAAATTCTGGTTTAAGTAGCACATACCATCTGTTTTTTCATGCAACTTTAATTAGTCTCCTTTTATGAGTGTGGGTGGTTTACGTGGTCATTCTAGAGTCTGTCTTTCCAGGACAGAACACTTTCTGCTCTCTATTGGCAGGAGAACTTATCCTTGCTATCATCTTCCAAAATTCCTCAGCTCAAAGAAGATATGGGCTGTGGGACTCTGTCTTGTCTCTTGGTTACCTACAGTGGTGCAGCCTTACCAGATTCTCAAAATGCTAAAACCCTCAAGTTATAACTTCTATAGGTTTAGATAAGGTGCCACTCATTAATTTTGTGGAAATGGTAAAATATTTCTCCTACTTCGGGATTTACTTGTTCAGAAAGCATGTGGTATATCCTCCTGTTTCTGGAGCTCCTAGTTAATGGTTTGATTCTCCTCCTTCCCCAGATCTTCCCCTAGAGATTAAAGAAGATCTTAATTAAAGAGGACAGGACTCCAGTCTCTTCTGCATGCAAAAGCGTATCTGTCAAACATACATAATGCATGAGCATATTAAATATATATGTTCTTATTATGGGGTCTCATGTCCCCAGACACTTTCTGGAGTGACCCCACACTCCCACAGGTGGCAGCAGTTAGAGGCCAAGGCAGATGAGCTAATGTATCCCAGCAGGAAAAGGGATTAAATCTTCCCTTGAGAAGTGATTTACCATCAAGGATAACATGAAAGCTGTTGCTGTAGTAGGAAGCCAATTAGAAATCTGTTTGGTGATGATTGACTTAACTCCAGCATAAAGATTTGAATCTTGACAAGAGCAGTCCAGCATTTCCCTATGGAGCCTCTCAAGTTGAAGATATGGGGAATATTATTTTAACACTAATATCTGAACCATACAGTAAGTGATTGCAATGAATGAATTTTTCTGTATTGTTTTCTGGGTTTTCTCCTGCCTCTTTTATGCTGAGGAAAAAGAAAATAACTTGTGCTGTATTTCCTAGATCACAGATTTTCAGATCCAGAAAGAGTGAATTACAAATTTGAAAGTGGGCCTTGGTAAGTACCTTCTCCCTCTTCTTGCTGCACCCCTCCTCCCCTCCTTTTTTTTTTCTCCCCCAAGATAGTGCTTAGATAAACTGTATTTCTCTGTATTTCTAATTTACAAATAGCTGTTCCCATTATTTTTATTTATCTTGCCAGTGCTTGTGGCAATAAATTAGATGCTTTAAGTGGAAAAGGGAACAGATATTTTATGATCGGATACAAGCCCTTTTTTTTTTTTTTTTTTTCCCTGGCTTCAGTGTTGCCTTTAAGATCCTGGTAGTTCTGGGTTCTGCCAATAAGTACTTATAACGGGTGTTAAGTGTGCTGTGCTATTAACAAATAACAGAAGCATTTTGCAGAAGTTACCCTATTGGTGCTAACACACTTTTCCTGCAATTTTTCACAATTCCCTAATACACATAATGAGGTTGTTTGGTTGTTTTAATAGGGAAGAAACATTTCCATAAAGACACTGTGCTACTAGTAAATTGCTTAGGCTATGATGATCGTTGTCTCCCCAGATATGTTTTAAACCAAAAGCTTTATCTGCTTTTGATGACTGTTTTGTTGTTGGGTTTTTTAAA
Organism: Scolopax bukidnonensis; assembly: GCA_028571045.1. Classification (NCBI taxonomy): domain Eukaryota; kingdom Metazoa; phylum Chordata; class Aves; order Charadriiformes; family Scolopacidae; genus Scolopax; species Scolopax bukidnonensis. Next base: position 124,880,679 of record JAOWAV010000012.1, read on the forward strand.
TCGTAGAATCACAGAATGTCTAGACTTGGAAGGGACCTCAAAGATCATCTGGGCAGGGATACCTCCCACCAGACCAGGTTGCTCAAAGCCCCATCCAGCCTGGCCTTGAACCCCTCCAGGGATGGGGCAAATGTAATCATGCATTTATTTGTGTGACTACAGATATTTTATTTTTTTTTAATCTCAGTGGTTTCTTGGGCACTCCTGCCACAGCACCACAAGAGACTGGTGTTAAAGTGACCTCATTTAGATCCCCACCTTGCATGAATATTTACTTCTCCCTTCCTGGTTAGGGAGCTGTTGTAATGGTAAATGCTGCTCACTCTTCTGAGCCAAAAGAAGCAAGAAAAGAATGCACCAGTATTGGTAGAAAGTATCCAGTGAGATCAGTTCATGGGTTATTTTTTGACATTGCTCTAAGCCTTTTCACCAGCAAAATCCTGGGATGAGGTGGAAGATTCCCATCTCATTTGTGATAGTGAGAAGTTCAGAATTAGCAGGTGGGGTGAACAGTTTGGGGCAGACACCTACAGAAAAGTCGTCTGAGCAATTAAATCTTTGAGTGAGAAACATGAGCTTGCTGCAACAGGAGGTACCACAGGAGGTACCACAGCCCTTTCCTACGAGGGAGCCCTCTGCTGCTGAATAACACATCTTGCTTAGCCAGTCCCATAGTCTCTCTGTGCAAAACCTCTCCTTCCAATAGCCAGAAAGGCAGCCTTTGGTAGCTGTGTCCTGTTCTACAGGCACTTTTAACATGCAAGAGAACAAAAGAGACCATGGTAACGACCGATTAAACCTTTGTTTCTGTGTCTGAGCCATTCCCATGTGAAGCAACCCATGTGGCCTGTAGCTGTATTAGTCTCTAGCAGCACAGAGATGGCCCAAACAAGACAAGTGATGTTAAATCTTTGGGCAGGAGTCCTCTGCTGAGTATAACCTTGAGCAGATTTTGGTCTTGAGTTGTGACTGCCTCTTTCACAGTGTCACAGTACAAATAATAAGCACTGCCCTCAGTTACATCTGACTGCTCTGCTTCAGCATCCACTCAGGGAAGGATAGAAGAGCGAGGTTAGTTTTATACTAGTTCAGGTAATGGAGAAGCACAAACCATCGGTGTGTCAGGGGTGGAGAATAAGATGGAAATGTTGAAAGAGATGAGAGTTCAAGGAGCAAATGTGGAGAAGCAGGAAAGGGGAGCTGGGAAAGGGGCAGCTTAAGAGAGCAGATGTTCCTGAAGAGAGGCACGTGCAGTGGGTTGGGATGGTGGTGGCATCTAGCCCTCGCTGCCCTGACAGTGCCATCCTGTGGGCACAGAGCAGGGACAGGAGCCTGTCCCTGGAGCAGAGGTGACAAGCAGGGAGGGTGGTGTGTGGTGGATACTATAGACAGATGCCTCTGCATTAATCCCTCTTTCTATGCCTGCAGCAGCAAGATGGAACTTGTGGATGACAACGCTGTTATCCGAGCAAGAGGGTTGCCGTGGCAGTCGTCCGACCAGGACATAGCAAGATTTTTCAAAGGCCTAAATATTGCCAAGTCAGTAGCTTAGAATTTACCTCTACATTTTGTAGTATTTTGTCAGCGTCAGTCATAGAGTTCTATCTCTCTTGTGATTTAAATCCTGCAGGGGAGGTGCTGCACTCTGTCTCAATGCCCAGGGTAGGAGGAACGGGGAAGCTCTTGTGAGGTTCGTAAGTGAAGAGCATAGAGATCTAGCACTACAAAGGCACAAGCATCACATGGGGAATCGCTACATTGAGGTGTGTGACGTTGGCTTTGCAATATCTTCTCCACAGGAGTGCAAATAACACACCAATCACACGGTCTTTTTCTTTCCTTAGGTATACAAGGCAACAGGTGAAGACTTCCTTAAAATTGCAGGAGGTAATTTTTAGGGAGTGAGAAGGGAGGGTTTGTTCCATCAACATCTGTAACTTTTGGCTGTAAATTGCTCCTGTTGTGGATGTGGCCTTTCCCTTCCTTTATTTGAACAAGTAGTTGGCTGTTGTGTTGCTGCCTGTGTACTCTGCTAGCGGCGGTCCAAGATGTTCCATGATTTATCTGTCTTTGTCTTCCACATTGCCATTTTCAAGCAGCCTGTCAAATAAGGATTTGATCAGGCAAGGTAATCTTGCTTATCGCTGTAATTTGTTAAGTTGCCTTCTTAATTCGAGGGACCTAAATGTTATTGATTGCTGAAAAACAAAAACAGAGTAGTTTTTCAAAACAATATGACTGCTGTTGCTGTGGAGACTTGCACGGAAAAGCAAACAGGTATCACAGTGTAATTAACAAGGGATTTACGGAACTGATTTTCTTCAAATCAAAATCTTTGCTTCAAACTAAAGGGGGAATTTGGAGGGAGTGCTTATTTAGGGAAAATTCTGAAATATTTGCAGCCTTGAATTGAAAGGCTGCAAAACTTTCTTCACAAATTCTCCCATGGTCTCTTTTCCTCTCCTTTGACTGCAAGCACACAGAATTTGAGTTAAGATCCAATAAGCTGTTATGTATCTACCACACTACCTTAAGGTCCTTGTGGGTTCCTGATGGAGATTTGGTCTGGGGATTATAAATGACTAACCTAGGTGTCTGGGGGTTGATGTTTTAGAATAGGAGAGGCTACTAAGCTGTCAAATAAATAGCAAATTGATAGGCTCAGTAAGAGTTATACCATTCAAATAAAGACATTGCACACTGACATTGGGGGGAAAACGGTGTGTGTCTGGCACCACCAAACTTCACAGAATGAGCTAGCTGTAAATGAAAGGACCATATCAAGATGTGAAGTTGGTTAGCAGCTAGCTTTGCTTAGAGTAATAAGTATGAATATGACTGTCAGATTTCTACTCTCTAGTTTCAGAGATGCTGAAAGTAGAATTGGCAGACTGACAGTTTTATCTGGATAGGATGAAATTCTTGTGCTGTTTTCAACATGCCCTTACCCTTTTCTTTCCCAGCACAGTAATCTGGGCACTTGGTTACTATATATTACTGCTTTAGAGCATATCAAAGGCATTCATACCTCATAAAGGCAAGGTGCATGGTAGCACAGATACTACTCACACAAGAGACTCACAAACTGCTTTCCTTGGGCTTTGAACACTGCAAGTACTTTGTTTTCCCTTTGAATAGGGATGAATCTCTTCCAAAATGATGGAATAACATTGTTAGACTTTAATAAGAAGTGCTCTATACCGTATTTCCAGTTTATCAAAGTAGGACATCTTTTGCTGACTTTGGAGGCGAATGTTGTTCTACTTGTTCAAAAAACACCTGTGGGGAGGAGGAGGAGGTAGCTGTGACACACTTGTGATTTTATGTGGCTGCCTAGACTTAAGTGCTTCTGTCCCTCTTCTCATTAAAGGCACCTCCAACGAAGTTGCACAGTTCTTGTCAAAAGAAAACCAAGTGATTGTCAGGATGCGAGGTCTTCCTTTCAACGTAACAACAGAAGAAGTGCTGACGTTCTTTGGCCAGCACTGCCCTGTGACAGGAGGAAAGGAGGGAGTCCTCTTTGTCACGTACCCTGACAGCAGGCCAACAGGGGATGCCTTTGTGTTGTTTGCTTGTGAGGAATATGCACAAAATGCACTGAAAAAGCATAAGGAGTTGCTGGGAAAAAGGTACATTGAACTCTTCAGGAGCACTGCAGCTGAAGTTCAGCAGGTGGGTGAAATGTTTACAAACAGTGGCATCTTGTAATCCAAACTCCTACCTTGGAATGCAGAACTGGAAGCAAATGCTGTTTGACCATGACTTGAAAGCTTATTTTCTCTAACTCTTGACTGTCGTTGGAAAGAGTACTGTGTGAATTTCCATGAGGTTTTTCTCTTTCTAAATGTAAGATCTTATGGTATATGGATGTTCTCAATCATACATAAAAACCTTTTGGGTTTTGGTGTGTATTTAGTTGCTGACAGAGAAAAACTGAACCTTTTGGTGTAGTTGTTGCCTTCAGAGCAATGTATCTCAAGAGTCTTATGAGTTGTCTCTGAGGGTGAGTCTTGGCCTCTGTCTACCAGCACTGGCTATCTAGCAGAGAGTGGCAAGACTCTGAAACTGGGCCTGAAGAGTGTGCCCTCTTGCATTAACATAACTTGATGGACTGTTAATTGCAGTTATGCTGTCAGGAAAAGGAAGTAGGGCTGAAAGGATTGTGTATGTATGTAGCCAAAGATTTGTAGAGCTTCAGTTGGCATCATTAACTTCTGAATTTGTTTCTAAATGGACTTGTCTATGATACAGAATACGGCCAACCAATAACAGTGTCATTGTAACCAAGCAGTGGTGCAGCTCTGAGCCCCCAGATACGTTGAGACTTCAGTGCCTCGTGTGAAGGGTGACACTAATGATGAGAGGGCATAGCTGCAACACTCACTCTTGTCACTGTATTTTTCTGAAGTGCTCTCTCAAGTTTCTTTGTTTAGCAAAACCTTCTGATATCTATATAAACGTAAATGAATCTTAATCTTGATCAGAGAATGTTGAAGGGTAGTGATTGAATATTCAGTGAACTCTTGACCAGGCAAGGGGTTTACTGTTAAAACTAGTAACAAGAAATCTCAAGGCAAGACTCTGTTATGGATGCTTGACACCACCTACGCTACTTGATGGACTATTGCATCCCAAGTCAGGGCTGTTTGGTAGTGGAATATGCTTCTAGTTCCCTTCTAACGTTTTGCAGAGGAGATGAATTTTTGGGTAAAAGTGAAACCATGCTATGTGGTGGTAGGATGCTTTGGGATATCATCCCAATAAAAATATTGTAGAAATAGAGGTTTCGTGCTCTAGTAGGCCTTCTGAGATTTGCATAAGGGTTCAAGTATATTCTCTAAAACAAAATTATTTTTTTCAAGAAAGAATGATCCAAAGATTTACTTTAAAACACCTGAATTCTAAGTGCTGCTGCTGTGGTTCAAGCCCAGAATCCAGCTCACTTGTTTCCTAAAATACTGCCTTGAGTGAAAACGGAGGGCGTTGGTGTTGCATTCAGCTCCTCTGAGCTATAGAACGAGGCTTTCTGTAACCTCTGTTTTTTCCATTTCAAACAGGTGCTGAACAGGTACTCTTCCACACCTCTCATTCCTCTCCCGACACCACCTATTCTTCCAGTATTACCTCAACAGTTCGTGCCTCCCACTAACGTCAGAGACTGCATACGTTTGCGTGGCCTTCCCTATGCTGCTACTATAGAGGACATCCTGGAGTTCTTGGGGGAGTTTTCTACAGATATTAGAACCCATGGAGTTCACATGGTACTAAATCACCAGGTTGGTCATCGCTGTGTTTCTAGCCAGCCCTGTGCCAACTGCCTGTATACATGAACGTGGCCCTTTTGATGATCTCAGTAGAGAAGCTCCTTTGGGATTGACACGAATGGCATTAACTGGTCTCCAGCTCTCCTCTAAAAGCCTCCTGTCCATAGATGGGTTGGCTTTTTTCAACCATGCTGCTGCATTTGCTTTAAAGTGGTTTCTGTTACTGAGAGCCATGTGCCTAAAGCTGGGTCGGTCTTGGAAGGGCTGGTACTCCCAGGAGAGCAGCTCCTGCACTGTAGGATGCTTGAACTGAAGAGTCCTGCCCAACAGCATGCATAATTCCTTTTGTACCAAGGCGAGGAGTATTTTCAAAACAAAAGTGGGGGCAATGTCAGCTCTCAAAGCTCCCCTGCCTTGTTCAACAATGTGCCTCAGGTATGTTTGAGGACAAATGTGACTGGGGCTTTTTAGAGGTAGGATTTCCTATGGCATAAGTCAGCAGCTGAAGCCTGGGCTTTTCTGAACTGTGTAGTTGCTGTCTTTAAATAGTGACAGCTAAGCGCCATGATTAACAGCTCATTGAGATGCCACTTGTCATTGTTTTCTGGACGCCTTTTCTTCCAAAACTTGTTAGGCAAAGGATTGTGCATTGGTGTGATTGCCTTTATCTGCCTGATCTTGTGACTTTAGGGGGAGGAGATGGCAGCTCCTCTAACTCTATGAAGGTTCCCTGAGTGGTTGCACTGATTATTGTGATATGAAAATGGTTCTTCTAAAACTGTTTTGGTTGATGCTAAGCCTAAACTGAAACTATGAAAAACTTCCTTGCTTTGGCGTAGAGCTTCTGTGTTTCAGGAGTGTTGACATGGAGAAGGGACTATGTTATTCCAGTACCTCCCCATCTCAAGAGATCCCTGTGTCTGTGGGGACTTCACCTGGCCAAGGCTGAAAAACTGTAAGAAATGTGCAGGGCTGGGAGAGGCTAAGAAAAGATGCAGATATTAAAGCACAAGTAATGGTTTACAGTAGTATCAGCCCTTGCCAGCAGAAGAACCTGGAGAAAGAAAATGGGATATGTGCATAGTCCTGAGGGCTGTCTACAGCCCCTGCCCAAAGCCATCAGACTTCTTTTTTTTGTTTTCCCCCAGATACTGCTTTTGCCTGACTACCAGATTTTTCTCTTTCTGCATGCTCTCCCTACTCCCACCATTCCTGGTTTCAACCCTCTAATCATGAACAAATGTGTAAAAGATGGTGGTAAAGTTGTTCTTCCTTCTGAAACCAGAAGAACTGGCCCAGAACTTAAGAGAGAGCTTCAGATCTCTACCTTTTAGTTTTGAGTTTTGGCTACTTAAAGTCACCATCTGCATGTGGCTAAAATGACTCCTCCCAGTCGTGTATCCCACTAATTTATAGCTGTATAAGGATGTCAGATGTCACTTTTTTTCTCTCCACAAGCTCATACAAAGCCTTGGGCTAGTACCCATCTCAGTACAACATCTCAGCCCATACTGGCCTTAACATAATAATTATAAAAAAAAATCATTTAATATTTGGCACTTGACTGTATTCTCAAATTTTAAAAAATCACAGATAATAAATGTGGATTAGATCTTCCAATTCTGCATTCTTACTAAATAGGTGCTTTGAGACCTGCTGTCACCAAAGTACACACATTGTAGACTCTCCCATAAGTGTTCTTATTTTTTATTTTTAAACAGAAATAACATGGCTCAAGTTACAATTTAGCTTACTTGAAACAGGTAAGTGAATAAATCTAGTTGGCATGAGTTGGAAGAATGCCCACACGATGCAGCAGGTCAGACTAGGATTCTCCAGCAATAGTGGGGGAAACTTCAGGGAGGAGAGAGAGCTTTAAACATCCTGATGGGTGGTAGGGATAACTGACTGTACTTGACTTTGGAGAGAGAGATATTTATGGCTAAGGAGATTTGCTTTTAAGAACACAGATTATTGCTATGCTGTTACTTCATGGAGCTCCAGAAGCACTTCCTTTTGTCTGCCTTGTTTGTAGGGACGTCCCTCAGGAGATGCTTTTATTCAGATGAAATCTGCAGACCGAGCTTTTCTGGCTGCGCAGAAGTGTCATAAGAAGACGATGAAGGACAGATACGTTGAAGTCTTTCAATGTTCTGCTGAGGAGATGAACTTTGTATTAATGGGGGGCACTTTAAATCGAAATGGCTTGTCCCCGCCACCATGTAAGTTACCATGTAAGTTGGGCATGGGCCTTGCCAATGCTCTACGCTGTGTGCGGGTAGGTGTTGGAGCTGCTCTCTTCACTCTCATTCTGGTTCTTGGAAAGGAGTGCCAGACGGGGGTATTAAAATTAGGTCTTTTCATCTTAAATAATCAGCAGCTTGCAATCATTATTTTTCCCTTTGGTTGTGAATTGCTATGACTGAAGAACTACTTTAAAATTACTCTTGCTTTTCCAGTGGCAAACTTCCCTTCCCCTCCCTGAAGCTTACCTTGGCCAGGGTGAGCCATGGTTCTGCAAATAATTTGTAAGCCCTGCCTAGAGTTTAAAGAACAGTTTCCTATTTAAACTGATTTTTATTTACATTTTTTCATTGTGGTGAACACACCAAGTAAAAGCTCTTTACCTTTCACTTCCAAAACTTAATTTATGAAACAATTGGTAATGCTCTCCTTTAGGACTTAACCACAAGTGTTCTGCCTGTTGCATCCCTACGTACTGAACTCTTCCTTTTTGCTTGTTGTTGCCCCTGCAGAATTAAGATTGCCTGTGTGGGTGTAAAACACCCACAGCTTGGGCTTCAGAATTGCAGAAACTATATTTCATGTAAAATTACGCTCCTCAGAGCTACTAGGATGAATATGGACTTCTAGACAAATGTTTGGGAGAAATGCTTTAAGACCTGAAGGACTAGCTTACTAAGCATACGTGCCATTTAAATCTGAGCCTATGGGAAAAATAATACTTTGCTTCCAAGATCATAAATGGCAAGTTATTCAAATAGGAGCTTTCTCTGTCTCTCTATGCAAATGCAGTATTGTCGTTGGTGGCTTTTTTTTTAAGAAGTATCCTCTAAATCCTAATCAAAGCTGCCAATGTGGCAGCACACTTCTTGGGTGTGGTTCCTTTTGAGTGTGAGTAGACCTTCAGCTAATCCTTGGGAGGTAAGTTTTCCAAGTGACTAGATTTTTTTTTTTTTTTAATGAAAGTATCCTTCTGAGCAGGAATCTGCAGTATTTACTCTTCTGTGTGACAGCTGTTCCAGACAGGGGTTGGAGACCTCCTGACAGTTCATAGGACAGGTTCTTGGGCAGAGTCCCACTTTGTGAAATCTTAGGTTGTGGTGTCCCCATTTACAATTACAAATACCAGTGATGTAGTCCTCAGATAAGCCTTTTCAGCTCTCATTGACACTTCCCACAATGCAGCCTTCACCTTAAAGTAAGGCTAGTTTTGCTATTTTGAGTTATTTATAGCTTTTGTGTGTTCACTTTTGTCTTCTATGGCACTGGGGAGAGGAAGAGGGAAGAAAAGAGTGGCAAAGGAGGAAGGTGAACTCTAATCACGTAGAATTCACTTAAGGCTTTGCATCTTGTTGAACCACCACAAAGTGCATTTGAGGTTGCAAAGCCCTGACTTTTTTCACTCTGCTGTTGGTTCATTGAAGTCAGCTGTTTGGGAGGTAGGGAGTGTCAGGATGAAAAGGTGTCTTCTGCTCTGGGGAATGTTAAGCAAATCTTTAGCACAGGAGTTTACTTCTTATAGTGGAGAAGTCTCATACTTCTTGATTGGAGACCTTGTTAAAATCTGAGCCTGGACAAGAAAAACTGTCTTTGTCTTGAGAAGGAGACCCTATTCCTAGTGCAAGAAGTGGCTTTTTGTGTATTCCTGACTTTGCTTTTGACTGGGGGGGTGGGCACAACACCTGTAGTCAAGCTCATGTTGGCTCAGATTCATTTTCTGTGATGAGCAAGAGAACGAGAAGCTTGTGAAGGCTCTTTGCTTACCGTAGAGTTCTTCACCTAATGAAGACCATATATATGCTGGAATTCAAAAGGTCCTAATCTATTTTCGATTTGTTCCCTTTAGGCCTTTCACCCCCTTCCTACTCCTTCCCGGCTCCTGCTGCAGTTGTGCCAACAGAAGCTGCTCTCTATCAGCCATCCATGCTCCTGAACCCACGAACGCTCCAGCCCTCCACGGCGTACTACCCTGCTGGGGCTCAGCTCTTCATGAATTACACAGCCTACTACCCCAGGTAAAGCAGAGGAGAAACCAAGCAGGAACAAAGAAGTCTTTTTTTGCAGCAAATGCACAAAGCTCACAAAAGAACATTGTCTGCTGTGTTAAAGGCTTGAGCTACCAAGAACAGCTTGTTCGGTATCTTGTTCAGGGAAACAATTTCAGGATATCTAGGGATTTCCCAAGTTTTAGAGTATTTCAGGTAGTGATGATTTTGGTTTTTTTTAAAGCATATGTCACACAGTTACAGTTGGATTATGTTTTTTCCCCACCTAATGTGCCTCTTAAACTTGTTAGTGTGCATTGTTGGGCCCTCAGTGGGAGTTGCTGTGTGCAGTACTCCTTCCCATGTCCATAAAAAAAAAAAAAGCCCTTGGCCCACCTTTTGAAAGGGCCGACCCCATTCCACCCAAACAACTACTGAAATTTTGCCTCTTGTTTTTTGTAATAAAGTAACTTTTGACCTTTATGGTAAAAACTCTGTTTACTTATTTATAGAAGTACTGCATTGAAGCATATATGTATTGAATAATTATGTAAAGCATACAGAGGCATGTATTCTTCCTGACCTCATAAACACCTCTTGTGAAGGGCTTCTGGCTCTTCTGAATATCTTAACTATCTTCTAGGGAGCAAAAACTCTTGATACCATTTGCCCTTGGCAGTCATGAGGACTTGGAAAGAGCCATGTTCCCTCTAAGCCATAAACCATTCCTCATCTGTCAGGAAACCTGCTAAAGAACTTGTCTTCTGTTAGATTCTGACCAGTGAATTTTATCTCTGGAGAAGGGCCTGACTTATGAAGTTGTTGAGCAGTATGGACTCTATAGCACCTCTAAGATAACAAAGGTTTTCTTATTACTTTACACTAAACCATTATGTTGGTCAGATACCTGTTGTGTTCTTTTGTGTTTTTTTTTTTTTAATTAAAAATGTTTTCTTCACGCATGAGTTAATTTCTACAATGCCTTCAATGTCTGTCTTATGGTTATGATAATATGTTACCAAGCTCAGCTTCTTTAATGTAAGATCAAGAAAAATAAAATTCCAAACTTGCACTGGCAATATAAAACAAGTTTCTCAATAATAACTGTATATGTCATGAGAACATAGTAGCAGGAATATTTTTGTAGTGACTTTGACATGTTGTACTTAAAGTAATCATAGGCTGGCTACTGCAGGTTAAGTGTCAGGTCCTACAAAGGTCTCTTGCTGAATGGGATCCCACAGGAGTCCCATCACTGGCTGATTGGGCTGTGGACATGTTGGTTACAAACTGGTCAATCCCAAGTCCCAAAACATCTTTTCTATGTTCTTGTCAAACTGTCAATTTTATAATGTACTTGGGAAACTGTTCTTATGTAGCTTCTGTGCCAATTACAAGTACCTCCCCTTAAAAAAAAATCATCTCTGGAGTCAATTTGGCTTCTTTCCATTCTGTGAGAGCTGGTGTTTGGATATTGCTTTTCTCTCTGGAGTAAATGTTTGATCTACAGACCAATTGTATATACTCCAGTAAAAGTAGTGATCCTTTGTAGCTGATATTTTGGTTTGTTGGGTTTTTTTTTTATTTTCCTAAAAAATTAAGCTTTATTGCTTTTCAGGGAAATTCCTTTGCTTTGTAAAGGATGCCATAAGTAATTGGGTCCCTTTCATGTAGCAATTGGAACTCCCTTAAATGGAGTTTTCTGATTCTGAAATCTCACTCAAAAAAATGTTAAGTATGTGCAGCAGGGAAAAATGGGGCATCCTCTATACTAAGTGGTGCATTTAAATGCATATACATGGAAAAGCAATACAGAGCTGGTGGCTAATGATCAGACAATGGTTCATAAATCTAACTAGTGAATACTTATGGAAATAAGGAAAGTTCTTTGACCTGCTGCCAAAAGGTTCTACCACTTGTGTTTTACAAGGTCAAGTTGCTTTCTTATAGCCAGTTCCGTTCTGTGCACAGTAATCAGCCTGGGTGGAGGGAGGAGAGGGGTGGTGGAAGTGGGTGGGGAGGGAGGCAGGCATTGTTTTGGTCTTCAGTATCTATCAGAAATCCCTGAAACTCTGACTTGTCTTAATAGTCTTATAGCTTTGGTGATGAAACCCATTGGTATTAGAAAGGGATGCTTTCCATGCTATTAAAATAGCTTCAGTGAGCTCCTAATGAAAAGGAGGAGGGAGAGCAAGTTATTCGGGATCTGTCAGTCTTTGATATCTCAGTTTAGCTTGTAATTATATCTGGCAACATGTTCTGACAGCAGATCAGTGGTCTCTGGCTCTCCGTCTGCCTAGTCCTGGGCTTTTGAGGGGAAAAGAACAATAGAATTCATGGGCGGGAGGAGTTTCTTTGCTTATCTAAGCCTAGATAAATAGGTGTATTAGTTGCTGTGTGCATGTACACTGAAAGTAATGAATAACTGCACCACCTGGCAACTGCTAATGTTCTGTTGAAACTTTTACCAAACAAAAAAACTTAAAAGTTACTGCTATAGCATGTGTAGTTTTAAAACAGTCTTATTGCACTTATTCAGTTCTAATGCCACCTTGATCACTTCTAAGTGGTGCCTTTAAAAGTTCAAAAGTTTTTGTCAGAATCTGTAACTGTTAAACTTTAATCTGTTTTTCAACAATATTTTGAATTGTGAAGTAGAAAAAGAAGCTTCTTACTCTGTGGGTAGTGTGCTAGTGGGACTCATAGCCAGAAAATGATGTGGAAGCTAAAAACTGATGTGGGTTCAAACAATCTAGACTCACAGGCAGGAAATTCATTGTGAGTTAGTGAATACACAGAAACAACATTTGGCTCAGGAAGTCCTTGAACTTGAAATAACTGGAAGTGTTCTTATGTTCTGTGTCCTATGGTAAACTCTTGTGCTATTGAACCAAGATGGATGGGTAGGTGAACTTGTCTGTTTGCATCTTTGAAGTAGTATTTATGAGGAGAGAGATTGGCACCACTTGTGAGCGTTGGTCTTTTCCAATGAGTCCACAGCTGTATTCAGACGTGCCTGTCTAATGGTGGCTAAGTTAAGTTTGAGTTACCTCCCTGTTGTGTCAGCATTGTCTTGGAGAAACTGGCTGCCTGGTGGCTTGGATGGGTGCACTCTGCTGGGTGAAAAACTGGCTGGGTGGCCAGGCCCAAAGAGTTGTGTTGAATGGAGTTAAATCCAGTTGGAAGCCAGTCACAAGTGGTGTTCCCCAGGGTTCAGTACTGAGACCCATTCTGTGTAATAGCTTCATCAACAATCTGGACAAGGGCATCAAATGCACCCTCAGTAGGTCTGCAGATGACACCAAGTTGGGTGGGAGTGTTAATCTTCTTGAGGGTAGGAAGGGTCTACAGAGGGATCCAGACAGGCCGGATGGATGGGCTGAGGCCAATGGTATGAGGTTCAACAAGGCCAAGTGCCAGGTCCATGCAGCATTACAGGCTTGGGGAAGAGCAGCTGGAGAGCTGCCCAGCAGAAAAGGACCTGGGGATACTGGTTGACAATTGGTTGAATATCAGCCAGTAGCATGCCCAGGTGTCCAAGAAGTCCAACAGCAGCCTGGCCTGTATTAGAAATAGTGTGGCCAGCAGGAATAGGGAAGTGGTCGTCCTCTTGTACTCAACTATGGTGAGGCCCCACCTCAAATACTGTGTTTTGTTTTGGGTCCCTTGCTTCAAGAAAGACATTGAGGTGCTGGAGTGTGTGTCCAGAGAAGGCAATGAAGCTGGTGAAGGGTCTAGAGCACAAGTCTTCTGAGGGGTAGCTGAGGGAATGTGGTTGCTTAGTCTGGAGAATAGGAGGCTGAGGGGAGACCTTATCAGTCTCCACAACTACCTAAAAGGAGGTTGTAGTCAGGTGGGTGCCAGTCTCTTTTCTCAGGTAATAGGTGATAATACAAGAGAAAATGGCCTCAAGTTGTGCCAGGGGAGGTTTTGATTGGATATTAGGAAAAAAATTTCTTCAGCGAAAGGGTGGTCAAGCGTTGGAGCAGGCTGCCCGGGCAGCGGTGGAGTCACCATTCCCTGGAGGTATGTAGATGTGGTGCTGAGGGACATCGTTTAGTGGGAGCTGGCAGTGTTAGGCAGGTGGCCGGACTCAATCTTAAAGGTCCTTTCCAACCTAAATCATTTTATGTACAGCTCTCTGAAATCACTCTATTGGAATGATTTGAATGAAAGTCTTTGTGGTAGTTCAAGGCATGGTTCAGACACCAGCTGCACAAGGAAATGCAGGGTGATTTGTTATTCTCATCTGTCTGCCTCTTCCTGCTATGGATTAGGTATGTGTTTTTTCTCATCTATACGCTAATCAACTTCTAAAAGTATTTTTAGATGTGTACATATGCAACATACATATATAGTAATGTTATATGTGTACTTAGATACATAAAAAGTGTGCGTGCATAAAAGCAAAATGACCCTGGTTAGAAGAAAGCTTCACTTGTTCCCCGTGATGGTCATTATGGGGGATCTGATCCATTGTGGAGAAAAAGGGAGGTTTTTCTTTCTTTAACCTTAGTCATTGATCGTATGCATATTGAAGCACGGGGGAATTGCAGCCAGTTTAAACTGGCAAGGCTGGGAACAAGTGGGCTGGATTAGGAGTGGTATCATTTGGAGCTGCTGCCAGCAGCTTTATTTGCATATCTGTGTGTCTGGCTAACCAGCATCACTTAACAGAACTAGGTTAGGAAGCAACCATATGTGTATTTAGCCTGGGAGATCTGTCACAGATGGAGAGCAGCAGCAGCCAGAAACAGAACCTCTTCATCAGCTTAGTTTTACTCACAGCATCATAGCAACACTTTGGACCACAGCTTTCAGACTGTAGTACTTCTTTCTTCATTTCTTCTCACAAGTATGTTGGCTTGGATTGTATGAGGTCACATCTGCAGCGTATGGGCTCACCAAGCATAAAAGTGGCTTTTAGTTGCTCCCTGGCAACTGGACTTCACGCATTTACATCAAGGGATTCTTCATTACCTATCCTTGCTCACAGCAAGCCAGTCTCCACCATGGATTTGTCAAAGTAACCTCGACACTTTAGTTAGTGGCACAAACTTGTCACCAGAGTGATTGCTTTGAGGGGAAGCCTTAATGATTCATGAAGGTATCTTGACAAGGATTAGAACAGCACGGATGCCTTAAACTACTACCGTGTGTCATTGGAGATGGGGTGCATTAGCAGGGAAGAATAATTGTTGTATGCCTCCACAGGCTGTCATTATCTCTTGACTTAGAGGTTTTAATTAGTAGAACTGCCATGGTGTCTGAAAAGCAGCAGAATGGTAATGATCTGATCAACTGGCACCTGGGTATCAGAAAGTAAAATTATTCAAATAAAAAAAAAAGCCTTCATCCAAAGTTGATAAGCCTGTAAAAGTGTTCTTGCTGGTAGCAGTGTCCAAGACTTATTCAACCCACCATAGGAAATGCCAGCATGGATGCTGGTGGAGGATCTTCTACTTACAGATTCCAGGTCCTTTTATTCACTCTATATTGAGTGTTGTGATGAGCAGTTAGCAGCTCTTACTGTCACCTTCTGAGTTTTCCTCTGCTGTCTAGTAAAACATTTGAATTAGCACGAGGGTTTAATTGATATTACAAGATCATGCAAGCTAGCTGCAGAGATCAGTTTGAATAGTTCAGTGGTGGGAGAGTAGATCCTCCTGTTGCACCTCAAGCATGTGTGACATCCATGCAGGTGTCTTTTTATGTGTTTGCAGTGATGGCTTGGTGATCTGGGGTTATTCAAGGTGCAAAACCAAGTTGCCAAGTTGCTGGCTGCTTTTCTTTACTCAGTTGCAGCCCTGTTGAAAGCCCTGACACTCTTCAGGGCAGACCATTGCAGTGGTTTGTGGCAGCAAGTGCTTCTGGCTCTGTTCTTGTTGCTTCTTGTCGTGCTACCATTAACTTCTAGAGATGGGAAGCTGATGGCAGTAGCCAGATGGGGTGGGTATGTGTTGAGGTGGCAGCAGGTTGTCTGTCTGTCTGTAACAGCTGACCTGATCATTTAGCACTCATACCTCTGCTATTTGTCAGGTTATATGGCCTTTATTTAAATATGGATAAACATTTCGGTCTTGAAAAAGGACAATTATTCTGGTTATGTAAATACATTTAGCTACTAGCACGTCTTGTTGGCTTTTGTGAACAAAGGACCATGTTAAAATTTTCAACTTCGGTAATTACACCACAAAACTTACTAGCTTTACCTCTCTCAAACTTTGTATGATGAACCACTTCTAAAAAGGCTTTATACTGAAGCTGCATTTCCTCCTGCTTTTGGGCTGCTTTCCAGCAATGAACGTTTTAGGCATTACGCTGCAAGCCTGTGTATACGTGCACGTTATACCCTGTGCCAGCCCAAGGAGTTGAAAATCCTTCTTGGTCTCTGGAAAAAAAATAATTCTGCTGCTCATCAGGTGCTGAGGTGTCAAATCTGTCAAATTTCCTTGAGATTTTCTGAAGGCTGCTTGGGGATACGCACATTCTCCTTTTTGCTGTTTCTCCTGCTGGCTTTAGTCAGAGGGATCTGGCTTTGGGGTGCTGCAGAGCTCCTCGGGGTCTGTTGGGCTTCCAAAAGCAAGCAAAGGGGGAGGATAACTTAATCTTGAAATATTTGTGGACGAGTCTGACAAGTTGTTCCTCCATGTGCCCTTCCCTTTCTTTTCTCTCCCATGATTTCCCCTGAGTGGTACATTGAGGGATACGTAGTAAGACTGTCTTACAGTCCTGAGACTAATGGAAGTTGACATTCGGTAGCCTAATGAAAAGCTATCTTCAGTACCTGTTGTCACAGAGCAGAAAGTCATTAATACTTAACAAAAAAAAAAACTTTTTCAGCACTACAGAGAACAAAGCCATAGGAAAATCTTTAAAGCAAGACGAGCATGTCACTTGGTGGCACTAACCTTTAAGCTGTGGTAGTTGCCATTGACCGCAAAACATACTGTGTCTAAAAAGCCCCTGAAATATAAGTAAATAAAAGCAAAAACTGCTTTAGCATTGCTGGCAGCTGTGGAGGATCCCTTCCTCAGCTGTATCTAGCAGGTAGCTAATGGAGAGCACTGACCCCAACTTTGCATCCAAACTGTGGATGGGTTACATGTATTCATCTCCTTATTCTTTATAACTTTGGGGTTGTAGACATGGCAATAAGCTCCAAAGCTGAATGGTGCACTGGGAGTAAAAACTTCTTTTCAGCCTATTCCCCTCCATACTGTGCTGTACAAAGATGATCCGGGGCTTTGCAAATAGTGGGACCTGGGGAAGGGCAAGACTGAAAACATGCTTGGAGGCAAATGCACCTGCTGGACTTAAAAGTTGCAGAGGAACTCAAGAAGGTGAGCTTTAATTTGGAGAGACTGAAGATAGGCAAACACTGAGGACTCATGGGGAGGGAAGGCTCCTCCACAAGGCATCTTGGGACAGTGGCCTTTGGGCTGAACTTAGTTTTCATGAATATCTTGTTAGCTAGGGGCTTAAACAGAGGTGTAAGCAAGAAAAGGAAAGGCTGATAGTTCCCAGCAGAAACTTTCCCATGGTGCTTTTATAGCTGTGAGCTTGGAGAACACAAGTGGAGGTGGTCTGGAAGTGGCCTTTCTAGTGTGGTTTGGGGAAGCTGTCTCAGGTCTAAGGAATAGCATGAAAATGATGATGGAAACAGACAGTGCTTGAAGCCGTGCTCAGGAGATAAAGCAAAATGATCAAGGAGGTTTTTAGGGGGTGTGGGGGGGTATTTGCTTTTTGCTTTCATCTTAAAATTGTGTAGTAAGTAGGAGAAGCCAGTGGCATCCCTCAGTATTAGGACAACTTCAGGGATAAATGGCCTACGTGGATCTAACCAGTCGTGAACTTGTTAGCTTTTCCTTTAGAGACTTAGAGAGTGTGTGTGGCACCAGCTGTGCAGGAGGTGTGTTTGTCTCCCATCTCCAGGGACGCTCTTTTGAGACCAGTCAGTTGTGACTGCTGGACCTGGAGACAGTCGGCTTCTACGAGACACCGTGTGTACCCGTGTGGGGGCTGTTAGGGGAGGCTGATTGCCCCGGTGTAGTTTCTCTTGAATTGCCCTTGATGCCATGGTGATGGGAGCATTAGGAATGTCTAATTATGTAGCCTGAGCTTTGATATCTTCCCAGGGCTTTAAGAAAGGGTAAGGTCACACAGCTGGCCACTGGCTCTCTTCTGCACTGGTTTGGCTTCTGACTGCTTCTATCTTAACTTGTGTTTGTAGTATGCAGCAGAGGATGGACTTGTACACACAAATGATCCGCCCAGCACAGTGTCCAAAGAATGGATTTGCATGTAAAGGCCCCAGCAGTTAGGCTTCCCTAGAGAAGGTAAGGATAATGAACCCCAGGAGACGGGTTTGGGGGTATCATAGAGTTTGCTTCAGATAACCACCATACTCAACAAAACTTTTCGTTTGCTGCCCTGGGAACATAGCTACTCTTTATGTCCAGAATGTCACATTGCAATGTATAAGACCTTGGCTAATAAAGCCACCATTTAAAGGATTTTGACTGCTCCCATCTTGTTATGGGCTGCTGCTTTGCATACTTCCCAGGGCTCCAAGTGTATGCTATTTCAGTGCTGAGAGCCTCCAGAAAGCTCCGTGGTTTTCTCTGAAGAGCAAAGTGCAGAGATGATGTTAGTCTCCTAGCAATCTACTAACATATAGCATTCATTAGCAGAATAAGCTACTTTTTTTTAGGTGTCTACAGAAACCGATTCCCTAAATCTCATGCTGATATAAAATTGCAGCAATGAAGTAGATTGTGTTTGTATAACCAGCAGCTACTCTCTCTTGCTTTTGAGAGCTTTCTGGTCAGGCCACTTCAGCCTTTCAAGCTTGGTTTACTTGATCTTCTGTATAGGAACCGTCAAAGGATGAAGTCACCCAAAAAAGCATTTGTGCAGAAAAATGCAAGCTGAACTGAAAAGCGGTGCATTGATGGCTGCACTAGTCATAGAGGAAGATACAAAAATATATTTATATAGAAAAATGCTTATGTAATCTCTAGTATTTTAAAAGTACATAATCAAAAACGTGATAAGATTTCTTTTTATTCCCTTTTCTTTCCCCTATTCTTATCACTGAATCACAGAGTGATAGGGGTTGGAAGGGACCTCCAGAAAATAACAAAAAATGTCATCTTTTTCATTCTTCTTCTTCCCTGACACAAAGAGAACTTAGCCCAGGGTGTAATTCACTTATGGGTGAAATCTTCACCTGCAGCATCACTTCACTGTCATCTGTTCTAAGAGTCCTGCTAAGTGAAGTACAGCAGGTGTAAAAACATAAGTGACCACCTCGGCTTGTTGGCCAACAAGCTGACTTTTGGCTGGGTTGATAAAGCTGAACCCCATCCCTAGAGCTAACAGCCTGAGGGCACAGCTAGGTGCTTACTAGCATCCTGGCCTAAACTATGCTACACTGCTTCCCATCTACCTGCTGCTGTTTCTCCAGGGTGACCATTGCCATGTGTGACCTTGGCTGGGGAAGCCAATCCAACTGGAAAGGACCCATGGGGCTTGTCTTTCAGTCCGTTTTCACCCAATCTGCTTTACAGCTTAGCTGTGGAGGCACCTGTGCCAGAGGTGAGAAGGTAGAAGAGAGTGAAGCAGGCATGGAGGGATAGGAATGGTATCCTGAGGAATATCTGAGGGATAGGTATGGCATTAATTGTAAAACTCCACCTTGAAAGCCGAAAGGTCGCGTAACAGTGAATAAATTCTGGCATACTCTTGGTGAAATGCTGTTCTCTCTAACAGAAAATGTCACTGGAATCCTGTGTGTGTGAGATGAAAACTAAAGCCTTGGACTCGTGATGAAAACTTCATCTTTGACTAGATGAAAACTAAAGCCAAGTAAAGACTTGATATTTTGGAAATGAAGAAACTTAGATTTGCTTTTATCGTGGGGTTCGGTGACCTGCACAACTCTTCCATGCAGATTCCTCCACCCTTTCTGATGCTTTGAACAAAAACAGTGAGCCTAGATGGAGATTTTTTTTTTGATCACGTTCCCTGTTTTACCGCTGCTCAAGAAAAATACTTGGAACTCTGGAAAGCAGCAGATGGACCTCTCTAACTCTTTTAAAGTTAATGCACAATTTCCAGACACATGCACACAGACCTCTAGGCCCTTCACTGAAATCACACTAGTCCCCGAGGGTTTCTTCTTGATAAAGAAAGTATTAAGCTGCTCTTAACACAGAAATAATTCAGCCTGAACCTACGAAGTCTCATCTACTGCATTTGTTGAAATGGCAAAAAAGGTATTTTTTTTACCTAACTTTGCACACATTTTGAAGTTGCTTGGTGTTTTTTTTAAATATTTTTAAGACATTTAATTATGCATTTGACATTTTTATAAAAAAAAAATCTTGTCTTATACACACTTGTTTAATCTGTGCAGAAGCAGCCTCTGTAAACAGGCATATTTTACACAGGGCAGAAATTAGGAATGTAAAATGGATTATCTGAGGGAAAAATGCTGTAACTTTGTAAAAATACAAGTGCATTAAGTTAAATGCTTTGTCTCTGATTCTTATTTTGTGTGCTTTCCATATGTACTCAGGTATTTAGATATTTTTAAATAGCTTTCAGGTATTTCCAAACTTTGATCACGCTGCATAGTCAGAAAAATAAGAAATGAAGTTACCTCTCTCCTGTGACATTGGTTTTATTTTTCCACTTAATGCTCTTCCCACCCTGCTCCGTGCTTTACAACCTCATATTTAAGAGAAGGAATTGTGATCTGTTGTAAGACCCAGCACTTTGCCTCCTTTAAGGCAGGGTCAGGCAGGGCCAGTCACTGGAATTTGGTCCCTCTGAACTGGAGTTTTATACCCAGCACCACGACTGTCCCTCTTAGCAAAGAAATGGGATGACAAAGATGCTCTTACTTAAATAACTGCTGTCTTTTAGCAGTCTGTGCTCCCCCTGCCTCCTCTGGGACTCACACCCATTATTTGTAATGAAGAAAGGAAGGTGAGGGGAAAAGAAACTCTGAAATAAAGAGATTTGTGAAGCTAAAAGTTATAAATGGGATAGGTTCTCTGGCATGGTCAAAATAAATATACAGAACTGTCGGCTGCAAGCTAATCTGTTCTTGAAATGGACCACTCTTCTCTGCTGCAAGAAAAAATGATCCATCTCATTATTTAAAACCACACAAATCCACAAAAATGTGCTTGTTTATATACTTGTGGAGGTTGACATGAGAAAGCAAGGAAGAGTCCATGGGATATCATGCTGACCTTATGCTTTGTAACTGCCTGAAGGGGGGGTGTAGAGAGGAGGGGTCCCAAGTCACGGAAGATAGGACAAGGGGCAATGGCCTCAAGTTGCGCCAGGAGAGGTTTAGATTAGATATTAGGAAACATTTCTTCACAGAGAGGGTTGTCAGACATTGGAAGGGGCTGCCCAGGGATGTGGTTGAGGCATCATCCCTGGAGGTGTTCAAAAGATGGGTTGATGTAGTCCTTAGGAATATGGTTTAGTGCTTTTTGTCAGGGGTAGGTTGATGGTTGGACTAGATGATCTTGAAGGTTCCTTCCAACCTAGACAATTCCATGATAAATGCTGGTTCAGCTTCTCCTGGAAACTTCCTTGCTGGTCCAACTTCAATCTCCCAAAGGTGATTCACCTCCCAGAGACAGGCACTCAGATCTGGGAATGTGCTGGAGTCCAGGACTCTCTAAAACACATGGCTGGTCCAGGGTGGAGACCCTAAGAGCTGGGACCTGCATCTGCTGGAGCGGCTGAGCTCAGTATCAAGGTTCTGCCTCGTTTGTCCTCCCAAATATGTCTTTTTGCTGTGGCTCAAGGGCTGCATCTTTCTGCTCCATCATTTGTGTATTCTCTCAAGAAGAAAGCAGGTTTTTGCAACGCTGCAGCTGGAGAAGGACCTCGGTCCACCTTGTAATTGATGGTTATGTGAGGGAAATCTGTCACCTCTGTGGCTGTTAGACTTGGGAGACTGCACAGGAGATCCCTCATTTAGTAGCCCAGCAGCTTGGGAGCCTGTTTTGCTTTTTCTTCCCTGACTTTTCCCAAAGCTCAGCAGAGAGAATAGCAAAATTTTAGGACCTAACTTGTGCTATGGTTGCTGGAAGACCCTTGGGAAACCTCAACTCAAAGAGTTCCTGTAAAGCAGGAGGTGGTTGGAGGTGGCAACGTAAACAAATTTTCCCAGACAAGGCAAGTGATAATGGGAAAGAGGCTGTTTAATTTAAATTTTCTTTTCCCCTTTCATTTTTTTTTCCTTGTTTCGTTGCTTTTCTCTTTCCTGTGTGCCACCCTCCTGCAGTCACTAAAGCCATAATAATCTAGATTTATATTTTCTTCTGGCAGACCTTGCACTGTTACAGTCTGAACTATTTGGCAGGGCATTCTTTTAAATCACTGTTCTGCAAACATGAGTATATTGAATGGGATTAGTTGATGCAAAATATTTTTAAATGGTATTTCCAACTTTTCTTCCCAAGAAGATGGTTCTGCCTTCAATTTTGGAGCACAGTTATAAACTAATAGTTACGCAGAGAGAAAATTAGCCTATACAGGTCACTTGGGGAGTGATGGTGGAGTAGTCTTTGCATATTAACTGTACAGGAAACATCCCAACTGTGCAAATACAGATA
The DNA here is from genome assembly GCA_028571045.1 of Scolopax bukidnonensis. Lineage (NCBI taxonomy): Eukaryota > Metazoa > Chordata > Aves > Charadriiformes > Scolopacidae > Scolopax > Scolopax bukidnonensis. The sequence goes on from JAOWAV010000012.1 coordinate 124,902,819, forward strand.
GGAAATGAGCAGATTGGGAAGCAGTAGGAAAGAAAAGGTTTGGAAAAATAAATCAGAAAGACAATGCAACAAAGTAAATTTCACAGTGAGGGAGCCCTGGAAGAGGCTGCCCAGGGAGGTGGTGGAGTCCCCTTCTCTGGAGGCTTTCAAGACCCGCCTGGATGCCGTCCTGAGTGATGTGCTCTGGGCAATCCTGCTTCAGCAGGGGAGTTGGACTAGATGATCTCTACGGTCCCTTCCAACTCTAGAAATTCAGTGAAAGTCAGTGAAATATTTAAAAACAAAGGCAAACCTTCTGTTGGGTTGCAGAAATGGGCATTATTGGGGGGATGTGCTTGGAGCTTTCCAAGTCTTCTATACAGTGTTGGTGAAACTTTAGCAAAAAGTTATGGCCAACAATTGGCACAAAAATTGCAGAAAGATGTGGGCCACTTGCAGAGTGAACAGATGGGATGTGAAAACAGCTCCCGAGGGCCAGCTGACAAAACTGGGATTGCTTAGTTTGGTGAAAAGGAGGCTGAGGGGAGTAATGAGAACAGTATATTAAAAAAACATGATTACGAAGAGAAAGGAGTAAATTCTTCTCATTGTGGATGGGACCATGAGAGAGGGACAGAACTAGAGACAGGGATTAAGGGATGCATCAGAACAAACCTCCTCATACCAGCAGTAGTTAAGTAGTGATAGGGGCTACCTGAAGAGGCTGGTCAGTCTCTGCCCCAGCAATCTCTGGGGACTGGTTGGCCAAGCACCCATTAGAGATGACAGTGGTAGAGCTGATCCCATAGTCAGGCACGGATGTGGACAAGATGTCCTCTTCGTGTCCCCACCAGCCTTTTTTTCTATGATGGTACTGCTTTCTCCTTAGGGCTCTGGCCTGAAATTTTATAAACTTAGATGTACATCCTAATATATATGATCTGAGTTGGGGTTTGTGTTATTTTTCACAAGCTCTCTCATTGTTTGGGATTCTTTGGGTTCTATTTATTAAGTTCAGAACTGAACCCTTCATATTCGTTTTCAGTTATGTCTGTCTTTTAATTGATCACAACATGAAATTTGATTTAAGCTGGAGCTGAGTAGTATACCATTATAGTAATATTCCATATTATAACCGGTGTATGTTTTAGAAATCAAGCAAAGTAGAAATGAGGTAATTCCTACAAAAGGGGAAAACTTGCCTATATTCGGTCTTCTTTTTGCGAGATTAATTGGGAAATGTCACAGCTTTGATATCTCTGAGTATCTCATTTACCTCAGTTAGGCAGGTTCTCAGCTGGAGGCAATTTTACTTATTTAAACAGGAAAGGCTGAGACTCCATCAGTGAAGATGAAAGTCCAATTCCATGATGTAGCTTTCTCTGAGGTGAAGATTATTGATTGAACTTGAGATGTGAATCTCAATTATGTATTCAGATGTGTAAATAATCTGTAATATGAAGGTAATAATGAGAATCAATCTGAAAAAAAAAGTTGTGAAAACATATATTATACTTTTATAAAGACTATAAATTGTTGTGTCACAGGGGGGAAATTCACATTCTGAACTACAGTCTCAGTAAAGCCTGTTTTTAAATCTAATGGGTTTATATGTCCAAAAAAAATTAATCTGAGCTGTGGAAGCATATCATGCCTTCCACTGGCCTGGATTACAACCCTGTTTACCCTGATGATAAAAGTACGTCCAGTATTTGGGCTGCTACATCTTTATCCTCTTTTTTTTTTTTTTTTTAAGTTTTTAAAACTGAATGTCAGCAAGCACGTTGTCTCGTATTTTAAAATTCCCGAGTTAAAAATCTAAAACTGAATATTTATATACTCTGTGTAGTTTTTATAAGATCTTGATGTTAATGATGTTTTTGCACAGGCTTTTGTCTAACACTGAGGTGCTTTCTGTGGTCAGTATGCCAGCCCCTAGGGCATGATGTTACATGGTTTAACTGGGAACACTGCAGTACTTTTCATGTTTTAAAAGCATTTTAAAAAAAAATAAGAATTCTATCCTAATTCATTTTCTATGAAAATAATTAATAATGCCACATTAAGGGTAGGATTTTTTTTTTAAGGAGTTCCTGAAAGTTTTCCCCTTAAATTTTTACTTTTCTACTTGCCTTTTTCCAAGATGAGGGATAATCTCACTACAGCATCTCACAACAGCAAAAGCTGTAGGTGGGATGTGGGAAAGGCTGGCTCTGCCCTCCCCACGGGCAGCTCGGGCTCTCTTACTCCCCCAGGTCTGAAATATCTCATCCCAGATTTCCTACCGTGCATCCCGAACCATCAAAACCAAACAATTTTCAAACTATTGAATGCGTTAAATCCTTAAGGGTGTTTTAGGCTGGGGATTTGGGTCGTTTTCCAAGTTTGGGAGCTGAAAACAAATATACATTGATTAAAGCAACTTGCAAAAGCAATACCACAAGCCTGTGAACACGAAGTGTTTTTAAGCCATAATTAGGAACTTGCCACCCAAAGCTGTGTGTGTTCCGGTGCCTGGATTGCAGCACTGCTCTTCTCTAAGGAGATGTCATTTTTTTCGGGGTGCTTTTATCGCTGCTTGACAGCCTCAGACACTAGGACTGCTGCACTTTGGGATCCTAAAAGTGGTGAGAACCTACACTTTTGGCCACTTTTGCATTTTAACAATGACAGGAGAGAGAAGACTCTAACCTCCCTGTAACCTCCAGCGTGGTGAGGATGCTATTTGCCCCTCTGCAACCCACTTTCTTGAGTATGGACTTTCTGCCTTTTTTCTCACCTATTTTCTTTTTCACCTATTTTCACAGGTCCTGTCCTGCTCTTTCTCCAAGGTCACCCCCTTGACCTCTCTGGAGCTGGGGAGGGGGCAAGGGTGGGCTGTGCCCCTCGTGGAGGGGAGAAGGGCAGGCGGCGGGGCAGGGCTGGAGGGGTGGGAAGGGGGAGAAAGGTGCTTTGTGGAGCCCCAAAGTGCCACAGGGTGGTGAGAGGTGGGCACGGCCCCCTCCCCAGCAGCCCCCCTCCCCTGTCTCTCCCATCCCACGTGTTTGCCAGGCCCCCTATCACCTCGAAGCAATGGGTTATTTCAGCGTGTGTTCAGCCGGACACGTTCCGCTCGTGGATCCACGTGGACTCCTCTGTTGTTGTTGTTTAATCATTAATCACTTGAATGGGGATGTAAACAGCCGCTCTTGCCCGCAAAGGGAGCCAAGAGATCCTTTTACACATCACAGGTCAAAGATGGGCTATTTGGCAAACAAGTCTGGGCAGTCAGAGCCAGCGTAAGTGAGACGAGCTTGCTTTCCTCCACCTTTGCCTCATCTGCCCTGCTTGGTTTGAGGAGCCAATGGAAGGTCACGATGTGCTAAATTGGAAGCAAAGGAAAAAAAAATTTCTTTTCATGGTGTAAATGGAGCGTGGTAATAAAAAAAAATATTCTCCTGTGGCTCTTGTGTGGTGGTTACATGGCTCAGTACCTGCATCTCCCCAGGGAATGTGTTACCTGGTCTGCTGTGGGAGCCCCTGCTGGAGCAAACCCTCCTGAAAGGAGGGCCAAAGCACTGGCTACAGAGCTGGGCTGGAAAACAGCTAAAAAAAAAATATTAAATACCAGCCCCACGGCTTCAGTTACTGCTGTGAAAGACGTGGCTGCACACATCAGCCCAGCTGGGCTCAAGGGAGAAGGATGATTTGGTGACTTTAGCTGAGCCGGGCGCCCACGTGAACTCCAATAAACCATCCCCTGACTGGCTCCCATTGCCTACCAGGTGTCTGAAACACAGAAATATAATTCCCAAGGAAGCACCCGGAGACCCAGACTTTGGGGTTTTTTTCAACTTTATTACTCCAGTTAATGGAAGTTTTCACCTCTGCCTACAAGGTGCAGCCCCATTGATGCCCTGGGGCCATGATTTCACTGTATGAGAGCAACCCCAACCAAAAATCCCTTCCTCCTCCTGGGCTGTGCTTGCAGCTGTCCCTGTGCCTCCACGTGCTGCCCTGGGTCCTGGGCACAGCTCTGAAGGTCCAAGGGCACTCTTGGGCATGAAGATCGGAGATCTTCAACAGAGATCTTTAACCACTGGAACAATTCCCCACTACTGATCACAACAGCTGTGCCTGCAGAGCCAAGGGAAGCCCCCAGTGCTGAGCTGGGAACGAGCAGGGAGTTGAAGCAGCACCAGCATCAATGCTGGACTGTCACTAGGGTCTCACAGCATCCCAGGCAATGAAATGGCCTGGAAAGACCCAAAGTGACACGTAGGGAAGGCCAGCCTCAGCTCACAGCCTGGACAGCACTGGCACATCCCACTTCTTGGCAGATGAACTCAAGCAAGGCTTCCCACGATGGGCAGTCAGGTGGAGGAAACTTATCCCACCCAGTCCCACTGCACCTCGGAGCAGAAACCAGACACAGGAGAGGTTTGGACCATAGAGGCTACCAGCCGTGTTGACCCCAGTGATTGACAGCTAATCTCATACTGATATTTGAGCCCAATTGGTGATAAAAAGAGTGGTCCTGGGCTCTCTGTACTCACGGAGCCATGGGTGGGAGTGTGAATTACTGCTGGAGTTTGGGGGATTTGGGGCAGGGACTGAGACTGTGCTGGCCCCACTACAGCCAGATCCCCAATGGGGAGGGAGATGGGTCCTCTCTCACATCCTTGCAGTTGGATTTAGTAGCCAGAGTCCTCCACGACAGCACAGGAATGAAATAAGAATGCACAGAAATGAGTGCAGAGGAAATTAAGGATGACCTAGATTAATCAGCAAGCCTGGTCTGCTTCTTTAGAGAGCTGTTACACATCGACGCCTGTCGGGAGAACCTATCTATCGCTGTATAATGAAGCACCAGCAGCAAAAATGGGGTTTTACTAGTGTTTGCTCTGAGATCTCTAAGGGCAAACCCCGATGCCCTGTGTTCATCCCTGCATGTGGGGGGCTGCCGTGATCCGGGGGCTGCCAGCCACCTCTGTGCTTGCCTGTGTGTCCCTCTGGCAGCTGGGAAGTGGGGGAAGCACCCCTGGCCCTGCTGTGCTTCCAGCCTCAGCCCCTACATCAAAGGCAGCGTGAGGTTATAGAGGAAGGCTGCAGCCACGGTGGCTGGTGTGTGCTCGCTGCCTGCAATCAGCAGAGCAGCCCTTGGCCTCCACTTCTCAGGACTCTGGTGTGTAGCTTGGGGAGGGGGCAAGGGGGGCAAGATAGACTCCAAAGAAAGAACTAAGCAGCTCATTTATTAACAAGTTTCATCCCGTGCAAATCTCCCCCTGCAGGGATGGAGAGGGCAGGGATGTTACGTGGAATAAATGTCTCTTAGAAGCGATGGGACGTAAGCACAAAGTTATGGAGTGACAACATTCCTGCTGCTCAGGAGCCATTCCCGGTTAAAGGACCCCAGTGACCACTCTAATGCAAATCTTAGATGAGCTATTTTTACTAACTAACATACAGTTACAACCAGATGGAAAAAGCTAGTAAAATAGAGCTGATATATGATGGGCTTTAACACTTGATTCCTTTTCAGACAACAACGGCAAAAATAGTTATGGTGGAATCACACGTTCATTGTTTCGCTCTGACTTCAGATAAAAATGCATCCTGTGCTGGAGGAGACTGCACCCAAAGTTTCAAACCCAGCCTGGTCTCCAAGTCTCAGGCAGGATAGGTCTCTTTTCCATGCATGGTCACCAATTGCTGCCCTGCAATAATGCCCTCTCTACTACCTGGTGAAGGCTTCCAACTGTGCCCGTACCCTGAGAGATGGCTGGGGGGGTACCCTGGGTTACAGCTGTGTGGGTGCACTGGGTTACGGATGTGGGGGTACCCTGGGTTACAGCTGTGTGGGTACCCTGGGTTATGGATGTGGGGTACCCTGGGTTATAGCTTGGAGGTACCTTGGGTTATGGCCACCCCGTGAGCTTAGGGGCTGCAAAGCCCCACGGTCAGCAACACTGCTGGGGCATCACATGGCATCACTCCGTGTGTCTTCCCCCCTACCCCTCTTCAAACAGGATCAAAAGAGTGGAATGAGGTAAAAATGAATTGATAACAACAATGTGAAACTGGGTGCTGCGGTCAGCTGTACGCCACAGGGCAGTGACAGCATATTTGAGGTCATTACTCAGATCTTTATTCTCTGTGAGGAGAGTAGGGTTTGGGAAGAGCTTAGGGGGGTCTCTGGCACAGCCACCTCATCTCCATGGGCAGCAGGCTGTGGGGCAGAGCCCAGCCGCCCCCCCAGCACTGCGTGGCAAGTCAAAAAAAAACCCCAAAACTACTTGGAAGCAGGCTCTTGGCCACAAATGGGTTTGGAAATAAAATGCCTCTTCTGGTCTATTGTGCAGGTGATTTTCTTCCCCCCCTCCCCTCCCAACTCGTTATAAAACCTGTGAGCTGTGACCAGCTTTCTGGATGCTACAGGCGAGTAACTCTCCTATTGCAACGCTCTGGCTGTGGCATCGCCTCTGCCAGCTGAGCCCACGGCCACAGAGCACTTCCCAGCCCGGGAAGATGGAGTCTGGGAGGTGGAAATAATAATAATAAAAAAAAAAAAAAAAAAAGGCAAAGTCTTCCAAACCTGCCTCCATATGTGCTCTGAGATAAACGCACAGTGGCTGCACCAACTGGAGGGAAGGAAATTTCTGGTTTAATGAAATGAACAGACTAAGCAACCAGATGCTTGAACAAAGAATAGGTGCCGCTTGTCCAGGAGAGGACTTCAGGGCTGGGGGCTGGTTTGTGGATGGGCCACTTTCTCCTGCTCCTGCCGTTGGGGAAAGCACTGCATTGTCTCTTCTGCAGGTGGGTGACTTGGACAGACATCAGTGGTGATTGTTCACTGGCTCGGGAGGGAAACGGAGCCCCCCTTGATGGGAGATGCTGGATCTCCCCTCAGTGCACACCAGGATCACCTGACAAATCCCATAGGGGTGATGCACAACACACTTTGGGTACTGACAGATTGACTGAAAGCTGCTTAAGGTGGAAGGCAGCGACTCTACGAGGCACTCCCACATCCTTCCCTCGCTGCGTTCAACTCATCTGAATTAATAAGACGAAAGGCAACTTAAAAGCACCTTGTCCAAGAGCTTCTTCAAAGCTCACACGATGAAAGTTGCATTTGAGCTCAAAACACAGCATCCCTCATGACAGTCTGTAATAGCTACAATGCTCAACCCGGGAGGAATCAGCTCTGTTAAGCGTTATCACTTTACAACTGCTGGCACCTGGGAATAGCCTCTGTGTTTCTGGGTCAGTCTTTCAGATCCCAGTTTGTCAGAACAGAAAGGGACTGGACCTCCCACGGAACAGCCCTCCGGATCCCGCGCTCGAGTAAACCTAACGGCCAGCAGAGGTGCCACAAAAATAATGCGGGCAGCTGGCGAGGGAGACGATGCTCCCTTGTGACTAAATGTGACTAAATCCATCCTGAAACCAGTCTCAGGCACCCCATTTCGATGCAATCTGTACGCTGGGGAAGCGTTTCTGCCGCTGAGTTATTTCTGTTGGTTCAAGCCTGGCGGTGGTCACAGCCCCATCCTGCAGGACTTCCCCCGGTCCCACCCTCCGGAGGTTCCATGAGAGCGGAGTCTGAGCAACCCCTGGGCTCAGGGGACCTGAGTTTCACCTTAGGCTTTGCCAGCCAAGTCGTCTGACCTCTTGGTTTTCACACAAGATGGCTAATGAGCATTATCTGCCAGTGAGGGAAAGTACAAACAGCTTTTATCTCCACGAAGCCAGGCAGTGCGTGTCCCCACCAGCTTGGAGTCAACCACATCTATCTACACCCGTAGAAACTACCAGCCCCTTATCTGCAAGACCTCTCGCAACAGAGGGACCTGAGATATCTTATTTTTCTGGCTCTCAGGACAAAAGACTCGGGTTGAGTTTTGCCCATCGGGGGTTGGCAGGGCTGGGTGCGTACCGTCCCCGGGCACAAACAGCTGGGCCACTGGTAACGCAAAAAAGTCGAACTTTTTAAACTGCCAACCCCGTTATCGAGCATCCCAGTCCCCCGAGACAGCCGGGGAGGAGTGGACAGTCAGGGCAAGGGCTTGCCCTGTTTGCCAGACAAATATTGATGGCGTGGAGCGAGGAGTACTGACTGCAACACAGCAAAAAGGTCCTTAAAAATGTTCAGAGGATGAGAACTGCCAGCACTGTTGTGATTTTGAAGCTCAAATAATAAATGATTCAACAACTGTACAGTTACCATGGGGATGAATTCTCATTGAGCCTAAAATTACCAAGCTGCTGACAAGGACCTATTTTTAGTATCAGCAGATGTGTATCTTTAAAAACATCAGCACAAACCTACTACTGTGTGTTTGTGTATGCATGCCTGCCCACCTGTAATTGAGTTTTCTGATGCTAATAACAAAAGCAAAAAAATAAATAAATGTCTGAACGCTGCAACGGACGATACGGCGATTTAGGCTGGGGGTGATAAGTGGAAGTGGCAATTAATACCTGATAAATAAAGCATGCAAAGTGGCCAGATTGCCAGCATGTAACCGAACTAGTAAGCAGAGCCCTATCATTAACTGTCAGCTAATGCGCTCCAGTAATGGAGTGTCTATTTTCGGTGTCTGGGAGTTACAAGGGAAGTTACAAGGATAAAACACACACACACAGAAAGCACACAGATTAGTCAAGGTGTTAACACATCCCCAGCACTGAGGTACCGGTGGTGGGTACCGGTGGAGTGCTCGCTAACCACCCCTCGCCTCATCCCATCCCCGCTGCCTCACCACACCGCCAGCCCCGCAAACCCTGCTGCCCATCCAAGGAAGGTTAAGGCCCCTGCACCACTGACTTTGACTGGGTTTTTTCTCGTTAGCTCTAATAGGACAGGCTGGAGACCTGCCTCCTGTTTCACAGCCTAATTTTGCCGAGGGAGAAGCCAGAGGGTGGCTATAACGACATCTCGTCTGACGATAAAAGGATTGATTTGCTTTTGAATCACAGAATCATAGAATAGTTTGGGTTGGAAGGGACCTTAAAGATTATCCAGTTCCAACCCTCCTGCCCTGAGCAGGGACACCTCCCACCAGACCAGGTTGCTCCAAGCCCAATCCAGCCTGGCCTTGAACCCCTCCAGGGATGGGGCAGCCACAGCTTCTCTGGGCAACCTCTTCCAGTGTCTCA
>JAOWAV010000012.1:124912041-124922231 GCA_028571045.1 Scolopax bukidnonensis
CCTTCTCTTCTCCAGGCTGAACAACCCCAGCTCTCTCAGCCTGTCCTCACAGGAGAGGTGCTCCATCCCTCTGATCACCTCCATGGCCCATCTCTATGGACTGATCCAACAGGTCCATGTCCTTCCTGTGCTGAGAACTCCAGAGCTGGACACAGCACTCCAGGTGAGGTCTCACGAGTGCAGAGCAGAGGACTAGAATCACCTCCCGTGACCCGCTGGCCACACTTCTCTTTCCAGTTCTCTTCTCTTTGCCAAACACGTAGCTGGATAAACATATCTCTGCTCGCCTCCTGGCATGCCACTGCACTCCACACACATGCAAACAGAGTTTGCTAGCAAACCAGCCAAGCAAAAATCAAAAGCAGTGCTTTACAGCCGGGCAGGGTAATGGGGCATTACAGGAGACAGTTCAGCAGTTTTGTTCAAAAACCAAACAAGCTCTTCAGGTTTCTGAAAGGCAGAGATGGAGGCAATGGAGAGGATGGCTGTGGTGTGTAGCAGGCAGCAGTGCTCCCTGCCTGCGCTGCCGTGTGAGGCACCGGTTACACTTCCCATGGAGAGAAAATGGGGAAAATAATGGCATTTCAGACAAGAGAGAGAAGAGGAACTAAGGATCAAGAATAGCCCTTGTATCAAGACACATTTCAAAAAAACCAACCGTGAATGATCTTCTATCCCAGAGTAAAATATGTAAAGGGGCTCGATTAAACTATCCATCAGTTCCCTTTTTTGATATTTAATTAGCAAAGAACTGTTAGTTTCTCAGTGTTGGCTCTTTGAGATGAGTTGGCCATACACATTCTGCTCTTGGAGTGTATGTGCCTCTATCACAAATGTCCAACTCTGCTAAAAAAATACCATAGTGTCCTGCCACCATAGAAAACTCTTCAATTTTTTCTTTTAAATAATTGACCTTGTATAATTTGGGGCTTGGGGGAATCTTGTTTGACTTTGAAGAAGCTGTCCCTGTGGAAGGCAGCCAACCGATACTCCAGGTGAGGTTTGGGGATGCCCTCATGCAGAAAGACTGTCTGAACAACCTGGCCATGCTACTGATAATGAAACTTTGAGCTTCAGGAGATGTGGATAGCTGAACTGCTGCTTTTGAACCTGCAAAGATCTCAGTGAGAAAGGGCAGAATCTAGATCTAGAAGAACCTGAGGGAAACAGTCTTGTCATTCGTAAGACCCTAAATGAGAGCGGGACTCAAGGTGAATGGGGGTGTATGAAGCTACAGCAGGAAAGTCTTGAAATTGCATGTTTTACATTCACAGAGCCTGGATTCCCTTTTCCTAGCTGAGATTTAGGGAAATGCTGCACATTCCATGTGCTGCATTGGAATGGAATATTTTTGTTGCAAGTGTATGTTGCCAATGGGATAATTCACATCACAAGGATCTCAAGGGGTCTCTAGTCCAACCACTTGTCCACAGCAGGGACAGCTCGAAGGTCAGACCATGTTGCTCAGCTTTTTGCTCAGTCTGATCTTAAAAACTGCCAAGAACAGAGGCTGTAAACGCTGGGCACTCTGTTCTTGTCTGACTATCCTTGTGGGGAAGAAATTTGTCCTTTTATCCAGGACATAAGGACGTGGTAAATTATTTAATCAGCTCCTCTGTGCCTCAGAAACACCATCAAACACAGTGAGGGTGTTAACTTCTGAGCAAAAGCAGTTATTCAAGGGAAGCTGTTGATGCCAGGATCATCCAGGGCCACGAATCTCAGCTGTGGAACACTCCATCCCATGTGCAGAGCTGCAGAGGTAGCCCACGCTGGCAACGAAAGTGCTGAGGTCCAGTGAGACCCAGGCAGGTGCTGAAGCCAAGAGCTCACCAGAACAGAAGATGTGGATCAGTGCTGCCCATGGTCAGTGTCCACGTGCCAGCACCCTTTTGTAAACAGTCAGGGAAAGCTGCTTGAGCCCGTCTTAGTTTTCTCTGCCATGCTACTGTTTTTCCTCCTCAGGAAGCTTGTTTCTACCTACACTTCTCCTGATGGGTCTCTAACAGTTTTCCCTCTCATGATGGAGCTCTGTAATCTGCTCTCAAAGCTTTAGTAACCTCCTTCTCTAGGAGCTAGAAAGGGGAAATGAGGCTTATGCACACCTCTAGTGTCTGTCCTTTGGTCTGGAGTGTCTGAAACCACTTTTGCCTCAGAGTTCTTCACATCCTCGTGTTGATTCAAATGCCACCTCTTTACGGAGTGTTTTATCTTGCTTATCTTCTGTTTCTTTTCCTGGTCAGCTACAACGTTTCCTGAGAAAGGCTCCTCTTCTTATGGAGCTTGACTTCCAGTCCCACACCCCTCTCCAGAGGCAGCTTCCACAGGCAACATCCATTCCTGTTGTCCCACAGTCAGCCCTCAGTATTAAACTCAGAAGCCAAGGCGGCCACCAGGCATGTCTGATAGGCTGTTTGGTCTCTCTGCTTCTCACAGACACAGCCTTGCTCCTCTGACCACGCCAACCACCCTCTCACCACCTTCTGCAGAAGCCAGCTTTGCATCCAAGCATACATGTGGCCAACTGGCCACAGCAGGTCAGGTCCAAAAGGACTGGACCACACATACCATCATACCCAGCTATAAAGAAAATCAGCTGTAGCCATGACTAAAGCTCCAAAACCCAACAGTATGGAAGGGATAGTAACCAAGAAGGAGCCAAACTGCCAGGCATGAGGAGGAGAACTGCTGGGACTCTTCCACCCATGCAGCAGCTGGTATGAAGCAGCTGACCAGCATCCAAGATACTGAGCTACCTAGAGCTCGGGTCTTACCCAGAATGACAATCCCTTGAGGTTTAATGATGTAATTATGTGGGATTGTCACTTATGAAAGATCACCTTTGGTGTCAATCCATTAATCTCCTCTGCTGAGGCACAGGAGTTCAAATAAATTGGACTGAACTACTTGTCAAGTTGAAATCGCCCACTGAAAATCTTTCCTCCTTCTATTTAGTTTTAACATTCAAGTTAACTTCCCCTCTCCAATTTAAAACTTTCCAAAGTTTATGGACTTGAAACTAGTGCCTCCTGGATAACACAATTTTGACTTTCAGGCGTCTGTGCTTACTGTGCTTAACGGTGAAGACCAGTTTGTAATATAATTTCCCCAAGCGACACAATCTGAAACCATTAAATGCTTTTCACAATTAGATTTTGAGATGAATTTTTCTTTTCTTTGTTTTTTTTTTCCCCCCTCACCCTGGAGGAAAATTTTTCTAATTCTAGAAAATATAAGAAAAATCTCTGCTCTCGCAAATGAGAAAAAAACATTGCAACCACATTTAAAAATACTGAAGCCAAAAGAATTGAGACTTTTAATAATATATAAATTAAAGTCATTGCAATCATAAGAAAGATCTGTATCACGCTGGCTGCAAACTTCCAGTCACTCTTGGATGAAGACATCCTTGAAAGAGTTATTCAACATCAATATATACCAGACAATAAGGATTTTTGTTTTGTTTATGAAGAAGCAGATGTACCAAAATCCATTTAAAATTCAATTTCTTACAATAATTTTGTAGTTCTGATAGGGTCTGATCTGCTTTCGCTAAGATAAGACCTGTTCAGGAGCAGCCATCAAGGCAATTCACGCACAGGACATGTGCTGTATTGCACTAAAAAAACATTTGCCTTGACTTTGACCACAAGACAAAAAGCACAATGGTATTCTTCCATCATTTTTGCTGAATACTGTATTTTTTTCCTAAAAAAAACAAATTTTTAAAGATAATTAACAGCATATGTCCTTTGTGTAGGACTGTCATAGAATCCCAGAATCATCTAGGTTGGAAGGGACCTTTAAGATCATCCAGTCCAACCATTGACTACGACTGCCAAAGCCACTGTCTTTTATTCCTAGTGTCAATAACACACCCGTGCATTTGACCCTGTGTGTTTGTAGTGTTTCAGACACTTGCATTTGCCCCCAGGCTCGTGTGTGCACACACATGGCACTCGTGCTACACGTGTTCTTCTCTAGAGCACCTCGAGCCTGGAGAACAGGATCAACACAAAGCAAATGTGCCGTGGAAGGGTCTCCAGCAGAATAATGGGAAAAGTGAAAATTGGGGCTGTGGATCACTTCCAAATCCAAACTGAGGTAGGCAATTCGATTTTCAGAGGTGCTAGCCTCTCTTACAAGGAAAAAAAGGGGAGTGGGGAGAAGAACAGATCTCTACAGGTGTGGAGGCAGGAATTTCCATCTCCTATCTCCATTTTTCCATTCTGCTACCAGTCTGGCACGCTCCGGGGTAACATACTCCTTTTTTATGGGAATAAGATTTCCGTGTCCTGTGACCCAGGATCCAGCCACTGTTCAAGGCAGAGCTGAAAGTGGCAGAGGCAGTTTGCATTGGAGGCCTGGGAGGAAAGCAGCTGTCAAAGCAGCCTGGTGGAAGCGAATGGAAGAGAAGAGCAGCAAGATGAAAAATATAAATATCTGCTTTTCGACCTTCCAAACCGATGTCCAGATGAGATACCATGTTGGTGGGGCGTACCCGACAGCCTGCTATTGTCAGAACAGCAGCTGCAAATGCTTCCTGCTATAAACAGGAGAGGATTGGAGATACTCCCCTCACTTTCCATCTTTCAGGAGAAGCTGGGGATGTACGTACCCGCGCTCAGTCACCTGCTTCAGCACTGCTTGGTGTCCTGTGAGAAACTACTAGTCTTGTGAAAATGAAAAGGCATCGCAACGTGGATTGAAGAACACTAATAAATAACCTGAATTTGCACCTTAAACTCGGAGCCCATGATTCTGGAGATTTAAGCCCTGAAACTAGGACAATTGTTGTGATACAGATTGAATAAGCCTCGACCTCTTGTGGTTAAATGCTTAGAGCAGCAAATATTTAGTATTAAGCCAGCCAGGATCCACTTCCTCTAATTAAAACGTTTTCATCCTGGTGCTGTTTCATCACATACCACCAAATGAAAAATGTATTTCTTTAATTCAGTGCTGCTCCTAAAAGTGATCCCATTGAGCTGGAAGACTACAACCTCCCTGTAAAATCAATCAGAGACCACCTTCTAAGGGGCAGCCAATGGCACAAGTTCCATAGGGCCAGGGAGCAGTAAAGTTCCTGGGCTGAGGACTGACAGTACCTACATGGGAGGAAAATGAAAGCAGGGCTATTTATTCTCTAACTTACCACTTGCCTTCCAACTGTAAAAGCTCCAGCAGGTTTGGGTTGGTTATTTTTTTTTTCCTTAGCTTTACAATTGATGCTGCTATAAAACCTGTACTTGGGATTGGAATTGAACATATTAAACCTCTTCATATAGCTCAGGAGCTTACAACCTTTCTTTAGCACCTCTTCATGGAAGTCCTGCCAAGTCAGTGCTTACCAGGAGGACAGAGAGAGAAGGTGTTTTTTACAATTTCTTTTGATGGCTGATGTCCTAGTGCCTATAGCCACGAAGAGTACCCTTTGCTGCCTGTATGACTCTACCAGACACCACCAGATTAGATCATGGGAAGCAAAAATAATACCATTTAGATACAGGATATTGCATAAGGAACAGCTAATGCTGCAAGCCTCCGAATTTATGGTGCCTGATTTCCTGTAGCTTCCTCTGCTGTGGAGTCTACAGCGTGTAGAAGCACAGCCTGGGCACACTGCAGCCTCCCTCTCTCTGAGGGCACCAATTCCTCCTTTTTTGCCTTGGAAATTGCATGAAATGGCCGTTCTGCAGCTTTGACAAAGGGTGTTGGGGTTAGTCACACAGCTAAAGCATCATTTTTGGAAGAGAAAAAGCCAACCAACCTCATTGACTCAGGAAATGTATGTAGTGATCATAGCGCTTTGAGTGGTGTTTCCCAGCTACTTAAAAAAAAAACAACCAAACAAAAACAAACAACCTAAAAACAAACACCACAGGAGGAAATTCCCAAAGAAGTTGAGAGGATTTTTTCTGTTAACTTCATCTGTTCATTTCAGTGCAACTAGGATTTCACCTCTGATTTCTGCCCTATGTTGTACAAACTGAGGATGAAAGACAGTTGTAACTCACCCTCCAACTCATTCACTGTGAGTTTTATAGGAATTAAAACAGATCTTGGCTACCAAAAGCTGACTGAGCCACAATATTTGAAGACAAACGAACAAGCAAGTCTAAAGTACGTACCAAAAAGCAACTGAGGAGAACAAAGCTACTTAATACATGGGAAGAGCAAGACCACATACACAAAAGACGTGTAAAAGTGAAGGATTACAGCCACAAGCTGAAAATAATGGCCTGGGAAAGGGTGAGGAGAGGAAAATCGTGGAGCTAATACTAGGAGGGCATGAGGGATGCTCTTTAGATGGAAATGGAGATGATGGAGATGGAGAAACCACCAACTCTGGGACTGGCCCTGGCATTAAGCAGCCTGCAACCTTCTTCTCCCTTATGCCTTTCATGAGATACACTTGCTATTTTATTTAAAACCTTCTTTAAAAACCTGATTTTAAGGACTTAGGGCAGAGTCTCTGCTTTTCTACCCTATTTATTATGCTGACTTCTATAAGAAAATAATTTTTACAGGAGTCTCTAAGTAAGTGCTGGTGCAATACACAACAGCAAGCCAAAAGGGAGACAGGAGACATCACAGACAAAAATCATTCTCCCTGCCAGATTTCTGGATAAACCAAGTTACTTTCAAGAGCTCAGGGAACGCGAGAGTAGAAAGAGCAAAGTATAACAAGGGTGCAAAGCTGAGTTTTGGGCAAGGAGTGAGGAAAACATCTGTTGGGTCATATAGAGAAAACTCAGGAGGAGTTAAGCTGCAACGTAGACTACGAATGAGAAAGCTGAGGCAGCCTTGTGCCCCCACAGAGAGGCACAGTCAAAGATGAAATCATGCATCTTCTGTGCATTTGTTTACAAAGTTCTTTAAAATAAAGATCACGCCCAAAATACAGCCCCCCGTAAATATAATAAAAACAAGCTTCTTCCCCAATGCATTGCAGTATCCCTTGTGACAAGTATCTAAATGACTTATTTTTGACCCTACAGTTTATGTGATCCACTGCAAAGCCTTGGGTTTTGATCAATTTTTTTTCTCACAAAATGAAAAAACATTTAAAAAATGTAAAAAAGTGCCTATTATGAAAATACATTTTTTCATAAATACATATATTTATATATATATTTATACATAATAATATATATATTATTCTAAATTTAAAGCTGAAGTAAACTATAGTTTCACTTACAAATGAAGATAGATAGCCTAAGCATACTGTGAAGGCCATACTTGCTTTTTCTTTCTCTAGACATCAACAACTGGGCTTCGAGGACCAGTACTAAGGTCCTTAAACGCATTTAAGAAACCCCACCTATCAAACACAGATATTCAAAGCTTACCAAAATCTTTACTTCACCGTTCAACCTTTTTTATCCTGTTTGGGAAACAACGTAGACGGTGGCTTTTAAACCAAAGTTCCTTTCTGTTTGCGTGCCCGCAACAGCGTGGCACGAGGCAATATTTGAAGAAGAGAATTTGCAATGAACCAAATTGCCAGGAAACCTCCTGGCAATATTTCAGCTGGTCCAACATCTTGTAAAACTTGGCTTCCAAAAGCAAAGCCAGCCAGTCTCAATCCGTTCCCTTAGGAAGAAGTGACGTGCGCTCTATGTTGAAGAAGATATAATTTTAAAGACTTACAAGGAAGATGGGATGATAAAAGGTTGCTGGCGTGAGCTTAGGACATTCACGTTATGAGTGATGAAGACACGCTGGTGAGTTATGCAAGTTATCTGAAACAAGTGCCAAAAACCCTTTTACCAAATCATCACACACTCTACATAACACTTAGCTCACTATAACCCTTTTCGTATATACATCTCCCAGCCCCACACAAAGGAGAAAGTAAAAGCTATTTTAGAAGTAATTTAGGAAGCTTAAAAACCAGCCAGTCACTGTGAAATTTATTAGCATCTTTTCTAAGCCTCGCTTCAACTGCCAGTTTATTGAAAAGTGTTATTCTAGTAAAATCCTTAAAAGGA
This sequence comes from Scolopax bukidnonensis, assembly GCA_028571045.1. Classification (NCBI taxonomy): domain Eukaryota; kingdom Metazoa; phylum Chordata; class Aves; order Charadriiformes; family Scolopacidae; genus Scolopax; species Scolopax bukidnonensis. The sequence continues at coordinate 124,920,036 of JAOWAV010000012.1, forward strand.
ATGTCTCGAGCCTTTCAATGACTACAAAGGACACTTGTAAAGTTAGCTGTTCTCATTAGTATACAGAGGCTCAGATTTGGGGAGGGAGGCAGGAGGAGGGAAAAAGGGGGACGCAGAATCGATGCATTAATTATCAGCGGTGAAAAATTCGAGTCAACCAGGCCAGCTTTCAAAATTTCAGCTGACAGCCACACACACACACTTTTCACTGTAGTTGTGTAACAACTCGGGCTCGGTTTTTAGCTTGTTTCCTCCAGCTCTTTTAGTAAAGATAATTAAACTACTCACCAGCACAGCAAATACCTATCTGCCCGAGCATCTAAAGGACAAACACGAGAACAACTAGTTTTGTAGTCATTGGCTAAGTTTTTGAAGCTAAGTTTTCCTTTTACATTCTACTGAACTTTTTTCCCTGCATTAAGAAAGAAACGAAAGTATAAATTTCAAATAAAAATTCCTCTGAAGTAAGAGCAACCTACACATTACATTATTGTATTAGGGGATAAGAACTAATGGCAGATCCAAGTCCTTTCCAAGTTGTGCAAAATGCCACAAAAAGCAGCATAAGTTATGAGAAAAAGGACTTCAGATGTTAGTAATTAAGGAGGTTCTAAAATGTGTTGAACTTCTTCCTTTGCATTTTACATGCTTTGATATGGAAAAACTGCATTCTACTTATAAATTAATCAAGATTAAGCTAATAATAACATCACATACTGTTCCTAATGCATGAGGAATTCAGTGAGACATTACAAAAACCTTCAGCATCACTTTCTATCAGTAGCTGGCAGCAGAGAAAGAAATCTAAAATATTTCATGGATTTAATGTATCCCTGAAAGAACTAATCTCACAAGTAAACGTAGCTGCTCAAATTGCTCTCTTGGACAAAGGCAAACATCTTCCATTTTCTTTCATGTGGGATTGCTACCTTCTTCAAAGGAACAGCTTTTACCTCAAATTGAGTGGGGGCTGGGAGATTGTTGTGCTCCAGTCTGTCTGATGTGTTCAGTTCTGATCTTGAAGCTCATTCTTTGACTCCTAAAAACCTAAGAGGATTTTACTAAGGAAGCAACTCAGAATAGGTGTCGGAACTTAATCATCGCCAGCATCAAATTCTATGTATTAGAGATTATTTCTTCTTTTTAATTATTGCCTAGATCTATCTTCGCTCCTTTCTAGTTTTGTTTTTTCCTGAAGGAAAAAAAAAAAAAAAAAACACAAGAAGTAACCAAGACAAGCTCCATTCCTTCCCCACTAGGAGATACCTAATTTTGCTTTCGGTATGATTTGACGTATAAATTCCTGCTCCGAGGGGCGTCTCAGGGCTTTACCAATGAAAGCTGCTGGCAAACAAAGGGGCTCAGTTGCATCTCGGTGCATGAGTAACCGGTGTCCCACTGCATCAGACTATGCGGATTGTTGTGGGGATTTTTTGTTGTTGTTGTTGTTGTTTTGTTTCCGTGTGTGCGCGCCAGGGGTTGCAAAATGGAGATTCTCACAACTGAAAGAAGATCAAGGGGGGAACGTGCCTCCTGGAGCATCATCCACAGAGTTTTGTTCTCCACCTCCACCAAAATTCACTTCCCCCTTAACAATGAGACACAAGACCCCCGGAAAATAAAAACAAGACCACGTTTATTCAATACAGACAGGTTAATTAAGACAGTTAAGTCCTGCAAATCAGGAACACATTTCAAACACTCCGGTACGAAGTGCATATATTTAAAATCAACAGCTGCATCTTGTGGTCGAGCCATTGAGTTTGTCGGGGAAGGTCGGATTTCAAGGTTTGGGTTTTTTTTTTTTTCTTTTTTTCTTTTTGGTAGAAAAAACTTGTTTCAGCTACCTTATGTGAACAATGCATCTCAGGCTCCATTCACTCCTCAGGCTTTACAATTATAAGTCCAGCTGCCTTCCAGCTTTCGTATTCACATTTGTTTTGTTTAAACTGCTTCATACAGTCACAACAACGGGAGGAAAAAAAAAAAAATATAAACGTTGAAATAATAATAATTAAAAAAAAAAAAAAACAAAACCAAAACAACAAACCAAACACAAAACAAAAAAGAAAACCCCAAAGCAGCCCGGGAGGGGAAGGGAAACACCTCCCGCCGGGGTCAGCGAGAATTATTGCAAATGGCTCCTGGGAGATGGAGCCCGGCGGCGGAGGGACCGGCGGCGGGGGGCGGTGGGGG
>JAOWAV010000012.1:124924020-124942643 GCA_028571045.1 Scolopax bukidnonensis
CTAATTATGAAACTAATGTCTCAGAGTTCATTCTCTTAAATTAAGTCTTACTGCTCCCTGTCGCCTCAGGGCGAGTTCCCCGAGGAGAGACGAGGCGAGGGAAGGGGGGCACCGAGGAGGGCGGCCGGGCGCTGAGGGAAAGGTGGCTGTCCCCCCACTCGAGGGGTTTCCCCCAGGCCCCCTCCGTCGGTCCCGTGAGGGACACTGCCCCGAAAAACCGTTGCCAGTGCGAAGGGCTGCGTGGTTTTGCCGGTGCCTCTGTGCCTTTGGGATGGCAACGGGTTCCTGTGGCGGTGCCCGACCCCGGGATCCCGTGGCTGTTGGCACCCACTGACAGTCGTCCCAGCAGAGCGCTGGTTTTGGGTGTAATTCCTTGGCCTAGAAGCCTTTGGGGTCTTATTTTCCATCGCTAGAATTAGCAGACGTGAAGCAAGTCTGTGCAAGCGGCCTCTCATGTTTTTCTACCTGCTTGTGGTTTGTCACCTGGAGGAAGGCTCTGTCCTGCCTCTTCCTCCCCCTGCTGCAGCCCCATTCCTCCCCTCGAATCCATCACCACGTCCTTAAGTGCTGAAGTTTTCACCGTGAGTGAGAAATGACGTTTTCTGGATGTCAGAACGCTGGGGGCACGGTCCAGGAGACGCTCGTTCACCGAACTGGGCACCTCTTTGCAAATGTGCCTGTCACCAGAACATGTTCCTGGTCGCTCCAGCCTCGGTATCCAAGCCCATTGCTACATTTCCCACCTAACTGCATATTATTTTTTCTTCTATATATTTAACATACTGATACTTTCTTATTTTCAGCGCTTTCTTGTCAACTGACCATTAAAACTCAGATGGCATTGCTCCACGGGTGGTGAGAAAGCAGGCTCTCGTTTGGCCCACGCCAAAATATTTTTAAGGAAACACTTCTCCCCTCGTTCCCTAATTACGCAGTATCTTTTCAAGCGGAATAAAGGCAGGCCTACAGGGATGGAGTGGATGGATCTACTTCAGCTCCAAGGGAGATCTATATTCAGAGCACTTCTGAGGAGGTAATCTGGTATTCTGTACAAGCCAAACTGCAATAAACCAGTACAGCTTATTCCAGCCTTTTCTTCTCCTCCTACAAAAGCAAAATAAGCTCTACCAGCAAAAGCTTGGTGCTGCCTGTGATTACATCTACACCTGGGGCTTTCATGAGCCCAGCAATGATAATGGCAAATCGCGCTTCGTTGCATCCCTAACCAGCAGCAGCACTGGGAAAAGTTTGCAGGATAGAGCAGATCAGGGACACGGAGAAGGAGCTGAGGGCAAAGCCGTTAGCAGAATCCTGATGATCTTTTATTTTAATGCAAAACTTCAGTGATGGCTGATTGACCATCGACTGAGTAAGTGTCTGCTGAAGACTTCAGGATAAAACCTACTGAAAATATTTACACTGAATGATACTAATCAGGCTTAATAGTTTTAACAGCTCAACAAAATGAGTGACATGAATTTGCGCTCTCTTAAGGAGTTATCCCCATCTGGAGCACTGGGTCCAGTTCTGGGTTCCCCAGTTCAAAAAGGTTACAGGGAACAGCTGGAGAGGGTACAGCAGAGGGCTACAAAGATGACAAGGGGCCTAGAACATCTCTGTTACAAGGAGAGGCTGAGGGACTGGGGTCTTTTTAGTCTGGAGAAGAGAAAACTTAGTGGGGATCTAATCCATACTTACAAATACTTAAAGGGAGGGTGTCAGGAGGACGGGACCGGTCTTTTTTTAATGGTGCCCAGGGACAGGACAAGAGGAAATGGGCACAAACTTGAACATAAGAAGTTCCACCTAAACATGAGGAGGAACTTCTTTCCTTTGAGTGTGGTAGAGCCCTGGAACAGGCTGCCCAGGGAGGTGGTGGAGTCTCCTTCTCTGGAGACATTCCAAACCTGCCTGGACACGTTCCTGTGCAACCTGCTCTGGGTGGACCTGCTCTGGCAGGGGGTTAGAGTAGATGATCTCCAAAGTTCCCCTCCAACCTCATGTGATTCTGTGAAGATTTCAGGACGAAACCTACTGAAAATATTTACACTGAATGCTACTAATCAAGCTTAATGGTTTTACCACCTCAACAAAATGAGTGCTATGAATTTGCATTATTTTAAGGAGTTATCAGAAGAAGAGTATTTCAGATTATGTTCTCCTAGAGGAATCGTGAACTCCAGCCATCACTTTGGTATTCTAACTGCTTTCTTCACAGTATGAATGAAAGGGAAAGCTTAAACGCTGGAGAAGACACATCCTATATCTGGTCTGAAGGGTCCCCCTCAAAGGTTTTTTTGCAGGGAAAAACGATGCCAAAGTGGGCTCAGTGTGAATTTACGTTGTGCTCAGGTCCGTGGAGGTTATCTCAGCGTGTCAGCACCCGGAGTCCTTTCTGGTGTTAAACCCCAATCAGTCATAATGTTCCAGGAGCAGGTCTCAGTGGTCTGGGCTGGCTGGGCTGGTCGTCAGCAGGAGGCTGGGGCTTCCTCAGTTGTAGCCATGGGGTCATTTAGCCGAGTCCTGGGCTAGCTACAGCGAGGTGTCCTCATTTAGACTGGGAGAATGGCAGCCTCGTTACCATACTTGGTCTCCTCCTGTGGGTGGTGGGTTCTGCCCTACTGCTTTTACTTTAGCAGCTTACCACAGTGATTTCAATTAACAAAAACCCACCCAAACCATTAAGGATAGGGGCAGATTATCTGAAGAACAGAAGGATGAAAAGAGTTGTAATCCGCCACCAGCGTTTTTCTGAGCAGTAGTTTGACAATGAACGTTGCTGCAATTCTTCTTTTTTTCTTTCTTTTTCTTCTGATACACTTCTCTGTATTGTCTGCTTCTGTTCCGGGGTTGCCAAAATTCCCACTGCAAATTGTGGGAATAGAGCTAATAGGACGACTTAGAACCAAGTGAGATTCTATTAGCAAGATGTTACGGTTGCAAACAATAATTGGTTCCTTTGTATTGTCATTGTTTGTCTGCACTCTCACTTTTATCTACTCACATTTTTAGAAAACAGTCTTTAAGATATTTTTAAAAATAATTGACTTTCAGATATCCCTGGCAGAGGGCAAAGTCCAAGTTTCATAAGCAAATACTAATTGTATTGACTATGTGGCCATCTATAAAATTTTGCCATGATTTTACAGCGAATATAAAGAATATGAAGGTCAGTTTATATATCTTAACTTTTGTAGTGATCAGGTCAAGGTGGACAACTGGATCATGTCAAGGTGGTAAAGTCTTTATAGTGTTGTTCACAAAACAGCAAGAGGACTTTGAACTGGGTGAACTAGGAAGTTCCTTCCTAGTCCTTTCCTTTTCCCAGGCATTTCTCGTGTCTTTTCTTTGCAACAGAAACTTCTGCTGTGTCTATTAAATATGCAGAGCTTCTCTTCATAACAATGGTGTCAATGAAGGACGCTTGTGCAAAGCAAATTAATTTCCTGTGAACACTTTAAATGCAGAACGGGGAGAGGCCAGGACACCATCCCAATGAGAGGAGCTGACATTCCCCAATAATCGTTTTGTAACCTGCGTTTATAATAGATTTCCAAGAACAAAAGACATTCCTTTAGAAGCAGCCAAGGTTGCTAAGTGACACAAATGTATTTACTGTGTCATAACTTGCAAAAGCCAAACACATTAAAACGGGGGAATTAATAAGCAGAAATGTTGTGAGCCTTTCCCTGGCTCCCAGGGTAAACATAAACCTGTTGGCCACCAGTTTTACGTGGTTTTGGGTGCCCGGTCTGAGACCTTAATGGAGACGGGAAGCATTAGCTGCTTTTGAAAATGTAGGCTTTCATCCTGAAGAAATTCAAATATGCATATTTTGCCCCAACGCAGGAACCTGGATTTGGATGGATGGGACACGTTTCTTTCAGGTATCTTTCCTGTTTATCCCCTGTCTATTCCCTGAGAATTTGCATGTGAGGATACGCTTCCTAGCATGGCTGGGAAGTGATTGTGAGCTCAGAGGCCAAGTTACTTTGTTTGGCTGAAGTTGTCACTGGTTCTTATGTTTTAGACACCAAAAAAAAAAAAAAAAAAAATACGGCCTGCAGGAAAAAAGATAAAGCTGGCACCTTCTTATACCTCCTCATGTACTAGAGTCTGACACACCAAACCTCTGCACCCCCATGTGCTCAGGACACACGTGTCCCCTTTGGAGGCACCACAGAAACCATTCCTTCTCTTTCCATAAGTGTAAAAACTCTCCTCCTTCCTCTGGTGATAGGCAGGAGATGCTGTGGGTTCCCCAGATTCCCCAAAGGTGCCCGATGTGCAGGGGTTGCCTCGGAGGAGTTGTTGGGAGTTGTCAGGATGCCTTGCACAACCAGGAATGCTCGTTTAGGGATGAGACAGCAGGTGTGGGAAAGGAGCCTGCAGACACCTCAGGGATGCGCGAAACTACGGGGCAAACCCGGCCTTTGTTTATTCAAATAATTGACTGGCTTCCAGCTTTCCTAATAACCGGAATCCATTTTGAGGGTAACGCTACGTTATAAGCAATGAGCCGGTGTAATCTGTCGCGTGGGCTCTTACGGATTTTCCATACATGCAATTCCTCTGACTAATTGTCATTTGTCTGTTCTTTTCAAATATTAAATCATAGGAAGCTGAGATGAAAACAAAATATCGATCTGCCCTCCGAATCCCCTGAAAATAGGCTTTTGCAACATCTTCAGAAAAATACTGGAGATTTGAAAGAAAATCAAGACAAAGAATTTTGTCAAAATCAAGACAAAGAATTTTGTCAAAATTCCCTGCACATTTATCTATGTCCTGACAAAATTCCTCTTCTTGCCCTTACACCTTCAGTCAGTAATTGTTTATTAACCAGACATGTCTCTTGACAATTCTGTTAAAACAAGCCTATCCACGGTGAATACTGAAAAGCCACAATCAATAAACTAGTATATAATGATTACAAGTAATGTGTCTCACTCAGCATGCTGGCCAAAAAAGAAAAAGAAAAAAAAGCCTCTTGTCTAATTGTGTTTGAAGTAGACTTGTCTAAAATTAAGGGAGCACTTGTCCCACAAGGACCAGAGCCAATTCCACTGAATCAATGGAACCTGGGCACGACTGCCAGCTTTCTTCACTGAAATCCCTCCTTCAAGCCTACTTTTGACATGAAGCCATTAAGAAAAAAGATGACTGTTGCTGAAAATGGAAAAAGAAAACCAGGCCCCACCTGAGATGTGATAACCCTGTCTTGGTTTGAATCGGAACCGTGCTGTTTGTGCCATTTAGGGCCTGGACTTGCCCCTCACAGGAGCCTGATCAAGCCTCAGATGAGGAACATCTTGGGTTATAGTATCTATGGTTATAGTTAGGGTTACATTTCCTCCTGTCTGCTCTCTGACCACAGCTCATCTATTTTATTTTTATTTTCTTTATGGTGTTACTCACCACGCAGTCCTCAGTTTTGCTGCTTATTCTAGCCCTGCACAGTAAGTCTTCGTAAGTCTGAAGTTTGACCCCTGCCATTTTTCTCTCAAGACTCTGTGATTAGCAAAAGGTTTTTAAACCGACAAACTTCATATCCATTTTTCTAAAGTTTTACTAGTCCCTCAGAACAAGACAGGTTGGTCTGGCTTCTTGAAACAACTTCCCTCCTTCTCTCTAAAAAAATTATGCGTGTGACAGCCTGATTCCACTGCACCACCCCCCTTTTTACCTAATATAGTCCTTTTGATCTGCTTGCAATCCTCTTTTTCATGTTTTTTCCCCATTAGCTTTTATAAATCTGTGTGCATTTGTGAAGAAGTGGCTTATTTCAAGCTTTTTTTTTTTTTACTGTGTCTGCTTATTTTTTCTTCCAGCCACCTATTAGGTCAGCCTGATTTTTCCCTTATTAAATCGAGCCGATATTATTTAGACGGCGAATTTCCCAATAGCAAAGTCAACAAACAAGATCCATAAATTATTACACAGTAATAATTTCCATCACATTAGCAACCCTGTTTTCCTGTATATTCTGTTTAGAGCTGAATTCACCCTCGGCGGGTAATGAAAAACAGCGCTTTAGGTTGCAAACCTTTCAGCGTGGGGCATCCAACGTAGTAGGTTTCATGAGGTCCTTGGGTGCTGTAATCCATGCATAATTTAGAGTAAGTATCACAGGTCATGTCACTTACCTCCTTCTGAGGTAGGGCTCTCAAGACTTTTGGATAAAAAATTATGGATTATGAAAAAACTTTTTCATACTTTTTCAATACTTTAAGCCAAATAGCAATCGCTTTCCTGCCTCACTCTGTTTCCTCTTCCCACCGGTGACTGCTACAACCCAACAATCATTGCTTCTGGACATTTGGATTCCCATCTTTTTGCTGAAAGGCACAACTGTATTTCAGAGAGGTGAATCATGGGGATTCAAGTCCTTTTTTTGTCACGATAATTACAACTAGCCCTCCCCAATACTCCCTGAGCACTGACTGCATTTTGTTGGGATTTACCAGTGGTCCACGTGCAAGTGTGGTAGCTTCTTCCAGTCCCTTGCTAGCATATAAAGGGACACCTGCAGCCTTTGCCCCCAGGAGTGTGTCTTTAGAATCACAGAATCTTCATGGTTGGAAGGGACCTTTGAGGTCATCAAATCCAACCACAAAAAAACCCCCAACCAACCAATGAACAAAAAACCAACCAAACAAAAACAAGACAACAACAACAAAAAAAAACAAACCCCAAACCCACAAACAGACACAACCCAACAATCTCGGGCACCAGAGCATGCCCTGAAGTGCCTCGTCTACACGTTTCTTAAATACCTCCAGGGATGGAAAAGCACTGGGAGACCAACAGCATTCACGTGGTGCAAAATTGTGCTCACCATAGAGAGCAGCCGACAGGACAGAGACTTGAGTCCCAGCCTCTATCTTCCCGTTAAACTCACTGCCTCAAATCAAAAGCAACCTCAGGCCCAGACTTCATAAATTTTACCTGGAAAGGATTCCAGCTATAACCGGAATAGGTTATAACTCAGGTTAGCCTTGCAGTGAAATTAAGCCCAAAGAGCTTATAAACAGAAGCCTTGATTGCAAAATTGATTTAAAACTGCGTGAAGTAGATCTGCTGGCACAATTCTATTTTAGCAATGAAGACAGGATCCCAAAGGCCAACATTTCTAAGGCAATTTGTCCAAGGAAGAAACACCCCTTTTCAGTTAATGAACCATTTTATAAAGCACTTAATATTATTAACTTTCATTATAACTTTCCTATAGGTCACCATCTTCATCACTCAAGTTCTGTATCATTGTGAGTTCATATATTTCAAAAGTTCCCTCCTTTGCTCTTTTCACAAACTTAACTCCATGATCCATTTTAAAATGGTCTCTACTTTAAGTTTGTGTTTCTCACTGAATGTCAAGCTGCAAGAGGAAGACTTTCCACCTCCTTTGCCCAGATGTGGTGTTGTTGCAGCTTGGTGGTTTTTACTACTCTCAGTTAACATCCAATTGAATAAGATAGTAAATTGGGGAAAACAGTGCTAAAACCAGAACCTGCAGCACGGTTTGTGAAGAAGCAAGCCTATAAATGAGCACCAGAGCTAGGAAGGAACCTGCTCTGGTTCCTAGAGAAGATACAAATAATCTGTCTAGATGCTTGAGAGTACCTTCTTTCTGCCTCCAAATTATACCTGATCTGAAACACACCCACACAGAAGAACAGAAATAGTTTTAAAATATCAAAATTAAAAACTCCCATGGTGGTTCTGGCTTTGTGATGGCTTCCTTCTGCATGGCTTTTCTGCTCTTCATATTGATGCAGGTTCTTACCAGCACTGTGCATTGCATACTCTAGTACAGCAAATCGTGGTACACTGGAGCAGGGATTGCAGTGCAGAAAATATTAATGTTAATGGTGATGATTAAGGTTTTCCCAGGATTCCCATATACACTCTTATTATCACTGCTGCCATCAGTCAGCTGCTGAACTCTCCATGCTGTGCTCATTGATGCCTCTGCAATTGAGGTAGGTAGGATATTAAACTGAAGACATTTCTTGAAGGGAATGTCAATCTAAATTGTTCTTCCTCTGTAAAATCATTCTGGAAGAACTATGCGGTGCCAAAATCCCAGAAGAAAAGCTATTCTAAGATACCACAAGAGGAAGACCGTTGCGTTGCTCAATAAGAAACCCCTTGACAATGATGAGTAGAAGGGAGTGACCACAGGAATATTTCCTGAACTGAGGTACCCCAGCTTTCGTGGGGGTGTTGGGAGGTGACTTGTGTAACTTGTGGGCAGTCTGGCCGGCTCCTCATTGTGGAGATGCTGTTTGATAATAGCCTAAACTGGCTAAGTGGCCTTTGAAAGCCCTTCCCCACCTGTACCCATCTCTGTGCTTCCAACAGACCCCTAGGTACTGGTCCTGGTGCTCTTTGGAGCCATGGCCAGTCGGAGGGCTCAGCCAGTAGAAAATTAAGCCTGCAAAATCATAAACCTGCGGGTGGAGTTTCCTCCAGGCACTGACTTTGGCAGCTCTTTTAAGAAGGGCCTGCCCAGTTTAAGAAGGCCCAGCTTAAGTTCACAACCTCTTCCGATGGGGCCATGCAGTCATCTTCTGTAGGGCTAGAAACTGGGTGGTGGCTCAAGGTACAGAACTTCTCAGGCCACAGCAGGGGCGATGAACTGGAAGACCAAGAGTCAGCTGAAGGTCTCAAGGGCAGGAATGTGGTTGCTGGAGCCAGTCTCTCACGAAACTACAGTTGGAGGGTTCTCGGTGGATCCCGTTCCTTGAACTCAACAGCACCTGCAATTCCTCCGTGCTTGTTCCTTAAAGAAAATGCTCTGTGTGGCAGCTGCAGTAATGGATTCAGTTTTCTCCACAGAAAATACTCTGCTGGGGGAATAAATTAACACGTAGCTATCACAGCATAGCATTGTTCTACCTATGTATAACAAGGTGTATGTGACACCTTGCTGGTACATCATCTTGGTTGTACATCATTTGGCCTTGCAGCACAGACAGGCTTTGCAGAGACATCCTTAATGCAATTGCAGTACAGTTCTTTGGGCTTGCTACTGCCACAGATGTCCATTGCAGAAATGGAGCCATGCTCAATATAGACTCATTAGTTCATGTACAACCCTTCAAAATCCATTGCTTTGCTTTAATCATAATTTAGGAATAAAGAAAAATCCAATTTCTTGCATGCTGACATGAAACCATGGTTTATGTTGGGGAAAAAAACCTCACAACAAAGCAACCTGAAGAGTGCCTATATTTAGACATGGGCCAAAGTGCCTGAGGGTGTGGTCTTCATGGGCAATCTCAGTGTTTCACTAGGAGTTTGTGTGTGGACAAGCCTCCCAAAGAGGCGTGATTCTGAAGCAACCACACGACTTGCAGAACTGGTGTCTGAGGCAAGGAGCAGTCACCACAAAGAGCTATCTCTGTTGAGGCTGGTGTAAGGGAAGAGTGAGCTTTCTGGACCTCTCCTGCTGAGAAATCTTCATAAAATATTTTACTTATAAAACTGCTTCTGTTTGGAGAGCGTGGCAAAGTTCAAACTAATTATTCACGATTTTGACCAAACTCTTTTGCTCAATTTGAACTGTACAGATCACAACGGACACCTTCTTTTACTACAGTTGAGACAAAATGTGTAGTGGATTTTGGCAGATCCCCTCCCATCCCTGCCAACATGTAAAGGAGACAAATACTGGTGGTAAAAGAAATTTTAAAGGAGAACTTCCTCACATAACTTCTTGTTATGATAATAAAAGGCAAACACAAGTGTGATGGAAAGCATTTTCTTTCCAAATCAATTTGTTGTACATACATATATATATTGCTGTTTGGAGCAACAAAGAAGCCATTGTAATGTAAAAATGTTAGTCTCGAGTTGAATTTGGAATTGCAGTTATCTAATTCTATAAAAGGAGCTGCTGAAGAACTGTAGAACTCTCAAATATTTATTCATCAAAAAGGTTGAAGCCCGGACACACTTTCCTATCCATGCACATGTGCATGTTTCTCGGGTGTCCCTTAATGTGTGCTGCATTTTATGGCACAATTTGCGTAATTCGTCACTTTGATGTGCTGTATGGTTTCCTGAGTATATAACAATCCTGAAATAAGTGCCATTTTGTGGGTAGTAAAGTATTTGAGTGCAGCTCACCACCTCCAACATGTCAGCTAGATCTATTGCACCACTATTAATGGCATATTCAGAAGAACTTTTTTACTCTACTATCGAAATTCTTCTAAGATTTGGCAAATGTTTCCCACGTGTTTTTGAGTGGCAGCCCATCTTTTGATGTTTATATTTGCCATCTGGAGATGTCAGCTTTGTTCTATAGAAGAACTCAGAAATGGTGTAAGTAAATCTCAAGAAGTGGAAAAGAACATTTTCAAAAGGTTTACAAACAAATGTGCCCATAAATAATATAGAAAAAAGGTTTGTTTATGTGTAATGATATGGACATACTTTTTTGGCAAATTGCTCTACTGTCTGATTTTTTTTCAATCCCATTGCTATAGATAACACAAAATGAATTGTAAGCAAGTTATATAAAAGAAAGAATATGTACTGTAGTTTTTAGCTTGTTCGTTTCATGCATGTGATCGTATGTTCAGTATGATGAGGCTTACAGTTTTTCCTGTACTCCTTGTCATGAGGTAGATTTCCTAATTTTCGTGGATTTTTCACACAACAACTTTTGTGGAAAACATTTGAACAATATACATATAAAATATAGAAAAACCCTCCTGGATTCCTTGGACAGGCAGAGGCAGGAATTATGCATTATTCTCCTGGCTGTTGCCATTACTATTCATACCTGCAACAATTTGAATTCAGAATCTGTGTTTCCCTGTACTCAGCTACAACTCGGATCAGCATCAGAAAAGATTAAATATAGCCGTGTAAAGGATGTAGCCTCCTTTTATGCTGCAGTAGGTTTGTTCTGCCACCAGCTACTGCAGGATAATAACCACTAACATGGTTAATTCTGATCTTGAAATTCTGATCTTGGCAGGTAAAAGGTTTCTGCAATTTCCATTATGTGGAATATCCGAAGCTATAGCCATGTTAAAGAGAATGTGGCACAACTGACAGTTGTAAACCACAGAACAATTAAAACTCAGTTCCTAGAAATGTGTTAATGTTCTTTTCAGTTATTTATACAGTTGAGATAGGCAGAGCCATATACAGTACCCAGAAACGATACGCATTTATCTATGTTTATATCACCAGGAAAGGCACTGCCGTCTTGCCCTTAGCAATTCTCTCTCTCCTCTTTGCTCTTCGTAAGATGAGCCCAGCTTCAATGTCATGGGTAAGATTTATTGCTCACGATCGGCTTCGAGTTGTTTTCTGGTCACCAGTAGTTTGTTTGGATTCCCTTTACTCTTGGCTAATGCCACCGTGGGACTTGGGCTGGTCAGAGTTATTTTGTAGATCGTTAGCTCAGCAGTGCAGGGGACGATTGCTTTCCCATAGAAAAGTAATTCTTTCTCTGAAGATGTGTGTAAATCTTAACTGTTGAGACAGTGGCTTTTGCAAATTTCCTTGAAAGCTGATCACTCAGGTTCTTCATTCTTCACTGCCTCACACCTCTTGCTGTCATTTACACCCCTGCCAAAGAACACTTAGCAAATCAGTGGCCGCCTCTCCCAGCCTTTGAGACAGACCAAAGTACAGGTTGGGGGCTGACCTGCTGATGAGCACCTCTGAGGAGAAAGACCTAGGAGGAGTCCTGGTAGACAACAGGATGACTATGAGCCAGCAATGTGCTCTTGTGGCCAAGAAGGCCAGTGGCATCCTGAGGTGCATCAGGAAGAGTGTGACCAGCAGGTTGAGAGAAGTCTCTCTGCACTGTATAGCAATATCAATGAAGTAATGTGTGTCCCACCCAGATAGTGGAGAATGGTTCCTCCTGTTATTAATCCACGCTATTTGTGAAATTCCAATAATGTTTGCTTTATTTAACAGCCCAGGGAAGTCTGCAGACTTATTAAAGCTTATCTCTCTTGGGCCCAATTGTCTTGGTTTCTTGTTATCTGTTTATACTCATGCAAGGTGTACACCAAATATTAGGAGGAGTGAATATTCGTGATTCAGTAGCATTTTACCTTCATCTGCAAAAATGTAGAGTGACCCAAAAGTCATGCCAGCAATTGGTCCAAGATGTCTTTTGGTGTGTTCCCACTTGCAGGGGTCACTGAGGTGTAGAACTGTGCTGGCAATCCTTCCTGAAGGACTAGACAAGTCATGATGGAGAATCAAAATTCCTACCAGTGGAAACCAGGCTGGTGAGACCGAGAGCAACCCTTCCAAAAGCACTTCAGAAAAGCTGACACATGTAAGTCTCCATAAAGGACTTCTTAGTCTGAGATTTTGAAGGGGCCCGGGAGTCCCTTGGTGGAATTGTCTAGGGAGTGGGATCTTTTGTGGGATCTTTTGATGGAAGCAGGTCTCAGACCATGGCTCCACCAAGGGAAGCATTCAAGCACTACTAATTACAGGTATTCTTTTCTCTGACATTTGTCTCTGCCCCTGCCAGTGCTGCTGCAGGCTGCCCCTTTGGTATGTCAGCTTGAAAAAGTAACCCGGAGGGGGAAAAAATGTGCTGACTTTTCAAAGCTGGACCAGTTTCTCAATCACTCCCACAAAGAGCTGGGTTGGCTTCCCCGGTGGGGGTCTGCATTGTGATTTTGGGACTGGGGATTTGTGGTCAGGACGGATGGAGGAGGATGGAGACTGGCTCTGTGGTTTTGCTGCCCATCTTCCTGGTGGTTACATTCCAGATATGGAAATGTATTCTAACTGGAGTGGATTTATTGGGGCAGGAGAGAATTCTAAGGAGAGAATGAGTGTTTTGCAGTTGGTGTGTAAGGGTGAATAACCATACAACGTGCACGGGAACAATGGGATGGAATATCTAAACATATGAGCACCTCTGTGTATTCTAACAAACACATTCTAAAATGCTGCTTCGTGAGAGGCTGCAAGAAAGAAGCCAGAGCAAAAGGGAAAAAACCAGAATCACTCACAAGTGTCAATTAGAAAGTGATGCAGCACGTCAAAAAAAAAAATAGTAGAGACTTTATGAAAGCCAAACGCGCGCTGCAGTCCCTCATGCTTGGCACTGCCTTGTAACTCTTGCTATGTGTAAAAAGATGGCAAATAATTAACATAAAACCGGTTAGTTATTACTTGGGCCGGGAGCCAAACTGCCTTCTAGCTGATTTACCGTAAAGGCTTATCTGCCCTCGCCGTGTTCCCACCCCTTGCTCCGGTACCGGCTGCAGGAGCTCCTGGTCCACCAGGCAGGGGCATTTTTACTGCTCTGTGTGGCCTCATCTGGTTGTGCAGCCACGTGTGCACAGCTCCAGGGTTTTACCACTTTTTTTCCCCCAGAAATGGCTTTAATATGCAAGCCGACAGTCGGCGTATAAAAATCATTTCCAGCGAGCCATTTCGGGATGTGGGAAAAAGGCAGATTTTGAGGCTGGCTGTTACGCTACTGTGATGGGCTTTAAAAAGGAAACAGTTTTCCTAGCATGTTATAAATATCTCCTCGTGCCATTAAAATCACAGGCTAGGAAACTATCCCGGCTACACATGAGAAAGGCAGCACTGCAGTAATATAAAATCTCTCGTTCTCTTTTATTTTCCTGATGGAGAGCTGCAAATGTCTGGGCGTTTTCAGGCCCTTTTTTTTAAAATCAAAATTGCTTGCTGTTTACCTTAGAAACCCAGGCTTTGTTTACGGTGTGTTCTGTGCTGTGAAGCGTATGGAAACACAGGCAGACCCTGCTTCAGAAGGAGCTGCTCCGAGGCTACATATTCCCAGGGGACCCAGATTCAGGTTGGGGTTAGTAACCCCACGCATGCCCGGGTCTCAGAGGACTCAGGCATTTGAAAACATATGCCTCAGCTTCTAAAAGCAAGCAAGCAAGCAAGGAGTTAAACGATAAACCATATCAGGTAGCCTGTTTATTGCCATATGGCTATTTCCACTGCTGTTCTCCGTAAAGTCGTGCCAGCACTTTCATTTTAAACACTGTTTTTCATTAGTGTATATAACACAGCCGTAAATATTTTTTCAGGCTCAAACTCGGCGTTCGAAGTCACAAGGGAGAAACTGGGGAAAAGAAAAAACCAACCCACCCCTGGCTGTGCTGCTTTTGAATGATATAAAAGTGAAACTGCTGGGAGGGTCGCACGGGGATGGGTACGTTCAACTCAATAAAAGCTTTGGATTAACAAGGGGAGAACGTACAAAGGCTCCTCAGCAAACGTCCTCCAAGAAGGCAGCAGTCCTGGAAACAGCCAGGGAACAGGCCTGTGTGTTGAATCTTGAACTGGAATGGAAGAGTTCAATAAACAAAATACCAATATAGTAATGCTGAAGGAATATAATTAGTCACCACGCTCTTGACTTCTGTTCTCTGGTATTTCCATTGTAAACATGGATCGCCTCCATCGAGCATGGGGAGAGCCAGAGATACGGCCTTGTGTAAGTAACACAGGCCAAGGATCTGATCACTGAGGTTGAGATCCTAAAGACAGCTAAGCTATCTAATAGCCCGGTAGAAAACTAGTCTCTTTTTTTTTAGCCAGACTAGTTTTCTGCCAGGTTAGTGAGCTCAGTCACCCCACTGAAGCCTCCAAATGCTAGACCCTTTGCATGACCAGCCTGGGAGCATCTTCTGAGGGGGATGTCTCGGTAGCAGCGTTGAGCAGCTGCTGCTCCATGCTCCTCCTGGACCCCGTGCCACCCCTCTGTCTGTGCAGCTGGGTGGTGAACTGCACCAAGGAACATACATGGCTTTCCTGAGTTGTTTCCTAAGGTGGTTCACTGCATGGTCACACAAAGGGTTGGGCTGGTGGGACTCAGGAGGCTGCAGGGAGGTAGGAAGGATCAACTGCTGGGGACAGGGTAAATAGCAACAGCTTTCATCAGCCCGAAGCCATACTGACACCAGAAGCCAAACCACGGGGATCAAGTTATTACAGTTCTTTCCATTGGCTTCCATGAGCAATAATTAGTTCTCCTGTTGCAACCCCAGATCTCAGTGAGAGTGAAATCAGTGAGTGTTTTTTTCCCAGTATTTCAATGGAATTGCATTTAGAGTAAAAAACTCACCTGAGTTGTGATCTAGTTTGTAAAGCTCCCACCCGAGGGCATTTGGAGCAGGTATTGAAAGGCCATTTGGGCAACTACCCATGGAGATGTTCCCATTTCCTGGCTTATTCATCCGCTTTATGTGACTATTGATATTCTACAAGAGCACTTGTCGGTCTCTGCTGTGACTAGGGATGATGTAAAATAATATGAAAGTACATCCTTTCAGTCTGAACCAAAGGGAAAAAAAATAATATCTGTGGCTGAGAGGGGCTCCTGTGCATCTGGCTCAGCTGAGAACACAGGCTGGGAAAAAAGCACCGGACACCTGGGATATGCCCCCTGAAAGCGAGTATCCATCCCTCCTCTCTCCATGCTTGGCTACGTACTCCATGCAGTTGTGCAGAGAAAGTCCCATGCTGGCTCCCATCATGGACTTGGCCATCTGGGTAGGTCAGTAGATCCACTAGATTCCTCTCCGGTGGAGGGTTGGACTAGATGATCTCCAGAGCTTCCTTCCAACCCCATATGGTTCTGTGATTCTATGATCCGCTAAAACCCCACTTACCTTCAACCAGAATGGAGAACAACTCTCCAAAACCATCGAAGGAGGTCCCACACCTGGGGATTAACACAAGGGGCTCTTTAGGCGTGTAGCACGTGCTTACGGCAGGATTGCTAAAATTTCTCTTATTTTTGTCTTGTTTAATGAATCCAAGTGCCCAATATCCAGTGTAAGTATCGAAGTTTTGGCCAGGAACTGCTTAGGCGTGGCGACACGGAATGATAATTCCTGCTCAAACCTGTGAGGGTTTTGGCTCTTGGAAAGGAGTTTTCAGCACTCTTAGGAAAAAAAAATCAGAGGAAACAACTGGATGTCTCGGGGAGGAAGACTTGTTTCTCAGTCCCTGCATCTGAGAAACGCTTATCATTACACCTGACCTCACAGAAAAGCCTAATTAGTGCTTGCAAAGCCCGTCGGTGTGTACAACAGACTGTTGCCCTGGCAAGGGAAGAGACACGGTGGCCCAATAACTGTGGGGTGAGTCAGTGACGTTACCTAATCCGTGGTACAGCTGTGCCGCGCGGGATACCCGCCATAAACACCCTGCCTTATCACCTCTTTGCTGGGGAGGGTGAACTGGTTCAGCTAAAATAAGAACAGGAACAAACCTGCGTCCAACAGCACCTCAGCCTTACCTCTGCCACCGCTCCGGCACTCCCCGTCCTGGGTGAAATGAACTCCCAGAGGATTTCTCTTTTTTTTTTTTTCTTAAAGTATTAATTATTTAATTGAGCGAAAATAACCCAGAGAAACGTGGGTTTGTGCAGTGTTTCAACCAAAGTTTCGGAGCTGAGGTGCAGCAATAAATGTTGGGGACCAGCTGCTTCCTTTCTCACATGAATCCGTGAGGAGATGGTGATTCCCTCCAGACCGCCCCTTGGGAAGTGGAGAGCATTATTTACAGAAGAAATAAAGGATGTCAGCAAACAGAGGTGGACTTCGTATTACTCCCTTCTTATTTTCCCCTTTCCAATCCACCAAATGCAATCAAGGGACTCATAAAATCATTTGGCCCGTGGAGTCTCTGGTTCCACTCCTCTCTGAAGTCACGTCCTGCTTCCCAGCACCATGTGGGAAGGAGAATGAGGCCAAACGTTCAAAGCGTAGCACAAGCACAAAGCAGACGTGGGTTGTCCCCTCACCCTGTCCGTGGGGACATGTTACCTGTCCTCTGGCACGTCACTATTGCTCATGTGTGGTATGATAAGAACACCTTGTCACCTCTGGAGGATGCTCCAAGTTCCTTAGTGCTAGGTAAGGGGGTGATCATTAGAGAGAGATGCTTATGAAGTGCACAACTCCAGACATCCTAAGATTGCAGGCAATGAGCACTTTATGGATTATTTTGATGATCACACAGCATTTATATTGCAGGAGTGATCAGACATGCTAGAAATTGTACATCCTGATAGGGAAATGCAGTCTCTGTCACTAGAGGACACTTTTAAAAGATAAAGAAGATGGAGCCTGGGGAAAGTAATACTCTGTCTTACAAACATATACCAAGGTAATGATGAGAACCCTCGCAGATGCTTATAGATCACACCCAGGAAAATGCACTCATAGCAGAACTGTTAATCTTAGCTTTCCTGCTTGGTTGGGTTTTGTTTAGAAATTCAGTTTTTGAGTCAGGAAAGGTTCATGAGAACAGAAATGACAGCGAGGGGGAAGAGGGCTCGTCAGAAAGGGAGTAAGAAAACAAAGGGAGATGAGGATAAAGAAGGAACAGAAAGAAATAAATTGAGTGAAATAGGAATGGAAAAACATATCAGTGGTGGATGCTAGCGTGGGGAGATGCCAGGATGCAGAGTTAGGAGTTGCATAAAGCAGGGACAACTGTCATTGGTAGTTTAGGAAAAGAGTGAAAAACAGCCAGAGTTTTAAACATGCATAAATGTTGGCCTCTGGAGCTCTAGAGGCATCAGAAAGGAACTGGTGACCACTGGGACCAAGGCAGGGAAGCTACCCGAGCAAGGACAGAACAGGATGCTGCCACCCCCTCCCACGCTGCTGCCCTCTCAGCACCTTTTTGTCACGTCTGCTCTTAGAGTAGTTGCTCCTAAAGCCACCGGTCTTGATGTGAGCAGTCCTGCACCCATGTGCTAGGAG
The DNA here is from genome assembly GCA_028571045.1 of Scolopax bukidnonensis. Classification (NCBI taxonomy): domain Eukaryota; kingdom Metazoa; phylum Chordata; class Aves; order Charadriiformes; family Scolopacidae; genus Scolopax; species Scolopax bukidnonensis. The sequence continues at coordinate 124,941,783 of JAOWAV010000012.1, forward strand.
ATGTGCAAAATACAGAGTCAAATCCATTTGCAGTTGTCCCTCATTTCAGTGAAGTCCCAAACTAAATTTGAAGTGATATTTAGGTTTTAAGAGGAGCTGATGCCAGATTCAGGCATTACTTGGTGCAGTCTTCCTCATTTACAAAAAAGCTTTTCAAAGTCATGTCTCCCTGAGCACTGCAAGAAAGCCCAGCCTGCCTTTCCAACGAACGCTGCTCCTGACTCTTAGTTTCTTCCTTACTTCCACTAGAGACGACACATCATCCCTTCTCTGATTTTTTTTCTCCTTTCTTTCCCTTTCCCATGCACATAGAACCATAGAATTGTTTGGGTTGGAAGAGACTTTTACAATCATCGAGTCCAACCATCAGCCTAACTCTGCCAAAACCACCACTAAACCGTGTCATCTACCTGTCTTTGAAATACCTCCAGGGATAGCGATTCCACCACTTCCCTGGGCAGCCTCTTCCAGTGTTTGACGACCCTTTCCATGAAGAAATTTTTCCTAATATCCAATCTAAGCCTCCCCAGCACAACTTGAGGCTATTTCTTCTTGTCCTATCACTTGCTACTTGGGAGAAGAGACCATCCCCAAGCTTGTTACAACCTCCTTTCAGGTACTTGTCCCTCAGCCTCCTTTTCTCCAGGCTGAACACCACCAGTTCCCTCAGTCTCTCCTCATAAGACTTGTGATCCTTCATCATCTTCATTGCCTTCTCTGGACTCACTCCAGAATCTTTCCTGTAGCGAGCAGTCCTAAGAAAGCTCTTTAATACTCAGTGGTGTCTCTCACTCACAACTCTTGGCCACCACCCTACACACCTTCAGCCATCTTGTGGCTACTGCTGCAGCACCAACCACC
>JAOWAV010000012.1:124942743-124973122 GCA_028571045.1 Scolopax bukidnonensis
TGGGGAGCCCGTGCTGCTCAACCCTCCTTGCCAACAGGGACAAGGGTGGCAAACGTGTGTGCTCTGCCCTGCTCAGCCCATGACGTGCTGGCTGGTGGCTTTTGTTCCTAACGCCTCAAAAGTGTACCCTTCCTTCCTCCTTCCCCCTGGGGAGTTCAAGGTGGCAAGGAGCTGGAGGTGAAAGCTTGTATTCCCACAGAAAACCATACCCAGGGGGGTATGAGCCCTGCAGGACACTGAGCTGACGTTGGCCCACAACAGATGAGGATCTGTTTGACTGTGCCGACTGCTCTTACGACATTATCTCCAGTTTTGTCGTGTCAAGTGATGTTGGTAGGGGCCAGCTGTTGGAACCAGATGATCCTATGTGAATCTCAGCCTGCTTTCTCCTTTCTTAAAGCAAGCTCATGGCAGGAAGACGAGGGGAGCCTGTCAGCGTGACACAAAGGCTGAACCATTTGGAGGCCCATAAAACTTGCTTCAAAAGTTCGCGTTTAGTAAAACCTCTTTATTTTTTGGAGGCTTGATTCATGATGGCTGGATCCTTGGGACTGGCAATATTCATCTCATGTAAAAGAGCTATAAACATTAAAGAAGTAAAAATGCAGAAAGCTTCTACGTCGCCCGCCAGCTGCAGCCAAGCTATGCCTCATCGGGATTTATTGAGGCATCCTCCAGGAGAGCAAGTGGTGAAGTGGTACTATTACTTCTGATTACAAATGGACTGGGTAAGAGCATCGGCGCTATAAACACCCCATTAAAGAATGGGCTGCACAGTACAACACCTACTGTATTAATAACATTCCATTCTTCACTTTTAAAAATAGTGGCTCTCAGGAAGAAAAGCAATCACGTTCTAGTCTGACACCTGAAAGGAAATGTGGGAAGGAAATAACTGTAACTGGCACAGCTAATAATGGGTTATGATGTTACCCTCCTGGGATCCAGGGAGGGGGGGAATTGTCCTGCACTTTAGACTGGAATGAGCCTGATTTCTCAAATGTAAATCTGTGTTAATCTTTCTAAAAGTTAAAAAAAGCCCAGGTGAGCTTTTGGTCCCCATGGAGCTCCTCTGTGCCATTTTGATGTAAGAAAAGGGTCAGAAAGCTGCCTCCATGGTTTGTCCAAAGTTGCTCCCCATACAAGGGAGCCAGAGACATCCCTGCCATCCCCACGCGGTCTCTCCCTCTTCCTGAGGGCAAGAAGAGGCTGGAGCAACCTGCCCTTTGGTAACCTCTACCTAACGTATGGTCCCTTGAGGCCTTTGGCAACTCAGTGATCAGAGGGCTCGTCTGAACACAGAATCTGCACCAACTTCACTTATAGCATGGCTTTGATTTGTGTTCCCCAAGCCAGTTCAAGGTGTGGTTTCACAGGTTCCTGGCTCTCTGTTCCCATCCCTCTGCCAGAGGTCCATGCCTCCCAGTGGAGCTGGTGGCCCTCGCCATTTAATGCTCATCTCGGCTGCTTTTGTGTAAAAAACAGCCCCAGTTTGGGGCGATGCTGGACTTCTAGCCTGTAGGAGCTGGGCCATGGGGAGGTTCAGTTCTGCCAGCTCACTGTGGGGTGATGATGATAATCATTAGCATGAGTGCTGAGTAAACACCTGAGGTGGGGACTCCTCGAATGTAGCAGCGAGGATTGTCAGCCTTTGTCAGTCAGCAAAGCTGCTTCCACAGCCCCAGGGATTTCAAACCCTCCTCTCCCACACCCCAGCAGCATGCCCAAGCCACATGGCTGTGGGATAGCTGGAGGAGAAGGGGACGTTCTCTGTCTCATCCTGTGATTTATTATCTGCTGATAAGAAAGAAAAGAAGATTCAGCCAGAAGGAGCAAAGAGAGGCCTTAGATATCATATTCTGCTGGTGGATCTCAAAGTGGTTTTGGAGGTAGACAGTTTTATACCCATTGCATAGACACTAATAGCATTGAGTAGGTGGTTGATTTGCTGAAGGTCACCTAGCAAGCAAATGACACAACTGGGAAAAAGTCACCTCAGACCCTTTCCAGTGACCCGCTCACTTCATGACAGTGCCTGCAAACAAGAACCTCTCCGGCAGAAACAGGCCATAGTTAAATTCTTGCATCTTCTTCCCATCCCCTGGCCAGGCATCGGATTCGAACTGAACCTGTCCTATCCCTGTCTAAGCCCCCTTCCACCGCCTGAATCACGCACAACAGGCTCTATATGATCCCATTTGCACCCACACACCCACCCCAGAGGAGTGTGACACACCAGTTTATCCATCCCAGACTGTTTTGGGACAACAACATGGCACCTTCAGTTAAACTGATGCAAGATTACACATGGGCTACAAGGGAAGCCCCCAGTCCCCTTTAAACTTTCATCCCTTCTCTTTTTCAGACTTAGCGCATTAGCACAGCTGAAGATCCAACCTATTTTGCAGCAAGTGTAGATTGCATTAATCTGTCTCAACTCCAGCTGTACCACAAGAGAGGCTTCTTTAATGGCAGGAAGTTGGCTGTCCCCGTATTCTTCCCTGAGACAAAAGTTCTGGGCACTGCTAGATGAGAAAATAGCTATAGCTTTTTCTAAAGAGCTAGTGAAATAAAATCACCAGAGGAAGTATTCCAAAGCCCTTCAGTACAGCAAACTGTCTGGGCAAAGCAGTACAAGCAAAGATTACATCATCCCCAGAAACAACCAAACAGCTCTGTGAAGGTAATTACCAAGTATGATGTAAACAACTGGAGAGGGGTATATGTAAACACTGCTAAAGCAGAATACTGAGCGTGTTATCCTGGAGAACAGAATGAGAGCATTTCAAGGCACATATTAACTCATCAGCTCTCACCATTACTCCTGCTCACGAGTGCTTGTGTTTCAGTACTGCCTCGGGCAGCTGTGAACATCAAAGCCCACAGCCAGGTCCACCAGCTCTGACAGGGAGGTATGAACCTCCAGCAAGGAGATGATAACAAACAGCAGGAAACCCATGAAACTACGTCTTAAGGCAGCTCTGGAAACACGAATCAAAGCCACGATTTAAGTTACTTTGATTCAGCCCCTGTGTAGAGACTAGAAACTGAAAATCAAAGTGGGGCTTGGTACATTTTTCAAGGAGGCAGCTTCATGGCCTAAATGAAAAGAGTTGGTAGCTCCCTCAGAAGTGCTGGTCCAAATCTCAGCCGAGATATTGGGAGAAGCTCTTTTCTCTTTTCAGAGCTGGCTACACAAAGGAGTTTACTTTGAGGTGTGGTGTCGCAATGTAGTTGCTTCATATAAACTAGTATGAAGGAGCAGTCTCCAAGTGAAGATACAACTTTTACTTCCTGAGTTGCCATTTCCACCTGGAGAAAGGGAGGGAGGGAGGGGACTTCAGCCCATATGGTGAACTGGGACCCTACAGCACCTGATGGAGCTGCTGGGCTACAGGATGGCTTCTGGGCCACCCAGTGTGGCAGGTGACAGAGCGTAGCCAGAAGTCACCTATTTCCACCCCGATGTTCACCCCATGAAACCCCTGTGATTCACCTTTTGGGTGGTATCATTGTTCAAGTTCCCAACAAATCACCGTGGACAAACCAGCTCTCCCCGAGGTAACTGGGCTGGTAACTGGGCGTAGGTGGCAATCAGCGTGGGGATATTTGGCGTGTCAGTGGTGGACAGATGCAAGTTTTCCAAGCAGGCACAACTCTCCCACGCAATTTTGGCTGCCGTTTTTCTGGCTTCCTCTTCCTTGCTGGCAGCAGTGCCAGAAGAACTAGGATGCAGAGGAGGAGCAGAAGGAGCTCAATATGGCTGAGCAAGGTGCTCTGCTGGAAGAACTTCCTTTCAAATGTTTTCCCTCCTCACCATGTCCTTGGTGGGGGAGAAGTATGCTGAGGGCCACTACTGGTCCACGGGACCTGCTTCAAGGTGAGAGGAGGCACTTTTCCACATGTGGTTCACCACCTCAGGCTGCCCACTCAAAAGAAGCCAGCCATCATCATCCAGAAAGGCGTCATCAGGACAGTATGTGGAAGTCCCCAAGTCCTGGAGTGTTGTCAGTGTCATCTGTGAGGGTCCCTCATTTCACTGGCAGCACAGCCCTTGCTGTTGTTATCCCTGAGCCAAGGCTTGGAGTTAATGAATACAACCAGGTACTCACAAGTGGGTGCAGCCCTGGCCTTGATGGGACAGGCTGCATGAGTGCAGGATCACTCCAGCACACCTGGGCCAGTCCCATCTCAGGCCATGCCACTGGTGGTACCTCAAGCCCCACAGCTTTCCAGTAAAACTTATCTAGGTGTTGTATGCTCCAGGCACTGTGAAAAGCTTATAGAGGTATTGGTCTTCACAGGGTATGCCATTCACCAGGTTGTCATCTGCCTCCACTGCTGAAAAAAAAAAAAAGAGGACTGCCATCCCACTCAAGAGTGTCATTAGCAGTGCCAGGGTTTCTTGTTTAGTTTCATGGAATCACAGAATCATGGAATTGTCAGAGTTGGAAGGGAAATTCTAGAGATCATTTGGTCCAACTCCCCTGCTAAAGCAGGGATGCCCAGAGCACATCACTCAGGATGGCATCAAGGCAGGTCTTGAAGATCTCCAGAGAAGGGGACTCCACACCCTTCCTGGGCAGCCTCTTCCAGGGCTCTGGCACCCTCGCCCTAAAGAAGTCCTTCCTCATAGTTGAGTGGAACTTCACCATGTTCCAGCTTGCACCCATTGCCCCTCATCCTGTCACTGGGAACCACTGAAAAGAGTCTGGCTCCATCCTCCCTCAAACCACCCTTTAGATACTTATAAGCATTCCCTCAGCCTTCTCTTCTCCAGGCTAAAGAGTCTCAGCTCACTCAGCCTTTCCTCATAAGGGAGATGCTTCAATCCCTATCACCTCTGTTGCCCTATGTTGGACTCTCTCCAGTAGTTCCCTGTCTCTCTTGAACTGGGGAGCCCAGAACCGGATGCAGTATTCCAGTTGTGGCCTCACCAGTGCCAAGTAGAGGGGGAGAATGACTTCCCTTGACCTACTGGCCACACTCTTCCCTGCACAGCCCAGGATTCCATTGGCCCTCTTTCTAGAAGTTTCCATCTGCATCCTCTCTGCATGGCTGAGTAAGATGTCGGTGAGACACCTGGATCACAGAGAAGTCCATTTAACAGCTGCAGGAGCAGTGACGGGACAGCAGTGCAGCGCAGCTCCCCATCACCACAAGCTGTGCAGAGACATCAGCTGGGCTTCACGAGCTCCGTGCGATCAGTCCACAGCTACAGCTGTCCCCTCGCTGCACCAGAAGGAAAGAGGGACTCCCCTGGGCTGGAGAGCAGAGGCTCAGATGCTTCTGGGCTGTTGTAGCAGCCCGTGTCATGCACCCACTGGAGTGGTGATTACCAGAGCACGCATCAAGCACCCCTCCTACACCGATGCTGAGAGCAACGCCTCGGATACAGGCCTGACATAAAACTAGGAGCATTTGTCATGGTTTGGGGTACAGATCATCACCAATACAGCAAGTCGACCTGCTGAGCTGTGTGGGACGTTTCCTTTGCTACGAGGTGCGAGTTCTGCGTGCTCGGCAAGCCTTCGTTAATTTTGAAGAGAGCGATGGATGTCAATTAACCGTGGGAGAGATATGTCAGCGTTCATTAATGCACTCTGTACTCCTCTATTCATTTTTCATGCCGCCGTGGATGCCAGTCAGCTCGGGGAGGGGGGAAACATCCCCAGCAGCACAGCACATCGCCCTGGGTTTTGGGAGGCAGAGGGTGGAGAAGAGCAGGAGGTTCCATGTGTTCTCCTGAGTGCCCGACTACGCTCATTAATGTGTAAAACTGGGGAACCTGTGTGTTAACCAGTTGCCGTGACGAAGCACTGGCCTGTGGGGCTTCCCTTCCTGCCACAAGCTTTGTAGCCCTTTTCTGGGTTGTCATCAATTTTCTATATTGGACCGTATTATGTTAGATAATGCAGGTGCATTAAAAAAAAAAAAAAAAAAGAAAAGAAAAAAGAAAAAAGTCAGCGGTAAAATGAAGAAAAATATTAGACAAGCCTTTTTTTTCCCACACACCCCCCCCCTCCCTCCCCCAGAAAGTGCAATGCTTTAATGCTATGCAAACAGAGAAGGCAAGGGGGCTAAATTAAAGGGCAGGTTGAGATGTCGGGAGCCCTTGGCACATTGTGAAGCGTCTTCCAGCGTGTGTGACCAGCTTTCCCTATCTAGGAATCTTGGGAACTGGTGTGGCACGGCTTTGTAATCTGCTCACAACATCAAAGGTGGATCCACCTCCCTGAACCATTTTTGCACCTGTTCTTTGATGAGGAAGAGAGCTGCCTTGCGTTCCCCAGCCTCTGCTCCTCCCAGAGCATCGTGCTCCTGTCCTGCACATTTCCGCAGTTCTCAAAGATGAAATGATATCACCAAGCATTTCCTTCTTGGTTTTTCCCTTTCTTCTCTCTCAGGTCCTGTCAGGATGCTTCAGGCACAGATTTTGTAGGGTCGGAGAATTCATGGGCAGACTTTGTCCCTTTGCCACAGCATCTGAGTTAAGGGAAAGAACGCAGTGCCCCGCTCTCAAGTGCCACCTGAGTAAAGAAAAAGTGGGAGCCTGACCCCACTTTTTGGAGACTCATGAAATGGTGAACTTTTCCCAGCTTTCCCCTCACATGATTTTGGACCTCTGAGAGGGATCCACAGCAGTAATGGGGAAGGGGCAGGCGCCTCTGCTGTAGTACAGACTGTGCTGTGGGACAAACCAACCATGAGAGGACAAGCAAAGCAGGTTTCTACAAAGCTTGGAGGAAACCAACCAAGATACGTATTTCTGTTAGATCATAGAATCATAGAATAGAATCATAGAATCATACGGGGTTGGAAGGGACCTCCAGAGATCATCTAGTCCAACCCCCCTGCCAAAGCAGGTCCACCTAGAGCAGGTTGCACAGGAACGTGTCCAGGCAGGCTTGGGCTGACATTCTAATCAGCTGCTAGGAGATAGCCATAAAATTGGGATGCCGGGAGCTCTACACTTCGGGCACCTGCCCTCCCTTGCACCCCTGCTCTGAGCCCACAGGGTCTTCAACACCTTTTTGAGATGAATTCAAAGACTTGGGGAATTTGGAAGCTTTAGTAATAGCACTGTGCAGTGCATGTCCTGCTCAGACTTCACACGGTTGTCCTGACAGAGAAATGCCACTTCAAAATTGTTAGGGATAGGTAATACTTGTCTGAGTTACGAGTTACACGACCCAGGGAGGTCATGGAGTCCCCTTGTCTGGAGATCTTCAAGACCTGCCTTGATGCAGTCCTGAGCGATGTGCTCTGGGCAACCCTGCTTTGGCAGGGGAGTTGGACTAGATGATCTCTAGAAGGTCCCTTCCAACTCTGACAGTTCTAGGATTCTATGAGTTTTACATGGTTTTGCACTGGCGAAGGTGGGCTGTCAGGCAGGCAAATGGGCTGTATGAGGATTGAGCATGGCGATGGGGTGGTGGGAGAGGGAGGTAGGAGAGAGGATGGGGAGCTGGCTCTGAGGCAAGCAGGCTCTCTCTTGCATCCCATGTTTGTAGGGAGGGAGACCGTAATGTGGGGTCGTTCCACAGTGGCATAAACCAATCCAAAATGAAGCTGCCATCGGGATGACCCTCCTTTCCAGCCATAGCTGTACTGGCCTTGCACACTCAGGGCTCACAGGGAGCCAGTGCAGGGAGCTGAGCTGGATGAAAGCTAACACCATGGGGAAAAAAATGATGAGTTTTCAGACAAACCAGCTCCCTTACACGGTTACTGTGTGGTTGCACTGGTGCCAGCACTGGTGCCAGAGGTGAGAGACAGGGAGGATGGCTGCAACCCCAGATTACATCAAACTGAGGTCCAGCAGGGTTGTGTCCCAGCTTGGAAGGCTCCTTGAAAGACATGTGGCTTCCAGCTGGCTTCTTCCCCCTCTTTGTCCTTCCAATGTGCAGTGTGCTGCCAAAGGGGTGCTCTGCTCTCAAAGACCACAAGGATGTTAATAAATCAAATGGCTGGGGTCTTCTTCCTTGGCCTGTGTCTGTAAAATCCTGTACACTTTGTCAGTGACATTTCTGTGAGGACCCGTGCCTTTCCATAGTGTGAAGGAAAGAGACTCCATAGACACTGCACAGTCTTGTTGAGGGGTTTTCAGCCAAGACCTTCAAATGTCCTGGCCCACACTGATATTTCAAGGCCAGTTGTATTCCGAAAAGTTTCCTCAGTGGACATGGTGGAAATTTGTCTTTCTGATCAACCCACAGATTCACCCAGCTGACAATCGAAAATGTGCATTTCCAGACTTGCCAGTTCAGGGTAAGATCAGCTGGGAAAGCCAGAGCAGCTTTTTCTGGGTCTCCCACCATCAGCAGCGAGGGCTGCGCAAGAAAGGCATAGGAGTCTGTGAACTGGGCTGCAGCTGGAGTAGAAATGGGCTATCTGGGGTGAGGTAGTTTTGCAGCCTTAGCAGGCACAAAATGTATCAAAACCTTATTGTAGTGAGTGAATTCCCTGGATGTGCCTGGGACCAAATCGATTGACTACAAAAGATCTATTTATCCACAATCACTATTTTGAGTAAAACTGTGCTTTGAAGATTTGAAGGCACTTTTGCAATAGAGGGGTTTACCCTGGTGTCCTTGGCCAAAAATAGTCACTTCTCTTATTTTTGTCCTGCTAACGTATGCCAGCTGGCTGCCACCCTCCATTCCTGACGCAGCTTCATTTCAGTTCTGTTGTTTATGTAAAGTTTTGGAGTGTGATTTAAGGTCCTTTGGGATGTACTGTACTATGTAAATACAAACTTTTCTCTCCAAAGCCTTTCTGTAGCCATTAAAGGCCTAATTCATCCTGCCAAGCAGGGATTCACACCAAACAGATGCAGATCCCAGCATCTTCTGGCACCTAATAGGGTCACTCTCTGGAGGAAACTTCCTTGAGCAACTTCTGGAAGGACCACAGCCCTCAGTTTCAGGTTGGACCCAGATTTTGAACGTCCGCGAGGAAGGGTTGTTTGAATACAAGGGTTTAGTTAGGCATTTTACTAAATAACACCTAAACATGAGGAGGAACTTCTTTACTTTGAGGGTGGCAGAGCCCTGGAAGAGGCTGCCCAGAGAGATGGTGGAGTCTCCTTCTCTGGAGACATTCCAAACCCGCCTGGACAAGTTCCTGTGCAAGCTGCTCTGAATGGACCTGCTTTGTCAGGTGGGTTGGACTAGATGATCTCCAGAGGTCCCTTCCAACCCCATGAGATTCTGTGATTCTGTGATTTGCAAACAAATTGGAGTCTGGATTTGGAGTTTTGCATGTTCTTTCACACTAGGCTGTAGAGTTTGGATCCAGGTGGTTAACTTATCAATACAACTGAGCAGGTGATGAGGAATAGGGTGGGCTTATTGGCTGGATGGTCCATCCAGAGGGTAGTACTCAATGGCTCAAAGTCCAGATGGAGAGCAGAGACAAGTGGTGTCCCTCAAGGGTCTGTGCTGGGACCGATATTGGTTAACATTTTTATCAATGATATAGACAGAGGGATTGAGAGCAACATCAGCAAGTTTGCAGATGACACCAAGCTGTGTGGTGTTGTCGATACACCAGAGGGATGGGATGTCATCCAGAGGGACCCGGACAGGCTGGAGAGGTGGGCCCAGGTGAACCTCATGAGTTTCAACAAAAGCAAGTGCAAAGTTCTGCACCTGGGCCGGAACAATCCTCACCTTCTCTGAAGCATGGGACTGGTGCCAACGTGACACATTTTTAGCAGAAGCACATGAAAGGGAAACATCTCCTTTTTAAAAAGCTCTTCCTCTCCCAGGAGCTCTCATAAACTCACCTCAATATTTTCATCTCTTTTTCCTTCTGATTTAGCAAAGAAAAGTTCATTGCTGTGCTGTTGTCCTCGATGTGAGAACTATGGCTAGAGAAGGTGCACCACAGGCCGGCGAAGGGGCTGTGGCGTGTAGTTTGCCTGTCTCTGGTATCAGCAGGGTTTGGGATGAGTCAAGGAGATAAGTTTGGGAACAAACAAGTGGGAGAGCGAATAGGCCGGTCGGCAGCGTGGCGAGGGCGCGCCTGCCGCTGACTCAGAGGCCTAATCAATGTCTTATCGTTTCTCACGCCTTCCAGCTCCAGCACAAAACCTCCAGGAGTTCTCACTGTGGGATGAATTCCTCCTCCTCTCCTCAGGAGCATGCATTTGAGCCCTCTGCATGGGAAACACCTGGGTCTACTCCATGTGGCAGAAACACCGAGCTGATGGTTGCCCACAGTGGCTAATGGACACGTGTATCCCAGCAGGTTGTACCTAGATACATAATGCAGATACGTTGTCCCTGGCTGCAAGCAGTATCAGCAGCCTAAAGAATGATTAGATATAATTTATAATGGAATTAGGAGACTGTAAGGGAAAAGGAGCCTCAAAAGGAGTTCAGGCATCCTGAAGAAAACAAGCAATGGTACTCAGGAGGACACACATTATGCTAAAAACACCAGTCCATCAGAGGCAGCTGTGTCACAAAATACAATGATACTTTGGTGTCATTCTGCTAGAGCTGGGAAGCTTCATCTGAAGATCCATTGTGAAAGCTGGAAGTTAGGTTGTCAAAGGAGTTCTCTTATCCTGAGGAGAACGAGACAGGATGAGTGCTACCTCAGTGCCTTGCATGTGAACCTTGCTGTCTAGAAGGGACCTATAGTGCAAGACTCCCTAGCACCAAGCTCTAGTAAGACCTTGGCTTCTTGGTGGGGCACACAGGCATCTCCTAAGGCTCTTTGCCTTCTCTTTTTCTTCATCTGTCTTCTATGGCCTTTCACTCTGGACAGGGTTATTGTGGTTGTTAGTGGTTGATGATCATTTCAGACAGCCTTTTTCACTCCCTCAGGGCCCCTGACCCCTCCCCATTCGGGACTTGGGTATAAATGATGTTCCTTGTTCCTCCTTCCTGCCTTGCCCCAATGTATGTTCTCTGTTCTCTCTCTCTCATTCTCCAAAGGGGTTGGCATATGCCTTTCATCTGCCTAGAGTGGGCTCCATGCTTATACAATGAGCACAAAAGCTAATTAGTGACTGGTGCCTCAGGGTTTTAATTTGAATCTCGTGGCGCAGCCTTGCCTTGAATGTAAATAAGGGACGTGTTTTTGGGTGAGCATGTGGGGTCCTTTGAGAGCTCTTCAGTGGAGATCAACCTGCTGCTCTACAAACAACCTCTGAAATACTCAAGAAGACTTACTGTGTGCTACTCGCAAACTCTTCTGAAAATTTCCCTCAGTGCTTGAAGTTGCAACAAATTCCATTGGAAATATTGGTGAGCTACTGGCAACTGCACACGTGTGTGAGGATTGTGGAATTCACTATGAATCTTTAGAGTGGGAACCGTGGGCAAGTTTGGAGGACATGGTCAAGCTTTCAGATGGCCAACTGGCATGAAATTCTGACCCACCCTCTGGCCCCTATTTACTTAAAGAAACTGATTTTAAACAAAGGGAGTAAAATCAAGGAAAAGATGTTCCTAAAGCTAAGTTGTTAACATTAAGAAGAAAACGAGCCAACAAATCAAAATCAAATAAACGCATCAAGATAATCTCAATAATCTCAACACAAAACCAGTTAATCCTTATAAACATTAAGAAAGGCTCTTTGGGAAGCAGCTGTCCCTTTGGTTACAAACAAGCTAAAGTCAATTCATCATAGAAACTGGAGCTGCTTAAATAGTTTGGTTTTGAGACATTACTATCTAATGTTCACATCACAGGGCCATTATAAAGCCCCCGTCTTAGATTTCCGTTCTCACAGAGTAGGTAACCCTTTCCTCCCCTCTGCAGGCAGATTTCAACAGAACAACTCTAATAACCAGAATTTTGATGTTTTTAACCAGAAACTATTCGGGGCAGTGCCAAGGGCTCTAGAATGATTTTTTTTTTTTTAGCATAAAATACTTTTTCATGTTATCCAACACTTAATTCTGAAATGTTTCCTTCACAGTGCAGATTTTAGCGATGGGCACGTGCATGCATGCAGACAGCAACACTTTCACAACACGAAAGCGCGAAGTGTAAGAAAGCCCAGACATTTCCTAGACATGAAACGCAAACAGCAAACACTGATAAAGAAGTCACTTCCCAGAGGACTGGGCCTGGAGCTGCAGTCACGAAGGCAGCAGACGTCCTCTTGGCTCAACGCTTCTCGTGAGCAGCCCTTGTTTGGGCGCTGGCAGGGACAGCACGACTGGCAGAGTTTTCACTTCTTCTCTTTCAAAGGAGTGTGCTTGGAGAGACTGGAGAGCTGGTCTTCTCTCAACAGGCTCATTGACCTTAAAAGTGAGATATCCCAGACTGGTCCTTAGCGTTGGTGAACTTTGCTTACTCTGCCTGGTGACATCTCCCTCCCCAGCCCCCAAGTAAATCCGGTGCAAGGCCTGACTTGGAGCTACCCCAGGTTTGAATTTAGCAAGTGGCAGGTTTGGAGAAAGTCCCGTTTACATCCACAGGATAAAGAGGCAGTTGGTGCCTTATAGAGCAGACACTGTACGTCTGCAAACATTCCCCCGAGCCTGCATTCCCCTCCCTCTCCCTGCTTTTGTAAATAAAAAAAAAGTTAAATGCACAAGATGTTTCCTGAAGATTTTGGCATGGTCTTATCTGGATAAAAGGTCTCACGATGACTCCGTTGCCAACTTATAGAAATTTCAACACAAAACTATCCTATAAAAATAGCTGCTTGCCAAGCTTTGTTTGTTTTCTTCCCAACCATCACTCGACATTCACCCATCTGCAAACTCAAAAATAAATGTGTACAATTTATTACTACTGTCATCATTCTTCTTCTAAAGAAAGCAACTTATAGTCAGCGTTCTATTTTGGAAATAAGCTAGAAGTCAAGCAGCTTGCCTCTTGCACTCCTTTAGTGTAGCAAAGCCTGCCAATTATTTCTTTGCTGACTGGGCCTCCGAGCAATGCTGGGTGGCAATGCTGCCCGATGCTTCCACAGCTGACACCAAAAACCTCCTGGACCCCACTGAGAACAGCATTTGTGGTATCCCTTTGGAGAAGGAGTGGCTATGGGGTTTCTGAGGGGTTGGGATCTTACTGGCATCCCCCAAGGGGACTGGGCTGGCCACATGGCGAGGGGACAGGGAGCAGGGGATGAGGCCCCAGATCTTTGCCCCAGGGCGATGATGGTCTGATCAGGGTGGTAGAGCCCTCATCTTCTCTCCCCATGCACAGCTCTGACGATGGGCACCGAGTGGCAGCTGGGTAGTGTCACCTTGTTCCCCATTTTGGGGCAAAAAGGGAAAGTGGTGTGCTGGAGGAAAGAGAGAAAGGAGCCATCATATTCCTCCCTCCTCAGCTGCCCTCTCTTCCCACTTTCTGGAGGAACAGTGACGGCAGCACTACTCCAACCTTGTCATTAGTTTATAGTAAACAGTAATAAAAATACATATTCTGTGTTCCAGAATTCTGTGTCCTTGGCCTTGTCCAGCAGAGAGAAAGCCTTGTCCCTCACCCAGAATGTTTGGAATCTGAGGGTGAACAACTCAGTGGGACTGGAAAGAACCACTTTTCTCTCCTCCATCACAGACTCATTTTGCGACAAGGAGATGATGTCCAGAGCTATAAAGAAGCACCCAGTTGGCTCATCCTTTGAAAACTGTACCCTAAACCTTCTGTGCCCGAGCTCTCTGTCTGTGGATGGCGACAACAGCACTTCCCTACGTCCTGCTGAGAAATGCATTCAAAACTGAGGAGCACTTAGTGATGGGGCAGCCAGGTCCCCATCATAACAACAGGGACCAAGATGCTGTGGGGGTAGCTGTGTTGTCATGTCTGGTTGCTCTTGCTGGGACAGGACCTCCACGCTGACGGAAACTGGGGCCCTGCTGCCACATTGGCTTTGCAGGGGCACAAGGAGCCACGGGCTTTGGCCAAGGGAAGTGAGTGGCCGGAGGTGAGCATCACCCAGGGCTCACAGCACCAGCAGGCCCAGCCAACAGAAGGCAGACCCACCACTTCCTTGCTCCAAAGAGGAGGGAAAAGAAGAGACTTGGACCCTGTCACCTGGTATAAACTAATATTAAAGGGATTTTGCATGCTTGTATTTTTTTCCTCACAGACAAATTATGTGGCTTTGGGTTACCATGGTTCCTGGTTTCCCTGGTTACCTCTCAGTATGGGGTGGGGAAGAGGGAAGATAAGGGGGGAGAAGGAGGAGTCCAAAAAAGATGGGAGCCAATTGCAAAGATCCTGAACAAGGCAGATGACATCAGCAGGATTTTTTCTTTCCCGGGAAAAAGAACAAAAAGGCCGAATGGATGTCTGTTGGGCAAAGAGAGTGGCTGTGTTTTATACCCTTTGATGCTTTATAATTCAGAAGGGGGAGAAGACTGTGCAGCAAAATTAACCGTCAGTGAAAACCCACAGCCCAGTGTTTAATACTTCCTTAAAGTTAGGAACAAGAGGATCAGTGGGGAGAAAGCCATGATGTGAAAGAAGACATCACAGCAATGGGGGCCCCTGGGGCCACGTGAGGGCTGGCAGGTGAGGCCAGGCTGCCTCTACCAACATCTACAGCCATCCAGAAGAGCCCAGCAGCAGAAGAACCTTGATGTGACTCTCGCTCCAGAGCGAGCAGGTCAGTACAGTTCTCCTCGCCATCTCCATCCCGCAGAGCCTCGTGCAGACCGTCCCCTTCCAAAAATCAAGCCAAGCCCCCAGAACCGTAGTGAAATCCCCATGTTGTTTCCAAGCAGTCCAGCTTTGAGTAAGGACTAAAGCAAGCCTGCGGGAACCTTCTTTATACAACCGCATGTTTCAGTGGTTGGGCAAGAAATCCAATCTGATCCCAGTGGCAGCGTGCCAGTAATCCTCTCACCTTTCTCTTAATATCCTGTGACTCAGTGATATATGTCAGGCCATTTAAACCCCGGCGGTGGAGTTCAGGTGCTGTACCAATTACATTGAGTGGACGGGGAGACACGCTAGTTGAACGGGAAATAGGTCAGAGGAATGATTTAACTAATAAATTATAGTAATGAAACGTTCTTTAGGGAGCTGTTTGGTTTATAGTTCTGCAGAGGAGAAGGGGGTCAGCAGGAGCCAGGAGAAAAATGAGAGAGTGGGTAGTGAGAGGACCTGGCAATAGACTTGGGCAGAGCAGGGAAGAGCAACCAACGAGAGATGGGAAACAAGATGAGTTGAGCACGTCTGCTTTCTCTGGCACAGACCCAACTGGACCAGGCACTGAAATCATCTTCACATGGCCCAGAGCTGCTTGGGCTAGCTCGTGTCAGGAGGAAAATCACTGCCTTAACTGAGCTCTCTGCCCAGGCCAAAACAGGCAGTTTCTCATCAAGGCTAATTAGCTGGGATACGGTGTCTCACCAGCGCAGCAATACCGACCTCCAGCCCTGGCAGCAGCTCACTTGGACCTCTCCAGGGCACCTTTAGACAGCATTGCATTCGCCACATAGAAATATCTACGGGCCTGTCCAAAATCTGCTGACATCCAGTCTTCCCGGCACTGGGCTTCGAACCAAGCCCAAGTCTGGCATCTAGAAATAGAGTTAGCAAAACTGAAACCGTTGCCAGGAACACACAGTGTCCTTGGGTTGCCTTCATCAACAGTTCAGCTCGAAGCAATTCCTCAGGACTAATTTGCCATGCTCTGATGGCTGGGCTTTGGAAGCACAGGGGAGGGTTTCAGCAAGGGGGGATGGGGGGAGCAGAGATCTTCCTCCTTTCTGTAGGTCCCACCACTGTAGGCGTTGTACCTGCAGGTAAATCAAGCCAGGGCACACCTGCAAATGGTACTAATGGTAATTCATCTAATGTCCTACAGGGAATGCAAGGCACTGCTAGGTGCTGGGCAAATAATACAACAATGAATAAAAAAAGGTACCTTTTGAGTCTGGTCTCTTGGCAGTGAAAGAGATAACTTCAAAGTTATGTTGTCATCACTGCAAATGAAGACCTAAGACCTAGAGGTTCGTGACATCCAATTTTAGGTGTTTTGAAGATAGATGGCTGCTGTCAGCCAGGGCTGTAGCTCCACCTGTGTCAAAGGGAGGAAGACAGCTGGGACCATGCACCTTGGAGGTGTCTCTCTTGGGTACCTTCTCTAGGGTGGGATGAAGCCTCTCCTGGTGGTACCTGTTTCTCTTCACTGCTTTCAGACAAAGCCCAACCAACCATTTTCAGTTCCCTCACTTCTGAGTGGACCATGTCAGGTGTATGAGTCCCACCTGTACTGTCTGTGATGGCTGTTGGCAATGAAAGCAGTGTCCCCTGTCCCTAGAGCTCCTGCTGAATGTGACCAGGCCTGAAACACCTCCTGGCAGCTAAGGACAAAACAGCTCCTGGCAGGACATGGTTCCGGGATGGGACACCTCTCCCCGGGGAAGGCATTTTGGCCTTCTGGTTTCTCTCTGCCGTACAGCATCCAGTCCACAGAGTTTATTGCAGGTTGTGGCTGAATTTCATTTAGGGCTGATGCTGAGCTAACCACAGAAATGGGGCCTTTATCAGAGCAAATTTATTTTTGTAGCAAGATTTGAAGAAGTTTTACAGTACCAGCAGTTCAAAAAATAATCTTCAGCATTCATGAGACATTATAAATTGGGGCTTTTATGTATGACAGACTGGGCAATAAATGCCAAAGGGGATTTATTGGTTATTGCTGCTCTGATAAAGGAGTCATTAAGGGTTGTAAAAGTCTAAACGATAATGAGAAGATGCTGTAAATGCTGTAAGTGAATAGAATGAAAGAACATGATATAGTTGTCAGCTGAGGTCACTTCCTAATAGCTTATAACCCTCTTCTAACCACTGAAGAGAAGCTTGAGTTTGCCCTGCCAGGCAACTGAAAATGCCCATCAGTCACTTCAGTTGGGGGATATTGGGGCTTCCTTACTGATGAGCATCCTGAGAAGGCCCAAGCCTATAGAGTCAGCCTATATCATGTGGGGACTGATCTCTGAAAGGGCAAGTATGGAGCACAGGCGTGTGTCACACGTGGGACAGACCTGGAGCCATCCTGAGCGAGGCACTAAGAGGGTCACACCTACGTGCCCTGAATCTGCAGCTCGATGGAGACAAAACCCATCCTCCTCTTAAATGCAAAAGGAGTTTTGTCTGAAATACCCCTGCAGGACCGACGATGACTTAGCAACACTGCTTTATCTGCCCTGTGTCTGACCAACGAGTCCCATCAAAACTCAAATGTGAAAATGATTTTAAAGTGGATACCATCAATTCCCACAGCTTATTATAAGCCGAGCTGCTGACAGCATCTGTTATTCAGGTCTCCAGCATGTCCCATTAGGAGCCTTGTTTTCTGCTGCTTGTGATTTTGTCAAACTTGAACTGAAATTTTTCATTCCAAATCTCTGTCCCCTGTTGAATTACCATGGAAAATTTCAGGCAGATCAGCACAGCTGTGTCCAGCTGTGAAGCTAGAGGAAAAGACATAATTCTGCCTGTGTTAAAATAAGACACCGGTGACTTTTTCTTTGAGGAAGCCTAATTTTTCCATATTCAGAAGTCTGTCATGGCAGTGTTATTTCTCTTTGGCAATGTACTTTTTGCAATTGCATAGAAAAATTAGAGAAATCTGGTAAATTATGTTCTCTGGGAGAAAAATCAGCATGTACCCAATTGAGATGCTAGTACATCCCACCCGACTCCCCTGGGGTCCTCCATCCCAAGGTGGCTGTGACTTTACCTGCAGTTACAAGTGGTAAATGCTGTCGGTCCAATGAGGGCTAGATGCCAGAACTGAGGGGAAATGATGATTTTGGGTCCCTGACATGACACCCGTGAAGGCACCTGTGGAGAAGTTGTCGCCCCATATGAACGCAGACTTGTGGGAAATTTAGGGCCTGATTTATAGGATACAGGCAGGATAAATTGCGGGAAGGAGGGAGAGGAGGTTTACACCGGGGCAAGGAGGTGTGGATGGAGATGGGGTGTCTGCACGGGAGGCTTTGAGTTTTGCTGGTGAGTCGAGTGGACTTCACTGCAATAGTCCCCAAGGGAGTTGCCTTTGTTTTTTTTTCCCAATTCCCCTGCACAGGTGAAACCCTCATCCTCCTCCAAATATCCGCAGACGGGAAATGCCTGGGACTCCCTGCACATCTTCTGTTTTTCTGGGCTACTCCGGTGATACGATCGTATGAAAAAACCCACGGGAGAATAAATAGCTGTGTTTTCAAAGCAGAAGAGTGTACGGTAAACATGGGCCGGGCACACTCAGTACAGGGTAAACAAACTGCTCATCCCGGGCAGCGCAGGAGGGGAAGACACCAGTGGGCGATCATGTGGCTAGAGATTGTATCATAAATCATTTGCCACCGGGAGACAAATGACGGTTGAGAAAGTATCCTTAATTCCGGCGTTTCTTAACTTTGAAGGGTTTGCCTTCGCGGCCCAATCGTGTTTTTAGCTCCTGTGATACACACGATATCCTGGCACGCTGCGTATCGAGGCCCCGCAGGCCCTCTCTGACCTATGAAGAGAGGCATCTCGTATTTATTCCCATAACAAGCCTTGAGCAGGCACACTGCGGACCTGTCCTCTGCAGCAGATGAGCTAAGGAGCTTGGCATGTCACCTGGCCTTAATTCCCCCAGTGGGCACACTCAGTCGAGGCCTCGTGGAACATGAGAGAAGGCAGAAGCTCTACAGAGCCCAGCTTGGTTCATAACTTATTTGCTCTGGCAGGTACGGCAGCACCTTGGAATATCGATTTCACCTGAGGAAATTAATCTGAAGAGGACTGAAAGATTGTCTGGCATGTGGGCAAACAAGATGCCTACTGAGATCTGTGAGTCATCTTTTTATTTGACTAGTCGGACAGCTTTCAGATATTAAAATACTTCTTGAAAATACTTCTAAACCCTTTACTTATTGTAATCAAAAGAACACGGCTGTGGTTTATACCTGGCTTTAAAAGCTTTTCATTTTCTGCTCAGGAGCAAGTACAATGATGCATTTCACAGCTTAACTATAAAACACAAGGAATAAAGAATGTCTAAACATCACATGAAACGAGAAGTTATTCTCTGAATTATTTGCGGAACACTCACAAATAAGGAATTTATGAAGAGAAAATAGGCACCACTATGTCTACTCAAAAATTAAGAAGTTCATCAATGAAATAGTATGAGCAACTGTAACTGTAAACAACATTAAAAAAAAAAAACCAAACAGTAACAGTATCAGAAAAGGCTTCTTAGACAATTATCTTTAAGCAACTGATCAATTATGACATTAGTAAGAAAAAATCAGGCCCCAGCCCTGCAAAGGCCTCAGCAAATTACCAGCATCCTCAGAGAGGATAACCTCATTCCCAGGGCAGCGCCGAGAACAGCCAGACAAGTCGGGTTTGTTTTCCATTTCATTTTTGTTTTCTTGTTGTTGTAAATGGTATGCTCTTGTTTTGGTTTCCAGCGCTTACGGGTGAGCTACTTATAAACAGCATGACTGTAACTTCACCCATGGAGATGCTGGTGGATTTATTTACAAGATATTCATTTGCACTTGTGTAATTGCGTGGAGAATTCTCCTCCGACCTGCGTGTTCTCGCCTGGCATTCTTCCTGTTTGCTTCTTTTTAATTACTTCTAATATGCATATTAATGCACTTAATAACTTCACTCATGAAGTCTACATCTGCAGTGGGCTTTTAATTTATGGCTTGAATGTTATTGTTTTCATTTTCCTCTTTCCAATAGCAAAGCAGCTACTGATGCTTCAGACGTGATCAGAGGATCCAAACACCCCTTCGGTGTGCGATGGGGTGCTCGCTGCTTCACCAGCACCTTTCCTGGAGTAAGGCAGGAGCACGCATGGGACAACTCTGTGTTTGTACAGAATCACAGAATGATACGTGGTTGGAAGGGACCTCTAGAGATCATCTAGTCCAACCCCCCTGCCAAAGCAGGTCCACCCAGAGCAGGTTGCACAGGAACATGTCCAGGCGGGTTTGGAATGTCTCCAGAGGAGACTCCACCACCTCCCTGGGCAGCCTGTTCCAGGGCTCTGCCACCCTCTAAGTAAATAAGTTCCTCTTCATATTTAGGGGAACTTCTTATGTTTAAGTTTGTGCCCATTTCCTCTTGTCCTGTCCCTGGGCACCACTGAAAAAAGACCAGCCCCATCATCTTGACACCCTCCCTTTAAGTATTTATAGGCGTTGATCTCAGCCTTCTCTTCTCCAGACTAAAAAGACCCAAGGACCCAAGGCCCTCCTTCACAAAGCCTAGGTGGGCCCTGACCTAAGGTTCCTAACTGCCAAAGCACATTGCAAAAGGCAAATCAGGAGCCTTGTTCCAACCCATATTCCCTTCATCACTTCTGTTTCTTGACTTTTGCATCCTTCTTTCCCTTTTCACCAGTTGAAACAACCTCGCAGCCTTCATAGAAAGCAACCTACCACCTCCACCCCAAATCCTGGCCGTGATTGTTGTTTCTTTGCTTGCTCATGCAGCAGCATGGGTTTCATGAATGACGGCGTAGCACGGAGCCTCCCAGGCACTAACAAACCTCACATCAGGGGATTACCTTAGAAGTCATGCGAGTAATATATTGGGGACGCATTTGCCTTCGTGGTTTTGAGCCTTTCCAAGACTCAAAATCATGAAAGTTGCAAATTTCCTCTAAAAAAAATAAATATTACAAAACCCAAAGCAAAACAGAAAGATAACTGAGATTCTTCCCCAAGCACGTGACTTTTGGAATGTGAGTTAAAAGCAAAACATAAAACAAATATAAAGCTTTAGAAGTCACGAAAAGCAGAACCACCGCAAAGACTAATTTGTGCATGGAATTTATTGTGTTACACAAGAAAATAAACTCTGAGGTCACATAGCAAATAGTGATTGTGATACTTGATCTACACTGTAAAAAATTATAGGTTTGGTCCAGGTTTTTAAACATAAACTAAATAATTTTGTGATACACTATGTTTAATATACGTGCGCCTAAAAAGCTCTTTAACTCTGTGGTACAATGTGAAGTAAACAAAAATCAAACTGTATTTACATACAGTAAATGTGCAGTGATGTTTTGAAAAGGATAAGAGTTAATGATGCATGAAGGGTGCTACAGGTGGAGGTGGAAGTGTTGGCCTCTGGTTGCTGAAAACTTTTGCGATGCAAAGGGACTCACAGATTAACTGTTAGCTTTCGGGAGGTTTTTCTGGGGTTTGCTGGTAAAGTTGTGATTCACTTAATTTTTAGGTGAAAATACAAAAAAAATTAAAAAGTTTTCTGAAAAAAAAAATAATGAAAGAAGGGTTTCAAATGAAACAAATATTAGCTTAAATAAAAGGAAAAAATATATTAAACATTTATAAATTTACATTTATTCACATTCTATATTAAGTGAAAAATATATAAAATATAACCAATATCCTAAAAGTAAATTACTGAGATGTTAGTAGAAGTTTTGAGGTCTTTTTAATTAATGGCATACTAGATGATGCACATTTTAAGGTCTCCTTTTTCTTCTCTGTTCATCCCATGTAGCAGTTTGTGCCTCTTGGTGTTAATCCTTTTTCTCTCTTGCCAAAGCCTCGCAGTTGTGCTGCTCGGGCAAGATCCATCTCCCACACCTCCAGCTCTCGCTGTGGCCACGGCTACAGGGCTGACACTTGCCAGGTGTGATAACTCATGCCTCCCCTAGCCAGCTCCCTCAGGATGGGACGAATGGCCCTCAGGAGATGTCTGTCTGTCCCACTAGCTCAGCTGGAGCTGGGATGATGAGCGGGAGTGACACGCCAGGCGTTCAGATGGCTCAAGACAGGGGAGAGGAATCCCATCCCTCCTTCCCTGGTTTTCCCAAGATTACCCAGCACTGAACTGTTCGGCTCGGGAAGAAAAGAAGGAACCAGAATAACCAAAGAAGAAATCTGATTCCACCAGGAGTTGCCCATGAAAAGCACTTAATCCGAGCTCTAAAAACAGGGTGGAAATATTAATTTGTGTCTCATTTTAAATAACCCACACTTATAAGGCAGTGTAAAAGTGAAGGGGTGCGCTGCCCTTCAGAGAGCAGAGCTTCCACAGGAAACACCTTTAGGGATCACTGCTGTGGGGCATCGGATCAAGTTTGACAAGAGCCATTAAATCAATAAATCATTATGAAACCAAAGGCCAGTGCTATTGGGAATCAAAGAGAAAAAAGCACAAGACTGACAGAATTCTGCACTGATTAATTTAATACAAATTAAGTGGCCATTTGAGGGCTAATAAGGATTCAAAGAAGGTCAAAGTCCTCCCACAAGGGTTGGCATCAGATGGGGCATGGAGTTTGAGAAGTGTGAGAGGCTGCCCTCCCCTTCTCCGCCCCGAATAGCCTGTTTGTGGGTAAAGACAGTAATTCAGCCTCCCAAATGACTTCAGTATCGCAGAGTACTCCCCTGACCCTCAACTCCAACTTTCTCAAAGCCTTGCTTATCAGTGCTAAAGACCTATTTCTAGGGGGCAAGCCTTTATCTTGGTTGATAGACTGTGTTCCCAAGGGCTGATGTAACCAGGGTCGCAAATGCCTGGTGACAAATCTCATCCATCCCCTCTAATTCCCAAGTGAAATCAACGTGCGTGTCTCCTAGATTATATACCGCCGAGCAAGGAGACGGCGTCTTGGCACAAGAGCACTCAAATCCCCCAGGTGCAGGGAAGGAGAAGCAAAGATTCATTACAGTAATAAAGTTTCAGCCTTCTAGGGATGAGGTCAAACGAGAGCGGCGGGGCGCTGGCTAACGGGAGAGCAGTGTGTCCAGGACAGCTATAAATAAGCTTTCCGATGCGTGTCCGTTCCGTGGGGTCTGCTCGGGAGGGCAACGTCCACCTCATCACCCAACATTTCACAGGGGAGAAATGTTCCCCGGGCAATGTTGTAGAAGTAGGATTTTATTTATTTTTTATTTTTGCTGTCCAAATTTGCTTTCTCGGCTTATTGCCCTTTGAACCTGGCCGGCAAGCGATGAGTCCTGACAATTTAATCCAGTGAGAAAATGCTACACAATTTTGCATTTACTGAGATGGAAATTTCAGCATCCAGGGTAGGAACTGCTCACTGCAAATCAAGCCTGGAAACGGCAGGGGTGCGCCCCGGGGTGCTGCCCACTTCTTTTGAGTCACTGAAAGCTTGCGTTCATGTTAATATGATTATATTACCACACGTTAGTATGTTTTTGTAACAGAGTAAAGGCTACCGATCCAAACGACAAAGCAAAGTGGAAGGTACAACTAATATCTAGGTTGCAGCATGTTGCCATAACATTTCCAAGAAGCAGGAGCCCCCTGGGAGCGGTGTAGGTGGCATTGGCTCACCTCGGAGCCCCAGCAACTCTATCAAATTGCATTTCCCTGCCACCACGCATGCCAGCGCCTGCCTTAATTTAGACTCTGCTCTCAGAAGACCCTGAACTCCCTCCCTTGCTGCCTATTGCGGGCACAGATGGCAGCCAGGATCTCCCAGGACTGGTCCCATCAGCCTCCCGCCCCTCCATTCAGCTCAGCAGTTACGTGACGGACTCATTAGCTTGGATTTAGCTGGGTACTTCTCCAAATGCCAACTGCACAAACAGGGGCGAGGAGGAGGAGGGAAAAAAACTCCATGAGCAAATTTAATACCCACAGGCTGATACTTCCATTAACCTTTCTAAGGAAAAACAGGCACACTCGTTTTCTAGCAGTCTATCAGTTTTCTCCCCATTTATATACGTACTCTTTCCCCTGGCCATAAAGTGTCTAAATGAAAATTTATTGCAGGGGACTGGCTATTGATTTGCAACCCTGCACATCTGGAAGACATGAGCCAAAAAGAAAAAAAAAAAAAAAGTAAAAAAAAAAAAGTCTATTCTTTGAACTAAAGAAAATTTAAACTTTAGCATACAAGAAATTGTTTCACAATAAAATTAACTGACATTCTGAATACTCACCATTTATGCTTGGTTTTAATTTATAGTCAAATCCTGTTGATAAAACTCACCAGAGAAGTTTCAGTGATATTTGTGGGACTATTTGAATTCAGGGTCCTTACAACAATTATTTTATGCTCCTGAGATATATTCCAGGGAAGGGTTACGTGATTGCTGCCTCTCAGGGTCCGTGATGTCAATGGGATGGATACCCCAGTCTCTCTTGAGACTATCCCTAGTGTTTTCTGTGAATAAAACAAGCTAGCCCAAGCTTGTTCAAGTAAATTGTCCAAGCAATTCAAGTAAACTTTCTCTCCGGGAGGGAATCCAGGTTTCCCCCTCTGTCTCTTTGTGTTTCATTCCTTTGCACCTCTGCCAAAAATGACGAGTTCAAGGACGATGTCTGAGTTTCCCTTCAATTCCTGTCCAAGTTGTTGCTGTTGACATCCCAGCTCACCGAAGCGGAAGGTATTATCTGCCTCTGTCAACAAACATCATCCTCCTTGCAATTCCTAGGGCAGGACCTAACTCTTCACCTGAAAGGTCAGAGTTACGTAAAGGTGGGAAGGATGTTTAACTAATGACTCTAACGTGCTGTAAAAAGTAGCGTGGCCAACTGAACTCGACCACAAAGCCTGGTTTCCCCAGATCCTCCCATCACAGAAGCCATACAAACATTTGGTGCTTTTACTAGCAATATGCACCAACACGTTGCATGTTTGCTCACCCGAACTCTCTTCATAAATCTCTTCAAATTAATCTCCTCAGAAATTGCTCATTAATGAGAGATTTCTCATCCACCTACCATCCAGGCTGTCAGTTTTATGTGCAGAAAGCACTTGCATCATCAACTCAAAAACGCCCAGAAAGATTTACAAGGAAGCAAAGAATCAGCTTTTTGTTTAGAGATGACTGTATTCACATCAAACATCAAGTTGAGCCACTTTTTGCTTGAAGCAAACCTGTAGCTTTCCTTCCCTGCCTCCACCTGCCAACGTATATTTGCTTCTTGTGTAAGGATTACAATAAGGTATTACAGTAACAGTAAGGTATCACGTTATAACGCCAGTAATAATACCGCTTTAATCTGATAAAAACCATCTTGCACTAACATAGCACCATTCCTCTAGGGATCACACAATGCTTTAAAAAATCAGCGTGGGCATCTCTTCCAGAGCTTCCATGTGTATGGAATAAGCTGAGACCCCTGCCTAGCCAGCTCCTCTCTCGTGACACTGCTCCCTTTTGCCCCCTTCTCCATCTAAGTGCATCCGTTCAAGGAGACAAGGTTTCCTCCAGAGCTAGCTGAATGAGCAGAACAAGCTCCTGGGGGTCCCAGAAGCAGTAGAGCTGCTTGTGCTGGAAGCAGAGCCCAAAATGGAGCGCAGCCAGCCCTGCAGCAACGCCACCACGCTGCTTTCTGCACCCAAGGTCTGACCAAGGGAATGCGTGTCAGGGGGATGGAGAGGAAACGCACAAAACACACAAAAATGAGTCTAGGGCGAGTGACGTAAGGATGGAGAGACTTCAGAGGGGGGAGGAACTAAAGAGTCAAGTCGTGGCTCGTACGCTCGGGTTTGTAACCCTGGCTGATAGAAATGCATCTGCCACGAAGAGGAAGGGTCAGTCTGCAAACAAGCTGGTGATATTCTAATAACGTGAGCACTGACACGTGGGGCAAATCATTCCTCTTCTGCAGACGACTCAGTTTTATCACTGGATCAATCTCTCATCTTCATTAATTAGCATTGAAATTGCAGGCACTAATACATTTACCCTGGAACAAGCAGGAAACAAAGTATTCAAAGTATGATGAATCAGTGCTTTAACCAGCCCAAACACGACAGGCAAAGCTTGTTGCCATCACTGGTGATTCCCCAAGAAAAGCATTTATGTAACTGTATAGTTATGCATAATTACACAGGGATGCGTGTCCTGCTTACGTGTGTTAGGTCCACTTGTTCCATGCACTTTTCATAATGCCCTGTGTCTCATCAAAGCAATTACACGTTCTGATGTAGGTGCCAGTAAAAGTAATAGCTTCGAATGCGGCAGTTTAACTCAGACAACGCCAGGCTTGGGAACCATCGGATCTGGGGATGAAGTCAAAGCCCAGCAACGCTGACTAGGAGTCAAGAAAGGCTCAAGGAACAGAACTGCCCTTCCTAAGGAATCACATGTCTCCCTAACAAACTGCCCAACGTACGTCTGCTCCTCAGAAAATTGCAGCTGGCATTTCCAGAACTGCCTGGGAGCTGAAAATCCGCATCCCAGGTGGAAGTTGCTCCCTACATTACAAGTGACATAGAGTCCTATCCACTTTTTCCTGCTGTCTAGGAAATCCTAGCAGACAACAAACACCTCAGTAGCTTGCTAATAACAAATCTGCCTGGTTGGATCATGTTTTTCCCGTGTTGGAGTCTGTTTCTACTCACTCCACTGAAAAGCAGCACCAGCTGCAGAGGGCTGCTTCGGTCCAAGATGTTTTAATAACACCAGATCCAACTCTTGAGGAGGGATCTAGTGTCTGCTTAGTGTTAGGGCTATGAGTTGTATTCCTGATTTATACTCTTCAAGCATCAGGCCAAACTCCTTCCTGCTTAAAGTTGGAAACCCATCAAAAGCAGTGATATTGCCCTTCCTTCTGCCAGCAGTAACACAGTCCGAAAAGAATAGGGTGGGAGTCACTGGGTTGGGGTGGGGAGATGTGCCCGACTAGTGCTTTTAATTGGACATTAAGGCACAAATTAATGATTATATTAACGATTGCACTGCACCCCTTCTCTGAAAAATACTTACATGAAAAAACCAAGCGTGATACTCCAAGAGCAATTTCCTGGATGCGCTCTGTTATTCCCACTGATGTCAGTGCCAGGGACGTGGCTGTAGTGACTTCCAGTCACGCTAGCCCTGCCCTGCAGGGACAACAAGGTGCTTGAGAAGTGACCTGGATTCTAGCGCTTGTTTTGTGCCAGCTGAAGTGTTTGCTAAGCCCTCATCATCAGCACCTGTGCGATGCCACCAGCTGCACTGTCATCGCACAAGTGTCACCAGGGACGCCACCAGGAGCTGGGGAGGCTGCGCTGCTCGTGGCCAAGCAGCTGATTAACGGTGAGGATGCTGCACAGGGAGGCAAGGGGCCAGGCTGCCTTTCCCTGTTGGCAGGGCAGGCAGGAGGAGCACCTCCTTCTTCAGAAACGCAGCCCTGATAGGTGGGGTGCAGACACAACAGAGCCTCCAGCCTCCAAAATCTGCAGGGGATTGTTAAAAAAACAAAAGCTATCAAACCCAAGGGAAAGGAGAAAGGGGGATAATACAGCTTGGTTTTTACAGCCGTAGAAAAGCAAGCATTGCTCTGACCTAGCAGAAGGGATAGTGAAGTCACTAGAAGAAGGGATGTGAGCTGCAAGGGGTGTCGTCATAAGCAATAAAAAAAACCACCCCAAATTGCAGTTTAGTAAGAGCTGACCGATGTCCTAGGTGGCAAAGCGTGAGTCAAAGGAAGTGCCGAGCTGTGAGTCATCCACCTCAAAAGGCTTTATCCTTGGATAAAAGTCAAAGAGACAGCTCAGGGAGAAAAAATGAGTGTGAGAAAGAACGCAGGCAGTGGCAGAGCCCTGGGCCCCCTCGCAGAGCAGAGGCCACGTGGGGGGCAAGGCTGCTATCGGGCAGTTACGCTCCCTTACAGCTATTTCTGGCCAGCCACATAATACACGGCGTGTTGTACAAACACAAGGGTCAGGCTCCTGCCCTGAGGAACTTCATCTGCAGCACAAACAAGAGCAAGAGCAAGAGTAGAATGAGGGAAGTGGTACAGAAAGCAAATCACATCACTAAGGGTGTGTGTTTAAACAAACAAACAAAGTTTTTTCTCCTGTAGTCCTTTTAGCATGACTTTATTACTGCTGCAGTGCTCCTCAGGCACTTGGGCTGGAGGACACCACCACAATTAGGCAGCTGACGTGGCTTGGTCTTGTGAAGAAAGATGAAAAGTGAGAAACGAATACAGAAAATTACAGGTCAGATGAAGGCAACTGTGATAAGGATCAACGCATTTTTGGAGGGTGAAAACACAAAGAAAGGTGAGGAATTATTTAAGGTGGTACAAAAAAGGGATGGAGAAAATGATGGGATTGTTAGAGGGAAGGAGAAAGCGGGCAGGATGAGAGGCTGTACAGCATCACACAAACCTAAACATGGGCTGACTTATTGGAGTTCTCGATTATAGGGAAGTGTCAGGAGTGATGGGAAGAGGTAAAGAAAACAAACTTGCAGGATCTCGTGCTGCTTCAAGAGCAGTATTGAAAAATACAGCGCTGAAGACATGGTAAATACAAGAGGCAGGGGAGAAGGGAAGGGAAGGGAAGGGAAGGGAAGGGAAGGGAAGGGAAGGGAAGGGGAGAAGAAAGGTGGTGGTGGTAATCACATCGTTAGTATCTTCTGTTTTGGGAGTGGATAAAAAAGAATTACAAAGGTCCCAGTAGAAATCAAAACATAGATTTACCCCCAGAAGGTTGAATCAAAGAGAGAACAGAGCCAAAGCATGTTTCCATGTCCCCATCTCAGTTTCAGTGCACAAATCTAACTCAGCTCCATTGACTTAATGGATATCAACCAAGCTTTACAATAAAGCAGATAACAATAGAACCTGACTCACTTATATCCTGGGCAACGCAGGCGGGAGCTGAAGCGATCAAAAGCACTGCAAGCTGTGCTGAGATAAAGTAGGAAGAGAATTAAATAGATGAAAAAATCCCAAAGGTTCTATATGGTTCTACATGGTGTGGGGGTGGTTGTTTGATTTTCTGTCTACTTAGGTCCAGTTTTAAGTAATGCTTCTTGTCTTTACGTTGGGGGATTGTCATTATCCCCCAACATCCCCCCACTTATTTCCTTGCACTCCCCATGGGAGAGCACGGTGCACAACTTTGGTCCCACAAGCACTAATGTAGGCAATATGTTTTACATCCTGGTAGGACATATACAGCTTTGGGGAGGGAAGGGTCTGAAATAATTAAAATAAGCAAAACCTTGGGGTACTGATAATCCAGATTTATAAATTAGAAAACAGAGGATTAACCCCACAAAAGGCTGAAATTAGGAGCAGGAGTGAAATATCTGCAGTGGTTGCCTGATTATTGAAACTAAACTTAACAAAAATTTTTGGGCGTGGGATCTTTAACGTACAAAACAAGTAACTTGGTTTGTTTACAAAATAAACAAGTACACACTCTTTGGAGTAATGACAAATATGCTCCGTATTAATGCTTTATACTAAGGTACATCCGTGTCTGTCTGCCTCCTGACATCTCTGAAAGAGAGAAAGATTGTTAAACTAGAAAGCATCAATATCGCAGACTTGTAAACAAAAAAAAGAAAGTTATGTCTGTAGGGCTTAGAAATAATATGTAAATAGAGGCCGAATGCCATCATGCTGATACATGATGCATGTTTGTACAGGGAAAGCTTGAAAAAAGAACACAACATCCCCGGATTTATTCATTGTAACATATTACAGCACAATGTTTAGAGCACATAATAGGCTGCCAAATGAAATAACTTTCAAATAATATTAGTCACAGAAAGCATTTTGGAAGATTGAGGTGCAGCGGTAATAACATTTTCAATATCAGTCCAAAAAACATTGCAGCATGTTCATTCTGGGAGAAAGAAACTTGCATGAAAGATGATTTTTGGTTCTCCCACCTTCAAATGTGCAATATTTCCATAGCAGACCTTGTGAAAAACTGAAACCCAAGTGAGCAGGATTTTTCACTTCCCTGCTATCTGTATAGTTGTGCATGAAAATAACTTGATGGGTGTTTATATTTCTACTGAACTCAAGGTGTGGGATGATCCAGATGCTGGAGCATCAGTAGAAAACTGGAGTTGGACAAGAAATGTAACGTGGTACCGTATGAAACAGCAGGTACAAAGAAGGTTTAAGAAAAACAAAATTCAGAGTGTAACTGAGCAGTCATTTGTTTTATTCCTGTTCATGTATTGATGGTACAAGTACAAATATTTAAAATTATTATTGTTATTTTGATTGCAATGATTATTTGTGTTTATTCCGGTAACGTACAGCAGAATCAAGTTATGGAAAAAATTAACCAGATCAAAACCAATTACATTAAAAATGCAATGGATAATTTATGGATCATTAAAAACATAAGCAACTCTTTTAGCTATCCAATAAATCAACAGTTGCAGAAGCATTTTAGATTTTATTAAAAAATCCAGGAAACTTATAAATCTCATTTTACGCTCCAGTAGGACACACAAATTGGTTTATTTTTTCCTTGCAGCTGCTAGACAAGTAACCAAATCACTTTTCCAGCAGTTGATCAGCCATTGGCCTGACTGCGAGTCAGAAGGCATGTCAGAAGACATTAGATATTAGGAAGAAATCTTCCACTGTGAGGGTGGTGAGACACTGGAACAGGTTGCCCAGAGAAGCTGTGGCTGCCCCATCCCTGGGGGGGTTCAAGGCCAGGCTGGATGGG
>JAOWAV010000012.1:124975748-125011198 GCA_028571045.1 Scolopax bukidnonensis
TGGATGGGGCTTGGAGCAACCTGCTCTGGTGGGAGGTGTCCCTGCCCAGGGCAGGGGGTTGGAACTGGATGGTCTTTTAGGTCCCTTCCAACTCTTAACCGTTCCATGACTAGGGCCTGGGTGGGCCCCTCAGGAGGTGCACGGTCCCTCAGGAGCCAGGATGGCTGGCGGGCGGAGGGAACTTCCCCTCGCTGCCCGTGAGGCGTTAACGCGGCGGCTGCGAGGATGGCCGGGCTGACGGGAAACCGGAGCATCGCGCCTCCCGGTGCCGGCGGTAGGGGCAAACCCTCCGCCCTCCCTTCCCCCGCCGGCCGCCTGCGCCTCGGTACGCCGCCGCCGCGCTCCGGGCACCCCCCTGGCTCCGCCGCCACAGTTCCGCCGGAGAAGGGGCCCGACGGCGGGAGCAAGAGCGGGGCGGCAGGAAGCGAGGGGCCGCTGCGCCTCCGCTCGCCGTGTTATGCGAGAGCGCTCCCGCCCCCGGGGCCGGCGAGAGGCGGGAGGCGGCGGGAGCGCGGGCGGGGCGGCGTCCCCCCGGAGAGAGCGGCGGGGGGTCCCGGTGGCGGGCGGCGGCCGCAGGCCGGCGATGGAGGAAGGTGAGGGGAGGCGGCGGAGCGTGTGTCACCCTTATCCCCCTCCGCCGGCGGGGCGGGCGGACGGGACGGCCCCGTCCCGCTGGACCGTGGGTGAGGGGGCGCGCGCCTAACGGCCGCCCCGGCGGGTCGCCTCAGGCCGCCGAGCTGAGGGGCGGGCGGGAGGGAGGGAGGGAGTCCAATCGGTACGGTCCCGGGCGGCGCCTGCCGTGCGGGGATGGGGGCCGGGGCCGCTTTCCCTGGCGCAGGTCGGCGGTGGGGGCCGCGGCCGGGGCCGGCGGTTCTGTGTCGGGGCAGTAACGCGCGTACCGCCGCCAAGGAGGTAAAATGCCCGCCGGCAGGACGAGGGGTCGGCCTCTCCCGGCAGTGCTGGTCCCACGGCGGCGGCCGGTGGCCCTGCCGGCTCGGGACAGACCCATCCCTCCTCGGCGACCCCCTCGGCCCCCGCCAAGAACGCTTCCCGTCCGGGGCAGCCCCCCGTTTGCAGCACCCGGTGGGAGTAAGCTGGGTGAATGGGGGCCCAGAAATCTGGGGTCTGTTTCTTTTCTCTCCTTGCACCCCGGGCCAGCATCCCCCGGCTCTGGGGATACCTCCGGGAGTGTGTTTTTTCTCTGGCATCCCTTCCATTTCCCCCTTTGTATGTTTCAATCTGTTTCACTCTCTCTTTTCGAATTTGCACCACCCCTCCACCCCCCAATCATTTTTCTCCATGTCTCTTCTGTGCTGAGCCCCTTTGTGGGAACTGGGAGATGGCATTCAGTTTTCTCAGGGAAATCAGAGGAAACATGACTGTAAGGAGGCACCCAGAGACATGCAAGAGCAAAAATTGCACGCCCTTTAAGAAGCACAGGGCATGCTGTCCTGAAGAGAGTTCAGCCGAGGGCTACAAAGATGATAAAGGGACTGGAGCACCTCTCTCACGAGGAAAGGCTGAGAAACCTGGATCTGTTTAGCCTGGAGAAGAGAAGACTGAGAGGGGACCTCATCAATGCTTATCAATATCTAAAGGGCAGGGGTCAAGAGGATGGAGCCATACTCTTTTCAGTGGTGCCCAGTGATGGGACAAGGGGCAATGGGCACAGACCAGAATACAGGAAATTCCATCTTGACATGAGGAAAAGCTTCTTTACTTTAAGGGTAAGGCTGCCCAGAGAGGTTGTGGAGTCTCCTTCTCTGGAGATATTCAAAACAGCCAGGATGTGTTCCTGTCCAGCCTGTTCCAGGTGAACCTGCTTTGGCAGGGAGCTTGAACTAGATGATCTCCAAAGGTCTCTTCTTACAAAATCCCTACAATTCTGTGAAAACAAGCATATGTGGTACTGTCCCATGGCATATACCAGCCTCCCAGCTGTTCCCAGCTGGATGTGTTCTCAGCTGGGATTCTTTCTGAGCTGAACATGATTTCTGTGGATTTAGTAGTCTTTGATTGTTTGTCCTCCACAAATATGTCCATCTTTTCTCGAACGTGTGTACACTCTTAATTTACAGAACATTCTTTGGGTAGGAGTGGTCTCTGTGAAGGTGATGTGCGATGAACTGGTTCCGTTTAGCCTGACTCACTGGATTTGTTTGATAACTTCTTGTTCCAGTATTAGAAAAGAAGGTGAATCACTGCTCTTTATTCAGCCTGTTCGTGCACTTCACTGGCTTGTGGGCCTCTGGCATGTTTCCTTTGGTCCTTCTCTTTTCCAGATTGAGGCATCCTCAGCTTGCTTCCTTGTTCCTTGTGTATGGGGAGTCATTGCACACCTTTGATCATCTTCGTGGCCCTTTTCAGAATGTTTCCCAGCTCAGTGTTATCCTTGTTTAGATGAGAGGACAAGAATTGCAGACAGTGCTCGAGTTGCAGGCAAAAAATGGATGAAACCAGTGGCACATACAATCAGTGAGTTGTGCTTTTCTGCAATAGATAACACAAAATGAAGTGGAATGCATGTTGTCTGAACAAGAGTTGAAAAAATTGTGCTGGGAACTTAGAGGGAACTAAAAAGCAATCTTGGCTGAAAAAAATTGTTTGCTGGATAGAGAGGTACTGGAGGCTGTGTCGTCAGTTCGAGATCCTACATTATTTTCAGTTGGTGCTTTGTTTGACTTTCATTTCACCCCATTAAAAGGATTCATAGAAACGGCAATAGCCTTTTTCTTGTTTGAGGCAGCTGCAAATGATACAGAAGTAGCAAACTCGGATCTTTCTTTGTTACTGCTTTGTGGGGGGAGTCTGTTGTGTAGTCTTCAAAACCAAGGTGAAGATCATTTGCTGACTGAGATACAGTTGTTTCAGAATTAGAATTTTAAATTGTTCTTTCTTTGGGAGTTTTCTAGGCCCACTTATCTACCAGAAGAGTGAAAGAAATGCCTCCAGTGTTCTCACTGCTGTTGCTTTGGTCATAACTAGAATGCCAAGGGCAGACAGTGTCTTTCCAAGCACATATCTGCCCGTTCTGGCGATCTAGGGTTTTTTCCTCCTTTATTTTGTGTGGTACAAGTGATTTTTAGCTGCAGTGCACATGGCGTTCCCTTTGCTGATTAACTTCATGTACATGAAATGAAGAGATACTGGTGTGTATTTCATTTTGGATTGACATAATGATAAATGTGATAGTGAACACCCTGAACTTTGTTTTGTTTAATGTCTTTCCAGTTCTTGTCGTGTTTAAGAAGGTACATATTTTCTGTTCATTCCTTGAAAAATGTTATCGTTGAGATCTTGGTTCGCTCAGAACAATTTATAAAAAGCTTTGAAAACCCTGTTAAAACACAAATACAGGTGTCCTGATACATGCAGACACCACTTTAACAGTTTATTTATGTTGCCATCTCTAAGTTTCTAACATTTAAATGTGATAGTTGGGAGTTAAAAGTAGACTGAATTAGGCTTGAAGTAATATCCAACCAGAGTAATTAAAAGGTTTGTTGTAGAATGGTAGAATGTGAAGATTGACACCTCAAGTTTGAAGTTGAATGGCTTTATGAAAGAGCTGGTTTAAGCCTGAAGGAAATCGATGGCTACAAAATTTTGAGCGATGTTGGACAGTAGGTCTAACTGGAGAGCTAAAAATTCTGGAGTGTGAGTTACAGTTAAGCCCTTTCATCACACTTCTAAATTGACATGAATGTTGTGGGATGTCATTTTAAATATAATAATTATAACAGACTTTTTGCAATTTATCTTTTTGTATGGAAACTTGTGAACTAGTCTCTTTCAGACTGCAAAATAAATGAGCCAGGGCTTCAAACTCCTGCTGTTTACAGAAAACTTAACAGAAGGTGAAAAAGCCCTCAGTCTTGTGATGTGATCTACACAGCCTAGCAAAATGGGCTTTTTAATTGCATGTTAGACTAAAAATTCATAAATATACGTAGTTCCAGTAGATCTGGAAGCAGAAAAAAAGTGATATTGTATTTGCTTTATAAAAGCTTTCACCATATGAATAACAGGCAGCTCTATTTTAAAAGCCCAGTTTTTGTATTACAGTAATGTGCCTACTACACTTCTGTACTAGAGCAGCATAAAACCAGGAGGAGAGTAGACTGGAATTGACACCAATTTCTCCCAGTGTCTGTATCAACTTTCCTGCATTAGTGTAATAAGTTTATCATGGCATAAACCTTCCATTTTGGGTGCTGGGTAATCCCAGAGTATGTCCTCAAGAGAAAACTATTTGATTTTCTAAGGAATAACAGAGGAATTGATTTCTGTATTGTTATATTGTTATTTTAGTTAGGCATATGACATACTTTAATTGAGTCTTTTGTCAAATATATCTGCTGTGGGGTTGAATCAGTAGCAATAACTGGCTGTTACCTGCTTCTGTGTGGATTTCTCAGAGTGCAATTTTAGGTATTGTGTTGCAATAACTTTAAAAAAATGTCCTCAGGGGCAGCAGACCTGCGACAGAGAAAGAAACAAAACTGCATGGAATCTGACAAAATGGCTCCAGAGGAGAGAAACAAAGAAAACTCAAAGCTGGGAAGATCGCCAAAATGTAAGCTACAGAACTTTTAGCCAACTTCTGATTCTTTTTCATTATTCTTTTACATTTTATGGGAAGATATTTGTAGCCCAGTAATTTATAACAGACTTATTTTGAATGAGGTTTTTGAACGTTTCAAAAAAAAAAAAAAGAAAAAAAAAAAAAAACAAAACAGGCACGCACATCAGAATTCTTTAATAATGGCATTTTATGTATTGCAGAGTAAAAGGATTATTTCAGATTGGGGGTAGGGCAGAGAGAAAGGGGCAGAAGCAAAGGGGTTAAGAATCTCACTGTTGTTTGAATACAAATAAATATTTTAATTGAGCCTGGCATGATCTTTTGGTTGGGGAGCTGAAAGGCATGAAGTAATGTTACTGAAATGCGAATAGACAAAAAGGCCTTACAGCTTTTCAAGAAACAGAACAAAAACCAGGTGTAGTTTTAGGTGAGTGCTCACCAACCTACCAAAAACTTTTATGGTAAAAGTGCATACTAACTTGAGGGAGCTACAGGTGAAGGTAAAATTCAGATTAGTTCCACTTATATTTAAAAACTGAATGGTCTCAGTATTGATGTTAGATGTGGTATTACCACCTCTTTCTGTTAACGGCTTTAAGAAATTTCTGGTGTTTTGGGTAAAATCTAGAGTTTGCTCTGTTTATTTGGAAGATACTTTGCCTTCTGGGAATTCATTTGAAAATGAAGCTTACTAGAATGGAGAGAAATTTGAGGTGTAGTGTGAGTATTTTATCTGAGAGTCCTATGAAGCACTGGGAAAGAAAACTCTGCAGGAGAGGAATATCAAACCAGTTTTTGATGTATCTGTGCTGCTGATGGTATGATAATTCTGATGGTATGATAATTCAGTAAGTTTACTTGCTGTTTAGAAATTAATCATATTTAAGGCTTACTGTTTGTTTCTAAGTCCTTTGGACTATTTTAGCTTTTTCACTGTTCCTTTTCAGATATGTTAATTCAGCGGTTTGCGAAACTTTTCTTTGGGTGTCTTGCTGCAGTCACTAGTGGAATGATGTATGCTGTGTACCTCTCAACATACCATGAACGCAAATTCTGGTTTTCCAGCAGGCAGGTAAAGGGAAAAGTTAAACTACTGAAACAAAAGCCAAATTATGTCCTTGAAATAAACACTGATCCATGTCAGGTCAGAATCACTTGCTTGTAGAATCCCATGTCATTCTAGTCAGGCCTCTATCTTTGATATAATTTCTTTCTTTCTTGTGTTTCTTTCTTTCTTGTGTTCCTTCTACTAACAGTAATTGTGTCTTGTCATGCTTTTATATGTTTTCCCATGCCTTATCATTCCATCCTTTATCATTGAGATACCTCTACATTCTGGAGAAAAAAAAATTAAGCATATTGAGATCGCATAAGCTAAACAGCAGGAATCTGTGGGAGTTTTGTATTGTTTTGGTTGGTTTGTTTGTTTGTTTTTAAGAACTGTGTTACTTAGAGAAGTATAGAAGTTGAATGAAATTCAGGTTAGTGAACATGAAAGGATCCCAGGGATCTTGTGCTGCCTTATGATATGGATTTGAGTTGCTCTGATTCTGAGCATGTCTGCTAAGTTATGGAGAGCATTATATACCTGACAGAGGTGCTGTGAAGATTAATGCTTTGAGGAATACTTTGAAGATGTACAGTGGAGTCATAACTATGTGCTGTATTACAAAACCAGTCTATCTGAAAATATATTGTCTTGTATGGGAAGAGATTGCAGGAGGTGAATATATATATTTTTATTTTTTTTCCTAGGAACTTGAACGAGAAATTACATTTCAGGGTGACAGTGCCATTTATTACTCATTCTATAAAGAACTGCTAAAGGCTCCTTCCTTTGAAAGAGGTACAAAACCCGTTTGTTTTATTAACCTTGAAAAGTCCTGTTCCTTTTGGAGACAGTAAAAAAAAAAGTCCTGTGGACGGGGGAGACTGATTTTTATATTCTATAGGTTTCTCAGATTAATTAAAAACTGCATGCTGACTTAATTTTTCAGTGCCTTTTAAAAAACAATATTCAGCTATTTTGTATTCCATCAGATTGCTTTTAATCAATACTCTGGAATAGGATTAATATTACTCTCATATTGCCCCATATGGAAATTATCATTAGGTTTGCCTGTGCTACATAGGGGTTTTTTTTGCCATGTAAGCATAATTGACCTTTAATTTGATAATGAGGGATGGAAATGACTGATTTCCATAGTCTGTATGGTATGGTTTCTGTCAGGAGTTGATCTCAATCCTGGCCCTGCCAGAGGTTTCTACTCCTGTCAGCTATGATGAATAAATGTTGATGAGCACTGAGTGATGGGGACAGAAACCAACAGGAAGGAGAACAGCCTGGGTGGAAGTGGTTCCTTTGTGCTTCTGCTTTTTATCCT
Source organism: Scolopax bukidnonensis (assembly GCA_028571045.1). NCBI lineage: Eukaryota > Metazoa > Chordata > Aves > Charadriiformes > Scolopacidae > Scolopax > Scolopax bukidnonensis. Next base: position 124,982,718 of record JAOWAV010000012.1, read on the forward strand.
GCACCATCTCTGGAGCTCACTGGCTCCTAGTTCCTAAACCAGCAGAAAACTAAAGCAATGAAAAGAAGATGTAACACTTTTGTGCCAGTTTAGTGAGTTCAGAAGGCCACCTGGGCTACCATGGGGAAGATGCGAGAACTCCAGGAGAGAAGAGGGAGTGAACAGCCCTGTCTCACAGAGGTCAGCAGTTGAATTAGTTCAGTCCCCTCATGAAACCTTGTCTGAAGCCAGTTAAACTTTGTAGGTATAGTTTTATTGGTTGAATGGTTTCCCAGCTGATGTGTAGCTCATCAGCAATATATAATAGGTCTTTGATACGTTCCTGGTTATCTCTGGGGAGATGGACTGCCTCATTCAGGCATGCTTCCTCTGTAAACAGATGTCTCAGGTGTCTACTAGGTATCATGGGTGCACCCAGTTTTCAAAGGTGTATCATAGCTGTGCTGAACCCAGTTGTAAATCCTCCAGGACTTGGTTCAGCCTGCAGAGGACCAGCTGCAACCACACACCAAGATATGCTCAAAGCTAAAAGGACAAATCTTGTTTGGCTCTTGAGGTTTTTGTTCTTTTTCTCCTATTCTAATTTTGATTATTTTTCCTCTTCCCTTTGTTGTCCTAAGTAATGATGTCAGTTTTTTAATTATAGTATCTCAGAATGATATATCCTTCAAGTATGCCAGCTTCAATTTCGCCTCAATCCCATACAAAGGTGTATTGTATTGTGAGTGTTTCTTAGAAGTCTCAGAAAAGGGCTGAAAAAGATGACAAGGCCACCATATCTGACCTCTTTGTGGAAACAGGTTTAATAAATCCTGCTCATCCCTCTTAGATCTTTGTCTGGCTTCTTGAGAACCACCTGTGAAGCTGATGTGTGGGTAGCCAGTTCCAGGGCTGCATCAGTATGTGAAAAGACTATGCTTCAGCTGGTTAGTTTTGGCCCTTCTGTTTAAAGGGTTGATCAAAACATGGTAATAACTTTGTTACTAAGTCAGTAGAGTAAAATGGCATCCAGCACAGAAATGTCTCTTTCCTTTAACATTAGGAGTGGTGAATCAGTTACTAGCTTTAATGATCAAATCTGTTTCCCCCTACCTTTGAGTACACTTTCACCTCTTTTTAAGAACAGCAGTGATAAGTGATTCCAAGAATAATGTATTTTTTTTGTCTATAGGTGTTTATGAGTTGACACACAATAATAAGACAGTATCACTGAAGACAATAAATGCTGTCCAGCAAATGACTTTGTACCCAGAGCTGATTGCCAGTGTTTTATATCAAGCATCTGGTAGCGAAGTATGTGCATTTCTCCTACTTTCATTATGGTTGTGTGTGTATGTGTGTGAGACTTTTTATGTTGTATACAATAAATACATGCAATTTTGTTGAATGAATTAAGCTAAGCTTCTCCCCAGGTTCAGGTTCTCCTCAATTCTGGTCAGTCTCTGGTGTAAGATAAAGTAAACTTTACTGTCTGTTATTCTTTGCATCTACAAACTGTGTAGAAATGTGGAGAGTATCTGTGCTATCCATTAAAAGCAGGAAAGTTAACTCCTTCAGAGTACAGAATCTGTTACAGTGGTAACTGTCTCTACCCATTCCCCTACAGATAAAAGAGAAAACCACTTTTGTCTCTTTCTGCTCTCTTTGGGCTTTGTTCTGCTTACGCTTCATACTTGTATCCTCTCTCCTTTATCTTTTATTATTATTTATTTATTTTATATATGCTTCTCTGTGCTTGGAACCATTTTTGTCCATCTTTACTTCTCTAAGTTCCTCCCCAACATAATTTCTTCCCTGTGAACTTTATACCTCACTGCAGTATAGATTTATTAGATCTGATGCATATGATGTTCATGCTAAAGCCAATACGAAATTCATGGCACTAGCAAGCCGAGTCCTGAAATGTGCTTTTAATTCACACTGCTTTGTTTTCACTAAGCCCAAAATAAAAGCAAGCTCCATACTTTTCTAGAATAGGGGCTGTCTCTTACCTGTTTGTAAAGCACCTAGCACACTGTTAGCAGTATGCAAATAGTAAATAGTAATCATTTCCAGCTTCAGCTCAGTTGCCGCTATGTCTCTTCGTTTTTTATTTGTAATTTCAGGAAGTTATTGAACCAGTGTATTTCTACATTGGTATAGTTTTTGGACTGCAGGGAATTTATGTGACTGCATTGTTTGTAACCAGTTGGGTTATGAGTGGGACTTGGCTGGCAGGAATGCTGACTGTAGCATGGTTCATTATTAACAGGTAAGAAAAACATCTTTATACAATCTAGTTTGTCAATAAGGCATTTGAAAATATTAGAGCAGATTGAAGTGCTTTCTATTGAACTTTGTGTTCTCATTGTGAGAACAAGCTCTTGTGCTGAATACAAACCATTTCCCAGAGATGCACTGATTCTCATGATTCTTTTATTAATGGAAAGGCCTCCTGTTGTCCAAACCATCCACGCTGCTGGTTGAACTGACTTTATGCATGTATGTGAACACAGGAGTATTCTTACACAATTCCATTTTGCAAAAACATTCCTCAGAAGGTTTTGGTTTTGTGCTGGTAAAGAATGAAAACAAATTTTCAAAGTTGCTGTAAACCAGAATTACTCTCTGTAGCCAGCTATAAATATTGTGATGGTTGTTCTGTTGCTTAGAAGGAAATGACCAAGTGCATTTTTCTTGTAAAGAATCTTTGATATTTTTTTAATCTGCGTTTTGTTTTCATGCAAATGGGTTTTCATGCAAAGTGGAAACTTCTTAGATGATTCTGATTTCAAGATTTATTTTTTTTTTTAATTTTAAAATGTTTCACAATTATAGGGAGCCTCATTTGGGCAACGAGAACTTGTGTTCAGGTTCTTGGTTTGTCACCAAGTAGCTCTGGGGCTTTCTATGAACTTGAGAGCACTTTGAAAGACAAGAGTTATTAAGGAGCAAAATGTTAGAGATATACCTTTAAAGTTGAACTGTTGGGAAGCATCTTTTAGGATCACGACCGAATCTGTGATTAGTAGCTAAAGATACTGTTCATCAACTTGTGTGAACATTATAAAGTAGGGAAAATGGTGAATAAATCTGTATTTTTTTCAACAGCAAAGATTAAATGATGTTAATGAATTGAAAGGTCCAGTAGTTAAAAAAGCTCCAAATATGCCTCTGTAAGAGGCTTCAGAGGTGAAAATGAAAGGTGATGCTTTCAAATACCCAAATGACAAAGGAGCTAGAGGGTCCTTTATAAAAGCATAGTAGACACAAAGATAACTATGTACCTCTGAAACTGATGCTTTTGATCACATTTAAAAGTGTGACTTGTGCTTCTAAGTCACTTTAGCACTTTTTAAAACTTTCTTCTACAGCTCTAATTGTGCAGATACTGTCAAGCCCCTGCTCCTGTTCTGGCCCATGCTCCCCATCCATCTTTAATCTCTTGTTTTGCTGGGCAGAATTTTCCCTGTAGACAAAGTACCTGCTGGTGCTGCTGCTATGAGGGAGCACTGCTTTGGATTCTAAGTATGTTGTGCTCAACCACCTAAATGACTTGTTTAAAACATACTGTATGAGAACTGAAAGGAGTCTTTTCTCTCGGGTATGAGCTGATTTTCATTGCAATGTGAAGAGCTGCTGTTCCAGCAGCAGTCCCCAGCCTATGGACATCAGACCATTTAGCACTGCTCGTGGCCAAAGAAGGTGCAAAGAAAGCAGTGTGTGATGGGTCCAGCTTGCACAGTGTTATGGTGGGTCAGAAAAGGCTGGAGGCAGATACTTTTTGACTCCAGTCCTATGAGTGCCACCTAGTAAGAAGAATAAATGAGTGAAGATTGGACTTCCATGCTGCTATAAAATCGTGACCCATATCAGCAGTGAAATTATGTCAGTATTACTTTACACTTAATACAAGGAATAGTTTGCTTGCAAGGCCACACTGCAAGAAGTGACATTTAGCCTTTCCTTGGTATTTTTCTTCAGTAAATCTTTTAATAATTTTGTTTGTCTGTACTTTATTCTAGGACAGATACAACAAGAATTGATTACTCCATACCATCAAGGGAAAATTGGGCTTTGCCATATTTTGCATGTCAAGTAGCCGCTCTCACAGGCTATTTAAAAAAAAACCTAAATTGTTCTGCTGAGGTAAAGCAAAATTAATTTCTTAATATTAAGAGTTGCTGGTAGAACTGTGCTCTAGAGTAATTCCACAATGCAGAAAACAGCAGTTGTTTTGTTTGTTCTTTTCAAATCAGGCACTTGGATTTCACCTAGGCATGTGTGGTTTTTGCTAAGCCACTCGTGCCCTGCCTTGTGTCACCATCAGGGTTCAGAAAGAGCAATGATAATGGTGAAGCTCAATGGTAATGAGCTCTGTGCTGTATTTTTAAAATTAACTGATGCAGAATTTTTCTCACTGTGTAAACTGTTTTGTTGCTCTTCCTGTTGCTCGGAGAAGATGGTGGTAACTTCCTTTCCCTGTCTCTCTCTGTCAAAGATGTTTCTTTTGATTGGCTTTAAATATTTGTTAATATTTTGGTAATTACTTTCTCTCACCTGAGAACTTTAAATATGTCTGAATTTAGTATTTTAACTATTTCCTAAAATAATAATTATTTTCCATAGTTTCTGATTTAATGATTTCTCAGTGCCTTAGTGACAGAAATGCATAGGTATGAAATTAATGCTTTCATTTTTGTTTGTTCTTTTTGTCTCTAGAAGTTTTGTTACCTTTTGGTGAGTGCTTCAACATACACCTTCATGATGATGTGGGAATACAGTCACTATCTGCTGTTTGTCCAGGCTGTTTCTCTTTTTCTGCTAGATGGCTTTGCCCTGGCACAGACAGAGAAGGTATTAGAACTTTTCAGCCTACTGGTAGTTAGGATCTTAAATACAGCCTCAGGGGCAACTGCAGTACATACTGCTCAGGAGCTCTAAAAGGGCACAGACTGAGTAATGACTTGAGTGTCTTCCAGTCTGGGTCCAGCTAAAGTACATGTCATGTCAGTTGGAAGAGTAGAATGGCTTTCAATTCACTCTCTTTTGGACTACAGTGTTTGGGACAGCTTCCCTAACAAAAGGGTCAGAAACTAAACAAAGCTTCTGAGACCTGAAACATCCTTGGAGAGCGGAAAGAGTGATAAGTGATATTCAGTCATGCATCCTTTTTGGCCTAACGGCCACTTCTTTTCCTTTCCCTTTTCACAATGGGATGGGGCTGACCAGAAAACTGCTCTGTTGGCTCTGTACAGTTAAGGGGCTCACTTTCACCCTGAATGGCCTGGCCTGTACTGATTTAGCCAATTAATAGACTAGACAGATGCTGAAGACCAATTGATTTTTCAGTACAAGAAAGTATTTTAATTTATTCTGCAAAATGGATTGTTTTGATGCAAAATGCTTTCCAGAGCTAAACAGTATGCTGCTAGATTTCATGAGGTGGAGGGCAGAGATTCATTAATCCCCTGATTAAGGGAGGAATGGAGTGAGCTCTCTACTGCTCTAAAAAGCAAGTCGTATATCCACTGTAATCTTACATTACTGTGTTTTATTTTGTTTCTTAAACAGGTGCATGAAGTATACAAAATCTACTTGTTTTCTCTCTTCTTGGGGTACCTTTTGCAGTTTGAAAATTCAGCCTTACTAGTGTCACCATTACTGAGTCTAGTAGCAGCTTTAATGCTCTCTAAATGCCTTCAGGTAACTAGACTCTCCTCTAACACTGAGTGTAGTTTTTATTATTTAAACTGAACTCCAAATGATATGGCATTCTTAAAACATTTTTGCAGATGAATACGAAAAAAGGTACATTTCTGTCAAGATTGCTGAAAATAATGTACATCTATTTGGTACTTACAATAACAGTGACACTAAACTTCTTACTAAAGGTAAGATTCCTCTGTAAAAACTTTATCAATTTTAATTGTCAAAATCTAAATGGAAAGTTGGAGATGTATCTTGGAAAAATGTTTCAATGTGTTGCTTACTGATCTGAGAGTTCACAGTGAATTGTAGTACTAAAAATTGAATCGTTTTGTTTCTATATAAAAAGTGTTTAACAGATGAAGCAACTGATTTTTGTTGGGGTTTTGGTCTTTTGGGCTGAGGTTAACACATAGTATAGAAATACTCTTTAAATCACACTCTAGCCATTTCATAAAGGTGGGTTTTGTTAGAACTTGGATGGCCTCTACAAACTGGTTGAACATTAAACAATATTCTTGTGCGTGGAGAAGACCTATAGCCAGGAACAGGTATGAGTAGTTTCAGGGTAGATATTAATTTTCAATTAAATTTCAATGAGAACATGGGAACAGAGACCTTTACTTAGTGTAGGAGTCAGCTAGGAGTTGAGATTACACAATGGGATTTTAGCCTGACCTTGTATTTTGATTAGCAACTCCCTCTTGCTGGTTCTAGTCTTTTTACATAATTTATTATGCTTTCCCTCTATGTCTCGAACTCACCCTGGTTGTGTTAATTAACAGTATTGACTTAAAAATAAAGAAACTAGTGAACCCTAAAAAGTTTGAGAGAATGCTCAGATTGGATTTTTTTTTTTGTGCCATTCAGCTTGGCTAGCCTTGCTGTATCTTCATGAAAACAAAGCTTAGCCTTGAAAAACATGAGCTAAATTACATAAACAATACACAGAACTTTTGGCTGCTCAAACAACTTATGTGAAGATTACAAATGCTCATAACTTTTGCTAGAACATTGTTCTTTGGCTTGCTTGGGAGTAAGTTATGTCCATTTTTCATGATCCTTTTTGCTTTGGTTTGTAGTGTTTTGACAACTTATTGATAGCTTTTCACTTGCCCTCCTGTCGGGGTACATGAATGAAATGAAGGGAATGGTATTCTCAAGGAAACTCTAAAGATAAATTTATGTAAGTGAAGACTTGCAACACCACACCACTGTACTGTAACTGGCACACTTAATCCAATTTGTTAGTTTTAACTAAGTCTTGAATAGTTGATTGTTCCCTGCCATTTGATAATCTGAATGAAGTAACTACATGAAAACTGCTTCCAGCACTGGATAAGATTTTTCTCTGCTAAATTAATTTTCAGATGTTTGTTCCTCATAAAGAAAATGAGCATTTGCTGAAGTTCATTGAAGTAAAACTTGGCTTAAACACAACTAAGTAAGTTTTAAAATTCTTTACACCTTCTAAAATATCCGAACTTCTGAAACTGCTCTAAGAAGTATAAAATTTCAGTGGCTTGTGAGAATTTTATAAGGGAGTTAGGGAAACAGTGCTTCTATTAGTTGCCTGGTTTAAAGATTGAAGTTAAAAGAAGGTTCATTTACAGAATTTACTGAGGATTTTGAGGTTTCTGAGGCACCTCAATATTTTTCATGCCTTGGGGTGAAAATATTTCATAGATTTTTCTTTTCTTTTGATGTTGAAGAGCAAAAACTTTCTGTACCATGTCTAGTGTTTCTAATAGGACTTGAAAGCAAAGCTAATAGGGTAAAGGTGGGGGTACTAACTTTTTATAGCCTGAAAAAGAAAGGACTCTGAAAAGAGTCAGGAATGATCAATCCTATCTCAAAACAGGGTTGGGTTGTGAGGTTTTATTTTTAGTTTTGTAAGAATAACAGCCCCAAAATACCCTCTGTAAGTTTTGGAAGAAATTAGGACAAGGGACAGCCTAAAAGTCAGAGGGAATTGTTGGCACCATAAGAAAAAGCGCTTGCATCTGTAAAAGAGTTGAATGTTGGTCTACAAGAAGACGACGTTATGGCTACAGATTTTCTGGAAAACTTCAAAATGGAGTATTGGTAAGGACTAAGACACCTTCTGGACCCAAGCCAAGACTTGCAATTCTGTGCAGGAATTGAGACTCTCTCCTGGGAACTGCATCTCTCTTACAAAACTGCTTCGCAACCTTTCAGGGGAAGAAGTGGAAAATGACATCACACGTAACTGAAATTTTGGGGGAATTTTTGGACGATAAGATGTAATGTAATGACATTGACTAAAACGCGTTGTTTAACACACATACGTGCGTGTTCTGAAGTGTTTTGCAAGAAAAGAAAAGACTGCTTCTGGTCAGGATTTCACTTTATTCAGCTACCAGGTATTATGGATTTTATTTTTTTTCCCCTCGGGGACTTGCTACATGTTATTTTCCAGGATGTCAAACTCTGCGATGAAGTCGGTGATTGAGACAAACTGAGTGCAACTACGCCTAGAAAACTGTGTAACTGTGGGCTGGAATTATGTTGTGCAGCACAAGAGCTTCAAGATCTGTCTTTTAAGGCCAGTTTGGACATGCCCAGCTGTTAATCTTTAAATTGATTCTAATTGAAAGCGGTTCAGTTTTCTGGTCTTCCCTTGGGGAAAAAGAAAAAGAAAAGAGGGAGGAAAGCAAAACAAAATAAGACAAGAATGCATTCATGGCATCATATGCTGCACCAATTCCAGTTGAGAATACACAATGGTAGTGCTTCTTGGCAGAGTATATAACCTTTCTGCTCATTAATTGAGAAAGAAGAATGATCGAGTGGGTTCAGCTACAGAACTAGAATTTCAGCATTAAGGATTCTATTCTTGGCAGTGCCTTGGGCTTGATTGTGATCTCAGATGACCACTTTCCCTTCTTCATCTCCCCATTTGGAATGAGGACAAGCATACCTTCTTGCATCAATATCTCTAAAATCTTAATCCACTGTGACAAGGAAATGCTTTGTGGTTCCCGTAATGGAGTTGTATGGGAGGTTGGGGTTTTGTGATATAAAAGAGTTCTAGTCTGGTCTCTTCAGATCACAAATTCTCTTTTTTGAAGATAAGCTTTTACTCTAAAGAGTACTTGCAAAGCGGTCTCAAATGATAAAAGCATAACTTCTCAAAGATTAATTTCAAATAGTTTCCTATGACACAAATAGGTTAAACTGTGATTGGTTGTGTGCTGGATTCTTTTTTTTTCTAAGCTGTGGGGTATTGTTATTCTTTTTAATGGGATGTTTTTGCCTTACTAGGAATTTTACAATGAATTGGCTCCTTTGTCAAGAATCTCTTCAGGCACCCTCCCAAGACTTTTTTTTGCGACTAACACAGTCATCACTGTTGCCTTTCTATATCTTAGTATTAATTATCTGCCTTTTTTCTGTAACTCAGGTCGTTTTTAGGAGAATTTGGTAAGTAACTTATTTATACTGAAAAATAAGAAGTTAAAAATAAGAGGTTCATGTATGTCTAAGTGAATGGTCCGTTTGTTGCTGCAAAGTTTGTTGAACCATTGAGCTTGCAGGGTGTGGGCACCAGGGTAAAGGCTCACCAGAGGCTCCTAAAGAAAGTCCTTCTTGAGCATCCCTCCACTCAGGACAGGGAGTAGTCATTGGTTTGTTTCCCCATAGGTGCAACTCCTGCAGACCTTTGGCTAATGTTTTGTGAGATGTTTATGGCTCTTCCCATTGCCAGGGAGAAAGATATTTTGTCTATTTTCCCCTTTCAACAGCAAAGTTACCTGAGTGTTGCTAGAGAATTTGTTTCCCTGTTGTGGGTTTGGTGAGGTTTTGTTTGGTTTATTTGGTTGGGGTTTTTTTTCAAGTTTATATGCAGGTGGGTGGATGGGTGGAGTTGAGAGGATTTCAAATTTCTAATGATTTTTGGGGGTTTTTTTAAAACTCTTATTTACTGCGATAAGGTCCATCAGCCTTTGCTGCTCAGAACAGAGCTGAAGTAAAACTCACTCAATTATTTTTAGTTTCTCAGTGATTCACAGTTCCCTTGAGAGAACAGCTAGTGGAGCTCTCTGTTTACAGACTAAGAATAGCAGCACTGTAGATCCTAGCGTAACTTGTCTCGGAAACTCAATGGCTAGGAAATTATCTCTTCCTGATAGAAGATGAATGGTGTAACTGCTCTGGTATTAGGGCAAGTTTCTTGTTTGTCTGCAGCAAAAAATCAATAGATTTTTTTTTCAAGGACCAAGAGTTTTAATAGGTAAAGATTATACTGCTATAAATGAAAGTGTTTGTCAGGTTGGGTGTATGATACTATATTTAAAACAATGAAATCAACTTCTGAATTTTTTGCAAGTAGTTGAAATAGGTATTTCAGTGACTCCAGTATGTCCAAAACCCTTTTAAAGAAAAGCTTAAAATAAACCTTCTCCCCTCTTTTTTTTTTTATCTATTTTTTTTATTTAGTTTGAAGCAGTTAATAATCTCAAATATTTTTCCATTGGTTGGGAGTAAACTTCTTATAAAATTGTAACCTGAAATCATATCACGGCAGAGTAAAGTGTTATCTGTTGTGTGCCTCGCTATCTCATTTGTTGTAAGATTTTGGTTATGATTTTTATGTATAATTTATTACTAGATTTTATAATAATGTGACTAAAACCTGGGTTTGTTATCTTACTTTGTTATAAAAGGGTGTACACGTTCAATGCACAATTATCATCCTACAGATTGCATAATTCTTTGCCAAGTAATGATATGAAGAAACTTACTTAGAATGCATGCTTACAGCATGCTTCATGTCAATGTTTGTAGAGTGTGCATGCTTTTAAATTAGACTGTCTCTTGTTGCCAAATTACCTTAAAATAGGATTTACAGTCATAGGCAGTGATCCCATTGTATTAATTCACAGCCATTGCTCCAGAGAGGTTAGAGTCTGAAACAGGGGACAGCGGGTACTGATAGATCATTGATGAAGTACAAAAGCCAAATAAGCTGTGCAACAATACTGTGTGATCTGACAGGGAATGATCTCAGTATACTGCTGACTTAACAGTCATAAAAGTATTTTTATTGGCACCTTTGCCTGAGATAATGTCTGAATTAAGTGATGTCTCATTTTCTCCAACTGCAGTGGTGAACCACTGAAAGAGACAGTTAAACTTGAGGATGGTCGAATTGGAGAGAGGCCAGAAATAGTTTATCATGTAATTCACACAATTTTACTTGGTTGTCTAGCGATGTGTTTGGAAGGGTAAGTCTGATTTTGATGTATCTCTTTTGAAAGCAACAGAGAGTTCTTAACTGGACGTGATACACCATTCACCCCTTTGAAATTCACCCCTTTTCAGAAATGTATTTGGCATACAGCAGTTAGCAGGGGAGAGAGCAAAGATCATTTTGACTGTAAATTGGATACAGTTATATGATGCTTTGTGCTTGGTCTCTTTAATGTTTTTTCCAAGCTTTAATGCAGCCAAAATGTGAGACGCTAATCAAAGCAAATTTTTATGACTTTCTTTAGGATATTTAAGTGTAATTTAAGTATGCTGTAATTCTTTTAATATTGTATTCTAGCAAGATCTTGTGTAGTGTTTTGATGAAGAGTGTATGATCTGGAATATTGGGCCATGGAATATTTCTTATCTATCTTCTTGTGTCTAGGCTAGCATGAAGCATACCTTTGCTGAGCATGTTAAAGCAGTAGCAAAACTATTTTCAAAGGTATTGTGTTAGTCCTTACAGCTACAGAAGCTAATAATGTTTGGAAGATGTTATTGTTCTAATCTTGGCTCTCAGCTAAATCAGCTTGAAGGTGACAGACTTGTGTTTGCGTTACGCTCATCGTTCTAAAAATCTGAATATCCACAAATTCTTAAAGTGGGCAGCCTTGTGTTACCATGTAGTTGTCTTAACTTGACTAGACTATCCTTAAGAGGCAGACAATACCAGCAAATCATAAACTGTGTATTAAATATTTTCCTTTCCTTTCTTCAGGAACTCCCTTATAGTACAGTGTTTGTACACTTTGCTGAATAGCTGCTTTTTATCCTTGCTTGGCTGGAAAACCGCAACAGCCAAGTGACTTTACTAGTCTCTTTGTTTTCCTTTCATCCTCCCCTGAACTCTGTGAAGGATTTTGTCATCTTTGACCTTGGATCTTGCTCCTACATCTTGCAGCAGATAATCAGGTGCCTGCTCTTCTGCTAGAGATTTCCTTGGTTTACCCTTCAGTGCCATCAAATTTATCTCGGATTGCTTGAACATCCAAGACTCGTGCTTGACATATGAAAAAAATCTGATTTTTTTAAAATAAATAGTTTGAATACATACAGAAGCGTGTGCAGAGTCACAACTAAGTTATTGCAATGTTTTTCAGAACAAAGTATCTATGGACACCTTATGTTTGCATGCTTGCTGCATTTGGTGTGTGCTCTCCTGAACTTTGGATGACACTTTTCAAGTGGCTTCGACTGAAAGCTGTGCACCCGATATTGCTGGTGAGTTGCTGTTGTTGATGTCTTGGGAATTACAACTAGCCAGCATATGACTTTTCAAACAACAGTTACCTACGACTTATAGGAGAACCTGTTAAAAAAAGCATGTAGTTCTGTGAGTTCAGTGGATCTCATATAATCTGCTTTTTCTGTGCCTTTCATTCTTAATATCATGGTCTCTGGTACCTGGTGATACAGTTGTGTTCACGCTACACCCTTTCCTTTTAAGAAGCAGGGCTGTCTTCATCTCTCTTTTACTTATCTGTTTAATTTCTTTTAAAAGATCTTTGAGACCTCAAGTTTTCTGTCATTGTGCAGTTTTTAGCAACTTTATGCTTTTTTTTTTATTTATTAATAAAATAAGGATAGGATATAACTTACCTTGATTTCTACTTAAACAGAGATTCACTGTGTCACATGTGAAAATGCCATGCACTGTTACATCAGAAACAGTGTTCTTCCAGGAGTCAAGGAGTGATAATATATTAATGTATATTGTGAATACGTTCCTTTATGTACCTCATGCTTTCTGCTATATAGACCAGCTTTTTCACTGCTAACGCAGTAGATGTGTTAATAGCTTATTATCAAGAGGATGCCTTGTGTGCGTTCCTTGCCAAATGTTTCCTGTGCTGCAGCAAGGGAAAAATTGTGTCAGCTAGAATGGTGGTGTGCTGAAAAATGGGTTTCTGGGTTTTGCATGTCAGTAGTGTTAATCCGAACAAAAGTATCAACAAGATTAAAGGTTTGAAATGCTTGTTTCATGCTTTTTTCTCTTTCTCGGATTATATCATTGTGATTGTATGTGAGGTGTTTCCTTTTCTTCAGTTCCCTATATCATGAGTGCATCACATCATCGTTATTTTGAGTAGCAATTAACCAGCCCTAATATTGATGGTAAAGTTATCATAAATCAAATAAATTCTTCCATCCCAAATTAGGCAAATTCTTGTTTGTGGAGAGTTTTTGCCTGGTAGAAAAGCTCAAAGTTTCACCTACTGTTATTCTAAAGTTTCAGGCACAAATGTAACCTACAGAATGAACAGACAGTCCAAAGTTGGAGAATGGTCCATAATCCATTTCTTCTAACATGTATTTTCTAGGCTCTTATTCTGAGTATGGCAGTTCCCACAATAATTGGATTCAGCTTGTGGAAAGAGGTAAGAAAATATACCTTTTGTGAAAAGCACCTTTTGTTTTATTTGCTTTGTGTGTAGGCACAATATGAATCAACATGATGGGCAAGTATAATGAAATACTTTCAGTGAAATGAAATATATATGATGAAATAAAAGCTGTCATCCACTAAAAATATGTTTTATGGTTTGTTTTTTTTTTTAAAAACAAAACTGTTTACATTTTTCAGTATGAGGTATTTGACAATATAATGTGTTAACAATCACTTGTTGTAATTAAGAAGTATTTACATTTAAAATGAAGACTTCATTATATTCAGCTTTTATACTATGGATATGTAAGAGTGACGCAACAAAGAAAATACTGCCAAATAAAAACTTGGGATATTGAAAACTGTTGCTCCAATCTTGGTTTTAGTGAGACAGAGTGAGTGAGGTTAAATGGAAGTAAAATTATGGGAGGCCATATGCAAATATTCTGTTTGAAAAGCTTCCATTTAACACAGGAGTTAAATCCTTTGTGCAGAGACTGTGTCAAGATATATATCCTACCATATAAGGAAGAAAAGCTACAGATGTTGCCATGTTTAAAATAAATACTTAGATCTTTATTGCAAGTCACAGACAGACTGGGGGAAAGAGTATTCGGAAATTAGTTTTTAAACTTCCATAAGTGCAAAAAAATGTTGGGAATATCTCATAATGTATAAGTCTGTACTCTACTGACATAATTTCAGAATAGTTAGTTTGAATAGTTTTATAAGAATTCAAATAATTATTTTATTTTGAAGGCATTAATAAAATAAAAATTCATAAAAGCCAGTTTTGACCAACAGTGTTTTAACAGATTTTGTAACATCTCTCTTACAGCAATTTGGTTGCAATGTAATCTGACTCTTTACACATTTCTGCCAGAGCAATAGATATTCTTCTGAAAAAAAAAGCTACAGTTGCTCAAAAGAGTTATGAAATCTATTACTATAGAGGAAGCTAGGTTAGTTGACCAAAGAACTCTTTTTCAGATTATCTTTGAATGAAAGCAGTGTGGAGGTTTGGACTCTAGAGGGCTTCATCCATTGCAGATCCAGCTTTTGCTTTTAAGCAGCGGTGACGATTTTCTCTCCAGGTTCATAACTCATCCCTGAGCTTGGAAACTTAATATAACGGGACGTAAAATGCCTTGATGCTCCAAATCTGTTACCATGGCTGTAAACAGTTGAAGGTACAGCTCAGCATCTTTCTGTATGGCCCCTAATCTAACTAGATTTTTCTAAGGGCTCTGATTGATAAGTGAAGCTGGTTCTCCTTGGGGTGGCAGTAGCGGTTCCTCTTTCTGACATCTTCAGGTCCAGGGACAGTTTAAGCATATAAATGTGTAACAGCACTACTACAGCTTTCAATCCTGATGCAAACATGTGGCAGCTGTTCTTGTGTCACCCTAAGCACGTCTGCTTGTAGGCTGCTACCACTTGACAGCTGAATTGTCCATATAATGAGCATCGTAACTCCTCAGTTAAAAGCAGGCTCCCATTTCCAGCTGTCTCAAAGTTGTCCCTTTAGTCTGTCATAACCTGTAAACTTTTTATCCTTTTCAAAAAGACCTGGCATCCAGTAGCTGTCACTCAATGTTTACAATAGAATGAACATGCTCCAGTCCTTCAAGGCTAGCCAGATTCTAGTCATGCCTTCTTCAGATAAATGATCAAAATTACTCTAGAACTTGCAAAATGGCTGAATATGAGCCAGCAGTGTGCCCAGGTGGCCAAGAAGGCCAACAGCATCCTGGCTTGTATCAAAAAATAGCATGGCCAGCAACACTAGAGAAGTGATTGTCCCCCTGTACTCAGCACTGATGAGGCCACACCTTGAATACTGTGTTCAGTTTTGGGCCCCTCACAAGAAGAAAGACATTGAGGTGCTGAAGCATGTCCAGAAAAGGGCAACGAAGCTGGTGACGGGTCTGGAGCTCAAGTCTTCTGAGGATCCACTGAGGGAACTGGGGTTGTTCAGCCTGGAGAAAGGGAGCTAAGAGGAGACCTTATCGCTCTCTACAACTACCTGAAAGGAGGCTGTAGTGAGGTAGGAGTCAGTCTCTTCTCCCAAGTAACAAGTGATAGTACAAGAGGAAATGGCCTCCTGTTGTGCCAGGGGAAGTTTAAATTGTGTCTTAGGAAAAATTTCTTCATGGAGAGGGTTGTCAAGCATTGGAACAGGCTGCCCAGGAAAGTGGTTGAGTCACCATCCCTTGAGGTATTTAAATGACGTGTAGAAGTGGTGCTGAGGGACATGGTTTACTGGTGGGTTTTGTCAATGCTGGGTTAATGGTTGGAATCAATCTTACAGGTCTTTTCCAACCTAAATGATTCTCTGATTCTAAAATTGCCCATCTTAATAAAAGACCTGTTGTTCTTTTACACCCCAAACCTGGGAGGATAGAGGAGCTATCGTGCAAGCTTGCAATCTGAACTGGTCTCATGGAATTGGTGTCTGACTTCCCAGAATCCCTCCTTTTCCCAAAATGATTTTAAGAGCATAAACTGAGATATCCTACTTCATACAGTATAGTGTACTGTCCTTCACTGCAGTCATTGAAGTAAAAGCCTGAGGAAAGTCCAGGGTAGATTAACCACGTAATTTTGGGAGTGGGGTGGTGGTGTGTGTATTCCATTTTTTAATGATAAGCTTTCTAATAAAATAAAGAGAGATTAGAACTGTGCTTAACGTACTTACTTTGGAGAAGTTCTCCTGCAATCAGGTAAGTGTAAACAGTGTGTTTTGCAAAATATTCAAAGAAAAATATCAATTGGGAGGCAAAACTCGGATGAAACCCATTTCTGTTGTGTTATTTAAGGCCTTAATATAATGAGATGCTCTAAAGATTTTATTTTTTTTAACTGCAAGTAACCAAAAATATGTTTCCATCAGTATTTCCCTAGGATAATGACAGAGCTTTCTGAACTACAAGAATTCTATGATCCTGATACAGTAGAACTCATGACATGGATAAAGTAAGTATGAAGTCCTACATTTCTATTTTACTTCTTTATGTCAGGGTATTTTTATCTGAAGTTTTGTGAAGTTGTCTGTATGATTCTGAGTTTTCCCTTGATAAATCATTACATGATGTAGACAGAGATGGGAAGAGAAACGTGTATTTGAAGTGGAAATAACCAAGAATTTATCACTGATTACAAAAGAAGGAGATTGTGAAACATGCAAGCAAATCATATTTATTATCGTTGCTAGTCCTAAATAAAGGTGGACTTCTTAGTGCTTCACGCACTAACTTCTCAGTAGATTAGAGAATTCATGTTGATTGTAATTCCATGGAGGACAGAAACACTAAAGTTTTTGTGTGCATGAGCCAGTAAAATGAAATGCCTGAATGTGAGGATTGAGAGACTTCAGTCAAGAAACTAGCAATATAATTCAAGTTTTCTCTTTGACAGAAGGCTGGGAAGGCAGGGCTGGCTAGGCAGGGCATAGCAAATCCTGTATGATATAGTTCAAACATATATACACATATATGTGTCTAATTCTGAGTCGGGTTGTTTTCACAGATTTTTCTTCTCAGCAGAAGTTTCAGAACTGGGCTCTGTCCTGTGTCATTAGGAACTGCGCTTTCTGAAAGTTAGATCCCATGTTTTGAGATAACTAGCTTATCTTTAACTATATTTTTTTAGAAGATTATTTTCTGTATTTATGTAGTCTTCAATGTCAACCTGTTCCTCTTCAGAAAAGACAAGGCTGGTAATTATGGTGTTCCAGCCAATTTCTTCTTTCTGTTAATAGTAGTGTATGTTGTTTGTCACTGCTGTAGCTCTTCAAGGCAGCAAGTGGCATAATGCCAAGTACTTAATGGCTTTTGCATTAGTCTGCATATATTACACTTCAAGTACATAATTAATCATGGTGAATTGCATTGAGATTCACTCAGCTAAGAGCAATTTGACTACCCTTATTTGTAGCAGCTGTTCATATTTTTAATGGAAATAAGGCTTTATTTTTTTTTCCTTAAGGATATACTTAGATGTCCATATTGGAATTTTAATTGAATGTCATTACTATAGTATATTTTTTTTAAAGTTTACCTCTGATAACATGAATTAATTTTGAATTTTCTCTGCAGGAAAAGTTGCCCAAAGTCTGTAATACAGTGTGACAATGACTGCTTTCTTTCACAAATGCAGGAATACAAATAGTCGAAAGATGAAACCAAAGCCAGAAACATAATTACTTGTAAATATTATTCTGCATCATGAGACTATTTACTTGTAGATGATTAAATACATCTTCCTAGAGATCAAATGAAAATAATCACAAATCTTTCCCTTATAAGACAACATCGTGTTGTTTGCCTACGCACCCTCCCTCCCTTGTTTTGTCACAAGTCAGCAACCATGCAGAAAAACAATAGTTTGATACATTCTTCCAGGACCTCTCTGAAAGGTGCTCCAAGGAGAGGAGGAGAACAACCATCAGACCTTGCCTCCGGAGGAGACCTTCCTTGCAAACTCCATCTTGCTGCATGTCTGAGCTTTTACTGCTGCCACTGCAGCATTAACAGCAGTTGTAATTAGACCCAAAATGATACCTTTGTGCACTCCAATTCATGCTGTATCACCTTAGAAGATTCACAGCATTTAAAATTAAAAGCACTGTATTGAGAAATGCATCCTGTGCTCAGATGTGTGTGTTGGTGTTGTTTTTACAGACGACAGGCTCCGGTGGCTGCTGTGTTTGCAGGCAGCCCACAGTTAATGGGTGTGATCAAGCTTTGTACGGGATGGATGGTGTCGAGCTTGCCTTTATATAATGATGATGATCTTCTAAAAAGAAATGAAAATGTGAGTGTCCAATTCCATAAATGTGTGTGTATTAACTGTGATTTATAGACTGTTCCATCAGGTAAGACTGAAGTGCTTGATTGAGATGTATGGGAGTACTCTAAATGTTAATGCTCCAAAGAAGATGACCATGTAACATTCCTTGTGACAAGCTCATTTACCTTGCTCTTCTGTGCCCCCGAGGGCGCCTGAAAATGCAAATTATTTGTTTGTGCCACCTCCCACTACATGTGAGCAGCAGCATTCCAAATACCACAACTTTCAGATATTTAATTTATCGCTGATTTTTGCATTGCCTGAACATGTTTTCTTAATTTATAGATCTATCAGATCTATTCGAAGAGGTCAGCAGAGGATATTTATAAGATACTGACATCTTATAAAGCCAATTTTCTGATTATTGAAGATTCAATTTGCAATGAAGTGGGACCTGTAAGAGGATGTAGAGTTAAAGATCTGTTGGATATTGCTAATGGTCATGTAAGTAACAATTTAAAAAAATGAATGTTTGAATGCATGAATAATTGTATGGTATTGAAATTAAATATCTATTGTAAAGGAAATTTACAGAATTCGGAAGTAAATTAAATGTACAGAATTACGTTCTGTAAGCACTTATCTTCAGTATTTTAATTAGATCTTCTTTTCTGACAGGTGGTTTGTGAGGAAGGCGACAGTTATGCCTACTCAAAATATGGACGATTTTGTCATGAAATCAAAATGAACTATTCTCCATATGTGAATTATTTTACTCGAGTATACTGGAATAGATCCTACTTTGTATATAAAATCAACACTGTGATATCCTTCCAGTCATGAAAAAGCATGCAAGCTTCTTTCGGAGGATTGATTGTGAATGAAACTCAGTTGGAAAAGTTCCTTTTGATCAAGGAAGTTATTTTTGCAGATACACATGCACACATGCAGTGTATTGATAACTTTATTTTACCAAACTGGAATTCTTTGAACTACAGATCAACAAACACAGATACCATCCTTGCAGGAAACGTGAGAATATGTCAATTTTACAGTCTCTACAAAGTGTGACAGTCTTCCACATTTTTGCATTTTTTGTCCCATTATAAATCATCTTAATCTTCATGTAAATGAGATTTCTAACTTTAGTGTTAGAGAACTGATGTGGGTAGACCTCAGTAAACGCAGAATAATTATTTAAAGAGCTCATTTAAGTCATATAGCTTTTTGTTTTTTAGCAAGAAAGCAATCAGTATCCCGAGTCTTCAAGTAAGTGTTTGGGGTTTTTGTTTGGTTTTATTGTTTTAATTCTTCCTGTCTTCCACTATAAACATTTCTATGTTTATCAAACACACACTCATACTTCTTATGTCTAGTTACAGTGTTTGTATAAACCAAATAAGGAAGATTTTATTTAAGCAACACTTCCATAAATGAAGACACTGATGACTACGTTGTTAGAGACACGTTGGTGGAAGTGCTTGGACTTAGACCTGGCAGTAGGAGTTAAAAGGTCAGATCTTCAGTTTGGAAAGAACTTGTCTTCAGGATTTTTCCATGGTTAAATGTGGATGTGTGTATGCATATGTGTGTCTTAGTAGCCATTGGAATGGGCCAGTATGCAACAGTGTGCCACACTTGTTTTAGACAAGTGTAGCAGGACAACCAGGTGTGCTACTGAGACTTCTGAACTTCTGTTCCACCCCCTCTGTGTGTCTGTTGGTATATATGTGTGTGTGTGTATAGGGAGGGATGGGTGATAGTGCCATAACTGTAATTTAAAACACTAAAATCACCACCATTCATAAATAATGGTACAGTTGTTCTTAGCTATTTTTATATCAATTATGCAGCTACACAGAGATCTTTGAAAATTTGGGAAAGTACTCTACAATCTTGCTTCTCTCTAAGATTTGTCTTCCTTATGTGACCCCCTTTGCCTCTACAACTATTTTTCTTAACAAATGATCTGTTCACCCTATTTGTTGCTGGCTGATGTACTTTAAAGAGAATGAATGATGCTTTAATTCCAGCTCTGGGCCTAACCCTGGTGTTGTGAATGGAAGATCCAGTAGAAGGTAATGGTAATTTTGCTTACGTAGGTGTAGCTGGGCAAAAAAACCCACCAGGATGTAAGGTTTGGAAGAGGTTATTCCTCTGTTAAGTTTTGGAAGGGGTTATTTCTCTGTTGAGAGTTACCTGTTATGGATTCTTCTAATACCTGGCCCAAAGACCAGTCTACCAGGCAAGTGGGAATTTTTTTTTTGGAGCCCAGATATCTTTAATGAAGGATCTGGCATAATAGGGTCAACCTCCAACTGAAAAATCTGCAGACCACTCTGCAGAGGAAAGCTGCAAAACCATCCTTACTGCACTTGTTGGTAAAATACAAACTCAGAGATTTTAACTCTGAAATTATTAGGAACTGCAGGATGTTGGTCTGTGTGTGTGATTCCTCTCTGCTCTCTGCAGGTGTATTTGCTTACTTGACACTAATAGTCAAGTTACAGGTAGTGCTAAAATTAGTACTACTAACAGGTAGTGCTAAGATTTTTTTTAAACCTATTATCACTATTGGAGTGATTTAAAAGAAAAAAAAGCTTTATTGTAAAAGTCAACATGTCTGTAATGTGTTTTTTCCTCTCAGTTACATTTTTAGGCTTATGAGTCTTGACGAGCTGTTAAATTACGCATTTTATTTGAAACCAGTGTTCAGATAAATCCATGTGGTCATTGAGAGAGACGTTTATCACTACAACTGAGTTAATGAGTTAAAAGTACATATCCTTTCAATTACTGTGCAATGACAGAAGGTAGGGAATTAACCCGAGCTATGGCAGGCCTGCAGGAGCCTTCTCTGTATGTGCTACTGTAATATTTGGAAGTAAGTTTAGAATTCCTTACACAATTTAAGTTTGTTTGAATTACTGTCAAGGAATTGTATGCCTGTGTGTCAGTCACGTACCCTCCTGAAGTTAATCATTCATGAATACCATTTCATAACAGCAATAAGGCATTCTGGGTAGGAAACTTCAGGGTTACAACTGCACTTGGGTGGATGAAGTCGCATAGTTTACGGCTTCGTGCCTTAGACTGCCATGCCAAGATGCAATCTTTAACTAGCCTTGACTGCCTGTTGTGTTTTACCCCAATGCTGTGTGTATGAATTATCACATAGAACATAGTTTGGATACTTACATGTAGAGCAAGCATGTAAAGAAGAAAAAAAATCACAAACGAGGCCATCCATACGTCGAAGAAAACTGTCTTGTAGCACGTTGGCCTTTATACATGTTTAAATGGACATGTTGGACTTTATTTGAACTGTGACATAGTTGTTGTTATTAGTTTTGTCATAGTTTTTATGATGTATTCTTGATACTTCAATTGATTCTGCTTTAGGAGAATCATTTAACATTTTTACCTTGCTTTTTATATTAGAGATAATTGTATTGCAGCACCAGTGGCACAGCAGCCTTAAGTAACAGAAGGAACCCTTCATGTGAGAGAGACATTGCTGTTGTTCCAGTAAAAAGGCAGCATTTTAAAAATGAGTGACTGGAAGAATCATATCTTACAAAGAAAATTATAAGCTTGAATTTTTTTATCCAGCTATGGATTATCAAAAATACTATTGTCTATTCTAATCTCCACCTTCTGCGTGAAAGAAACAGTAAGTTTCAGGATACCCCTCAGAAGGACAGTGCTTGTGCATAATTATGTGGGACTTGGACACACAACCCTTGGGTGGTTTTCAGCCAGGTCATGGGGTAAGTGCCCTGAAAGGGCTGGGGGAACGGTCTGCAAATTTTGATCTGTTTTGCTGTAGATGTTGCAATTCAGTTGAAACATGTGCCTTGCAAGCTTTTATTAAACAAACAAAAAACTCGGGTTGTGTTTCTTTTGTGAAGTTTTTGGTTTGGTTTGTTTGGTTTTTTTTTAAATTTCTGATTTCTAGAGCTTCCACTGTCTCTTAATGGCCCGGTCTCCGAGGATGCTGGTGTAGTGAGTGGTGCAGGTGGGATGTGTGCCAGCCTTCTAGCAGCTGTTCACTGGGAAGAATGAGAGTTTGCACAGCAATTTCTGTTGCTATTTTACTGGCTTATTTCTTCCTTTACATTTCCATTTTCTGATATGCTTGATATTAGTAAATGCAAAAAAAAAATTGCCTTGAAAGACTAAAGTGAGTGTGGTGTTTTCACCTGTTACCATTACACTCCTCAATTACAGTTTAATCAAGCCACAGCTAAACTGACATGTACAGTTTTGTCTTAATCTTAAAAAAAAAAGCTCTTTCACTTCCTGAATTACCACATACTTGAACTCAGTTGATAGACTTGCCAGGAGGTATTTGAGACTGATTAAGTAAAGGCATTTCAGAACATAAGCTTCTATCCATGTTATTTTAAAGAAGTACTGGTCTTATTTCTTCCAAAGTAAATGGAAGTACAGTTTAATACAATACAATCTTAAATACAATTTCCTTTGCAAGAGTAAGGAGGAGATACACAAATATGGAAGAAAGAGGTCCAAAAAGTTTAGCAGGCATTGAAAATGTTTCAAACTATTTGCTCTGGTGGCATTACTATTTACTGAAAGGTAGAGGTTTAGGGACCAAATCTTGTTCTTACCACCTTATTTTTACTAAGTCATCTGCAAGTGTTCAAATCTTACGACCCTTCATCAGCTTTCCCACGCAGTTCACACGAATAGGAGCCATGAGATCAGGTCGCAGGGATCACAGGTTGTCTTGAAACACTTCTTAATGACTGCTGTTAATTACGTATAACCCATCCCTTAACCAACCATCCAAGAGGAGACAGCGCGGGCTGTCTGTGTGAATGCGTGGGCACGCATGTTGTATTTGCATTTGCAACCCAAATGTCTGGTTTTGCTATTTGGAATGATTTGGAAATGAGTAATGAGTAGCTTCTGTTACTGCTAATGGTGGTTGAATCTATAAATCCCCTGGATGTTGATGGGCAGGTGGCTTCTAGGGTACTATGGTATTAGGGATGAAAGAAAAGCTGAGTTTATTCTGACACAAGCAATATTTAATGTGAAGTAATACCTCAACCTAAATCTGTGTAATCATGCCTTTAGTACTCTTTTTAAAATTTAAACTTTGGGGGGGAGCGAAGTGAAAATTGTATAGTTATCAGTTCTACATCATCCATAAAGCTAAAAGGAAATATCACATCTTACTATGCCAAGTGCCGGGCTAGCAATGCCTAAAGGTCTTTGGAAATGTTTGGTACCTCAACGAGATGTTTAAATGTGTAATTAATCTGGCAATGTTTTTGATTTCAGCCCAGTTAAACGTGTGTAATTCTGCCGTTCAAATGATGTTTAAGGTTACCTATTTATTTGATGGAAAAGAGGTGGGTGTTTAATGCCTTTCAAAGTTTCAAACTCTTGTTATGTCAATAATGCAGAATAATTCTTGGTGGTGCTTTTAACCTTGACATTGAGCAGCAGTGTGTATGGCACCTGGATGTATCTATGTGCAGGTATTTAATAACAAATCTGAGGAATCCAGTTCTTTTTATCCTGTTTGTTGTCTTGGACAGTTTTTTTATCAAAATAATGTATGCATAGTCAATATTTTTCTCTTGTGACAAAAATAATAGTTGAAAAGGGAAGTCAGAAAGCGTGGATTGTTTGGGACACAAACCATTTTATGTTTTCTTTAGAGAAGTCTGATACCCTTTCACAAAAAACCCGTGTAGTTCCTAATGAATGAACTTCCTTCCTCTGTTGCGGTAATAAAATGATTTTCATATTCTGTTGTATTATTTGTGTGTGCAATTTGCAGCCAAGCCAAGACCCTACAGCACGGCTCAAACGTCTGTGGGTGCTCTGACAGCTCTGGAGGGGCAGCCACATCCCTGTGTGGGGCTGACTCTGGCTGCCCCCCCAGACACTGGCGTGAGGAATCACTGAATTCTGAGTTGCTCCCAAAAGATCCAAATATTGGGTTTGTGTGGTAAGGTTTAGGCAGCAGGAGGGGCTACAGGGGTGGCTTCTGTGAGAAGCTGCCAGAGGCTTCCCCTGTGTCCAACAGAGACAATACCATCCGGATCCAAAACAGACCCACCACTGGCTGGTGATGATGGGAGCACCTCTGGGACAACAGATTTAAGAAGGGGAAGAAAAATCCTACAGCACCTGTAACTGGAGAGAGGAGTGGGAATATGTGTGAGAAACAGCTCTGCAGGCACCCAGGTCAGTGAAAGAGGAGGAGGAGGTGGTGAAGACCATGGTGAGGCAGGCTGTCCCCTGCTCATGGAGGTTAACGATGGAGCAGATGTCCACTGCAGCCCATGGAGGTTAACGATGGAGCAGATGTCCACCTGCAGCCCATGGAGGTTAACAATGGAGCAGATGTCCACTGCAGCCCATGGAGGTTAACGGTGGAGCAGATGTCCACCTGCAGCCCGTGGAGGTTAACGGTGGAGCAGATGTCCACCTGCAGCCCATGGAGGTTAACGATGGAGCAGATGTCCACCTGAAGTTCGTGGAGGATCCAACACCAGAGCAGGTGGATGTCTGAAGGAGGTTGTGACCCTACGAGAAGCCCATCCTGGAGCAAGCTTCTGGCAGGACCTGTGGACCCATGGAGAGAGGAGCTCACGCTGGAGCAGGTTTTCTGGCAGGATTTATGGGGGACCTATGCTGGAGCAGCCTGTTCCTGAAGGACTGTGCCCCATGGAAAGGACCCGGGCTGGAGCTGTTCGTGAAGAACTGCAGCCCATGGGAAGGCCTTAGATCAGAGAATTTTGTGGAGAACCATCTCCCCTGGAGCAGGGGAACAGTGTGAGGAGGAAGGAGTGGCAGAGACAACCTGTGATGAACTGACCACAACCCCCATTCCCCATCCTCCTGCGCTGCTCGTGGGGAAGAGGAGGTAGAGAAAATCAGGAGTGAAGTTGAGCCAAAGAATGGAGGGGTGTGGGGGGGGAAAGTGTCTTAAGATTTGGGTTTTATTTCTCATTGTCCTACTCTGATTTGGTTTGTAATAAATTAAACTGATTTTCTCAAGGAAGCTGGCTATAAAGTAAATATTTTCACAAATTCAGACACTAGAGTCTTCTACAAATGCAGTTTCCCCAAACATTTTAGAAGAGACTTTACCAAAAAGTAAAATTGCTGAAACAGAAATTAATCCTGTGTTGCTCAAACCAGAACACAGCTGGAAATAAATTGCTATGTGTCATCGGATGCTTACTGATTTATTTATTTTTTAAATCAACTTAGTATAATATCTGTGGTGAATTTTACGACTCGTGATTACATATTTTGGAGCCATCTATCATTTTACAAGATACTATTTGGAGAAGTGAAATCTTTGAATGCAGACTAGTTTGTAATAATCTACCATGTAATGATATGAAAACCATGAGGTTATTTTAGTTAAATTCTAAAGATGGTACAAATATCCAATGAAGGGCTTCTCCAAAAATCGATCATACACCATTTGAAAAATACGTATTTATGTCTTAATGATTCTGAATTCTTAATGATTCTGAATTTGAACAATTCATCAGACTGCTTCCTTTTAGACCAGTCAGGAAACACGTTTCATCTTTTTAAAAAGATGAAATGTGCTGCTGGTGGAGAATTGAAGTTTATTCGTGAATTCCTGAAGCTCCCAGGCTTTGTGATTGCTCACCTGAAGAGGGGGATGGACCTTCCTGGCACCGTGAAGTCTGTGCTGGTGGTTGTGTACAGTTCTAGGTCTTTACCCAAAACTGACACTATGGTTACCAGCTGTGAAATATATTCTATTATATATAGTAGAATTGATATTTAAATGTGCCTATGGCAATAGAGGCTGACAGCGTCCTGAAGGTATCTAAGGGGCTTATTGAATTTATTTCTGTTTATTTCTTCTCCAAGAGCCATCTCTGCTGTCCTAACTCTGGTTGCCTCTTGGATTGACGCTGTATCAGTCTCTGCGGTTCCTGCCGCCTCAGGAAACTACAGTTTCTGAGGAGTCAAGTTCCTTTGGAACAGGGTTACACAGAAGGAGCCCTACTGTTTCCTTGGCAGTGTCCTGAGAAGGAGATGAGGTTACTCCAGAACGGTCACTCTTGTAGCATTTCAATATATATTGTACGTACATATGTAACATGTTATTTTGAGAATTGCTTACTATTCTTCAAACTCTTTAGCTGCCCGTTGGGGCCTGATGAACACACAGAGTCAACTGGGAGCAGTGGGCAATTTTTTCCTGGTTTTCAGTGTAGTTTCTAGGACAGAACATCACCCCCTGACCCTAAAGCGACCCAGATACAAGCCTGTGCTCCAGACCCCTCACCAGCTCTGTTGCCCTTCTCTGGACAATCCAGAGAGATTTGTTTCACCCTTGCACTCCGTCTGTGGGGGTGACATGAATTTACATCACCCAAATGATGCGTTAAAGGGGCGCGTTAACGATGCCTGGGCTCCTAGGCCTAGGGCAGTGCTGTGCATAAAATGCAGCTCGTGTCTCACCAGGCTGTAGTCACCACCCTACGTTTCTGAGCGTGTGTGTGTGGCTGCAGGAGGACAGACAGGGCACGGGGAACCACTGAGCACCACACTTTGAGAGGGTTTCATTTCCTTACTGAGAGTCGGTGTCGGGCTGGTGGGACACACCGCCTTCCAGAAAAGCTGTGCTCAGTGAATCTAAACATCCTGAATGCTCGTTCGGGTGGTCTGGCTGGCTCATTAAGTGTCGTAAATTAATGAGCTTTCCAGTGCCTTTGGGAGGTGGGGAATTATTCATGTTTTATTCTTACGTTGGGCACAAAGAATAAAGGTGAGGCGCTCAAAGCTTGCTGTAGCACATTAGCCCTGGGTGGATCTTGGTGGCTTTGGTGGCTTTCCTGTTGTTGTTGGGAAACCATTCCTTAAAAACACTCGGTTTTACTTCTTGCCTTCCCAGTCTGAGATGTCCCATCATACCACTTTTTAGAAATAATCACCCCTTTTACCCCTAGAGTAAAAATAAAGGCTGGCAGCTTGTAATAATGTGATGTGATCACCTCTCCTTGAAAGTGGCAGTTCCCCGGGTGGCAGAGGTGCCAATCTAGCAGCTGGTTGTCACCTTTGGCTGTTGCCCGTGATATTTGGCTAAAGCTGATTGAAACGGTTTCTGGCTTTTTTGAGCAAAGCTTCAAACACCTCCAGCCTAAGTGTGTTATCACTGAAGTCGCAACACCCCTGCCTTGCTAACAGCCTCCTACTAAAACTAACAAACCTGGCCTCAAAACAGCAAGAGGGAGTGTTTCTAATTGGAAAAAAATAAATAAATTAATAGTTTGACCAGCTGGGTGTGGGGCTGTTCCTCAGCTGTTGTTGTTACTGTCACTATGTGAAGGGAAATACTGCTGGTCCTGTTTGTCAGCGGGAGGGATGGGAGAAGCTGCTGGGACTGGTGCTTGGTTTGGGATTTACCCTCCCATTGATCCCATTATAGCCGGGGCAACGATTCCCACCCCCAGATGGTTACTGTGAACGTTCAGCAGAGCTCAGAAGGACCATTTCAGTTCTGCTCTTAAGAGCAGCACACACTGCTCTTTTCCCAAATGTATTTCACCCAAAGACTGAAGCTTTAAAGGCATTAATTGGTGCTGTTCGTGTATTATGCTGAGACACGCTTTGCTGCTCTCCCTTCTGCCAAAAATACATCTTCTCTGAAGGAGCAGCAACCTGGATATGCCCTCCTGAGAGGCCAGACTTCCAAGACAATCCCAGCTCACACCAGAAAAATATATCTCCTTGGTCACAACCATTAACATCCTTGTGGGTGACATGGACAGTGGGATAGAGCGCACCCTCAGCAACTTTGCTGATGACACCAAGCTTGGTGGTGCACTTGACATGCTGGAGGGAAGGGATGCCATCCAGAGGGACCTGGACAGGCTGGAGAAGTGGGCTCGTGCAAATCGCATGAAGTTCAACCAAGCCAAGTGCAGGACAAGTGCATGTCCTTGCCACCTGGGACATGGCAATCCCAGGCACAAACACAGGTTGAGTGGAGAATGGCTGGAGAGCAGCCCTGAGGAGAAGGACTTGGGAGTGCTCATGGATGAGAAGCTCAATATGAGCTGGCAGTGTGCGCTGGCAGGCCAGAGAGTCAACTGTGTCCTGGGCTGCATCAAGAGAAATGTGGCCAGCAGGTCTCAGGAGGTGATTCTGCCCCTCTACTCTGCCTTGTGAAACCCCACCTGGAGTGCTGTTTCCAGCTTTGGAGTCATCAACACAGGAAGGACATGGATCTGTTGGAACGGGTCCAGCAGAGGGCCAGGAGGATGATCAGAGGGATGGAGCACCTCCCCTATGAGGACAGGCTGAGAGA
>JAOWAV010000012.1:125022085-125052135 GCA_028571045.1 Scolopax bukidnonensis
GTTCTTTCCAATGAGGGTGGTGGAGCACTGGAACAGGTTGCCCAGGGAGGTGGTTGAGGCCCCTTCCCTGGAGACATGCAAGGTGAGGCTCGACGAGACCCTGGGCAACCTGGTCTAGTTGGGGGTGTCCCTGTGACTGCAGGGGGTTCAGACTAGATGACCTTTGGAGGTCCCTTCAGCCATCACACCTGTGGTTTAAATAGCTCAGCTGGATGGTTTCACCCCATTTCTAGCCCTGCTGACTTGCACAGGTGTCAGCAATGACAGCTGGGGTCTTTTTCTCTGCTCCCTCAGAAGAGCAGGAGGCTTTGTCTCTCTGTGCTTTTTTGCTGGAGCTTCATCAAG
Organism: Scolopax bukidnonensis; assembly: GCA_028571045.1. Lineage (NCBI taxonomy): Eukaryota > Metazoa > Chordata > Aves > Charadriiformes > Scolopacidae > Scolopax > Scolopax bukidnonensis. The sequence continues at coordinate 125,022,431 of JAOWAV010000012.1, forward strand.
GGGATGGGACTGCTGGCTAAGGGCAGGAGGTATTCATCCTTGTTATTGGCTTATCTTTAAATCACTTGGTGTAGGGCAGGGGGTGCGAGGTGTAATATCTTTAAACTCTAAGGGTTATGGTTTCTGATTAGTCTTGTGTTTCTCTTCCTGCACAAATCCCTTTTGTTTTCCTTCCCTTGATCTTTCCTGAGGCTCCTCAGACCTGTCGTATATTTGAGAGACTGGCATGTGAGCTGCACGTTGTATCCCCTGGTGGCTGTAGCATTAAACAAGTTAAAAATGAAAAAAAAAATACATATCTTGTAGCAAGAAGAGAGTCTGGTCTCTACTACAGATCTTGGAAATAGCTGGTGGTTCCCCCATTTTCGCATTGAAGTGTAGTGTTAATGTCTTGTGCTATGTTGGTGGTGTCCATTGGGATGGCAGCTGCCTCCATACCTGCCCTCTGCAAGGGGCTCCAGAGCCTAAAGGCAATATAAGCCTGAATAAATTAGTCCTTTTTAATTTTTTTTAATTTTATTTTTTTTTTTTGCTTCTACCAAAACACACTGATCTGTAAATTGTAACTTACAAGGAAAACTTATAGGACGAGCATTTTTAGGACTTCTAGAACAAGTTATATTTATATGTACACACAAGCTATTTTCTATCTCAAATATAAGTTTGTATGAAATCTGAGACAGAAAGTTATTAATTTCAGTGTGCCAGGTGTTTTCTGGCAATTGCGCTCTTTTTAACTTGAGGACATACAGGTCCTTTGAAACTAATTTTGCGTTTCAGTCCTGAAGATGACAAGAGTTTCTTAGCCATGATAGTAACCAATTCTCGGGTGCGGGTTTCCTGGTGAGGGTTTGCTAGAGAGACAACCCTCAGCCGTTCAGAAACGTCTTTGCATACCTTACTGTCTCTTTTACATTCAAATGGTTCATTTTGCCGGCGGGGATAAAAGCAAAATGCAAACTACCATTTTTTTATGCACATTTTTTTACTTTTCAGCTTCCCGACGTTAGTCCCGTCAAACCCACGTGAGTCAGTGCAGCTCTAACCCTTGTCTCAGGAAAAGAAAACGACTTCTGTCACGTTTCCTTCTTCTGTTAAGGGAGGAAGATAAATGATTCAAAGAACATGGAATTGTTGCAAGCTTGCAAGAATAGCCACTTGCTGTTTAAAAGCCTTTTCCAGTTCATTCTCTGCATTCATGATCTTGTCCAAGAAAGGTGTAGGTGTATCTGCTGAAGTGTAGGTTTCACCCTCAAAGACAGAAAGTTAACAGCTTTTCACTGCATGGATGGCCATGTGCTGAATTCCCCCATCCTCGTACTTGTTACATCCTAACCCTTATACTTGGGTTCCTCTTGACTGGTTGACATCCCTTTCGTGCCACCCCTGATATCCCTTTCTCACATGTGAACAAAGGGTAGAGCTGAAGCCTTAGGAATATACTGGTATTTCAAGCAAAACCAGCCCCTTAATATTCTCTTCTGGATTGATTATACCGAGACTCTTTTTCAAACGTGTGGTGTGGAGGCCGGGTGGATTATCCTGTTGATAAGTCTTGTTTCACAGGCTATAGAGCTGGGTTTCCTGATTATTTCCTTCCTTTCAGTGGATGATTCATATTGACAAAATGGGTGACCTGTAGCATCACTGTGATGTCGCGTTTTGATTTAATAGGATGCTGCAGTTGTGTCAGTGGAACGAAATAAAACACTATTGATTTCAGAGGCTTGATTTGTTAATGCCTTTGCAGTTATGACAGTTGAAAACCCAATGCATTGTTGGAAAAAAACACCCTACTTTATCAAGACCGTTTTTGTTTCACTAACTTGTTTCAAGTCAATGTAATAATTTTCCATAGCATGTGATTGCCATGTGTAACACCTTAAAATCCTTGAGTTTCTAATGCCCGGTGCCTGTGTGTAAGGAGGAGGCAGCTACCAGAACAGAAATGTTCATGCTCCTGAGTAGTGAAGGCTCAAAGTGCTGCCTCTGAGCAGATTTTTCTGAATGATGTGTCAGAATAGTGTTGTTTGACTGGCCTCTGGTTACTCTCCAGTGCCTGTTCAATACTGCTTTTTTTTTGTTAGAGTTTGGGACTTGCTGCAACTTAGGCCTGACCTATATAACAATCTTTTTTTAAAATAGAATCATTTAGGTTGGAAAAGACCTTTAAGATCATCAAGTCCAATCCTTTATCTAGGGGTCCACCACAAAACGATGTCCCTCAGCTCCGCATCTACATGGCTTTTAAATACCTCCTGGGATGGCAAGTCCACCACTCCCCTGGGCAGCCTGTTCCAATGATGGACAACTCTTTCCATGAAGAAATTTTTCCTAATATCCATTCTAAACCTCCCCTGGTGCAGCTTGAGGCCGTTTGCTCTTGTCCTATTACTTGTTACTTGGGAGAAGAGACTGACCCCAACCTCATGACTTCCAGTCACTCCCTGCCAGAATTAGAGCTCTGATGTCCATATGCAGATAACCTGGGCTGTTGTGTCATTACACTTGCAGGTGGCTTCCGTTTACATTCTGTTTACCTGCAGAGAAAGCAGCTCTGCTTCTTCAAGTGTTAACAGCAGAAATAAATGCTGAGGGGCTGAAGGAGTGAGCCAGGTCTCAGCTGCAGAAAGAATTTCCACCTGATATCTGAAGTTTATTACCACTTGCTGCTGTACCACAACCCTCAAGGTTTGGCATCATCCTGTGCTTTCCCTTCCATGTGTGGTTTCTGTCCGTTTCTGGAATGGTGTTCACTCCTCCCCTCACTTCTTACCTTTAGGCAAACAGCAAGGAAAAAGGCAAGGTCCTAAGAACATTTATGCCAGACATTCCCTCAGGCTGCTGGGGAACGAGTGACATGTGACCATGTAAGCTTCAGAAATCAATGAGATGCACCAGCTGAAGGGCAGGGGGATTAAAGTGTGACAGAAAGGATTTAACAGTCTTGCTGGTACCGTGTCCCTGCCTTGAGGCAGCTTTGCTATAACACAGTGATTGCTGACAGATATCTGTCTAGTCAGGTCTTCAAGATCTCATTGACGGATGAGATCTCACCTCTCCAGCGGCTATCAAGTGCGCCATTATCTGTATAACTCAAAAATGGCTGAGGGACTCCCTCCATCCTGTGCCTCCCCCAATCCCTAGCAGAGATATTTACCTTATGAAGTTTTTACTTTTTGTTTTGTGGGGTAGGGAACAGCTGACTGACTTCATAAAGCAGTCCTTCAGCATCTTACAGCACTGTTAGCGTGTCCCTTGCAGTCTCCTGAAAGTCCTTTCTTGACAGGCTGTGTTCTTTGCTCTTCTCTGGATGCCAACCAGTTAGTCCGCATCTTTCCAGAAATCCAGTCCCCAGAACTGTAGTTTACTGGGACAGGTTACGCAGGGAGGTTGAGGAGTCTCCCTCCTTGGAGATATACAAAAGCCATCTGGACACACAATCTGGAGCCACCAGCTCTAGGTAGGCCTACTTGAGCAGGATGACTGGACCAGATGATCTTCAGAGGTCCCTGCAGACCTCACACCATAGCATGAATCGTGGATCTGAGGTTTTGCTAAGTGTCAGAATTTTATCAAGGTTCAGTGAAGGCTGCATATGAGCCACCAGTGTGCTCAGGTGGCCAAGAAGGCTGAAAGCATCCTGCCCTGTATCACAAATAGTGTGGCCAGCAGGACTAGGGAAGTGATTGTTCCCCTGTTCTCAGCACTGGTGAAGGCCCACCTCAAATACTGTGTTCAGTTTTGGGCCCCTCGTGACAAGAACGATATTGAGGTGCTGGAGTGTGTCCAGAAAAGGGCAATGAAGCTGGTGAGGGGTCTGGAGAACAAGTCTTATGAGGAGCCACTGAGGGAGCTGGGGTTGTTCAGCCTGGAGAAAAAGAGGCTGAGGGGAGACCTTATCCCTCTCTACAACTCCCTGAAAGGAGGCTGTAGTGAGGGGGAAGTTGGTCTTGTCTCCTAAGTAGCAAGTGACAGAACAAAAGGAAATGGCCTCAAGGTTTATGCTCAGTATTAGGAAAAATTTACTCGCCAAAAGAGTTGTCAAGCACTGGAACAGGCTGCCCAGGGAAGCGGTTGAGTCGCCATCCCTGGAGGCATTTCAGAGATACCTAGATGCGGTGCTGGGGGACGTGGTTTAGTGGTGGACTTAGTCGGCTCTAGGTTAATGGTTGGACTCAGTGATCTTAAGGGTCTTTTACAACCTAAATGATCCTATGATTCCATGAGTCTATATAAATACACAGTTCAGAGAGGAGGGAGGTGAAGTTTTTGTAAGAGTTCAGGAGATGATTGTTAATTTGAACAACGTGAATATTTCCCCTGACATGGTGTCCTGAACTCAGTGAAATTTATTCCTTTCTCTGTCTTTTTTTAGCGTATAAAGCTCTAGTTTAGGACTGACATTTTGGCATGTGGTGGTTTTTACACTTCTCACAGCAGGATTGGGTCTTTGTTATTGATTGGTATTTACCGCTTGGACCATCTGCGTGGGACAATATTAAGGAATAAACTGTGTAATTATACTTCTTTGAAATCATTCTCTCTAGGTTTCTCTAAATGGGAAAAATGCTAGATTAGATATTCATTTACACAGAACTTAGAACTGTCTGAATTAGACCAATGAATGAACAGGAATACTTTTTAATGCCACGTGTCTACAAGTTTTCACTCTGTTACTTGGCCCTAGCAAAATGACACTGTCTTTAGCTGGGTTAATTAAGATATGTATTTCTCAGCTCTCCCTTTTGGCTATGGATAAAATCCTGACCGCTACAGCTGCTGGTGTGACCCACTGGCTCATTCTGAGGGATGTGGCTTGTGTTCAATACAGGGAAAAAAATTAGAGGAACATGTTTAACGAATGTTCCAATGTGTGCCATGTTGGTACATTAGAAAACCAGAAACCACATAATCTAGGAATTTCCTCTAGCTAAAGAAACCATGTTTTGAATTATTTTAAACACTTTTTTAAAATAACCACAAAAGTTCAATAAAGTCCTTTCCCTCCTGGGAATGATTACCTCTGGTAAAATTTGTCCAGCACATATTTTTACTGTGGGATAAGGCTGCTTGTAAATACAAATCTTGTGTGTCAGTGGATGCCTCTATTTGTGGGTAGCTTTTTATTTAGTGTTGGATCCCTGAGGTTTACAGTTAAAATTTGTTTGGAATTTCTAGCCTACTACTTGACTTCGGTGCTGTTTTTGTCTATGTGCTGCTGTTATCTTCCATCCTATGTGAAATGTGGCCTTCCTGAAGGCAGAGATCAAGGGTTTCCAGTATGAGACATACGTACACCTGGGTGGGTGTTTCTTTTGGTAGTGGTGTAGCCCTTAACAGAGCTGGTGACACTTGGTGGCAGGGTCCTTCCAGGCTTCTCCCAAGCCTGACAGTCCAACCTCGGGCTGCTGCAATTGCCTGCAGACGTTGATTTAGGTGTTGGAGTTTGCTTCTTAGCCACAAAATAACTTTGTCCTGGGGTGGTTCCATTCCAAAACCAGTGTTCCACTCGCCTAGGACGCAACCGGATGGGATGCTGGGGGCAGAAGGGGAAGGCACCTCTGCCTTTCCTTGAACACCCAACAGTTTGAGAAAAATGAAACAAATTAGTGTTAGAGCGGGAGGAATTTTAGGGAGTTTTGATTGCTTACCACTTCCACTGCTTTTTAAGAAAACTATTTTAATAGGCCTAAACCTGATTTGGTAAAACTGGCAACATTTAGGCTGAATGTGTTGAAAATAAAAAGGCCAAATTTTACCCCAAGTCTGGGTGAGTACACACCTAAAACTGTGTCACAGCGAGTGGTGTAACTGACATAGTATTTAATATGTATATCTAACTAATTAAAAGCTATAATTGAAAGTACTTTTATTTAGGTCCTAACTGCATCTAATGCAACTCCAGCTGCCGAAGTCTGTGTCTGTACTGAATTTTTGGTGCGTACGATAGGATGAATGTGATGGGCAAGTCAGCTTGTTTATGGATGCTAATGGATAAGATCTTAAACATTCCTGACTACAGTCTGTGGACAAGCTGTCTATACATCTGTGCATCTTTTGCAGATAACGACTGGTACCTCTGCCACGTGACACTCCTCGCCCCAGAAGAGGAGCTCCTGTCCTGGGGCATGTACCCATATCCCTACCTGGCACGTGTCGATCCAGACGCCCGAAAAGGCACTCTCATCTACCAGCTTGTTGCATATTACAGCCCTGGTGACAACACCAGCGCTGGGGTAACGTACACACTTGTTGCAGGTAGGTCTATTCTGAAAAATAGTGGTAAAATTCTGTTAAGTTGCAGACTTTTTTCTTGACAACTTCCCATTTTATCATTTTGTTGATAGATTTTTTTTTTTCGCTTGGGAAATCCTTAATGGTATAGCAGGTACAGCAAGTAGAAGCCAGAGGTGTTTAAGTAAAAGAGTTATGTCGATGGTCATCTTTCTTGCTGCCGCTTTCTTTGCTTTACTTCTCTTTTGAAATTGATTGCAGCCTTACCTTTAGCTTAAGGCTCTGTTTCTCACCCGTTCTTATCTTTTTTTTACACTGTGCTGGTCAACAGGGCACGGCGTGAGGGAAAGATCAGGTGCACAACTGGAGAGGAGCAAAGAAGCGCACGCAAGGACATAGACAGATGATTTGAGGAGAGTTTACCTTAAAATAGTGAAAATGCAAACGCTCCTGCTGTGGGGTGTGTTTCAGAGCAGCTTTGTGTGTATACTTGTAGGTGGCGAAGAGCGATTCCGAGTAGATAAGGATACTGGGGTTATCATGACGACTGGTTTGCCTTTGACATGGAACAAGGAGTACGTGGTTACGGTGGAAGCCACCGATGGGTATGGCAACAAAAGCCCCTACGCCTCCATTTCCATCCTGGCGGGCTCCCGACCTCCACAGTTCACTAACATGTCCTACAGTGTGTCTGTCCCTGAAAATACTCCGGCAGGAGAAAAGTAAGTTGTCTGGGAGGAACTTCACAGAGCACGATAAAGTGAAAATTTTGTGCCCGTAGTTCTCAGGGCTATGCGTATGTGTTTGCCTATTACACTTTAAAAATAACATTGTGTTTTCTAAATGAAATTATGCCTTTTCTGCTGTCTCCATGTTGTAGTCTGGGATGCTGGAATTCTGATGAAATTATTATTTTATTGCTCTTGGAGTCTCGTTGCGTTGCAGTGTGAATTAAAACAGCCAAAATCCTGGCTACGCCTCTCCTGGAGCACTTCAGATAGAAATGAGTGCTTGAAAAATAGTGTCTTGTAATTAATCAAATTTGTAGTTGTCTGTATCCCATGTGACTTGTATTTAGAAAGGCAAGCCAATGCCAGACTCTTGAGATAACTGTGTGAAGTGCAGATAGACAGAGCTGAGTCTCCAAGGGGCTCTGCCGTTGTGGGAAGAGCAGCTGAGCCAAGCCACCATGGGGAGATGCTGGCTCTGGTTTTATTGTCACTTTTCAGCTGCTTGAGAGCAGCATGGGCTTTTCAGGCTCCAAGTAGCAGGTGGAGCAGTGCCATAGGACCTTTAAGGAGCAGGAAACCTCCAAGTAAGCTGATGAAGTAGCAAAAATTGCGGGAGATGTGCCTCTTACTCCTTAAAAGAGACTGAACGAGAGGAGGGGGGAAATTTGTCTCTTTCCCTGGAGCTTTCACTGAGATGTACTTGAAGTATATTGTTGCTGCTGTGAGAGATGGAGCTTTAAAGCATAAGTCACAGTAGGGAGGCCAACATTCATTTCATGTCCTGACAAGGGGGACTGCAGGGTCTGGAAAGGCCCTGTGCATCGTGGGTTTTACCATCCATCTCTGAACCAGTTACTTTTCTGAATATACAGCTTCAAAGAAAGTCAAAGGTATAGTATCTTAGTTATCTCTGTAACTGAAGCTAAACCAGTAACTGCTGTCAAGTGTTTGGAAGAGTACAAAAGGGAAGAAAAAGATTTTTTACCATTAGGAGGAGGTTGAAATGGGTTGTTATTCCAGCCCTGCTATGTCAGGAGATCAGTCTGGTGAGAGAGGAGAGGGTAAGTGGGTTCCCTATAGCATGGGGGTTTTGTTTCCAGTTTGAATACGATGCTGAGTCCAGCATTGACAGAGAGTGAGCAGTTCACCTTTCAGCATCCTCATCTTCCTCTTCTAGGTGCTCGGGAAACAGCTTTTGGTGGTGTTTTTGAAGCAAAGGGTTCTTCTCTCTTTCTTTACAGAGTAGCAGTTGTTGAGGCTGTTTCTTTCCAGAGCCAGCCTCTTTCATACACTCTGCTGACGAACCCCAGTGGGCTCTTCAGGGTGAAGCAGGAGAGCGGAGAGCTCAGCCTGACCCACCCCGTGGACTATGAGAGCAACCATCACCTCTACCACCTCTTACTGAAAGCCATGGAAGCTGAGAGCACTCTTAGCAGCGTGACCGAGGTACGTGGATCGCTTTGCTTCCTAACCCCTGTTTCTGCAATCTTCAGTACCTCATTAGTTGGACCACTTTATGGGGACAGCCTAGAAAACTCATGAAGATGCTCAGGAAGGAGGAGGCCTCATGGTGCAGGCAGAAGGGTGGTCTCTGACCTGGGTTCAGACTTAAGGTCTGCTAAATGCCTCTTGTTATTTCTCTTTGGCTTTGCCTCCCTTCTGCTTGGAACTGGGGGAGATGGTACTTCTCTGTCTTACAGTAGTGTGAGGAAAAGTTTAGTGTCAGAGGTGTAAGGATGGGACTGCAGCAAAAGCAATGACTGTCCAGGCAACGTCCAGAATGAGATGCCAAGTGTAGAGACTAAATTCCCCTCTCAGCACATCCTTCTGTCTCAGGTCATGGTCCATATCACCGATGAAAATGACTGTTCTCCAGAATTCCAGCACTCCATTTACAGCAGAGACAACATTCCTGAAACAATTCCTGTTGGCACATCTCTACTGCAAGGTGAGGACCATCCTGGTACCTTTTGTTTCAGTCTTGCCATGGACCTGCCAGTTTGCGTTACACATTCGTGTTCTCGCAGTGAGGAAGTGCCAGCTCTTCTACAGCATACGCTGCCTTGGTGTAGCTCTCCTGGAGGTCTGTAGGTGGCTTTTAGGTATCCTGGGGAGTGTCTTCAGGTGAGGACCACCATACTGGGTCACAGAGCTGTGCCCAAGGAGGGACCCTGGCATATCCCAAGAGCAGTTAAGGCAGCTGGCAGGCAGTGACTTCCTGGATTGCTGTAACTTGTTTCCTTTAAATCTTTTGGCTGTTTTTTAACTCAGCTTGGTCACCTTTTTTGTGTCCTGGAAGCAACTGCAACCAGTTTTTCTTTTCTGAATGTGTTAAGAAAAAACCCAGGTTTTGGAATGGGCAGTTATTTTTATCAAATAGATATTAGTGCTGTATAATTGACTTACAAAGTGTTAAAGGAGAAACCCTTGGAAAGCCTGAGAACTTGTGCATTTATGGTTGTGGCTTACCAGTCATCAGTCCAAGTTTGTTGTGTTTAAGATGGCCACATATCACTTGCACGTAAACCCTGAGTGCAGAGATGACATTTTTAGAGGCTAGATTGGTTGAAAGATTAAAGCTGTTGGGAATAATTTAAAACCCCAAATTCCAACCCAAACTTCAATGTCACTCTCAGAATACCTTGGTTGCACGAATAGGGATTGAACTTGGATGATGCTGCATCTTCTGTCTCAGTCCACAGAGTCCAACAGAGAAGGAATTAAAGTCTGTTCTTCAAGTTGTTTTACTGGTGTCAGTAAAATGTCTTCAAAGATGCCTAAAGATCTGACATAGTCTGTGATGATGCGATACATGCCACAGATGTGTTCTGCCTAAAACTGGGAGAAGGCTTACAGGCTCGCTGTCAGGATTCAAACTGGAAGTAGGGGCAGGTACTGGGGTAGTAACGGGAATGGGAGCTGAGACCTCAGGGGGGTTGTGAACCGTGTGAGAAATGGGTGAGTGCCAAGGCAAGACTTAGCGAAAATTAACATGTCTGAGATGTGCCTTTTGAAGACAAGGACGTAAATTTCCTGAATTTGAAGTTGAAAGCATGCAGGATGCAGTGGTGATGAAAAGCTTAGCTTAGTGAGAGTCAGTGAGAATGGGTGGGTGAATGCTCGCTTGGACTGAGGAGCGTTGGTAGTGGCTGCAAGGAGGGGGTATGTGCAGTCACCTTGGACGAATGCAGTGCCACTGTGACTGCCAAACAAAGTATAATCTCAGCAAAAAAAAAAAAGAAAAAAAAAAAAACCAAAACCAGAAAAGCAGCTCTTACCCTTTGCTATAGCTCCTTGAGGCATGGCATCTCAGCGACCTCTGGATGTCCCACAAACCAAAGGGAATGCAAATTCAAGACAACCTTTGCCGTTCTGTGTCTGACCCGGGTTGCTATCAGTGGTAGTGAAAAAGATACCATTTGTTAAAACTATGGACAATGTAAACATAGGGTTTAGTCGTCAACCATTTTTATTTTAACACACTCAACGTCTGGCTGGTATCCTGTTTGTCGTGGTGGTGCTGTGCTAGCTGAGTCAGACTGTCTACCTACTCACGATGGGCAGATTTATGCTCCCTGTGTGTTCTTCAGGATGGCTGGATGCGAGCAAGCTCTGATCTGAGAAGCATGGAGGGATGCTCCTGGCATGTGCCAGCAGAGCAAGGCTTGGACGTGGGGTTGCCAGCTCTGTGCTAACACAAGGCTCTGAGTTGGAGTCCTTTTGCACTAAACTAGCTTAGAGCATGGGTAGAGCTCTTTGTCCTTGCTATATGGTCCTCAAAATACCTTCGCAATGCAGGTCAGTTTGCAGGATGGAATAGAGAAATGGAAGGGGAATGGAATTTCTAGTTGCTCTTGAGAAGTAAGGCATGGTTTTGTCATATAAAAGTAAGTATCACGTTCCCTATTTGCCAGAAAACATCTGGGGGGAAAAAAAAAGTATGATCGTTAAGCGTGTAAAATGTATTTTTGTGAGTGGTTACAACATCCCTGTGTCCTGGTTTGAGGTAATGTAATGACTCTGTAGATATTGTTAGAACTTTTCAAATCAAATATGTCTTTCACTTTTTGCATGTGTTTCTAAAAACAGTACTTAAGCACTACATTTAAATGGATTAAGTCACTTTAATTTCAATCTTTCTTAGTCTTTAATATATTTTGTCTTTCAGTACAGCAAGAGAGGGATGTAGAGCCCTTGCCTTTGTAGTCTGTAACACGCTCAAACGTTTATTCCCAGCAGGATCCTGAGAGATGTTAAACAAAATGTTTAATGTTTAACAACCACCCTAAAAGTCTTTTTAAACCCAATGAGTAACTTTCCACAGGCAGAGGTAGTTGAGATTTTTGCACGGCATTTCACTGAGCTTTTTGAAATCTTTCTCTTCCCCTTTGAGGGGAATTAATCCCTGTGACTCAATAATAGATAGCGATGGGTCCTTGTTTCTCTTCATCTCATTTTTGGATGATGCTGTAGTTGTCTGCCAGGGTGTCCATACACTGCAATCACTGTTCCACTTCCAAAAAGCTGTGTGTTACCACAATGCTGTGCCTGTATCCTCCTGGTAGGATAGAGTTCGTTTAATACCAGCGTGGGTATGAGTAGAAGCCTCATTGTTTGGCGAGAAAAATGGCAGGGTAATTAAGGAAGTGAGTTCTTGCTCTTAAAAATCGCTTTTGATACTGTGGTGTGAGCTCAGCTCTTTGTTCTGCTGATTTGCTGCTTCTGAGCAGATGGGACACACATCGTACTGAATAAACACTTGCTGGGGAGGAATGTTTAATCACTCTTTGCACCTTGAAGCGCCAGGTAATTAAAAAGTACTTTAGCTATAACATATCTGGGAGCTAATTAAATTTGAACAGCATCCCCAGGGAGAACAAGGACACAGTTTATGACTGATAATGTTCTACCAACATGCATATTGATTGTGTGGTAATTGCCAGCCTTGACTGCTATTTGTACAAAGCATGTTGTGTAGTGTTGGGATCATGGCTCTCTCACAATCTCTCCTTGCTGTGATCACTCAGGCTGGGTTGGAGCCGGGGGAAGAGCTGTTTTGCTTTTTTAGTCCCAGCCTCCTGCTAAGTTCCCAGACTCTTCCTACAAAAATTAGGCTTTTATGGATAAAAGATATTTGGATGATGTCTGTTCTTAAAAAAAATCATCTGAAGTTTGCTTGGTAAGAAATAGCATAACCAAACCTTTTCTGCTGCATGACCATTCTGTTAAATGTGTTCTCTAATAGTGCTTGCGACAGACTGTGACTCTGGCTCCAACTCCGAGATCACTTACTTCATCCAGAGCACTGATTTTTCCATCACGCGTCACGGGGTCATCAATTCTAACCAGAGGCTGAACTTTGAGAGAGCAAACCATATGTATGAGTTTGTGGTGATAGCTGTCGATAAAGGACATCCCCCTCGGACAGGGACGGCGTCTGTGAGGATTCGAATGGCCAACGTGAATGACGAGGCTCCTGTCTTCTCCCAGTCCGTGTAAGCCAGCCTGAACTGGTTTTACTGGTGCTGCTCCTACACATAACCTTAATAACACTTGGCTGAATGGTTACTTCTTGTTCTGTGCAACCATAAGTACCAGTGAAACCAAGGGGCAATTTGTATGAATTTTGTAGCAGTCAGCCCTTTGTTTCTAGATTGAATAAAAAAATACAGCAATTGTGGTACCAGTATATTGACTTTAGAGAGCAACAGTTTTATACAGAGAGAACAGAATGAGTAAAAGACCTAACTCTATAGGGAATGATTTTGACTGTGTTGACTTCCAGTTCTCAAACTTATTGTCCATGTGTAAATATATGGCAGATTCAGATGGTAGTTAGCAAACATTAAAACTTAATTTTACCATCAGCAGATTCTATTACAAGCTAACTTTACGAGACCCTGTTTGTTTAAAATGCATTCTTTCCTTTCCTGACTTAATACATTTTTTTTTTAATACAATTTTTTTTGGCATAAATTTAAAGTATGGACATGTTTTAAATATAAAACATAAATTCATTTAGTTAAAAAATGAAATACTGTTTTACATTCATCTCTGGAGTATCTGATGCTTTCCATTAGAAGAAAGGGACATAAATGCTGCACGACAGATACATCTCTAGTGGCATGTCTAGGATGACTAGTCCTTTTTCTCATCTTCAGGAGACAACTGGTTTGCAGTGCAATGTAGTATGGTACATACTGATATCTTCCAAAAGATGCGTGGAAATTACATGCAGCAAAAATGCAGAATTACAATCCTAAAATACATACCCTGTACTGAACAAAGTTTTGTCTTCAACTGACTAAAGACTGAATGATTGCATGCCTGAATCTTAAAGAAAATGACACTCGTAGTGAGTTTATAATCCTTGGCTGATGGTTAACATGGTGGTGGTTATTCTGGTACTGCATGTGCTGCCATTGCTCCCTCATGTCCATCAGTTACAGGACTTTCCTTTCGGAAGACGCTGGTCCCAGCACCTTAGTGGCTACTGTTCGGGCAAAGGACCCTGATGGAGATGGGCTGCTGTATCTGATTACAGGAGGCAACGAGGAGGGCAACTTTGAGCTGGATAGTCAGAAAGGTAAGGGAAGAGGTTTTGGAACTCAGTTATTTATTGTCTAATCTCTATTGACTCTGCTTCACCCATGTGTCAAAAAACATAAGGAAGCACCCTATTTATATAATCTGCAAATGGGAATGCTTTGTATTGGTGAGATTTAGCTCTTTGATATGATGCTTGTTCTCCAAAAATCAGCAAAAACCTGGGATCCTGGTCCAAGGATCTAAAACAACTGATTCCTGTGCTGTGCAACCGAAATACAAACTGAACCAACAATACAGTGGCAGAGAAATGTGACGCTCGCTTGACTTTGTTTGTTTAGATGGTAAAATAAAATGACACTTTATGCTTCCAAATGTAGGTATCATCAAACTGCGCAGGAACCCACCGCCCAGCCTGAAAGGGCCACAGTACACACTGAACATCACTGCGATAGATGACAACGCCTCGGAGGGACCCACCCCTCTCAGCAGCTCAGCTGAGGTTATTGTAGGAGTTAACGACATTAATAACAACAAGCCTGTCTTCAGAGAGGTAGGATGTCTTCCTGCAGATATTGTTTTTCCCATCCATAACTGGGGTGATAGACTCCTCTTGGCTACTGGTGGTTGCCAGCGTGCTGAAGGGACTGTGTTTGCAGAGCAGCACAAATCTCATGAATCTGTAAGTGAACACCCAGCCAGCTTCCTTCATACTTAAAGAGCAAGGTCTTCATTCTCTCCTTCCCCCCCATCCTCTCCTTTAGAGATTGATTTCAGTGGGCGTATAAGTAATAGAAGTTATTTTCTCCTGAGTTCTGGGGAAAGTATTGACGCTGTGCAGCGAATCCATGTGTCTCTGTGTGATAAAAAGGGTTGGGTGTGTTTTTAGTGTGCTTACTACAGAGACAGCACCTGGGTTCTGGAGAACCAGCCTCCAGGCACGTACGTGCTACAGGTAGAGGCCTCTGATGCAGACCTTGGGGTTAACGGAGAGGTGAAGTACGGGCTCATGCACCGGGATGGAGCTTCCCTCGGCTTCAGCATTGACCCAGACACAGGTCAGTGGCTTTGGATGAAATGAAAATGGTGGTGTATTGCAGTGAGAATGCCACAGCAAGTGTGTGTGTGTCCAGGTGTGCTCATGTTTTTAGTGGTGTAACTGCTGGGTTAGCTATAGCAGCTTGTGGGATTAACACTGGAAATAGTTCAGGGTATGTAAATAGCCGTGCACATAAATTAAATTAAGATGATAGTGATTTAAATGACAAATTAAGTAGGGGGACAAACCCCAGTTCAAAAGAAGATAATCTACTCTGCATCGGTTATCTTCCTGTTGGATCGAGTGTAACTATAAGAACGCAGTGCAGAAAGTGTGACTGTAACATCTTGAGTGTGTTCTTCCCTTCAGTGTGGCCTGACAGTTCTTTAAAACCTTTTTGTTTTCTTTTCTATCTCATGCACCAGTAGGAGGTCCAGTGCAGTGCATATAGAGGCAAAACCCTCGTACCAGAACAGGGCAGTGACAGTCCTGATGTGTTTTAGATGAAGCAATTATAAATTATAAAGCAATTATAAATGATGTTGGTGTTTGTAGAGCCAAAACAGTAAGATGTGATATGTGCGTGTCCAGGACTGTGCAGGAGACTGGAAGGGCTGACAGCAGAGCAGCAGAACCCTGGTCCCCAGAACAGTAGAGACATAGGTCTGGAAGTGGCCTCCAGAAAGGCCAGTTTAAAGAGTCTCCCAACCAGAAGAAAAGATCTGAGATGGGGAGAGACTTGGTCAGTAGAGAGGAAAAGCTGAATACTGTGATACAATTGTTTGGTTTATTAACTGAGCTACCGGTGTTTCTACCGTATTTTAATCTGTTCAACAAAGCACAGCCTCCAGCTCCCAGGGTAGAGGTGACTTTGGTCACATCACTTGTGCCTTCTGTGGTGTGACTCCTCCTCAGAGTAATAATGAGCTCTCTATGAAATATTCAGACACTTGCACTTGGGCTATTACTGCAGTAAAACTAAAAGAGGCCTTTTGGTGAGGAGAAGAAAGTCCTGTGCTCCATGAGGAGTGAGATAACAAGGTTCTCAGAGTGAAGGTCCTTCTCAGGGCAGCAGGAGAGAAAGCTGTTGACCCCAGGCAGTATGTGGCACGTGAGGAGAGGAGAGAGAGGGGAATTGCAGTTGGTCTTGTCCAGGACACATTTTGCAGGGTTGGTGTGGATTAAGCTTGATGGTTGTGCGGCGTGTGGTCAGAACTTCCTCTTCTGCGGGAGACATGCCGGTCCCTTTCTGCAAATTCAGTCCCAAGGCTGTGGGGTCTGTCTTCCCAGGAGTCATCACAACCACGCAGAGTTTTGACCGGGAGAAGCAGAGGGAGTATACACTGTCTGTCACTGCTACCGACCAGGCACAGGAACCGCTGATCGGCGTGTGTCAGGTCAATGTCCTCATTGCTGATGTCAACGACAACGATCCCAAGTTTGAGAACAGTCGCTATCAGTGTGAGTGTTTCTTAAATTTCTTAACTCTCTGTCCCAATACAGCAACGTGAACCTGTTCAGTAGTGCCTTATAACAGTGGGCAGTTTTTTAAGTGACCACTTCTCCTTTGCGGCTAACTAAACCAGTTAGTGCTTAATCCAGTCAGTAGAAATATTCAGAATTGATCACTGCTGTCTTTGTGATCATTGTGATACTCTTACAAACATTGACCGTTTTCACTCCTACAGATCAGACAGACACGATACAGATTCCCTTTGCAGCTTTTTCCCGTCTTCTGGGAATTTTTCTTCAGTGTTCCAAAACACAACATGACCTCCTAGCTGAGAAGTCATCCCAGAATCACATTGGGTTGGAAGGGACCTCTGGAGATCATCTTGTCCAACCCCCCTGCCAGAGCAGGTCCACCCAGAGCAGGTTGCACAGGAATGTGTCCAGGCGGGTTTAGAATGCCTCCAGAGAAGGAGACTCCACCACCTTCCTGGGCAGCCTCTTCCAGGGCTCTGCCACCCTCAAAGTAAAGAATTTTCTCCTCATGTTTAGGTGGAACTTCTTATGTTCAAGTTTGTGCCCATTTCCTCTTGTCCTGGCCCTGGGCACCACTGAAAAGAGACCAGCCTCATCCTCCTGACACCCACCCTTTAAGTATTTATAGGCTTTGATCAGATCCCCCCTAAATCTTCTCTTCTCCAGACTAAAAAGACCAAAGTCCCTCAACATCTCAGGGAGATGCTTCAGGCCCCTAATCACCTTTGTAGCTCTGACTAGAAGAGCAGTTGTCATCTGTGTCTCTTTGCCACTGCACCTCTGTTGGAACAGGCTGGAGTGGTATTTATCTCTTGTCAAACAGCCTGAAATCCTTGGCTTCTAGCCTGCAATTGGCTGGGAGCCCTGATGCCTCCTGTGACTGTGCTGCTGACCTAGCTTTTCTCTTTTGCCCTGCTGCCTTTCCCTTTTTCATCCTCACCTGATGTGCTTTTCATCAGTATTTAAAATAATTTTACTTGATGCTTCTCCAGTAGAATTCTACACTGAAGTACACTTGGACCCTCTACACTTGATGTCACCCACAAGTGATGAACGTACTCCCTAGTTTGTGGACCTGGACAGGCCCTTCCTTGCATGATTGCCTCATCAAGAAAGGCAATAAATGGTTGACGAAGCATGTGACAACTCCATTTTGGAGATACTCTGACAGTTCTATGGAAACCTCAAGCAGTGACCAGTGCCTTATTAAAATGAAGGTGGCTCATAAATAAGCCATCTTTAGCATCACAGAAGCCAGCATTTCAGAGGTTTGATGCTTATATGGCAGGATTTTAGCAAGGAGAAATGACCTGTTAGGAAATAGTCTAAATATGCAGCCACACTTCAGAGTTATGCACAAGGGCAGAAGGAAAATTGTGTTGCACCTTTTAGAATATCTTATAGCAACTAACTCCAAGTGCCAAATTGGTTAAAATGTGCAGATTGGCAGTAGCCATTTCTGCATCCCTGCCAGTGGTTTCTACAAACCTGTCCAAGCTGGCACTGAGAAGTCAGGTGGGAGTGATCTTGCTGGACTGAAATATTTTTGGACAGAGCAGAGAAGTCCTTGAGGTAAAGGTAATGTTTGTGCAAAGATGAACATTTCTCTTCTACCTTCAAACATGTCCTTGAGGTGAAACTGACAGGATTATTTTTTATTTTTCAAGCATAGTGGAGCCAAGAGGTCGCATTTGGTAGTTACGGTGACTTCGGCACTTCTGAAGAATTGGCAGATTTTCTTTCTTTCTTCATGAACACAGAGAAGCAGCAAAGGTCCTGGAGCAAAAGCAGCCCTTTGGGATGGGGAATCGGCAGCTAACAGGGTCACTTTATGCATAGTGCTTTTCCAGCATCTATACATAAGTAATCAATGTTTGTACGTCACAGAATTAAAAATAGCTGCTTCTCTAACAAGATCAAATGCCATTAGTCATAGGTTTCTATTCTTCCTGGAAACTGCTGGTTCTTTATTCCTCTGCACTAGGATGCTGGTCAAATCCTCGATTTAAACCATGCTTCTTATCATCTGTCTGCAAAACAGATATTAAAGAAATGCTTAACTCAGTGCAATAGGGGTGGTACAGCTTGCCAGCAGCAAGCAGAAGTACATGACATGAGAGAGCATGGCTCTTCCAAGTAATTTTGTATTTTTTTCTGACAATACAAGGACTTGACTATAAAGACATAAATGCTAACAGACACACGGAAAATAGGGGAATATTTTACAGTGTTTCTTAGCAATAAATTCCATTTTCATTGATCTATTTCAGTGCCAGTAAATATCTTCTGAGAGCAGCTTTGGCTGTTACTGATGTACCAGGGACATGAATCCTAGCCCAATTAAATGTCCTGGGGGACAGGGGAGCTAATTAAAGCTCACACTTTTCATGCTCACGTGTTCATTGAGCAAGCAGTGGTGTTGGTTTAAGGTTTTACTGTCCTGGAGCCACAGACTGTAGATATTAAGGAAGAAAACCAAAACCAGAAAACATGGCCACTCCATTTTATAAATAGTGTGGAAATCTGATTGTCAAAAATGCTAAAGGAGACATCTTCAAAGGAGATGAAAGATATGGGACAGTTTCTGAAGAAGAAGTGATTAGAGTGACTGGGGTGTCAAAACCTAACTGCAACATCCTTCCCACTGCCAGTTTCAATACACTGGGCTGATGGAGCCTTGGTGCACAGGAATCACAGAATCAAAAACATGTGATGGCTCAAAAACCCACTCGGGCAAGCAGCCGTGGCTACTTGGAGGAGGAATTGGGGCTGGATGGCTGAGGATGGAGGGAAGAGTGGGACCAAACTCAGATCAGACCCAAAATCCCTTCCAACCTAGACAATTCTATGAAGCTAGAGATGAAGAGAGGCAGCCAGCAGGGATGCCTTAGCTTTATATAAAATTGTGCCTCGCAGAGAGGAGTGGGAGTAGGAAATGACAGCTCACGATTTCCCATCATTTTGTTGGTGTCCCTGCCAGGAATCAGGCATTAGGAAGATAGAGCTAATTACTTTTTCTGTACTTCAGCTGTACGACTCTCTGCCACCAGGCTTCTGGGTGATGTTTATAAAAGCAGGTTCAAAGAAGGACTGCTCCTTCTAGGACTAGGGGCAGAAAGGCACATTCTCTGTTTCAGGCAGATTCCTGGGAACAAGGAGTGAAGAAGAGGGGAAGGGGGCACGTATAAAATACTCATTGCATCCTTGCCCTTCTCCAAAACACTGTGCTGTTGTGGGGGGGGGAACCTTCATTACGACCCGCACCTTCGTGCTTTGTGATTCCCTGCTGCCCCCCACTGCCACCACGAGCGTTCAGGATTAATCCAATTTGGATGAAATTGCTTTTGATGCCAACCTGCTCTTATCAGCAGCTGAGCCCGGCAGCCTGGGCTGTGATCTGAAGCAGTGGGGTGTGCGGGGGGCTGCGGGGTTTGACGGTGCTTCCGTGGAGAGGCACATTTAATCTCCCATCAAGGGGGCCATGAGGTTTTGCAGCAATATTTCTAGCACACACAGCCTGGTAAACCTGAGCAGGACCTGCTGACAGCACCTTTGTCTTTTCAAAGACTTTCTCAGTGAGGACACTCCAGTGGGGACCAGTTTCCTCCGTGTTGCAGCTCATGACAACGACCAAGGGGTGAACGCTGCCCTCACCTACTCGATGTTGGAGCACCAGCTGGAGTACTTCCAGATCCACCCCAGCACGGGCTGGGTCTACGTGAACCACCCGCTGTCCCAGGTGGGAGCAGCGCAGCCCCCAACCCCTCGAGTCCGTTGCAGAGGGGTTCATTGCAATCTCTTTGATTTGTACAGAATGGTGGGCAAATATCCTCCATCTCCTTTGCTTCGCAGGCGAAACGCATCAGTCGCTATGTCGTAGCGACAGACGGAGGGAACAGGAGCAGCACCGTGGAGCTGGTGGTAACTGTCACCAACGCCCTCAGCCAGCCACCCCAGTGGGAGCAGAGCAGATACTGGGTAGCCATCCCCGAAAACACCATTCGCGACACCAAGATAATGGTATGTTAAAAGTGCAATTGCTTCCCTCCCTCTTCTTTTCATTTCGGCTCCTTCCTCTGCTGTGCTCTGTCTCCGCGTTAAGAGCGCGTAGAACCATAGAATGGTTTGGGTTGGAAGGGACCTTAGAGATCGAGTTCCACCTCCCACTAGAGCAGGTTTGCAGGCTGCACGGATGCTCACTCTGCAGCCTTGCTGCCTTGTGCTGTTTCCTCACCAGCCCTCACAGCTGCCTACCCCGTTGGTGTGTGTCAGGAGTACCAGCATTTCAGCTAGCAGCAGTTTTTCCCGGTGAATTCTTACAGCAACAGCCCTTGGGGGGGCACGTCCAGCAGGCAGAGGCTTTGAATGAGAAGCAAAACCCATGCCTGGAGTGTTCCCACTAAGGGCTGGCTCCTCACTCCTCCTTTGTCCCTAGTGGACCATGCTGCCTGCCCGTGCCTCTCCTGCAGCTTTTCTCAGTTTAGCACTACAGTATGGGACAGCTGTAATTTGCTTTTGGCTCTTCTAACCCATTAACCTAATAAGTACAGACTTATTCTTTAAGGGTAGTCTCTTCTGTAAATTGCCAGGTAATTCCTTCCTTCCTCCTCCTGCCTGTAATATCCAAGCACTTGCAAACAATTTGGGTTTTGTCTGTATCTTGCCTGGTAGAATGTACAACTCAGTGGAGAAGAGGTCTCCTTTTGGATTGCTTTTGTTTTGGAAGGAGGAGAGAGGAGGCGTTTCCTTTAGCCACTGATGCAGTGCTTGCGTGGCACATTTACAGGCAGGTAAATTTGCTGTTGATTAAAGACCTGCATCAAACCTGAATGTTGTAAAAGGAAACTCAGCTTCTCTCTCTGTTATCCAAGTATAGAGGCTGTATGTTCTTGGAGAACATACGTGTGTGTTATGTTCTAGCCATCAGTCTGAACATTTGACACGTGCAACCCCGTGCTTCATGAACATCTGTGGTGGCTCTTTTCTTCCTCAGACCATCAAAGCCACATCCCCTCTTGGTGATCCCAGGGTTACGTATAATCTGGAGGAGGGTCAAGTTCCAGAGACTAACATGCCAGTTCGTTTCTATCTGAAGCCAAACAGAGCTGATGGATCTGCTTCTCTTCTAGTCGCTGAACCACTTGACTTTGAGACAACTAAGTTTTTCACCCTGACAGTCCGGGCACAAAATGTAGCAATGACTCCTTTAGCTTCCTTTACCACTGTTTGTGTGAACGTAACAGGTAAGCTTTGTTGCTGTTAGAACAGCTCACTCAGAGCAATATTCTTGTTATCTTTAATACAACACCACGAATTAAGGTAACATCCCTGAAATGTCGAGCCCTCTAAAAGTGCTTTGCACATTTCTATACTGTAAAAGGAAATTGTGCAGTCATTAAAGATGTCTATTTGAGACAATTTCTAGGTACAGCTACCAAATGTGGAAATGTGGCTGTCTGAATGCAACACTAGTGCCTCTTTTATAAATGTAATTGGAAAGATTTGATAGGAGGAGAAATCTAGTAAATGTCCTCAAGCTGTTGAAAAAACGTGAGTATTACTGGAAATATTCTGTGCTGTAAAAAAAAAAAACCAGCCCAGACAGGTTGGGTTTGTGTTGGGTATCTGCTTAGGGCTTTTTGTTATATTCAGAATTTTCTATTGAACACTGAGATTAAAATTCCAGAAATGAAAATGCAAGGGTCCTTACAATAGGTGCCATTTTCAAAACTTTGATCCAACCCTCCTTATAGTAGGATCTTTTTGAAAGGCTCTACTCCTGTAGACCCACATAAAACTGTAAATCTGGCTTTAATCCCTGCCTTTTGAAGCATTAGTGGAGTTACTTTTGATATGTAGACATTTAGGTGAAAACATGAATAAGTGAAGTCTCCAGCAAAAACATTTGTCTCGCTCACCACCGTGGAAATGAGAGACCTGAGTGGTAAATTGAATGGGAGTGCATCTTCCCTGCTTCACTTCAGCACAGCATTTTCCAGTCTTCCACAGCCCACCCATGCAAAAACCCTTCATGTTTGTAGAGTGGGAGGGCTTGAAGTCAGGGCCTGAGCCTCATTGTAGACCATAGACCCTGTCCCAAAAGGTTTTTACTGCGGTGCACTAATTGGTATCAGAATTTGGCAGAAATTTCATTTTGCTCACAAGCAAAAATCCTTTTTCAGTAACTTAGTAGTTCATACAAAAAAAGGTTTACACACATGTGAATGCATTAGTGGGAGAAAAAAAGCAAGTTAAACAACTTTAAGAGAGAAATAAACACCAGAAATTTTCATATGTTGTCATAAATTGTCCTTTATTTACATGCAAGCACACAGAAAAGGAAGTCTTTTATAGTGTCTCATTTTCCTTACCTTGCTCAGTGAATTTGCTGAAACTTACCTCTTAACAAGACATATTCCCTTCTATAAAACATGGGGGAAAAGCCTGTTAGAAAAGAAGTTTTCACAGGTGATTATGCACTTAAAAAAGAAAGAAAGAAATTGAGATTTGTTACCCACAGTAACAATTTAACAAAAAAAAAAGAAAAAGAAAAAGAAAAGGATTTTAAGACACTGGTCCTGCAAACAGTTTTGTCAGAATCAATGGAGTCACGTGGCAGTAGTAAAACTAAATGTGTGCTTAAAGGTTTGCAGAATGAGGTATTAAGAATTTTTTCTGCTCTTCATGAAGACAGATGGATCTGAGGAACTGTCCTTTGCAGCTCCTCTGTTTTGGGCACTGTGCCACGACACTGGAAAATTATTTTCTTAAAACGTGGCTGTTGAACTGTGAAAAGTGCAAAAAGACGTAGAGCTCTTATGCAGCATTTCTGAGTTTAGTTGTGTGATGGACAAAGAGGAACACCGGGCAGATTTGTCCCCGGTGAAGCAGGAGGATGTGATTCCAGAGCAGTTTAAACAGATCCCATTCAGTGCTGGCGAAGTTCTGTCCCTTGTGCTCGCCTGGTCCTACACAGCATTTTTAGAGAGAAAATGTGTCAGAAACTGGCTCTTCAAAGCACTTGACAAATTTTTTCAAGTTTCATGACTTCTCCTTGTGCCTAGTCCCACCTGACTGTAGTTGGCTGCCACTGGGACAGACTTTTCTTTCCTTCACCTGCCCAATCCCACCCCATCCCTCGCGTTGGATGTGGCGATTCCTCAGCTGCAGAGCATGTCAGGTCTCAGGTAGCCCTTTTCTCTCCAGAAAGTCGGTCTCTCTCAGAGCACACAATGAGCTCTGTCAACATGGGGCCCCGTGATCCAGCTCGTGGGAAAGGGGGGCCCCTTTGGCTTAGAGCAGGGTGACAGGAGTGTCTGCCTGTAGTTAGACGTGGGGAGGCTAATGTGCAACTGCATCTTAAATAATCATTAGGTCCCACAGCCTAGCGTATCTCTGGCTATACTGCCCTGCAGAGGCCAGGAAAGACTGTTTTACACGTGCTCTTTGTCAGCTCTATAGACTCTGAAATTTTAATTTCCATTGTGTGTTAATCAGCCCTTAATAAAATGCTGAAATTAACTGCTATCTGTAGATAACAAGCTCTTTACAGGTTGTGGGTGAAAGGCCTCCTGGTCTTGGCATTTGTGGAATGCTTATAAGAAGATCTCTGTACTCAGCTAGTACCTTAGCTGAGATTAGGCCACTGTCTCCCAGAAGCTACTCAATGTCTATAAAATGCCTCCTGATGCCTGCCATGAAAACGGAAAAACCCAGAGCAGGATTGTTTCATGCTATGAACGTTGTGAGCTCTTTCTCCAAGCAAAATTATGTCTGTGGAAAAAAAAAAATATAGTGTAAAAAGAAAGAAAAGTCTTCAAACATATTTTTACCATGGTCTCCATCACCTCCTTTTGCAGATGTCAATGATAATGTCCCATTCTTCGTGTCTTCTAACTACGAGGTGTCTGTGCCAGAAGGAGCTGATGTTGGCACATCTGTGGTTCAGGTGTTAGCTACGGACTCGGATTCTGGCCTACATGGAGAGGTTTGACCTTACATCCAATTATTTCCCTCCCAATAGGCAAGTTTTAGTATTTTAATTAGCGAGAGTGTGCGCAGACAGCAGATGACAGGGTAATGAGCCACAAACACTTCTTCAGCACTTGTCAAGTGTTTGTCTAGCATATGCCTGATGTGCATAATGTGGGATGCAGGCAGAGAAGATGCTGCTCACAGTCTGGAGATCCTGCATCACAGCAGCTCATCCTGATCCAGCAGCTGTGACAGAGCACTGCTGAGTGATTCTTGGGGCTGTTCCCATGACAAGCACAACGTGTTTCCAGATTCCTGCCTCTGCAGCTCACTATTTAACTGAACACCAGTGATTATGGTCAGGTAGACGCAGCTGTTTACATATGGTCAGTTAAAAAATGCTTCATTTCACCGTCATTGGTCAAGTGGTTGGTCAAACCAATATTTGGCCATTGTTGTCATAATGACCCAATCCTAGGAAAAAGCAGAGTTATGAAGGAAACTGCTTGATTTGTGTGCATGCTAGGGAGACACCAGGGAAGATGTATTCCTTACATTCTCTGTCCTTCTGTTGCTCATTATTTTTCTTAACTGCTTCAACTGGCCACTGGAGATTAGATATACTGGGCTTGATGGGCCTTGATATCACTACTACAGATGTTCTTCTGATTGAGAATTCTGTTTGGTTTTTTTTTTTATATCAAAATGGGCAGAAGACTTAGTCCATCTGCACATATTTTTTTCTGTCTTTCCTCAGAGTGTTTCTACTTTGCCAACAGACCCAGGAAACTGATGGAGATGGGGGGAGGTCCTAGGACTTGAACATACAAATGAGTGTGGAAAATGGAACCTCTCTTAACTGTTTCCTTTTTAGGTTCATTACTTAATATTGAAAGATGCTAGTGAAGATTACCAGTTCTTCACCATTGAGCCTGAGACAGGAATTATTTCCACACGTGCATCTTTTGACAGAGAGAAAAAAGCCTCTTACTTGATTGAAGTTCAGTCTCAGGACTCTTCAGAATCTGCTAGACCTGGTGTCCATGGGCAGCCCAACACAGGTAAAACTAGTAAGGAATTACATATTGTGTAAAAGATATCAGAGATTTGGTTTCTTAACTTTTCTGGCCTTGCAGGGGTATGTGAGCTGTCTGGCATATGACACAAGGCATTACACCTCTGCCATTTCTAGTCTGCATGTTCCTCTTGTATCTCCTTTTTAGACACAGCCTATGTAAGGATTTTTGTCAGTGATGTGAATGACAATGCTCCGGCGTTTCCTCGGTCAGTGTATGAGGTCAGCATAGATGAGGACAGGGACATTGGAAGTCCTGTTGTGACAGCAACAGCAGAGGATGAAGATGAGGGTGAGTGGACCCTGCATGTCTTTCTAAGTCCTCTTAGTATTACTGTGTGTTGGGTTACTTCCTTTATGGGCAAACAAATCTCTGTATTCAGGAGATGATTAAGCATTTCAAGCATTTATAAAAGTTGAGGAGAGAAGTTCTGTGAACATGGGACTGTTTTATTTTATTAAGTGCTCAAGTTCCCAGTGCAAAGGTTCAATGAGCTGCCCAATTCTTTGGGGCAAAATGAAGTCACCTGGTGTCACAACCCTGCTGTAACTTCACTAACTCCTGAGCATATGCTTGCTTTTTCTGACTCCTGTGCTTTCCAGATATCCCTGGGAATCAGTTTTACTTATGAGTATTGCAAGAAAACCCAACCTGTGTGCTTTTTGATGAGTTAGTGGGTTGAATACACTTGTAGAAGAATCTGTAAAACAGTGGAAAATGTGGGATGACATGGCCAGAAATGAAGGCAGGGAGGAAATATGAATAAGGCAGGAAAAAAGGGAAAGCGAGACCACCTTTTTGGGCTCACACTTACATCAGCTCTGATGGTGTGAAACTTCTCCTACAACATGGTGAAACCAGATGTGCTGAACCAGGCTCCAACAGCATGCACCACCAGTTGGCTCCTGTCTTAGCTTTTGCTGCAGCATTTTTGCTCCTTTCATGGGTTGATACAGCTCAACTTGCTGGAGAAAACCAAACCCATGGGGAAAAAAAAAGGCAAGCTGGTGCCTTGGTGGCAAAGCCCAAATAAACATCAGAGGGATATGTTGCGGGGAGCAGGCAAGTGCCAACCATGCCTTTCGATGGCAGTGCTGTTATGCTTGGACCACTGTCCATGATGGAGAAGCAAAGAGGCCACTTAAAACCAGCTGCTGCACTTGTGAGAATTTGGCAAAAGTGAGGAGCAAGTGATGCTTAAACTCATGCTCTCCCAGGCGTTGAGCTGTAGCACAGCCTGTTCACTTTCTTGCCATCCATGTTGCTCTAACCTTCTCATCCACAGCTGACTCACAACTTAATACACTGAAAGTTCTTTCTACTCCTAGCAGTTCACCACTTTAGCTTGGGAAATGACTTTCTGTCATGAAACACATTGTCATGTAATTTTTTTTTTTTGCCTTTTCAAATAAGCAAACACGAAGCACCAATTTTACTAGTTTTTTTTCTTGTTCCTAAATATATTGCAATATTGCAACAATCAAACAATTGCTGTTGTGTGCAGGTAGAATGTTCTGAAATTAATTCTTGCTCAAAATAGAGGATGACTGTGATATTTTAGCACCATCCAGTGGTTAAAAAAAAAAAGGTCAGGAATATTGGCATTTGAAATGGGAGGCTTAGGAAACGTTAGCAAAAATAGCTTCTAGTATTTTAATATTATGTTACTTTGATTGTCAAATGAATGTGCAATAAATTAGAGGCACACAATTCCTTCATTATAAATAAACAGATGCTTGTCTGTGACTATAAATTATATTTGCTAACATAAATGCAGACCTAACCCCAAATCTACCATACACAAACCCTTCATATTACATACACGGATCATTCTGTTTGTGGTTGTGTCTGTGTTTTATCTCCCACACAGAGTGTAACAGTCTGGGAAAATAAGGTTTCTCTTGGATACATGTCCACTGAGCATTCAGAGAGTGGACAGGCAGCCGTTGTTTTCTTTCTCTTGTAGGTGCAAATGCCAAACTAAGGTATCAGATCACATCAGGAAATGTGAAAGGAGTTTTTGATGTGGAACCTGAGGTTGGAACTGTCTTCATCGCTCAGCCTCTGGATTATGAGCAAGAGCAACATTATGAGCTCCGGCTTGTAGCTTCTGATGGAAAATGGGAAAACCACACTCTTATCATCATCAACGTTGTCAATAAGAATGATGAAGCACCAGTTTTCACTCAGAACGAATACCAGGGCAGTGTCTTGGAGGAGCTGACAGATCTGCCTGTTCTTGTCCTAAAGGTAAAGCAGCTTGCACAAAGCAGGGCAAAACTTGACTTTTTGTTCAGCTCAACCCCATCCATCCACACAAATCCAAAAAGATTTTAATTTCTTTAGGATGTGTGAGTCCTGGTATTAGGATTTAGCTAGCAACATTCTCTGTAAAGAAGAGAATAAAGAAAGCCTGGTTGCATGATGGACTGGATCCCTTGACCAGTATGAATAATTCAATGATCTTAAGGTCTTTTCCAACCTAAATGATTCTATGATTCTAATGTTGAAAAATGTGATGGTTTTACTTTACAAAGCAGAGAGAGCGTATTTTGAGTAACTGCATAAGTATAATGTGGTTGGCATGTGTATGTCATGCAATTAAGTCACAGGTTCTTTGGCTACATTTATACTACCAAGTATTACCAAGGACTGTTCTTTGATGCTAGAACTCAATCTCAGAAATGTAGAATAGTTTGGGTTTGAAGGGACCTTTAAAGCTCATCTAGTCTAACCCCACCATTCAATAAGCAGGGGCATCTTCAACTGCATCAGGTTTCTCAGAACCCCATCCAACCTGACCATCCAGGGATGGGGCATCTACCACCTCTCTGGGCAATCTGGTGTTTCATCACCCTCATCGTAAAAAATTTCTTCCTTATATCTAATCTAAATTTTCTTACTTTTAGTTTAAAACCATTACCCATTGTCCTGTTGCTACAGGCCCTGATAAAAAGTCTGTCTCTATCTTTTCTGTAGGCCTGCTTTAGGTACTGAAAGGTCTCTATAAGGTCTTCCTGGAGCCTTCTCGTTTTCAGGCTGAACAACCCCAACTCTCTCAGCCTGTTCTAATATGAGAGGTGCTCCAGCCTCTGATGATTTTTGTGGCCCTCCTCCGGACCCACTGCACTAGGTCCACTTTCCAGAGCTGGACACAGAACCCCAGATGGGGTCTCACCAGAGTGGAGCAGAGGGGCAGAATCACCTCCCTCAACCTAGGGACCACACTGCTTTTGATGCAGCCCAGGGTACTGTTGGCTTTCTGGGCTGTGAGAGCACATTGTCAGCTTACATCCAGCTTTTCATTTATCAACACCCCAAAGTTGTTCTTGTCAGGGCTGCTCTCAATCCCTTCATCCCGCAGCCTGTATTGATACCAATGCAGAACTCTGCACTTCGCCTTGTTGAACTTCATGAGGGCCCACTTCTCAAGCTTGTCTTGGTCCCTCTGGATGGCATCCAGTCCCTCAGGCATCAACTACACCACTCAGCTTGGTGTCATCTGCAAACTTGCTCAGGGTGCACTCGATCCTACTGTCTATGTCATTGATTCATATATTAAACAGTGCTGGTGCCAACAGGGACCCATGAGGGACATCACTTGTCACCGTTCTCTATCTGGATGTTGAGCCATTGACCACTACCCTCTGGATGCCACCATCCAACTGATTCCTCATCCATCGAACTGTCCACCCATCAGATCTATATCTATCCAATTTAGACAGAAAGATGTTGTGAAGGATTGTGCCAAAGGCCTTACAGAAGTCCAGAGATGGACAACATCCATATTTCTTCCCTTGTCCGCTGATGTAGTCACTCCCATCATAGAAGGCCACTAGATTGGTCAGGCAGGATTTGCCCTTGGTGAAGCCATGCTGGCTGTCTCAAATCACGTTCTTGTCCTCTGTGTGCCTTAGCTCCTAGCATGGCTTTTAGGAGGATCTGTTTCACGATCGTCACAGAACAGAGGTGAGGCTGACAGGTTGGTAGTTCGCAGGGTCCTCATTTCTACCCTTTTTAAAAATAGGTGCAATGTTTTCCTTTTTCCAGTCACCAGGAACTTCACCTGACCGCCGTGACTTTTCAAATATCAGGGAAAGTGGCTTGGCAGCTGCATCAGCCAATTCCCTCAGGATTCTGGGATGCATCTCATCAGATCCCATAGATTTCTGTATGGTCCGGGTTCCTCAGGTGGTCACAAACTGATCTTCTTTTACAGTGGGAAGGACTTTTCTCCCCCAGTCTCTGCCTTGTGGTCCATCCACTCAAGAGGTGTGCACTGAGAAGTTGCCAGTGAAGACTGAGGCAAAAAAGTTGAGTACCTCAGCTTTCTCCTCACCTGTTGTTACCAGTTTGCCAGCCTTGCTCACTGCAGGGATGTACACTTTCTTTGACCTTCCTTTTCTGGCTGACATACCAGTAGAAGCCCTTATCATTATTATTTGTGTTCCTTGTTGAGTTCCAGCTGCGCCCTGGCCTTCCCAACCCCATCCCTACACAACCAGGCAGCATCCTTCTACTCTTCCCAGGATACTTGTCCCTGCTTCCACTACTTGTGCATTTCCTTCTTGCCCTTTATTTTGACTAGCAGGTCTTGACTCAGCCGTGCTGGTCTCT
>JAOWAV010000012.1:125052235-125096325 GCA_028571045.1 Scolopax bukidnonensis
GTGAAGACTGAGGCAAAAAAGTTGAGTACCTCAGCTTTCTCCTCACCTGTTGTTACCAGTTTGCCAGCCTTGCTCACCGCAGGGATGTACACTTTCTTTGATCTTCCTTTTCTGGCTGACATACCAGTAGAAGCCCTTATCATTATTATTTGTGTTCCTTGCTGAGTTCCAGCTGCACCCTGGCCTTCCCACCCCATCCCTACACAACCAGGCAGCATCCTTCTGCTCTTCCCAGGATACTTGTCACTGCTTCCACTACTTGTGCATTTCCTTCTTGCCCTTTATTTTGACTAGCAGGTCTTGACTCAGCCGTGCTGGTCTCTTGCACTCCTTTCCTGATTTCTTACACCTGGGGATCAAGAGCTCTTGGGCTCCATGGAAAGTGTCCTTAAAGATATGCCAGCTCTGTCCTGCTCCTTTGTCTCTGAGGGCAGTTTCCCAGGGGGGTCCTATTGACTAACTCCTTGAAGAGCTGGAATTTTACTTTCCTAAAATTTGGGGTCCTGACTTGACTTTACTCAGAACTGTGAATTCCGCCAGTGAGTGGTCAATGCAGCACAGGCTACCTCCAATCCTGACATCACTGATGACCTCACCTGCATTGGTTACCATCATGGCCCGTATCACATCCCCTCTGGTAGAACTGTCTAT
Organism: Scolopax bukidnonensis; assembly: GCA_028571045.1. Taxonomy (NCBI): domain Eukaryota; kingdom Metazoa; phylum Chordata; class Aves; order Charadriiformes; family Scolopacidae; genus Scolopax; species Scolopax bukidnonensis. The sequence goes on from JAOWAV010000012.1 coordinate 125,052,887, forward strand.
TTCCTGTCTTAAGAAGTTATTCTCAATGCACTCCTGGATTGTCTCCAGCTCACCATGCTACTTTCTCCAGCAGATCTAGGGATGGTTGAAGTCCCCCAGCAGGACAACAGCCTGCAAGCATGATGCCTCCTGTAGGTGGAGTAAGAAGGTTTCATCAATAGTCTCCTCTTGATCAGGTGGTCTGCACTAGTCACCAACCACAAGGTTCCCTTTGTTGCCTCAGTCTCTAATTCTTACCCATAAGCTTTCAACCTGCTCATAGCTATTCTTCAGAGACAACTTCAGCTCTTCACACTCTATCCACTTCTTGATGTAGAGGGCAACATCCCCTCCTTCCTCACCTGTCCCTTCCGAACAGCCTGTAACCATTGATAGCCTTGTTCCAGTCGTGGGATTAGTCCCACCAAGTTTCAGTAAAAGCAACTTGGTTGTAGCTTTCTAGCAGCATATTGCCTTCAAGCTCCTCCTGTTTGCTGCCCATGGTCCATGCATTGGGTTAGGGGCACTTTAACTCATCTGTCAGCCGTGTCACCTTCTTAGAGGAACACCCCTTAATTCCTTTGGAGTATTTCACTGCTGTCTCTCTCGGATCCTGTTACCACAGAAGTCCCCAACTCATCTCTGTAAGACTTCAGGTGTGTTGCAGTGTGGCCAGCAAACCTCAGAGCAACAAGCTGAGGGCCCTCCCTAGCACCCTGTCCCTCTAACCTTGGTGTGTCAGATCATCCGCATTGTCTTGTTGTTAGAGGGGTTCCTGGCATGAGGACTGCTTGGTTGGCCCAGTTAGCAGTCTCCCAGACGATCCCTGGATGCAAATTAGGAGCTGGGAGTTCTCTCTGGCCTGTGCTGATAATCAGCTTGGATGTATGGTGGCTCTGTTTTTGTAGCCTTCTGCTCACTCAGTGAAAAACAGCCCCTGTTTGCCTTTGTGTTCCAGCTCCAAAGAGTTTGAGAAGAAGCATTTACTCAGCAGTTATTACTTCCACTGGGTTCTTCCTGCTGTTATTTCCTCTTTCCAAAACATACTGGGAAGTAAAATATATTAGTCTGTCTAAATGTGTTCTTTCTGTTTCTCTAGGCTGTGCATGATGTCTGTTGGAAGAGTTCTGACCTGAACGGCTCAAACCAATAGCTGTTTGCTGTTAAAATGCGTGCTATTTATTCAGTCTGCAAAATACCAACGGCCACCAATAAAAGAATAGCCATTTCCCCTTTTCTTTTTTCCCAAACGCTTACCTGCTGTGTCTCGTTCCAGGTTTCGGCAACAGACCCCGACCAGGCAGCTGATCAAAATGCCATTAACTATTCCCTGCACGGGCAGGGGGCCAGCAGCGACTTCAGCATCGATGAGAAGACGGGCGAGATCCGCGCGAATGAGAGGCTGGACCGTGAGAAGCGATTAACGTGGCGCTTTCTCGTTCTGGCGACGGATGAGAGCGGAGAGGGGCTGACTGGCTTCGCAGATGTCATCATAGATGTGAGGGATGTGAACGACAACGCACCCCTTTTCCTCTGTGCCCTGGATGGCTGTTTCACCGGCCACGTCCCTGAGGATTCTCCAGCAGACACCCCTGTCATGGAAATGACAGCAGTGGACCTCGATGACCTAAAGGCTGGTACGAATGCTGTGCTAACATACAGCATCATTCAGAACGTCCAAAATGAAATTAATCTGAACTTGTTCTCCATTGACTCGGCTAGTGGCACCATCTATACAGTGCTTGGGGCCCTGGATCGGGAGAAGGAAGACAGGTACCTAGTAGTGGTTGAGGCCAGAGATGGAGGAGGGCTTACTGGGACGGGCACTGCCACTATTTTGGTGACTGATGTAAACGATCATGCTCCAGTCTTCCTACAGAGGATCTACACTGCGTTTGTCTCTGAGAATGCCAGCATTAACACTGAGGTTGCAGTGGTGTCTGCTGTGGACAGAGATGAGGGAGAAAATGCAATGGTGTCATTCAGCATCCTTGATGGGGATAACGACCGCAAGTTCTCTATAGAGACCGATGAAGTCAACAACTGTGGGTTTATCCGGCTGCGAAAGCGGATTGACTTTGAGAAGCCTCATGAGAGAGTGTTCAATTTGACTCTGAAAGCAGAGGACACGGATTTTTTCAGCATCGCTCACTGCGTGATCTATGTGGAGGACTCCAATGACCACGCTCCTGTCTTCTACCCCCAGTTCTATGAAGTGGCTGCGTTGGGGGAAGATGTACCTGTTGGCACCAAAGTTGTTCAGGTTTCTGCTGTTGACTTGGATTCTGGCCTGAACGGAAGGTTTTCTTTCCAGCTGCTAAACAAGTCTGACCCAGGTGGCCAGTTCTCTGTGGCTAGTGAGGGCTGGGTGGTGGTTGCAGGACCACTGGATCATGAGACAGTGACACAGTACCAGCTCATTGTCATTGCCACTGATATGGGGCAGCCCCCTCTGACTGGCAGTGCCACTGTCTTAGTGACTCTGCAGGATGTAAATGACAATGGACCAGAGTTTGAGGCTCATTATAACCCAGTGGTCTGGGAAAACACAGCTTCTCCTCAGGTTGTCCAAATGAATGAGACCTCTATTTTGCTGTATGCTAAGGACCGAGACACTGCTGCTAATGGAGCACCTTTCTCCTTTCACCTTCTCAGTGACTTCGATAGTCTGAACTTCAACTTGCAGGACTTCCACAATGGAAGTGCCTTGCTCACCGCACTGCGTACGTTTGACAGGGAAGTGCACAAGGTGTTCTACCTGCCCATCCTGATCACAGACAGCGGGATCCCACCAATGAGCTCCACCAACACACTGACCGTCAATATCGGGGACCAAAATGACCACCCGCATTCCGCTGGCTACATGGAATGTCTCATTTATAGCTATGATGGTAAATCACTCCCTGGTGCTTGCTTCCTAGGGGACAGTAAGGCCAAAGAGCAGCTGTGAGATTCACAAGAGGACTCTGTCCTATTCCACATAAGCTAAGATCTTAGAAGAGGTGCTATTGAAGTTTGCTTAAGCTCCACCAGGGAGCAGTAGGTGTGTGAGGCACAGGATTCTGGGCTGTTTGGTTTGAAGAAATTGAGTCTGCCTTGAAGGAAGAGCATAGCTGGCTACCATCCTATCTGTTTCTCTCAAACTTGAGTAATGGTCTCTTGTTTTCAGATGCAGTTTTCCAGCAGCATTTCAGGGGGAAAAAAAAAAAAACAAAAACCCCAAACCAAAAAAAACCAACCCAAAAAACCCACCATAAACAAAAAAAACCCAAAACTCATAATTTGCTGAGAAGTGATGAGTCCAAATGCTGAGAACCTTCTTCCTCTTCTTTAAACCTTATTTCTCCTCCAGACTGCATTAAGTTTCAGTGTTTCAGTGAATAAGTTGAACTTGGGCATAAACTGCCTGAGGCATTCATCCAAGCCTTCAGCTGGCAGCTGCTGTTAGGGGGGAATTTTCTGTGAATGGTGGCTGCAGGCAGTGTGAGAGAGGCCACTATTCCCCTCTTCCCTTGGCGATGAGCTAGCAGCTCTCTTCTGATCCAGTGTCCCCACGTAATAAGCCCAACAGCAAAATAAAAAACACACAGGCAAAAAGATTTTGGGATAATTGCATCCATATAGGTTCAGGTCATTCCTTCCTCTTCTGCTCTGCTGCGTATCCTATAGTTTGATAGCACATTAAATAGATTGCCTGTTAGAATTAGAAATGATTTCTGTATAGCTGCTGTTGACCACTTATTTGTACTGAAATGCTGTTCTGCCTGTTGTGTGCTCGCTCGCAAGTTTAGCTTGTTGTAAAGTTGAAACCAAGTCTGTTTGCTATTTGCTGAGAAACTCTGTAGCCTAAGACCAGAGCTTTTCATTAAGCCCGAGTTCCCTTTTAGCTTCCTCTTTAAAGGGTAAACTCATCTGTGCTCCTAATTTCTGGGAGAGACTATTCAAGTCTTAGATCTTTGGTTATTTAAAATGTAAAGAGACGGAATCAGAAGGCTGCTACCATGTTGTGTTACCTTCATGTAACGCAGGAGTCAAACACCAGGGCATCCTGTGTTCTGTCTCCTGCAAAATACCCAATGAACGTTGCCACAGCTGCAGGAGAGGTACAGTTAGCTCTGCTTTTTGCACTTGTCAGGGTTTGTGCTGTTCCCTTTCACAAGGTGAAGTCCCACATTTTTTCCTCTTCTTTGTGTATCCTTTACTTAGCAGAGACAGGAATTCAGATACCTCTGGATCTTTCCTTCAGAAATAGCTTTCATAAAACAAAAAAATACTAATTCGTGAGCTTTGCTGAGAGGATGCAAACCCAGCAGAATACATGCTGCTTTCCATCTCATCACCTACTCAAAATAAGCCTGGTTATTGTATTTTGGACATCCTCTCTATCTTGCTGTCATTTCCTCCAAATACTGTTGTTTCTTCGCCCTTCATAACCCAGTCAGCATTTTCATTTTTTATCCTGCCAAATCCCAATTCCTGTCTAAACCACTCCGTACATTGGTTGGATACTCCAGCCAAAATAGGGAAAAAAATAAGTCATTCTGATGATGTTTCTAAATACCTTGAACATCTTTCCTCAGAGGTGCTTGATGTTTTTACTTTTCACCTGCTTTTGATTGCAGCCACCTGTTGAATTAAATATATGTAGCCACACAGCAAACGCATGATTAGCAGGACACCATGTGGTATTTGCAAACCCTGCACATCTTTTCTCAGGAGCCATCATGACTATTTTTGTAGATTTTAGACTTAAACCAGTAAAACTTGAATGGCCAACCTGTTTGTGCGTGCGTGAGAGGTCTGACTGTGCCACTTTTATGCAATGTTGTTTTAGGTATCTTCCCCATGACTGTACTGGGCCAGGTCCCTGCCCCTGATGTTGATGACTGGGATCGCAAAATCTACCAGTTTGAAGGAAAAACATCAAGGTATTTGGAGAGAAAAATGCAAGTTGGGTGAAATGTATGGAAATCTTGCCTATGCACAAAACCATAGAAAGTATTTAAACTGCCTTTTTTTCTGAAACAAGTGTGCAAAAGTGTTTTGTTGCTTAGAAGCTTGTATGTAGTTCTCCAAAAGCCCTTTCGAATGTGAGGCTCATGCCAAACCAGTCCACTTCCCATTGGCTGATCAGCTAGAACACTTTTCTAAATTTCTGTTCACAGAAATAATTGGTTCACATACCCATAATTGGTATCAGTGAGCTGCTACAGAAAAAATACCTACTAACTTCCACCCTCCGTTATCCAAGCTCCTGGAGAGTTGGTGTTTCCTTGTCACCATGGGTTTTAAGACCTTATTTTTATTGGACACTTTTACACCAAATTGTTCAGATTATGACCAAAGTTGAGGTGTACATGTGCCATTTAAAGGTTTATACAGAGGTGTCACTCTCAATTAATGTATCTAAACTTGGAATTTGGACTATTTCCAAAGTTATGGCTATAGTAGCCTGAGTCTTCCTACACAATTAATATGGCATAAAAGCAGGAAGAAACCTTGATATACTGGCAAAGAGTGATTAGAAGCCAACAGAAGGCAATGTAAAACAGTTCTGTTCTGCCCTGTCCCTTCATGAGGGAACACACCTTTTGATAGCTTTCCCAAAATGAAGTAGATGGGGAAAACCATCATTGACGATAATTACTGCTTAGCTTTTTAACTTCTCATAGCTTGTTCCTTGACTTAACTCTTATTACAGGTACTTTATCCTTAATGATAACTCAGGTTTGCTGACTATTAAAGAAGGAACCCCTTCAGGAACATATAACATAAGAGTGAGAGTCATTGACGGAGTCTGGCCAGACGTTGTCTCAACTGTAAAAGTTATAGTGAAGGAAATCAAAGATGATGCCCTCCATAATGCCGGTTCTATGCGAATAAAAGGTAATCAATGTGATGAAGTATGTTATGATCATAGTACTGAAATCTACCTCTTTGATGCTACTGCTGCATTACTTGGAATTCTAATTCTCTTCAATGTGGGATGAGAGTTAATAGCTTTGAAGGTAAGGGTTTGAAAATGCATATTTGTTTGCACGATCCTTCAACGCTGCATGGAAAAGAGTATCTATGGAGAAAAAAGACAGCAAGAAATGCTTGAGTCATGGAGAAGACAAAGATGAAAGATTTCTACACCGTTTTTTAAACAAAACAGTAATTTATGTTTCAGAAAAAAACTTCATTTGAACAAGTGGCTGCCTGAAATTCTCCAAATTGTTTCAATCTTTGTGGAAAAGTAAGATCTTCCAAACGTGTTTCTGATTTAAAAGCATCTAAAAAAAAAAAAAGAAAAGAAATCAGTAAGAGTCAAAAAGATTCAGAACAGAAACCCTGAGCAGAAGCCAGCACGGAAAATTTCACAGCCTAAAAATGAAAATACTGCTGAATTTGCAGTTCATTTTCTGCAACCTTAATATTTATTCTGTGGTGCTCCTCTCTTTCATTGCTACAACACTTGCAAGATATGGTTGTCAGGTTTTTAACTTCTCTTACAGGTATCACTCCAGAGCAGTTCATATCCCAATCCCCTGAAAAACAGAGTAAATACTACCAGATGAAGAAGCTGCTTTCAGAAATTATATCAGTCCAACTGGAAAACATTCACATTTTCAGTGTATTAAATAGCCCAGGCCAAACCCGAGGGATCGATACCTGGTTTGCGGTTTATGGTCCACCTTATTATAAAGCAGAAAAACTTAATGGCAATGTAGCAGCCTCCAAATCGTGGGTAAGTATCCCTACTACATATGAAACCACAGCATCTTCTCATTGTGTCTATTCAGATAATTTCCATTGCCTAGTTAATGCACATGCTTAGAATGACTGAGGAAGCATTATGTGAGAAAAATGGATAGTTTTAATCCATTAAAGAGTCCATTAGCACTTCCATTAAAAGTTTCAAATATTAAGTTTTAAAAGCCGGCCTGTAAATACGTATTAAGCCACCCAAACACTTTCAGGAATAGGAACATGCTTTTCCTAGTGAAAAGACTGTAAAACTCTGTATAAAGGATGTGTTTGGCTGATGTCTTTCTACATGTTTCAATTTTCACTCCTCTACGCTGAAATGTTCTGTAGCTGAAACTTGCAAATCAGTCAAAAGTTCCAACTTTAAGAGGGCAAAGCAGTAAAATAACCACTCTCCAGTGGAAAACCATGTTGGAAATGTGCATTGGCAGTTTAGTAAAGCTCCTGTCTCTCTTGTAAAAAAATTACCAACTGAAATACAATGTATGTTTAGAACCAGTGCTGCAGTACTAACTGACTTGTGCCAGAAAAGGTATTTCTTCATCGCCCAATGCCTGTCCACCCTCCCAGTATTTTGAAGACAGAAGTCCAAATCAAAAATACAGCTCAGATGCTAGGTGAACAGTCCCTCAGAACCATCACAGATTAAAATTTATCCACTCAACTTATGATGAATATGATGATGTTTTTGTCTTCTAAGTTCTTACTCATGCTATAATTGACTTATAGGAAGGCTTTTGCTTTAGCAGATGCCAGGCTGAACAGCCTTTGGCTGGAGAGGGTGAGGTAGATATTGGAAGGAAGTGGCACAGCAACCAGTTTTGAAAATAACTAAGAACTTGGGCTTTTTCATTGCTGTCATTTGTGAGTTTCCTTTTTGTGGAAAAGTCGGATGAACGCAACTAATTGTTCTCCACAGCTGGAAAGCGTCTTGGACATAAATATCACCCAGATTGGCATCGATGAATGTGTGACTGCAAACTGTACTCACAGCAGCGGATGCATCAGCAAGCATGAAGAGACTCACGTGCCAACCATCACCACAGCTGGAAGCATTTCACTGCTGTCTGTGACAGTCCTGAGTCGTGCCCTGTGTGGCTGCTCAGCTCGGGAGAGTCCTCATCTCTCCTGCTCTTCGTACCAGACAAACCCTTGCCTCAACGGTGGCACGTGCGTGGACACCGATTTGGGATACAGGTTGGTAGAGCTCGGTCTGGTGAGCCATCAACATGCTTCTGGTTCTGTCCTTCAGGAGGATAACTGGAAGCTTGAGAAGGCATCGTTGGGTGTCTCCTCACTGTGGCGGACCTGAGTTTTGTTATACTTCAGGTCTTGCAAACAAACCTCTATTTCCAGGCAGGTGCTTAGGTTTGTCAGAGTCTCTGGGAAAACCTTGGGAAGTTTGCAGTCTGCACCGGTTAATGTCACCCTGCAAAATGCTCTTATTTTCTACAGCCTACTTTAATGCTGTTAGATATTTAAACCATATCACTTGTATCACGTAATAACCTGTTCCCAACGTTTCTTACCCCACTTTTCCTCCAAAAATGATATCTTATAGATAAAATAGTATAAAGATAGAAAAAAAAAAAAAAAAAAAGATGGGACCATACTATCTCAGAATGAGCCTGGTCCCCTTCCATAAAGCAAGCCTTAAGCATATTTTCTTTAAAATCATCATCCCAAGATAGGAAAGCAGAAGCAAATGGCCTGCCTCTTCTGAGGACCCTTGATAGGAGTGTCAGGACTCAGATTGAAGCTGCAGAAGCCCTGATCATGGTAAAGATCCAAGTCTGACATTGCTGCTCAGATGTAATCAACCAGGGAAATTTTGCTGCCCAGAAACCCTTGGTAGGCTCTGCCACCTATCATTTGCCCAGCTCTGAGTTTTCTTTGCTTTTGCTCCATTTTCAGCAGTTTTGTGAATGATCTTTTTCTGCACCCTACCCCTGTTCTGCTCTCAGTAGGTACTAGCCATCTATGGGAAGCAGAAACTAAGAAATATGGGCCCAGCTGGTGGCCTTGCCTGTACTCCTGCCCATTTCTGTTGGTCCTTTGGTTTCCCCCTTATAGGTTGTGTTTTTCTCATGCTGTGATTATTCTTCTGTACAGAATCCCCAGAGCATTAAGAACCCCAAGCATCCATTTTTGATAATGTAAAGGAAATAAACCAGCTTGCAATGAGTGAAGATGTCCAGATCTATAACTGTCACAGCTCTCCTCACTTTTTCTGGGTGATAGTACCTTCCCACACCCTTCCTGGGGAGATTCTGATTGGACACAAGAGGACAGTTGTTCACACTGAGAACAATCAGCCATTGGAATAATCTCCCCAGGGAAGTGGTAGAGATTCCCCAACGTTGGACACTTTTAAGGTTCAGCTGGAGAGGGTGCTGGGCCATCTTGTCCAGACCATGCTTTTGCCAAGAAAAGTTGGACCAGGTGATCCTTGAGGTCCCTTCCAACCTGGTATTCCATGATTCTATGATTCCCTGTCAACTTTATAAAGTCTTTAAACAAGCTGATAACTAAGCCTGGTAAAAGGTGTGGGGTTTTTTTTAATTTTTGCTTAAGAGATCATGTGCTTAAGTTTTCATGTGCTTTGTATATTATAATGGCTCCATTGTTTATTCACATAATATTCTTGCATATTATTATTTAGAGCTAAAGCCAAATTGTGTTTGTACAAACAAGTCCATAGAAAACGTTTTATGACAGGAGTTTTGCTAGTGCTTAACTCGTGCTAGGATCTAAACACAGGAGCAACGTGGGCTCCGGTGTTTAAAGTAGAGAGTCCTCCTGTGGGAAGAGCCCTTCACAACTTCTGCTTGGATGGTGATTTTTTTTATTTATTTTTTAATAGATGCAGGTGTCCTGCAAATTTCCACGGACCAGACTGCCAGCAGACAAAACACAGCTTCAGAGGCCATGGTTATGCCTGGTTCCCTCCTCTTAAGCCTTGCTTTGAGAGCCGTATCTCCTTAGAGTTTATCACAGACGTGGCCGACGGACTTCTGCTGTACCATGGACCAGTGGCACCAGGGCAGCCTGGAGAACGGGAAGATTTCATTGCACTAGGTTAGCAACATAAGGAGTATTTGTTCTTTGTGTTTGCATGAAGGTGGGATTCTATTTGTTGAAAGTGCTAGTTGATAGGGTTTTTTGTAAAAGGCTCAGGAAGTTAGTTTTGGAGAAAAAGGAGAATGGAGAACAATTTTCCAGCATGCCCTGGTACACATGTATCTTGTGTTAGAAGTTGGATTTTTTTTGAACTTGCTAAAGAACTCCTCCAACTAGAATCTAGTTGTAACAATCAGTTCAGCTGGGTTTGAGTGTGAACATGGTTTGTGCACATCCCATCAGAGTCTTTTCTTTGCAGAGCTCTCCGGTGGTGTCCCATCGCTGACCATGAGACACAGCTCTAGTGAGCTTTTCCTGCAGCTGTCACGAAAAGTTAATGTTGCAGATCGCCGCTGGCACAATATAAAAATTATAAATGATGGAAAGGCAAGTGTAAATATGGGCAATTCTGTGGAAGCAGTAATTCATGTACCAGTTATCCCTCCAAAATCTTTCCTTTCTTCTGTAGAGCTTTTTCATCAGTCAGTCTTTTATCACCTCTGCAGCAGCAGGGATTGGAATTTGTCAGCTCAAACACCGCCTTACTCTTGAGGCAGTGAAGCAGAACAAGGCCAGGAACAGTCTGATCCAATTTTGAAATGGGCCCTGCAAATTTTTTTGTTTGCTGATCCTATATATCACTTTGACCACAGAGTTGTGATAACCCAGGGGCTAAATGCTTCCTGGACTTGATGGACTGAAATATCCTTAATTTCTCTGAGCATGAAACTCTCCCTCTCCAAGTGATTTCAGACATGCAGCACAAAGGTAGATACACTTTTGTGTCAGGGAACACCTTGCTTTTGGGAACATCTTCCTGCTATAACACCGGCGAAGGCATCTGCTAGTCTCCCCCTTACTGTCCTCCATAGGACATTTGCTCTGCCAGCTTGTCTCTGGGTCCTGATTTGGCAGAAAACTCCAAGAAAACCCCATCTTCCCTCTATTTTGTGAGGGATTTGACATGGCCATGGTAGAGTCAGATCTTTTGTGTGGCTTCTTAGTTATACACCATATGCAGTAACCTTCCAGATGAGTATGGGGAGTGGTTTATTATTTTAATAAAGTTTCCTGCATTGTAATTGCTAGTTACTGTTTCCCCTTCTGCTAAGTGAAAGAAAGCATGTAATTAAAGTGTATGTCTGCCTCTGTGTGCAGTTGTTTTAAATAATGTCTTTCTCTAGAAAGTGAAGCTGATTCTTGACCACTGTGTAAATGTCTCAGTTAGAGACAGTGACAGTGCTATTAAGAAGATCTCCCAAGTGGATCTGTCTGTCTGTGAAGCCTCCGGAGAGACTGGAGAATATCAAAGGTAAAAAAATCCCAACAAACCAACAAGAACTGGAAACATAATTACTCAGGGGGTAATCAGCCAAGTTCCTGTATTTTGCATGCCACCAATTTTTTGCTTTCCCTCTTTTCCCTTCATCATGGGGGTAGGTTGTTCAGCGGCCAACGGCCCCTACAGCTGGGTGGAGTTAAGAAGACTTCACCACACCACGACTCACAAAGGCGCTTCAGAGGGTTTGTTGGCTGCATCCGCAATGTCATTGTTGATAGCAAGGTAGGGCTGCTAGGACCAGTCTTGGGTTGACTGCTGTTAACTGTAGACACCTGGCGTGATGCTTCCCTTTTTGTCCTTTTCCAGGTCTATGATTTAGAGCACCCTGCAGAGTCCTTGAACAGTGCTCCCGGCTGCATCCTTACGGATGAAATGTGTCAGAGCGGAGGGATGGCCTCCTGTGGTGTCCATGGCAAGTGTGTTGGTGGCTGGGATTTCTTTCGGTGCGACTGTTCCCCAGGATATGCTGGACCAGCCTGTGAAAAAGGTACTGCGAGTTCTAGGGAGAAATTAATGCTGAGGAACTGTGGGAACAGAGTCAAACATACCACTTTAAATTTGCCACAACTTTAATCGGAGTGGCCTAATAAGACCACGCTGGACTCTGGGAGTGATTTAGATCTGCATCAACGTAAAGATCCTTCTAAGTTTTGCGGAATAACGTCACAGATGAGGGGTTTTTTTAGACCTGATTTACTTTGTGGGGGAGGCAAGTGGTCAGTTGGGTCGTTTTCTCCTTTTCATCACAGCATCTTACTTATCAGTGGTGAAAGATGAAACATTCTGCATTGTGCTTTCTTCCTTTTATCATACTGATCACAACATGTAGTTTAATGAACATGGCACTATTTGTCACCTTGCAGCAGTTGTAAGAGTGATGGGGTTGCCAGCTTGGTATGTTTTCTCTGTGAAATCTGGGGGTACAACCCTCCAGTCCTCAGGCCCAATTTTACATCTATAAAATGGGAATAATTGCATTTGTCTCTGTCACTGGAATGAAGTGAAGGTTGTGCCCCTAGACCACAGCAGTGGGTGCATGTGGGGACATAATATCAGGCTGGCTCCAGCAAATGTGTTACCCTGTACAAAATCAGCATGAAACATGTATCAGAGAACAAAAGCATGCAAGGGTGGATAATGAAAACCACAGAGACATTGTAAGAAAGTGCAAAATTTTAGCACAATTCAAAAATGTAGGAAATAAATTCTTTAACTCCTAGTAGCCCACAGCTGTGTTCAGGGTAGAGGGGGCACACACTTGAAGTTGGCTTAGTCCTCCCTTTCTTAATACCTTCAGCAGCCATTGCTCTGAAGCAGAGTTACCTGAGTTACAGGTGTTTGCTGGGACTTTACCTGCCCTGTATCTGCCTTCTCTGGATACAAATATGATAGGGTTGATCATAACAGTCTACAATGAGCACCAGTGACCCATAACTCTGGGGGCTTTGTGTAGTGTTGGAAGATAATTAGCCCCCTCAGTCCTGTAGTTTGAATGAGTTTACAGGGGAGGATGAGCAGCAGTGAGGAGTTGGGAAGGAGCCCAGGTGAGCCAGCTTTGCATCAGTGTGCTGTGATTCACTGGCAGTATTACACACATACCTTACACTCAGGGCCTTTACTTTTCATTCTTGTATCCAGAACAATAATACCCTCCACAGGAAGCCAGGGTTCGATTATTTGTACAAATGTTTAGCAGACAGATGATACTGGTTTATAAACATCTGCCTAGATGTAAATCTTACTCTGTTTTTCATTATCTTGGGGATGCTGGTTCACAAGCACAGCTGCTATATTGGCTCCTAGCAATGTGGCTCACCACTGTGTGGCAGACCAAGTGCTCAGAAAGTAATTACTCAAATCCATAAGTCATCCTGATGTAATAGCAAAATTTTGATTGGTTCCAGCTGCTTCTAATATACTGGGCTGCAAAACGCTGATGTTCAGCTGGTGCTTTATGAATGGCTGAGCTGTGCTCGCAGCAAGAAGCAGACAGCTGGGCACAGGAGTCACCGTAGTGTCCCACAATATTCCATCCCTGCTCATCAGCTAGAGCCTGTAGCTGCAGAGACAGTAAACATGAGAGAACAGTGCATTAAAAAGAATAACATGGGGGGAATAAGCTAAAGGAGAAAAGAAAATGTGCCCTAAGATAGAAAAGAGAGAGGAGAAACAGTGAGAGGAAAAGAGAGTATGAAAATTTAGTCTCTTGATATATCATTAGATATATCAAGCTGAGTGGTGTGGTTGACACATGTGAGGGACAGGATGCCATCCAGAGGACCCGGACAAGCTCAAGAAGTGAGGTTCATGAGGTTCAACAAGGCCAAGTGCGGGGTTCTGCAACTGGGTCGAGGCAATCCCTGGTATCAATACAGGCTGGGGATGAAGGGATTGAGAGCAGCCCTGTTGAGAAGGACTTGGGAGTGTTGGTAGACGTGAGCCAACAATGTGCACTGGCAGCCCAGAAAGCCAACTCTATTCTGTGCTGCATCAAAAGCAGCGTGGCCAGCAGGTCGAGGGAGGCGTTTCTGCCCCTCTACTCCACTCTGGTGGGACCCTACCTGGAGTTCTGCATCCAGCTCTGGAGCCCTCAGCACAGGAAAGACACAGACCTGTTGAAGCAGGTCCAGAGGAGGGCCACAAAAATGTTCAAACAGCTGGAACATCTCTCCTATGAGTATAGGCTGAAAGAGTTGGGGTTGTTCAGCCTGGAGAAGAGAAGGCTCTGGGGAGACATTGCGATGTTTTAGTACTTAAAAGGGCCTACAGAAAAGATGGGGACAGATTTTTTTTTTTTTTTTTTAATCAGGGCCTGTAGCAACAGGACAAAGTGTAATGGCTTTTAACTAGAGGAGGAGGAGGAAGGTAGATTTAGATTAGATATAAGGAAGAAATTCTTTATGGTGAGGGTGGTGAAACACTGGAACAGGTAGCGCAGAGAGGTGGCAGATGTCCTATCCCTGGAAACATTCGTGGTCAGGTTGGATGGGGCTCTGAGCAACCGGATGGAGTTGAAGATACTCCCCGGTCATTGCAGGGAGGTTGGACTAGATGACATTTAAAGTTCCCTTCCAACCCAAACCATCTTATGGTTTTATGTCCTGGGAACCAGACTAGGTGCCCCAGCATCAGCTGGGCACTTCCTGAATTTCTCTATGAATGACACTGACCTCAGATTAGCTGTTGGTGATTCCTGTCCAGTCATTAATTTAGACTATGCCTTTATTTGGTAAGAAGAAACTTCTTTTTCTTTTTATTTTTTTCAACTAAGTTGTGCCTAGAACAGGAAGTTGTAGGACTGCTGTCAGGTGCAGAAGAGCACCAGGGTCTGGGTGGTTTTGTGTTTTTTTTTTATTCCCACAATAGTGCAGTGCAACTCTGCTGTTTTGCTCTCAGATGGATTCCCCAGGATTATGGGAAAAGAATTAATTTCATTACATTTTATCGAGTTAAGATAATAAATACTGTCTTAATATCTCTTTGTAATTAAAAATGTTCTCAAGCAATGGAGGCCTAAGTGTGCAGTAATTTCTGAGATTTTCACTTTGATTTTGTGTATGTTATGCTTAGTTCTTCCAGAATGGGCTTTTGGAAGGGACAGTTGGATCCATTATGAGCCGAGAACCATCCTCAGCACTCCCAGGACTCACATCCAGCTGATGGTGCGCACCCGCATCGCCCACAGCACCCTTCTCAGCTTGGCCTCTGTAGATGGGAATGGATACATCCGGCTGGAGGTGAGTAGTCCACAAGCCATTCAGTGCTCTTAATTTGTCTTGGAGTACCCCAGTAAGAGAAGAAGTTTCCAATTAAGAACATCTATTCTTTAATGTAATAAAAAGCAAGAATTTTCCACACAAGGGTAATTACTATGATCTGTGTTGTCCTTCTCAGTATTACCCTTTAATAGCATATATGCTAGTTGTTTCGCTGCAAAAAGTACAGATGAGTGCATGTGATACACATGAATGGCAAAATATGTTTTGTCTTGTTTGCCTTTTCCATTTGTTTCTTTCCATCTCTGGCTATAAAACTTGTCTCTACTGTGAGGGTGGTGAGACACTGGGACAAGTTGCCCAGAGAAGCTGTGGCTGCCCCATCCCTGGAGGGGTTCAAGGCCAGGCTGGATGGAGCTTGGAGCAACCTGGTGGGAGATGTTCCTGCCCATGGCAGGGGGGTTGGAACTGGATGATCTTTAAGGTCTCTTTCAACTCTAACCAGTCTATGATTCTATGTTTTTTATTGCTGTTGAAAAAAGCTGTCTGGATTATATTAGTTAAACAGAGGCTAATTATTCCGATTGTAACCGAGGAAGGTTTGCTAGGAAGACTTAGGGGTAGACATCAATAGGGAGAAGACTGATAAAAAGGTTCATCTGAGTTAGAAGTGTGGCCTGTAAAGAAAAGAGTCGATAATTCCTGGACTGCAGTTTTCTTGTGATAAAGCACTTAAAAACAAGAGTGCCATTTTCATTTTAATAACTCGGGTCAATTTCTTGAAGCAGGGGTGTGTAAAAACATTTAGAAATGCATTTCTGTTATTAAAGGTATTTCTCATCTTCCTCTAGGTCATTGAGGGCTTCTTTAGTGTTAACTTCAGCTTGGGGGAGAAAAATCACTCTCTGAGAATGAAGACATTACGTATAAACAATGGCCAGTGGGTTCTTCTGACCATGGAGCGGTACAACAACGAATTTACCCTGCGTGTTAACAGTGGTGGAGGTGACCAAGAAGTGACCTCTGTCTTGGGTACAAACAGATGGTTTGAAATGGATTGGGCAAGCATCGTGCTAGGAAACCGCCTTCCCAATCATTCAGAGAGTGATTTCCAGGGTAAGTGACATGATGGGCTCACAAAAGGAGGGAATTAAAGCCTAAAAGTGGTATCTTAGACTGCATTGGAGAGTCTGAAACCCAGATAAGAATTCCCATGTGTCTATGAAATCCCACCTCCTCTTCCAGAGGATTTAGAGCTAATGCTTAACTCTTTACCTACCATTATATCTGGTTCTAGTGAAAATGTGAGCTTTTCTTGTAAATATTAAAAAACAGCACTTCATATTTTTATTTCAAATGCCCCAAGTAGAGAATTCATGCTGCAATCTTCTCTCCCTTTTTGCCTCAAAAGGGCTTAAGGAACAGACACAACACCTCCTGGTAGGACGAGAAAGATTTACAAGGCAATTGACAGCACATTATCCATTTCCTGGAGTGGGGTGCTGGGACTGGAGATTGTGGATCAACAGAAGACAGTTTTTTTCCATTCCATTGCTTCTCATTCAGCCCCACTTTTAAGATTATATTTTAAATCTAGATTAATTTAGTGGAGCTGTTCTGGTTCTGGCTCTGATAGGTCATTGCATTGGTACAGCCAAGCTGTCTTGGAGAAGTGCTGTTGGTCTGTATGTTGGCCAGGGCAATATAACTTTTTTTTTTCCTGAAATAAACCTGACTAGCAGTATAAGGATTTTTTTTTAAAAAAAAAAAGCTTTAGGTTTTCTACAGTGCTCTAAGGTCTCCTGTATATGTGTTGGGGGCAAGGTTTGAGGTGGGAAAGTTGCTAACTCAATGTATTTCTCTGTACACTCCCCTGCTTCGATGCAGGTTGTATGCGTGACGTCCAGCTGAATGGTCAGCCGCTTCTCGTGGAAGGCAAAAGCACAGAGTTTGGCTTAATTCTGAGGCGACAAGGTGTCACGATGGGGTGCCATTCCAGTGCCTGCAGCAGCCAGCCCTGTTACAGCCCTTTTCATTGCGTGGACCTGTGGAGAAAATATGAATGCCGGTACATTTAGCTTTTGTTTTCACCCAGGGATGGTCGGAGAACTCTTTCTTTTCACCTTAGGTCAGGCAACTTGCTTTTAACACTGAAAATCCCTGCTGCTGCTGACCGGAGAGAGGCATCCTAATGACAAATCCTGCTCTCCATCTCATCTTCCAGCACAGGCCAAACTTGCCTTTTCCTGCAAGTCCAATACAGAACCTATTTACTCTGGTATTTTTTCCTATGGTGAAAAGATCACAGGCCAGTGAGGAAATTAAATTATCTTCCCTAAAAGTTGGATCACAAAAGCTTTGTTTTCCTCTATGTATTTTGATACTATGTATTTTGATACAGTCTATATACATTGTGTGTATATATGTATATAAAATATGTATTGCAAATATGCTATATATACACTAATATATATTTCCTGTAAATAAACTGAAATTAGTCATACTTTGTATGAAACAATGAGACTTTGAAAAGTAGACTGCCACAAAACTGGATTCTAAGACTGGCTGCTTAGGGCCAGAACCAAAGCCCACCAGCAGCGTGTGCCCTATGCAGTTAATTCCTTTGAGAAAATCTACTCTTTGAAGAAATTTTTCAAAACAATATCTTAAAATTTGCAAATCAAAATACAGGCATATCTTCTTAAAAAAGAAAAAAGAAACATACTTACATGCAGCACTGGGAGGAAGCGCCACTTGAATTCCTTCAGTTCAGCCAAAATTTGCCCTTCATTGCTGAAAAGGCTCTGAGGTAGTCTTAAGTGTATCTTAAGACATTCTCTTCTTCAGACCACTTGTGAAAGAACAGTATGAAGGGTCATCCATTTATCCACAGCTCTGTGCTCCTCACAGTATTCCTGCAAGGCCTCTCCAATTACATATCAGAGGAAATCACTTTGCAGACTAAAGGTCTAAAAGACAAGATGGGTCATTCTGAGGAGGTCAATGATACCTTGTTCCTAATGGCCTATACAAGCATTACAAAGCTTGTACTAAGTGCTTGCTACCCACATTGATCTCAGCTATCCATTTCCTTCTTGGGATTTTGAACACATCTATAGAAAAAGGGTTAGTCTGTTCAGAAGTTTGCAGATCCCTTTTTTTAAGGAAGGAGTGAAGCTTGAAAATACTTGAATTATTGGTTTTAAAGAAATGGTAGCAAACTTTGCACAAACCAACATACAACTCCAGGTGCTTTGCCTGCCTGAAAGGTATCTTCTGCTTTCGTTGTTCAGGTGTCCAGCTGGGAAAGTAGAAGTGACTGATAACCTTACAGGGCTCAGACATTGTACCTCATCACCATGTGGACACTGGACCTGTAGGAATGGGGGTACCTGTGTGGCTCAATCCCAAGACAAGACTATCTGCCACTGCCCCGAAGGTTACAAGGGAAGATGGTGTGAAATTAGCCAGGTGAAGGCAGGAAGACCCGTTGGACTCAGCTCTGGCTCTATTCTGGCAATCAGCATGTGCCTCCTTGTCTTCCTAGGTAGGAAAGCAAGTACTCCTTGTCTTTTTTTTTATTCTTGTACCTTGAATCAAGTCTGTTTTACCTTGGATGTTATGATAGGGTTTCACTTTTTCTGGAGATTCCCAGTTGGGAGTTCATTCGAGGATGCTAAAAGACAGGAATCAGCACATAGTTACAGTTTACTTGCTTTGAATCCAGTTCAAGCAAATTAAGGACTTATCTCTTTCAGAATCAGTTATTTTCAGTCTTTCTTAAATAAGAGATTTCCATCTATGTGTGCAAATCTGTGGGCAGCCAGATCCACATGAAACTCTCACTTGCCCTGAGCCCGTACAATTGTAATAGGTAGGATCTACAGGTAGTACCTGCTGTTCACGTATCAGGAAGGCAGAGATGCTTCTCTAGAAAGTTTATGATCTTAACAGCCAAGCCTCAATAAGAGTGTTGGGCAGAAAGAGATGTTTGCAGTGTGTCCAGTTTCAGGCAGACTTTGGCTGAAAAGTTAATAACACCACAAAACTGTTTCTCATATCAGTAAAGAAAAACTGCCTACACATCTCAGAATAGTAAAGACTCCGTGATTATATTACACTTGTAACCTTCATTAAAACAGTGTTTTACTTACTTTGGGTATCTTATTTACTCAGGATTGGTGAAAGGCCAGAGATTGGCCAAAATGCCTTCTATTTAAATGGATTCCTTTAGGTAAGTAAAATACCCTTTTAATGAAGTTTATGATGTAATATTCATAGATGATTTTTTACACTCCTGAATATAAGTTGTTAATATATAAACAGCTCTGCATTTCTTACCTGGGAATTTCATTGTCAAATTAAGAATTGATTTAATATCTCAGGAGTCATATGTTGATCATGCATCATACTTTGTCATATGTCATATAACAAATATGCATCTTTATGTCTTCCAGCACTCTTGGTCTCCTACACGGTGTGGAGTCAGTGGGGAAGTTCAGGCTTTCGGAAGGGAGGAATTTACCACATTCCTGAAGAGCGTGAAAGCTGGGAAGATGTTAGAGAAAATGTCTTTAATTATAATGAAGAAGGAGGTGGAGAACGTGACCAGGTATGATGCAGCTTCAACCCAGTATTTGCAAATGCAACCTCTCCTCACCTTTCTTTTCCAGACCTTTCACTTAATTTATCATCCTTATCTAATTGGCTTGGTAGCCAAAGTGCTCTTGAGTTGGGAAGCTTTTATTTCAAGCCAATCTGTAGCTTTCATGATGCTGGTCATCTGTGGCCACCTTTGAGGGGTCTGCTCTGGATGTAGCATTCTTGTTTTAGCTGAAGACTATCAAAGGGACAGACAAAGGGATTTGGTATGACCTGAACTAAGTCTTCTCTTTTTTTCAACTTGTAGAAAACTCACAGAGTCCATTTTTGTGCTCTATTGAGTTTTAAAACATTCTCTGGAACCTGTCTTCTTTTGTGTTGTTTCTCTCTGATATTTGCATTCTTTTTTTTTCCAGAACGTATATGATATAGATGAACTGAAGAAACCTCTCCATACCATTCCCCACTTCTCCTTGAGAGAAGCTGCTCCACACTCCAGGACACCCACTGGCCCAAAAAGAGACTCACTCCCAAAACGTGTACATCAAAAGCAGTCAACATCAGCTGTTACCAGTGTCCCAGACTTCAAGGAATACGTTTCTCAAATCATCTGGGATGCAGACAATGATCCAGAGAGTCTTCCAGCTGACACTGTTCATTTTTACTGCTTAGAAGGGCAGTGCTCTCTAGCAGGGAGCCTCAGCTCCTTAGACTCCATTAGTGGTGATGAAGATCTAAATTATGATTGCCTCCAAGAGTGGGGGTCAAAGTTTGACAAGCTTAAAGAACTCTATAAGGTCTCAAATAAACATTTGTAACTGGAGCTAAAAGATCTTGAGACATCGCCATGACATACAGACGCTACTTCTAAAAATGTCCTTTTTTTATATATAAGGTACATCAAGTAACTTACTTGTGGTGAGTTTTTAATTATAGTAAAATGACATACTCACTTTTCCCAGGTGTTATAATCTGAATGGTCTTTTTATACACACTGTACAAACAGTTATTTAATGGTAGAATTGCAAAGACTTTTAAAGCATTATTATTTTTTTTAACCTTTGGGATGTAGGATTTGTATAGAATAGCATTATAATATCCCTTTTTATTTGTGTAGACCAGAGTGATTTACTAGAATTATCCTGGATGCAAGAACTTGGATTGTTTTCTCCCTAGTATTAATATGAATTTTATCAGGTGGGTAGCAATGAGTAGGGTTGTTTGTTTCTTTTTTTTTTTTTAAATCGCATTAATTTTAGACTGTGCAATAATTATTGTAGATGTTAAATAGAAAGCATTTTAAATTTCTGGTTTTCTTGTCAGCTTTTGTCTTATCCTCCTAGACTGTAATCTCCTTTGACATCACACACACCACCTCACATGCAGTGGCATGAGACTTTTTCTGTCTTACTCTAATTACCTGTAAAGAGGGGGAAAGAGTAGAAAGATCCTAGCTCTGGGGAGCACTTTGCTTATGTGACAATTTACACTCTTAAAAGCCGTAGTCAGTCTTGGGGAAAGTTTATATTCAGTGAGCTTTTATTTCCAACTCTGCTTTCTGCGTGGAACTCTTCTTCAAAATCTGCAGCTGGGAAACAGAAGAGCTGACAGCAGGCGTGAAGAGAAGATGGAAGGAAACCCAGGAAAAAAGTTGGAACTGAATTCTTTCAGTCAGGACAGTCATTGTGAAAATTGGGATCCTTGAAAGAGAAAGCATGGGAAACCTTCCCTGCTCCCCTTTCCCTCCTCCTACTCCCACCCTCCAAAAAAGAACTGTGGTTTGAGCATGGAAAGACATCAGGAGCTTTTGAAATCTAATGGTGACTTGAACACCCTTGTGACCATGGGAAAACCATGGTAACTTATCCTTTCCCTTCCTCCCTTTCTTACCTCCCTGAAATGGGGACACGTCCCAATGCCTGGCGTGATGTGTGAATGTGAACAGGTTGGAAGTCCTGAACTGATAAGGGTTTTTTAAGTTGTTTTCTTGCTTTTTTTAGGTATCAGTACAACATACTTAATGTTTGTTTTTCATTGAAGTCTTGAAATAAGTCTTTCCTCATTTTGCTTGGCATGAAAAATGCAAATGTAAATTAGTTTGTATACCTAGAAGGATGATTTTGATACTATTAGAGCAAGTATAATTGATACTGAAAATTGAACAAAACCACCATGTGACCTGAATAAAACAATCTGCATTCGTTCCATAAATTTATTTAAATAATGATACTAAAATAGCAGTAATTCTATTAGAGAGATTTGGAGCAAAGAGTTGGTATGACCTACTCCTTCATACCAAAACCTCACGTGGCTGGGCATTGATTATTCTTACAGAGTCACAAAAAAAAAAAAAAAGAAATATTGTAACTATATTGGCATATAGGCTTATGTTAATGTAAATTTTTCCTTCCTTTCTGTGGTAAGAAACAACACAATCTCTTACTTTGGGGGATATGACCTATGTTGTGCTGCAAGTGAATACTGCTGAGCCCCAGAGCTTCACTAAGGCAACTGTTCCGAGTCTTGAAGTCTTAGAACATTTTTATGAAGTGCATATACATTTTTATTGCTCTTTAATAAGTTGCCTCTTCTGAACCTGGTGTCAAGTAAAGCCTGGCACAGTTATTGGTAAACTCTCTCTCTTCCAAAAGGGGATAATTTGAACAACGTGCTACAGATAATGCAAACAGGTTATGATCTCCCAGAGGATTATTTTGTAATTCATATTCTGATACTTAACATTTTACATAAGAATTCATTGAACAGTAACTCAGGAAAGCTGAAGCAGTTTGGGTTTTTTTCCCCTCAAATAACTGAAGACACAGAGCAGCATGCACGACAGAAGGTAACAAATTGCATTGTAGTCAAGATATTTAATGGACGTCTATCCTCCGTGAAGATGAGAAAGAAGAAAGTTTTTCTGCCTCCTTGGTCACTTATAGCAAAATGCAGAATGTTGATGACTGGCAGGTGTCTGTCTGGCTGCACAGTTTGATGGACTGAGAGTCAGAAAGGGCCACACCAGGTGCTTGTTTGGTGCAGCATCCTCTGTTCTGCTTGCTGCAGGAGCTGTGGCTGCTGAGTAGAAGAGTAGCAGTCCTGTAGGAAAGGAGAAACAGCCCAGTTGCTTATGGCAATGACTGGGGCAAAAAGAGATTTGCATTGTATAACAACACTGAAAACTTGTTCTTCAGCCTTTGCCATCTCCTGATAAATATTTGAGAAATTCAACCAAATGCTGTAGTTAAAATCTTGTACTAGACATCCTTCTTCTCCCTCAGACATTGACATCGTAGGAACAGTGGTATCTGACAAGCTTGAGAATGAACTCTAAGTTGCAGCTTAGAGACTTGTGCGGACAGACATGGACTCTGTAATGATGGACACCTTAATAAGGGTGGAAGTTACTGCTGAAAGGAAATGGCTGCTTCTGCCCCTTCACTCATTGAACTTCACCTGTTCATTGACCAAGGTCTTAATTTCTTTGCCTTTCCATAAGGCAGTAGGGTGGGCAAGGGCCAGCAGAGGATTGGAGTCTCCTTCTCTGGAGACATTCCAAACCTGCCTGGACATGTTCCTGTGCAACCTGCTCTGGGTGGACCTGCTTTGGCAGGGGTTTGGATTAGATGATCTCCAGAGGTCCCTTCCAACCCTATGGGATTCTGTGAGGATGAAGGCTGAGCTGAGGGAGCCACCGGGAGGGCCTGTCTCTCAGCATTCGCTTCTTCCCTTCTTCTCTAGGCAGCTGCTAGTCACCACTAATTAAAGAAACGTACTTACTGCTACTTAATTAAGCAGCAGCAGGGGAAGGCAAGAAGAGAGAGGTAAGGCAAGGGGGGCTTTACCCGCTTGCGGGCGCGCTGCTGAGCGCCGCCATCTTCCCCTGCCCGCCCAGGGGCGGAGCCATGAGTAGCCCCGCCCTCTGTCTGCGCGAGGGGGCGGTGGCCGGCGGCCATCTTGTTTGCCTCCTGCGGGGGCGGGTGCGACTTGCGGGACTGCTTTGCGGGGCTGCCCTCGGGCTCAGGACAGCGGCGATGAGCGCGGAAGCGGCGGACCGGGAAGCTGCCACCTCCAGCCGGCCTTGCACGCCGCCGCAGACCTCCTGGTTCGAGTTCCTGCTAGAGGAGGGGCTGCTGGAGCAGCACCTGCAGAAGCCCTCTCCCGGTGCGTGCGGCGCGGCCCTGCCGGCCTCCTCCTTCTCGGACGTGGCCGGCTTCCCCACGGCCGTGGCTCTGCCGGCTCCCTCATTGTGGGGGAGAAACGTTCGCTTCTCTCATTGCGGACCCCGCAGTGAGGGCCTGCAGCCTGGCCGCTGCCTCCGCCTTCCTGCGGCCTGCCGCGCACCGGCGCCGCCTCCCGCCCGCCTCCTCCCTCCTTCCCACCCTCTCTCTCACCGTCGCCTCCGGCAGGTTTGGTTGCGGGAGGGGGTTGTGAGGCGACGGTGGGTGTCAGGGAGGTGTTGGGGAAGTCGGGGTGCGGGGGTGAGAAGGGCACCTCAGGCCCAGGCGTCTGGGCTGCAGCCACGGCCGCGCAGCGTTAGTTGGCGCAAACAGGAATGTATCTTAGTCGCTTTACGTTGAATTTCCTATTTAATAGCTGCGTTTCCCCCCGTATTTCCTGTGCTTTTCCTTTCGCGTGCTTGAGTTTTGTTTGCGGAAGTGTTACAGGTTGTTTATTTTAACAACGCGAAGGGCTGTTTGCAAAAATCATGACAGTTTGCAGTGGGTTTTTTCCCCATTAAAGTCTTGTAAGCACCAGGGACTGGAGTCTCCTAGAGGTTCAGTGTTGAAATTGCTTTGTTATCTTAGACCTGGAATGAACAGAAGCCTGGTCTGATGTGTTAAGAAAGTGACCGTATTTAAAAATAGTTGATCTTTTGATGATCATAAATGCAACTTGTCTTGTTCAGTACCTGAATTCTGTCTGTGAGCAAATGGAGGAAACAGGGAAAACCTGGAACAGTATTGCCTCTACAGAAAGTAAACTTAAACCTAGTCAGGTTTTGTGCTCAGATCTTATACTGCTATTTTGCAGTTAAAAATAATGATTAGTGTTACATTTCACAAAGTTCAGTGAGAGTGTAATGGTTATGATTTGGCTTCAGTTTTTCAAAACCTCTCAAAGGTACTGGGGAAATCGTCTTACTGTAAGGGAGAGACTTTGGGCTTTTATGAGGAAAAAAAAAACCAGCCTAAAAGTATCTTCCAAATGTATTCAGAAGTACCAGCATTTCCTTGTAAGTATATTTTAAATGTACAAAAGAGAATTACAAGTAGATACATACTTTGACAACAGCTAACTTGTTATTTCAATAAACGCCATTTTTATTTTCTGTGGATGCAAGTACTGAAACATAATTAATACAAAATTATGAAAAAAGCATGAGTGTGGTTACTGTGGTCGAGTGAAATTGAAGGTTTAACAAAGCTATGTTAATGGTCTGAATTAACTCAGTGTGAAGAAGATATCCTTTGGGATTAGCATCTGCCAGGTGGTAGTGTCAGCTGTATAAATGGCAATGAGATAAGATCCCTGTTCATAGCTGCAACAAGAAATTAATTTCTGGGCTTAGAAAGAATTTGAAGAGTGGCTGTGTCTATTTTCAGATCCACCACCTGTACAGCTGATTGTCCAGTTTTTGGAACAAGCTTCGAAGCCGTCAGTGAATGAACAGAACCAAGTGCAGCCACCACCTGATAACAAAAGAAACCGCATTTTAAAACTTCTTGCTCTTAAAGTTGCTGCTCATCTGAAGTGGGATTTGGACGTGTTAGAGAAAAGGTATAGTCTGTACATCTTCATGCTGAAATTACTAAACTGAAATGGCTTGAGATCTTTATTTTAACAAATGGAAATGTGTCTGGCTCCCTTTTCTGACAGCATGTTTCTTACATTAAGAGGAGTTTTGGGTGTGACAACTGAAGTCAAGTTTGATTTTTATCTGCGAGTTGGAAAACTGTTTTGATAAAGGCAGTGTCTATGAGCAAATCAATATTTTTTAGAGAGCAAGAATAGTGGGTATTAGGTATTAAGATGTGCATGTCTAAACATCATATAGATTAATTTTAGGTTACGTTTTCTTCAGTGACAAAATTGATGTCAGTTTCCCCATTCTGCCATGCTTGAAGTTGGAAGTCTTGCTCCAGTTTTGTTGCTGTATAGTAACCCCTAACTTTGGGTTGAAATAGACAAGCTCCACCTTTGGTTTTTCCTTTGAATTTTCTTAACACAAATAATTTCAACTGCTGAGTTCTCTGGTGGAAGTAGAACTGTTGGCAGTTCTAAGCACAGTAGGGAACTGCACTTTAGCAGTGTCAAATTTTAGCGAGGCAGTATTTGTCCCAGTTGTAACTTGCATAGAACCATTTAGGTAGAAAATGACCTTTGAGATCATCAAGTCTTAGCACTGCTTAGCACTGCACATCCTTTTTGCAGGAGGAGTTTATACTGACATTTATTTGTGGTATGTTTTCTGTGAATTGGTATCTTCTTAATATGTAGGTATAATCTTGATTGAAAAATCAGCCCTGCGGTATGACAGTATTGGGCTGATCCTGGGTTTTGATATGATTATTTTATCCACTTGTGCTGGTTTTTTTTGAGAACCAGTCTGAAATAATTTCAACTACTAATGTAGCATCTCTGCGTAGTAGTTAGAGTTCTTGTTCTGTTAGCTTGTGAAGCTTAAGATTGTTCTCAATTAAGAAACGTGCTTCTGTTTTTTAACTGATTGTACCCAAAGGTTCATTCATGGTAGTTAAAAAGGAGTAAAATAACAAATTGACCCCAGCTTTTTTCCAAGACTTCTGCTGTTATAAACAGTTGAATGATGTTCTGCTCCTGCCAATGAAAACAAGGTTCCTGGACTTTACAAGGAAAAATCAACGTTTGTTAGTTTAAAATGATAGCTTGGTAACAGACCTGGAGCCTGACGTTACACAAGAACTACAATTTGTTAAACAGGAATTCAGTCTTTGATTGTTAAAAATGTAGTTTCACTGGCTGTTTTCATTCTTTGCTGGTTGCAAAGAATGCAAACTTTTCACAAGCTCAAAGGTACTTTGGCAGTAGCTGATCATTTCCAGTTTCAAACGATGACTAAATTAGTGATAGTGTTTCAGTTGCATTAAATTGTACCTCAAAAGCTGGGAGTGGTGCAGTCCAGCCTGCAATGCCTTCTCATTTTATCAAGAAAGGTTTTTGTCTCAGCTAATGTATATTTTACATAATACAGGTTACAGTGCTCTATTCCTGTTCCTTGTCTTAACTTCGCTGTTTGCTTGTGAATGCTGCAGAAAGGGAGATAAGCCATAATAGCCCAAGCAAAATGCTCCCTTTACGTGAATGAAATTCCATTTGCAATGGAAATGTGGTTGTCTGCCTTCTGGCAGGATGATCTGGAAATACTTTGACAAGAACTTCTTCTTAGTTGGCACCTGCTGTTACAGGTGAATGGATTATTCTGGGGATATGTGTGGACTAATGCAGCGGTGTATAGTTCAGCTGTCAGGGCAACCTTCCCTTTGGGCTTATGCTGCTTATCCTGGTAACTGCTTTACATACCTGACCTAGAATGCCACCTGGTACAGAGCATTTCATTATAAGAAATAAAGATACTACCCTTACTCCCATGGGATGTTAAGTAGTAATACAGTACTGAATAGTAGTCAATATTACTTAAACATTCCAGAGGTAGGATGGCAATATGAAGTATCTGATTTTTTTTTTTAATTTTTTTTTTTAATAGCTTGTCTGTTCCTGTATTGAACATGCTACTGAATGAACTTCTTTGTATCAGCAAAGTTCCCCCAGGAACTAAACATGTGGATGTCGACCTGTCCAGTTTACCCCCAACCACTGCAATGGCAATACTACTCTACAACAGATGGTAAACTGCTTTAAGGCAATAATCTTAAAATCATGATAGAACAAGACAATGGTTTTTTTTTTTTTTTCTGTCTGTCTACTTGTATGTAGAAGGAGAAAGAATCTCAAAGTAATAATAATTTTGTGATCTGTAGGTAGATTATAGTGAGGAGCTGAGTCTGAAAAGCTATTTTACATCTAGTTTTGTGTCCTTAAAAGATGGTCAAGGTAGTTGTTTGAACTGTCACCTTATAAAGATAAAAATCTTGTTCTCTTCTAGGTTTTTAGGGACATAAGAGCATTTCTTAAATGCTAAATGTACTCTTGAGTGGAGCATGTATTCTAATGTTATAATTCTAATGGTATAATGTATCTGAAATTATAAGGTGATGTTTTTAAGAGGTGTGTAATCTGCTTGTTACATTTCTGAGGCTAATACTGTTCTTTGCTTGTTTTTTTCCCCTATGTAGGGCCATAAGGACCATTGTTCAAAGTAGTTTCCCTGTAAAGCAAGCGAAGCCTGGTCCACCTCAGTTAAATGTGTAAGTTACAGCTATAATTCATTTGGACTTCATGTGTAGTTTGTAATCAGAAATTTAATTTCTAATTGGATTAAATCATGCTAATAACATTTAGTTGCTTAAAATGGCTAGTTGCAGAATGGAAAACTTGCATTTATTTCAAGTATATTCTTATTGTCCTGTCAGACATTGTTGATACTTGTCTGTCTGTCATTCTACTCTTAAAATATGGCTGTGACTCCACACAGGCATGAAAAATGATGGGAGAAAGGGAGATGGCAATTTGCCTAGGCAGAATGCTTATTCTCTAATACAGGTACATTTCCTGCACCCTGTTTTAACTTACAATAGCTTGCTTAATGCAGCTGTTTTATAGCAACGGGCTGCATTATGTATGATAACATGAGAAATCATGAGGTGTTTTCATTTGCTTCATTAGGCAATAAATAGTATTTAGAGTCAGCATTCATTTTGCATTTTAGAAGCTGTGTGGTTTTAGTTACAACGTGTCCTTGGAATTGACTTTAATGTTACAAATTTCTCCAATAAAGTCAGGGTATCTCAGTGCTATTTTTTATGTGGTTTATGTTAATTTTATACTCTAGCATTAGGCCATACTTGCTGGAGAGAATTGTTAAGTATGTTGATTAAAATGCTACTACTACTTTTTATTTTACTGTGTATCTTGTATTGTCCTATATGAGAGTGTGATCCTGAATCAAAACATTCTGTATGGGGAAATAACTTAAAAATACTTTTAATTTTTACATAAACATATGAACACACTTTTGCCCCTGACACATGCTCAAGAAGATGTAAATAGTGAAGCTTCAAGAGACTTAAGGCTGTGGAAGCTGATTTCTTCATGACAGTTTTGCTGATATTAACAATCTGCTTTTTAGAGAAAAAAATCAACAAAAACTTTGTAACTTCCATTTTATTGATCCATATTCTCATCTCATCTCTGTATTTCAGATAGAGATAGATAAAAGCAGTCAGTGGTCCTACATAATCGTGTTTAAAATGTAATTAAGCAAAACTTAGTATGAATTGCTTGTTGTGGTCTAGAACATGAAGTAAAATAACAAGCAGATTTGCTTTATAAATGAGATCTTGACCTCTTCCCTGCATTTTCCAGGATGAACCAGATGCAACAAGAAAAGGAACTAACTGAAAATATTTTGAAAGTGGTGAGTCTTTTTTTCCCCTCTCATTTTTGCCTGAATTTACATATATGTAATGGACAGGAATTTACAAATATGAATGGGCAGGAAATAATTGCATCACAGCTTCGTTGGATTCAGCACATTTATATTTGACACTTTTAGTATTTGCTACAGTTCCACTGTGTGTGTTTTTGGACAGTGTAGTATGGAATGTGCTTTGTGTGACTGAAGTATTGTTTCATCTGCCAATTCTTGAAGCCATATGAATTGAGGAAGCCTCAATCACACAAAATCAGTGTGTGATTAATGATTAAGACTATGCTTGAGCTGCAAAATTATGTGGCAGCAGAATTCAACACTTAAAACTTTTTACTATATTGTTACATTTCTAGTGTTAATAAACCTAGAGTTAAACTCAGAACCAAGAGGTTAATTTTTTCAATGCATTTGAACTCTTACAGTTGAAAGAGCAGGCTGCTGATTCCATCTTGGTCCTAGAAGGAGCACTTAAATTAAACAAAGACCTTTATGTCCACACTATAAGAACTCTGGATTTATTAGCCATGGAGCCTGGTATGGTGAATGGAGAAACAGAGAGTTCCACAGCTGGACTGAAAATTAGTGCAGAGGAGATACAGTGCCAGGTACCTTGCATTCTGTACTAAAACTTTCCATTTATATATATTTCTTTAGACAAAGTGTTAAGTAATAATTTTGAGATAAATTGCAGTATTTTTCTGTTAATATTTCTTGAGTTCTTTTTTAATGCAATGAGATATTAACTACATTTTTACATTATTAGAATTTTTTTTTAACACTGTAAATATTGTTGCTTCCCTCCACCTCTGGACTAAACCATTATATGACAAGGACAGTTTATTGCATTGTTCTTAACAATTGGGTTATTTGGAAATCATTCTGTAATTTTGTAAAGCCTGTGCTCATCCTGAGATTGCAGTTAAAGAAGAAACAATTGAATTATGTGGGGGAGGGTATGCAATGTGTATCAGTACATTAGAAAAAAAAACTGGGAATAGTGTAAAGTACATGTAAGGTTTGAACTGAAATACTTAATCTTGACTTTATATGTTGTATAAATTTCCAAGGTAAAGTGTTTTATATCAATGCTGTTTGCAGGTTTGCTATGACTTGGGTGCAATCTATTTTCAACAAGGGGCTACTAATGCAGCTGTTCATGAAAATGCTAAAGAAAAGTTTTTCAAAACAAAGGAGTTGATTGCAAAGGTAACAAACATTTTATTAGCATCTATGTTCAATTCTTCTAAAAGAGCTTGTCTAAATTATTGCTTCCTTCTTTAGCAATTTAATAAGTGTTACTGATACACATGATATTTAAAGAAACCTCTTGGTATTTTGACAGCAGGTTTTGTTTTTTCACATTTTGTCTTGTTTGAAATGGTATTAATCAGCTGCAATATATTGCTGCTTTGTTCTGTTTTGTAATGAATATTCTCTTACACAAATTGTATTGATGAATGAAATTCAAGAATAATTTCTCTGCTCATACTAACTTGACTGACCAGTACATTCTGTGTCCCTTGTGGTGGGGAGTTTTTGAGGAATGTAACCATCCAGCCCTTCCTATTCTTTTTTTATTTAACCTTAGCAGGAAATCAGATTGTTTATGTTTTGACCTTTTGAAAAACCCGATGTTTTAATTAACAACTAATGTATGCTGCTTTTTTTATTTTGCTTCATATGCGTTCCCAAAGGTGCAAAGCTTGGATTTTTATTTAAATAGACAAAACATGGCCTAAGCTATAAGAGGTGTATATGAAAGTATGTTAGTATAGGAGAAGTGTACACACACATTCTTTTGCTGTTACTTGGGGGAATTGTGAGCCTTTTTGTTTCTGAATTAAGCTTATGTATTGTAATATATTTGCCACTAAGATTTGGTTACCTCTTCCTTTTCAGAATGGCTCATCATCACTTCATTTTACTATCGATGAAGAACGGTTAGCTGGGTACTGTCAAGCTTGTGGAATTCTTACTTCATCTTCTGATGATGCATCTCAACAGGCAACTCCTTATAGTCAAGTCCATAGTTGTATGAAATCTGGCAACTATCAGGTAGGGTGTTTAAATAAACCCACATACATTCGAGGTGGTTTTTTTTTAATCATCATTCCACTTGAACGTACAGGGATTTCAATAATGTAAGTGTTCCAGTTAACTATTGTCATACAGGTTTAGAGTGCACTTATATAGGGATATACCATCATCTTATACATATTGGATTAAAATATCTTGGATTACATACAATGTAAATAATTCCTACCAGCTGATGTATGGAGTTTTCAGGTAGAATCTAAATCTTTGGGGTTTCAGGGAATGCTGCTGCTGGGATGTGCTAATTTGGGTTGGTTTGGTTTTTTTTCTTTGATTATCTGATGCTGGAGAGCTTTTTTGGTTTTTTGTCCCTTTCTGGTTGTTTAACAAATTGTAATATTCCATACGGGGGCAAGTGGCTTCATCATTTTTATCAGACAGAAAATTACTTTATCTTTCTATTACTTTATCCATTGATTATTCCAACTGTTTGTGTTACAGGACTTAGTGAAGATATTCCTTGAAGATAATCTAACACTCAGTTTACCTGCTCAGTTCAGGCAATCAGTGCTGAGAGAACTCTTCCAAAAAGCTCAACAAGGGTGAGACATTAAATAATGATCTCAATGATGATGAAAAGTAATTTTAGTGAGTGTTCTGTTTTTCATGGAAATTATATGAAATCTTTTAACATCACATTACTTGCATCCAAGAAACTTCAGCCTTTATTTCTCTTAGCAATAGCCTAAGCTGCATCTTTCAACTAAGGAATATGTGTGTCTATGAATAGATAGATATAAAATTTATAACAAAGTGCCTTTTTAGAGGTTTTCTAAAACTTGAAGTCAAAGCTGGTCAGGCTAAC
Source organism: Scolopax bukidnonensis (assembly GCA_028571045.1). NCBI lineage: Eukaryota > Metazoa > Chordata > Aves > Charadriiformes > Scolopacidae > Scolopax > Scolopax bukidnonensis. The sequence goes on from JAOWAV010000012.1 coordinate 125,084,887, forward strand.
CATACTAAGCAGTAATATTGTAGGAGATGTGTAGTTCATTTGGAACATTGTCAGTGCATTATCAGTTATTAGGAGCCTTGTGCCCTGCTGAACCTGCCCTGTGCTGAAGGATTAGTGTGGTACATTTCTTCTAAGAAAAAACTTAAAGTAAGCAGAGAGAATTAGGCATGTTACACATGCAGCTTCTGGATGGCTCCCAACTGAGAAATGTTGACCACGTGGCCACATCAAAAATTCTACTTTCTGTAGAGCTTAGGCACTTGAATCAGGGCTATATGTAAAGCATATATGTGATGAACCTTTGTGTCAGTCACACACTTGTGTAGTTGGAGTTCCAGTGGTGCTCGGGCTGAAGTGATAATGAAGTCTGCCTGTGAAACAGAGCTGTGGGTGGGAAGGGAATTTTCTTTTAAAAAAAAAAAAAGTGAGGTCCTGAATAAATTTAAGTAGAATATTGTGTAAAGTTTTTTAGAGTACAGTCTTTGACAGAGGACCATGCTCCAAACTTATCTTAGGATCTGGCGACTGGAGCTTTGCTGTGACTCTGTTTTTGTCAGAGAAGTTTTGTGATGTTCAGGTTTGTGTTTGTGCAGGAATGATGCTCTGGATGAAATTTGTTTCAAAGTCTGCGTGTGCAACACAGTCTGCGATGTATTGCAGGGTCGAATCATTGATATTCAGTTTTGTCAGCTGTTCCTGAAACCCAGCAAAGAGAAAATAGACTTTGTCCTTGAGGTAAGAAATTATCTGAAATTAGAAGGGGATGCTGTGGTGAGATATCTCTTTGATCACCTAACTGTAATGTTGCATGTAATACTCAAAATTTCTGAAGCAGAGAAAAATACTTTGTAAGGTAACTTTTCAAACTTTATTCAACTTCTTTGCAGTTGGTACAATTCCAGTGTATGTGTTCAGTCTTGCATCTGTGTTCATAGCTCCATTTTCATAGCTCATTGGTTGGGGAGAAACCAATGTTGACTTGTTACTTCAGCTTGGATTTGAAATTGCTGCTATTCCTGACATCATTGATTTACTTAGAGATGTTGTTGAATGCTGTCATTTTTGTATCTTTTTTTCTTAATTTGAGCCTTGTCTCTTGCTTGTTTCTTCAAGCATCTGGCAAAAATTGGCTGGCAGTACCTCTTCAGAGGAAGTAAAAGCTTCCATCAAAAGTTCTACCAACTGCTCATACGAGGACTTAAACATACTGCTCAAAAAACCCACACTATTTCTTGTAAGCTGGCAATTAGATTCAACTGTCTAGTTATCTTTGAACTACTGTGTTGGGTTTTTTTTTAAAAAAAAAACCAAACAAACAAAAACAAGCATCCCACCCTGTTAATCCTAGTGAATTTTGCAGTTTTGCTGTTATAAATGTTCCTTTTTAAACTTGTGTAGCAGATCTTTCTGATCTTGTGAGGCTGGTACTGTGGCACTTGGCATCAGCAGAGCTAAATATCAGAGGAATAGGAAAAAGGAATGGGAATTGTGTCTGAGGGAAGATTGCAGCTGTTTGATCCAGCTTGTCTTGTGTACAGGTTGAAAGAACTCTGATCCATCTGTGATGGCTGCAGTGTTCATCAGATAACTTTGCTGCCTCCCTTGAGAGAGAGTTTTACTGACAAATACTAATTATGAGTCAGAAAACTGAGTAGTAACACTTTCTGTAACTAAATATTTTAAGCGTTCCAAGGAGCTACATACTTACTGCTTTCTTTCCCAGGTTTGTTCAAGATCAATAGACTTGGAAAATGCTTCTGAAGAGTTGAAGAGAAAAATGGGAGCATTTCTCAAGTACGTACCAGTATTAAGATACTATGAATTAGCACTTCTCTTGTGCTGTATTACATTGCTAACAGTGTTTTGAGCACTTGTGACTGGAAAAATAAGCAGCTTCTTCCTGATCGCATATTAACTTTTTTATTTGTTCAGAAACTTGTGCTTAGTTTTGGAAGATCTTCAGCTCGTCTTCATGATTTCATCTCATGAGCTGTTCATAAAACTGCTGAAAGATGATGAACGGAAACTGCTCATCGATCAAATGCGGAAGAGATCTCCTAGAGTCAACCTCTGCACAAAACCCATGACTTCTTTTTATGATATCCCAGGTAATTTTCATAGCATTTTCATTAATTTATATGCAGGCAGTTAACCTGTTCCCATGCTTGAGGTTACTACGTTCGGGTCTGTTCCCAGATAAAAGTTTAGAGGGAATATTTCCCATTTTTAGTTGGTGAATGTCCTACTTGTTCAAGAAGGTGGCTGCTATTGGATGGTATCTCAACTGAGTATTATAGGTACACTCAATAAACATGTCCTAGCTGACCAAGTGAGAGAGAGGTGTGGTGGATGATTTGAACCAAATCTGGCTGTGGTAGCTGTTCCCAGAAAGGGCACCCCATCTCTGGACTCACACCAGCAGTAGTGCTTGTGTGACTGTGTGGTGAGCTGGAATTCTATCTGTGTGAAGTTTTAAAGGTCTTTATGGCCAATTCATTTCCCAGCTAGCTGTGCAGCTGCACAAGTCAAAGCTAGTGTCAGATGTGCCAGATGGTGACTGAAGCTGGAAAGAACTTGCCTTTTTAGCTTTAATACAGCCTTGCATTGACTAAACACAGTTGTGAAAAATCTGTATTTTCACTAAGGCAGTATAGGAACACTTTTTTTTTCTTTTTTTTTTTTGTGCAGATCTTGAAACTATTGCTTCAGTTTAGCAAGGAAGTACTCTGAGCTGCTGGTGTGACAAAAGGGGGCATTGCAAACAGGCCTTTAGGTCAGGGGAGCTGGGAAGCTACCACAAAGTGTTTGTGGAAAGGCGCCAAAGGAGCCTACAAAAGCACTGATGTATCTGCTGTTGTTACTGTGTTATATTTACAATGTTATATACTAATGAAATGTAAGTATCTACATTAAGAAGGAATGTGCTGGATACCTGATTGCTTTTCTTTTAGCTTCAGCAAGTGTGAATATTGGCCAGCTTGAACATCAGCTCATATTGTCAGTAGATCCTTGGAGGATTCGCCAGATCTTAATTGAGTTGCATGGTATGACTTCAGAACGCCAGTTCTGGACAATTTCAAATAAGGTAACTTATTTCATGTGGTCATGAGGCAGTGTAATTCAAGGACTGGTTAGGTGTCATGCTGCAGTGAACAGTAGACATCTTGTCATAGACCCTCAACATAATGGTGGTTTAATAAGAATGATGATAGGTATCTAAACTCACATTCTGTATGAAAATTACTGCAACCAAATGTCTAACCTTTGTTTTAAAGAATTACTGACTGTATCACAAGTTTTCCTTGTGAGACAACAAATTTCTGTAACTTCATTCGGACTACTTAGCAGCATTATTTAAAGTTCCTGCCATTAAAAGTAAGGATTTCTTGTCTTTTTTTGTTATATTTTTTTTTCCTCTGTTCTATTATTGCATATTCAGAGTATGAACAAAGTAGGGTAGTTAGCCATTCTTACTGTATTTCTATATGAGCAATACATCTGATTAGATGTAAAAATGAAAGAGCTGACACTTAGATGTCAATAATTTTTGGTATTTGACTTTTGGTTTTAACGTTTTAAGCAGTGATATGAATTCTAAAACCTGTTTCTGTGCAAATGTCTTATGTATTTCTCTCCCAGTGGGAAGTACCAAATGTTTACGGCAATGTTATTTTAGGCATCAAAGACAATCTGACTAGGGATTTGGTCTACATCCTTATGGCGAAGGGATTACACTGCTGTGCCATAAAGGTGAGCAAGCCTTCTGAAGTTACTGGTGAGTTAATTTGACCAACTGAATTTTAATAACACCAAAAATATGGAAAACCCTTTTTTGAGGAAAAAAAAAATGGAAACATTGGGAGATGAGGGAGATGTAGTAACAAGCTCTGTGTGTCATATAAAGTTTAAATATTTCTGTCACACCAAGTTCCATCAGTAGAGCAAGGATCATGGCTTTCCTGGAGATAATTTCATTCATACAACGTTTTGAATATGATGTTCTAAATTGTGTTGCATCTAAGACCTGTGGTGATTTGACTTTCTCATATGAACTGCTGCTCTTTTGGCTTAACTGTTTTATATAAGGAATTTATTGGAATGCTGTTTTATTTGCCTTGTAACTTGATAATACTGTAGTTTGCTAAACTACATAGTAAAACCAAATTGTACCTAATATGCCAGTAGTTGCTTCTGGCATTTTGCTTAAACTTCTTGTTCTGTTTGAAAAATCTGGAACTGTTGCAACTGTTTAGCTTAGTAGCAAGTCCAAAGGACTCAAAAAAAGTAAATGGTAATTGTGAGGTGCTTGAGTAATGTTAATGATAAAGGGTGCCAAGGCTGGTTGAGCCAGCGTAGAACCAAACAGCACTTTAACTCAGTCTTTTCCCTTATGGATCCATTAGGAATCTTAATGCAGATCCTCTTTATTGCAGGATTTTGTCCATGCAAAACAGCTTTTTGCTGCTTGCTTGGAGCTCGTGACAGAGTTTTCTCCAAAACTTCGTCAAGTTATGCTGAATGAAATGCTACTTTTGGACATTTACACTCACGAAGCTGGAGCTGGTGTTTCTGGAGAACGTCCTCCTTCTGATCTTATAAGCAGAGTTCGAGGATATTTGGAAATGAGAGTACCTGGTAAATACGTTGCTGGATTTTCTGGGATGCAGTAAAGCATAAAGCTTGAGAGAAAGGAGAAAAAAACAAAACCAACCAAAACTTTTTAATCGTAGATTTAGCATTTAGATGCATAGTTGGAAAAACAGTAAAGTTTGACAATGGTTTTACTGAGTCTTTAGAAGTTTGGTTACTTTTTAGAAGCTGGAAATGAGAGCAGCATTATCATGATGCCTGCATACTGCTAGACACTGACAGCTTCTGTTTAGTGCTACTTAAAGGACTTGAACAGGAGAAACATATCTGCATTTTTACCTGAAAAGCAGCTTGGGTGGTTTCACACTGAGGACATAATGTAGTGCTGTTGTGGTTGGAGGAAGCTGTTGTTGCTCCTAATTTTCAGAGGTGAGGTCTCTTATAGGGCTACGTGTCATATTTTTCTGCAATAGATAGGGCAGACAAATAGCTAATTGGAGGGAATGAGTTTTGCTTGTTTTCATATAACACTGTGTTTTCTCAAAAAAAAAATAATTAAGCAAAGACCCCCTTTTCTTCCAGATATTCCTCTTCGACAAGTTATAGCTGAAGAATGTGTTGCTTTCCTGTTGAACTGGCGTGAGAATGAATATTTGACCATGCAAGTTCCATTGCCTCTGGTTCAAACTAATCCGTATGTGAAGGTAATGAACACTCACTCTCAAGGCCTTGTCAGGCTCTAATTGACTTTTTTTCCTGTTGAAGTTTTCTGTACTTTAAAAAGCACATACCCTTGTCTCAAGAGTGAATGAGCTCTGGTGTAGAAGACAAGGGTGTTTGATGGATGACAAAAAGCAAAGGCTTTACAACAAGAACAGATGAAACAAACTGCATCGTGGCCCTTGTTGGCTACCAACTGGGCTTGGTTCCATAAGCATCAGGCATAAGTGGTTATGATCCACAAGCTGATTGAGACCCTGCAGCATTTCCATAAAGGACTCTTCTCTCAGCTGGAACTCAGCCTAGATTCATGTAGAAAGGATGAGAAGTGTAAGGTCTCAGGCTTGTTTTCCAAATGTGTTTTCCAAATGTGCTGTGATGGTTCCATTTTTGAACCCAGCACCAGTGCTGAATTTCTGGAGGTGTTCAAGCACTGACTTTTTTGGAATTTTGATTTCAAAATGGTTTCACATCGATGTTCCTACTTCAAAGACAGCGAAGGCAGTGAAGCTGAATGCAGATTGTATTACAGGACAGACTCATTCTTTGCCTGCTCTGCTTACCTGTGGTATTTCCTAATTTCCATTTTGAGGTTCAGCTCTTTCTGTATAGTAGAGGTGCCAGTTTCAGTTCAGATTAACTATTACATGAAATTTAAGGGAGTTCTAGGTAGTCAGTCTTTGTAAAACTGTATTTTATGGTTTTTAGGTTTTGTGCAGTATATTTAAGTAGAGTGTAAAGCTTGTTTTCTGGCACCTGTAGTAATGAAATATACTGAGGAAACTAATTTTTTATGTTCAAGTTCCTCATCAGTGTCCTCCACTGCAAAATTTAGTCATATTGCTTTGTTGTTTGTAACTTAAAATCACTTCCTTAGCCATTTTAAATGCCAGTAATTGCTTTGCTGTATTTGGTGTTCAGAGAAGCTGTAGTTACTGTATTTTTTCTCTTGCATTGTGTAGCTGGGACAGTTGCTGGCTGCTACATGCAAAGAACTTCCAGGTCCCAAGGAAAGCAGACGAACAGCTAAAGACCTTTGGGAGGTTGTTGTACAAATCTGCAGTGTATCCAACCAGCACAAACGGGGGAATGATGGCAGAGTGAGCTTGATAAAACACAGGGAGTCTACACTGGGCATTATGTACAGGTGTGTTTCCTTAAATTATTGTTAAAGACTGTTTGGACTGTATATTTGACCCTTTGAGAATGGTCTGGATTGGTGGCAGCAGCAACTGAAGATCTCTGCTGAGTGAACAATCTGCCTGCTGGTGGCTTTGCCTATTAGTGGTGACTTTCCCTTTTGGAGAGAGAGAAGGGCTGTGTGGGGTTTGGGTTAAGAAACACAACACCAAAGCCTGTATGCCCATTCTCCCATTATAATCAGTGTAGATCTTCCAGTAAAGTCAGAGGCATCTAGAGGGCAGACTGCCTGGAGGTGTCTGCTTTATCTTGAATAGAATTGCTCTGCAGACTGCACTCACTCTATCATTAACTGCTTTTATAACTGTATGAAGCACCTAGCTCACAGAATAGATGTCTACACTTAGCTTTAGGTTTCTGAATATACAGCTAAAGGTTAGGCAGTCTTGAAATGAAATTCTAGTTCTGCTGAGCCCCTGGGGAGAAGGAAAGGAAGACAAAACTGTCAGTTTCCTAAGTGTATCTGCCAGCATTAGCTTTAACTGATGGATTCATTCAGGATTCTTTGACTTGTCCACTCAGTGTTTTCGGCCTGTTCTTAAGTCCAGGTTTGATTATAAATTGCCTATTCAGTAAATTCTGGAATGTGTGTTTATGTTGAACAATTTTCCATGTTAAAACTTAGAAGAGGTGCCTCTGTCAATATTTTGACTGTTTCTTTGCCTGTCTTGAGGTAATCAGGTTAATGTGTACCTAAAGGGCTTACATGGCTGTGGGATGTGTGGAAGAGGGTGTGTGCTTGGTGTAGGTCCCAGTTGTGTTCTCTGGCAAGGAGAAAGCAGCAGTACAGGTGTTCTCCAGGATCCTGACCTGTTTCTGACCTCCCTGATTCAAACAGTAAATGGCAGTGACCTTGTTTTTATGGAAATAGAAGCAGTGAAACCTTTTCCAAACAGTCTGTGTTTGTCTGTATTGTCTTACGGTGGCAATTTCTGATGTGACATGACAAGGAAATCAATGTACATTATATATGATGACTCTGTACCCTTTTCTGTAAGCACGGAGGTCATTGTTGCAGTCCCAGCTTGGAGAATTACAGCACAGTTCAGTTGCTTTCCCTTTTAGAGTCAATGGTTGACCTACTACAAAATAATTTTCATCCTGTTTATAGCTTGAGGGAATAAACAGATGCCTCTTATTTAACCTGTTTTAAATGTAAAGGTAAAACTTTCCAGTAACTATGTTAAAAATTAATGACCTGCTTCAGCATTTTCATATATATACCCTGCATTTGTAAACTTAAGAAGGGAAGGAGTATTTTGGTGGGTGAAGAATTTGCTTTACCAACCCTCATTTCCAGTGTATGAAGTTTGCATGTATTCTTTGCTGTGGGAAATTACTTACACGGATATCTATGTCCCTAATTTAGGAGTGAACTGCTGTCCTTCATTAAAAAGCTTCGGGTAAGTTATAGCTCTCTTGAGAATGTCTTTGTGACCAGAACTTTCCTTTGGTATCATATTTTTCTGGACTTTTCCTGTTAAATTCAGAAAAGCTGACAGCTATACAGGTGGTTTTGTATGGCTGAAGAACTTCAGGAATATGGAATAGCTGTAAAAAACCAATGAAATTGTCCTGAATTTTGACAGTGGAGATCTGTTAACAGGGGTATATTTTATCCCAGCTATCATGAAGCAAAGGATTCCTTTGGCAGGGAGAAGTGAGCTGCCACTTACATTGTAACTAAGCAGCACAAGTAAGAAAAAAGAAAACTGTTTTATACCTTGTGTTTTCTAAATGCATAGAAAGTTGTCCTATACCTGGCTTAACTTTAAGGCTAGCCAGTAGCCACGGAAACAGCCTAAAACCTAAGCAAAGTTTGTATCCAGGCAGTTATTCAGGCAAATCTGAAGTAATTAAAGACTTCCTACAGAAATGTTCTTACAGTATTCCTGTTGCAAGATTCATAATAAAATATTGCCCTATGTCAATAGGAAATTATAATGATGTCAGCTCTTCTTATATAGTTTAAAAGCTCTTATGGAAGAAAGTGGAGTTTTGTTCCTGGGAATACTATTTTTTTTTTTTCTTCTTTTAGGAACCATTGGTTTTAACCACAATATTGTCCCTGTTTGTCAAGCTTCATAATGTTCGGGTTAGTATACATCATAAACATCTTAGTGGTTTTCTTTGAAGTGTTTCTCCTTGTGACCTCCCTTCCCATCTTTCTTTTCTTAGGAAGACATTGTGAATGATATTGCAGCAGAGCACATTTCCATCTGGCCCTCATCCATCCCCAAGTAAGATGATAATTAAAAATGCCATTTTCAAAAGGCGTCTTTCAAAACGCGGTTGTTCTGGCTGCAGTTACTGTGTGTAGTTACCACACTGTGTTACCCTGATTTCCTGCCACGTAAGGGCACTGCTGACCCCCCCTCTCCCTGCTTCTGCTCTTTGTGGGCAGATTGTTCTGATTGCATGGAGGTTTTTGCTCCTAATTTGATGGTCCTGATGGAGATGTAGGTGCAAGAAAATGAGGGGTTTTTTAGCTGTGTGCTTTACTGAGCTGTGTGTAACTAGGTGAACTCTAGAATATTTTAATGCAAAATAAGTAGTATTTTTGAGCTGTGTTTGAATAATTGTCAGAGCACTAAGTGGTGTATGGTATGTATTGATTTGTTCTGGCTGGATGGCACTGTGTTGTGAGGCTAGAACCTCACTTTTTTAGATACTGTGTATGCATGGGGAGAGATGTCTCCTGTGAGAGAGATTGTACAATGCTTAGTGTCATTAATTTGTCTTTAATTGATCTGATTTGAATCATCTCATCGTTACAGATGTAGGCTTCGGTATATATTATAAGGTCAAGCAGCAGAAAGTTTCCAGTGTTACCAGGATTTAGCAGTAGGGTGAGAAAAACAACATTTGTAAAACTGGAGATGCCACATGAGCATTGGGAAAGGCTGCCCAAGCAATGTGTGAGCCATTCCCAGCCTCCTTCTCCAAACCAGTCCCACGAGTTTCCAGAGGTTGCTGTCTGTGACCACTTCTGCAGGAGCTGTCATAGATTTGTAGTGTTTTCAGCTGTTGGCTTCAAACTTCTTGACACTGAGAAGGTGTGTTCTGCAGCTTTAATCAACACTAAATCTTTCGTGGAGTTATTTTTGCTTGATGCAAGGTGCTTTGGACATACCCTTCATGTGAAATCAGATTTGTGTTTAAAAAAACCCTATCATTTAGGATTTCTTTTTCTTCCTTTTTTTTTTTTTTATTTTCCTTTAGTCTTCAATCAGTAGACTTTGAAGCTGTGGCTGTTACAGTAAAAGAGCTAGTCAGCTATGCATTGACTATCAACGCAAACAACCACTTCTGGTTAATTATTCAGGCAGATATTTATTTTGGTAAGTGAAACCAATGTCTATTTTTAGCGTGTGTGTCTGGGTATCTTGCTTCTCTGAGACTTGCCTGACATAACCCTCCTTGTGTTTCCTCTTACGAAAAGAAACTGAAGGAATATATTGAATTTAAAGCCTTCAGATGCTGTAGTTTAGGTGAATTTGTCTGGGAAGTTGAGCCCACAGAGACTCAGAGAGAGCAGAGCTGAAGAGTGAACTTTGAAAAGATAACCAGACAGGGTGCTGCCTGCTGTATCTGCTGGGGAAGGACATGGCCGTAGCCATCCTCAAAGGTAGTTGGGCATTTCTTCCACTTAAATTGAGACCACTCTGGTGAAATTCAGCATTTAAGCCAGATCATTCTTTTTGGCAATAAAAAATTTGTCAATAAAAAAATGCTGTGCCTTGAGATATTGCAGGAGGCAAGGTGCGTGTTTCCAAATTTCTCTCTTTGGTGTGCAGTAATCCTAACTTCTTGCTTCCAAAGGAGACAGATTTCTCTAGAAGATGCTTTATAACCCTTGGGGTGAGGGGAAGGATCTTAATGCAGTGTTTAGGGCTGTCAGCTTATATATGGGAGAGGGATTCAAGATTATAAACCAGCAGCATTTCCTGCTTGTACAAAGTGGAGCAGCATCCCAGAGCGAGGGTGTTTGTGGGGAGCCTCAGCAGCTGTGAGGACAAGGAGACTGCTCCCACCAGGGAGCCCCTGAAGGTTGTCTTCATGTCAGACCAGTAAGAACTTCCTGGGAGTGAAACTAGTGCAGAACCACGAGAGGTGTGTGGTAGCATCAGTCAGCCCTCTCCACCTCACACCCACGGGCAGTGAAGGCAAACTTCTTTTCCACTCTAAGGGTGATGGATTTAAGACCAAATACCTGAAAAATAAAAAGCACTCTCAGGAGGCAGAACTTTGTGTTGCTGGTTTCCCTCATTATGGAGTTTTCTGTCTGTTGCTGTTTTACCACCTCCTGTGTGTCTGTGCTTTTTAAACAACGATATGCAAGTCACTTTCCTGGTAGAATTCAGCTCTGAGATACACCTATCTGAGTAATTCTATAAACAATTGATCTGAGTCAGAAATAACTGCTGGCTTCACTTTTGAGACCTTGCTTTGCTTTTTTTTTCCACTGCAGCAACAAATCAGTATTCAGCAGCCCTTCACTACTATCTCCAGGCAGGAGCTGTGTGCTCTGACTTCTTTAATAAGATGGTGCCACCAGATGTGTACACAGACCAGGTGAGTTACAACGGGATTTAGATCTACAAAAAATATCTCTTTGGACTTGGTCAGCATCTTAATTCTATGTAGAGACAAAACTGCTCCTGTAGCCTGTAAGATTTTTATATCTTGATGCATTTAGGGGTATGAATCCTCATAGATCCTTTTTTTTTCTTTGCTTGTTGCTTGAAAAGGCCAGAGAAAATCTGAAGCTTCTCCTCTGTTGTTAGTTGTGTCACTTTCTGTTAGTTTGTGCATCTTGAGTGCACAGAGTGGTCAGCTGGGAAATGAATCATGGAATGGTTTGGGTTGGAAGGGACCTTAAAGACCATCCAGTTCCAACCCCCTGCCCTGGGCAGGGACACCTCCCAC
>JAOWAV010000012.1:125132555-125161995 GCA_028571045.1 Scolopax bukidnonensis
AAAGACGTCCCGACCGGTAGCGTAGCCCAATCGAACCAGTGATTGCCTTGAGGACTGATTTTACTGCTGGCCCATTAAAAGTGCCTTCCCTCAGCTGTGTGATTTGACTGACAACCCGCCAGGCTGTACGATTCCCAATATTTTTTGCAAAAACTTCACAAATGTCTGGTGCTTGGTGACATTTTTCTCGGCTGAACTAACCCTCCCTGAATGATGAGATCGACTTTATTTTTATGACATTGGCGCTATCAAGGGGCGTAAACTGATTTTGGATGTCTGGAGGGGGAGGGGAGATGGCAGGAGCAGCGCGTGTCTGCGACTTCAAGATAGGCGAGACCCGAAATTAAATTTACAGAATAAATGCCCCAAAGGATTTATCTGTGCTGCAAAATTACATTGCGTTAGAACACGTTAATTAAGGTGATACGAAGCACTTAGTGTAGACAAGAGCCGTCATGTTTGGCAGCTGGGTTACCTTGGGTCAGCAACAACAAAAAATGTTAAACATAGTTGTCTTTGTTTATATTGATTGTTGCATTAAGCATTACGTGTTAATCAATTAACATAATGTGTTTTTCCAGTGTAGGCAAGCCCTAGGAAGGCTTGGGCTGTGTTTGAGACACAGACTGGTAATGAAGTTAAAAGGCCAGTGTTTATATTTTTTTAAAGTCCTCTGAGAAGTAATTAAAGGGATAGAAGCACTCCTCTTTCTGTAGTGTTGCTCTCAATTCCTTGTCTCTTCAATTCACCGATCTTCTTTAATTCCCTGTCATCTCAAAATGGTGGAAACAACGGACTGGCTTGTTCTTGCCTCCAAATCTCGTGGCTGTTGGTGGCAGAGGGGCAGGGTTGGAAGCTACCCCTCTTCTCAACCAGTTCTGGAGCTGACAAGTACTGGGGCGTACGAATGGTTACAAAGGGAATCAATTACACGTGTGGACTTAAATACCTGGTGACCAGAAGCCCGAGCACTTCATCCCGTGCTCACTGGGGTCAATAACAAATTTTCTGGTGACTGGAACGGAGCAAGCTGTGGCCTTGGACGCTTTATCCAAAGTCTTTCAAATCACTTAGCCTCCCTATTGATTCTAAGGGTTGTCGGGTCAGGCCCTCAGACAGCAAAAGAAAGAGAGTCACTTTGGTCTGGGACTTGCTGGACACAAAAGCTGGCTCGGGGACCGGCCTCCCCTTGAGGAATTTGACTCTTGTATTTGTATTACATAAAAAATAAATTCTGGAGAGATCTCTGGACGACGGGAAGCTTCACGTTTCCAACAGCACGTGCCCTTGGATGACTCTAGGTTGCAGGTAGCAGTTTGCTGAAGAGCCCGTTGTACTTTCTTGTGTGCTCAGTGGCAGTTTAATGGCACGGCCATTGCTGTGCCTGCAAAAATCTCCCCTGGCCTCCAGAGCACCCTGTGTGTCATGGGAACGGTGAAGGACTGGGCAGCAGTCCCCTCCTGTTTGGACTCCATTGATTTTTCAAGATCCTACGCGTTAGTGCAAGGCATAACCTACTGTCCCGCTTCCATCTGCTGTGAAATACAGAGGGCACAACGTATGTCTGGCTGTGGGGAACAGAAACACTGACCTTCCTACCACAGGAGTTACGATGAGCACGTTGAGTGCATAAGAATCACACAATCACAGAACAGTCGTGGTCAGAAGGGACCTTTGGGATCATCGAGTCCAACCACAGAAAAAAACCAAACAACCCTAAGGAAAACAAAACAAAAAAAAACCCCAACCAAACAACAACAAAACCCAAAAAACACCACACACCACACCATACCCATCCACAAATAGACACAACCCCACACTAGAGCGTGCCCTGAAGTGCCACATCTGCACGTTTCTTCAATCCCTCCAGGGATGGTGACTCCACCACCTCCCTGGGCAGTGTCCACCCTCTCAGTAAATAATTCTTCCTAATATCTAATCTAAACCTCCTCTGCCACAACTTCAGACCATTTCCTCTGGTCCTGTCATTATTCCCTTGGGAGAAGAGGCCAACCCCCACCTCTCTACACCCTCCTTTCAGGCAGTTGTAGAGGGCAAGGAGGTCTTCCCTCAGCCTCCTCTCCTCCAAACTAAACATGCCCAGTACCCTCAGCCTCTCCTCATAGGACTTATTCTCTAGACCCCTCACCAGCTTGGTGGCTCTCCTCTGGACACACTCCAGCCCCTCAATGTCCTTCTTGTGGTGAGGGGCCCAGAACTGAACACAGCCCTCAAGGTGAGACCTCACCAGTGCCAAGTACAGAGGCACAATCACTTCCTTACTCCCGCTGGCCATGCTATTCTTCATAAAGGCTAGGATGCTGTTGGCCTTCTTGGCCACCTGGGCACAATTGCTGCTGTGTCTCATGCCTCTGGGAGAGGCCCTGCTCTACCACCATGCCTGCCTGAATGGGAGGTGAGAACACAGATCTATCTCCACATGAGAAACATTGAGTAGCGGGAGGGAGAACGACGCCAAACAGACCGAAAAACCAAACTCCCCCTAACTTTAAGATCTATCCTCCAGAAAAAGATAAATTTAAAAACATTTCCAAAAAAATCTGTAATAAAGCATTTGATACCACTCTGAGTGGCTTGCAGGAACAAATCCATCATTCCCATGCAGCACAAACCCAGTGTATCTGTACAGCAATCTCCGCTCCCCTCACCTTTGTTGAAAGGTGGTTCATTGGTTTAAGGGTGGCACAGCACAGCTACCACAACCACAGCTCCAGTTTAATGTTCAGTTAAAAAACTGTTGCCCTGAACCTAATGGTGATTAAGACCAAGTCCAATGCCTTTTGCCCCGTGGCAGACAGCTTCCATCTGGCTGGGGCAGAAAGTCCTGTGCTATAGGGGAAGACATTCTTTGTGACTCTGCAAGATCGGCGCTGCCAGATAGGTCTTGGTCTGTCCTGCTGAATGCAATATGCAGAAATAGTGGGGGGTTATCATTAAAAAAATATCTCAATTTTATGATTAACCACACTGATTACAGGTTTTTTTTTCCTATGGAGGAGATGCTGTTCAAAGAGTCTAAGCTTTTCTATCCAAATTTAGGCACAAACACTTCAAACCTGTTGCGTAAAGCACAAGCCGTCTGAACAGATCCAAGCTTTAAAAAGCACACTCTGATATTTCTCTCCTTGCACAAATGCCAGTCCCTTTTTTTGCAGTGGACTTCTAGATTTAAACATCAATCTCAAGGAAAATGAGGACTTCCTTTTCTGCTCTTCCTACTCTAACTTCAGTTAGTGCAAAAATTTCTGAAACACTGGCTTACAGATACGAGATTGATCATTCCTGCTGTAAGTCACAAGTTTCTAATGCTATTTTCCCAAGCAGCAAGCTAAAATTTTGAGTAAGAGCAGGCCTCTCCAGACTTTTATGCAAAACAGGTGTTAGAAACCTGTTTCTGTATTTCTAGAGCGTGAACTCAGCAAATTCAAGAGTCCAATTTTGACATGGCTGGCAGCCTCATGATTTAGCTGAGCAAGATCCAAGGAGGCAGAAATTACTGGATATGATCCTCCAAACCAGACTGAAAAAGCTGAGGGATTCAGTTTTCTGTGGAAGAGCTATTATCTTAAAACATTAAACCTGTCATCCTTTTCAGAAAAGAGTCCTTGGTTAGGAAAAAAACCTCTTTTATTTCCTTAGAAACTGTCAAAATGCAATCCCTGCTTTTCATATTGTTTGAGAGCAAAACCAGGTCTAATTCTGTCTCCAAAATTGCCGTTGGCAGGAAGCCATTGTAAATCATAGCCAGATTAAAGACATAACGGTAAGCTTTCGCCACACGTTGAGATTTTTCTCCTCCATCCCATCAAAATAAAAAACACCTCAGAAGTCAGTATAGATTTCCAGATAGGTCTGAATAACTCTGCTTTTTGCGAGGACACCTTTGGTGACAGCGATTGGATTGCCAGCTCGGGTTGGAGTGTGTTGGGTGCCTCTGCTTGAGTCGATACGTGAACGATTTTTCTCCTGAGCCCAGAGGCATCCATCAAACATTTTTCCATTGGGATTGTCCGTCTCCTTTCATACTTGTCTCTGGGACTAGATAAAGGCCAGCATGGCTTCACTGCTCTTGTCTGAACCATCTCCTCTGAGCCCTGCCATCAGAGGGGCTTTCCAGAAGCCCACCTCCTGCCTAAGACAGTCAACTAAAGGGCTCTTATCACACAAAGGAGAAATGACCTGTGAATTTTTCACTTTGGCACTCAACATGCATTTGTTACATTGGTGACATTACTCCTGATGGTTATTAATGCTTCATTTTCGTTCTTTATTTCAGTGGTGACCTTAGGATGATGGCCACCCCGCAGCCCATCAAGGCAAATGAGTTTGATCAACTCTGGGGGAAGCTGCTGCCATTTTGTGCTGATAAAAAGTTGTTCTTAAGCACCTACAACAGGTTGAGTTTTGGAGGACTGTACCTCTGTGCCATAATTTATTTTCCTCTGCTGGATTTATCCTTGTAATGATCGTAACGTAATGCTCAGTGAGAGGACAAGTAGGTTTCTCTGTCTGCAGCATATCTTGCTGTAAATCATGTGGGAATGATAGAGAGAGGGCAAGAGAGCTTCCTCCTTAAATTGCCAGCTGGGAGCGTGTTTTGCCATGTGGCTAGCCGTGCTTAAAGCCCTTCCTTGAATTTTTCTGCACAACCGCAGAGTCAGCAGACACACACTGTTCACATCTCTGAGGCATTTTTAGTCTCACCAGCGATTCATTTGTTTCCTTTCGGCTCTCCCACTGATTCATGCGCTTCCTAAAATAGTGAGCACTATCTTTGTTCTGGTGTGACGAGTTACAAAAGAATTAGCAACATCAGTTTAGCACCAAGTAACACGAATCACATCGTACACTTGGATGTACTCGGATTTCAACTCTAAGGCTCCATCCAGTCGCAAATTGCCATTATTTTTGAAAGATCTCCTAGTCTTTGCAGGGTACAAAGCCACGCACCACGATTCTGAGTTGTTATTCTTTTCAGCCACGGGTGTTTCTTGCAAATAATGAGCCCAACATTTCTCAGCATAGCTCAGACCGGTTCCAATAGGTAAAAAAAAAAAAAATAAAGGCCAAGTACTTCTGAGAAAAGACCAAATAATGTCTATTGCAAAGGAGCCCGAGGTGATCATGGTGGATAACAAAGAGGTGACTTTTCCTGCTCCCAGGTCTCGGGCACTGCATTGGTAACAAAGACAATCAATCATAGAATCATAGAATGGTTTGGGTTGGAAGGGACCTTAAAGATCATTGAGTTCCAACCCTCCTGCCCTGGGCAGGGACACCTCCCACCAGAGCAGGTTGCCCAAAGCCCCATCCAGCCTGGCCTTGAACCCCTCCAGGGATGGGGCAGCCACAGCTTCTCTGGGCAGTGATCCTTCAGTACACAGTCCTTTGCTCACATGTTCAAACCTAATTTTAGCACGGCATATAAACAAGCATGTACGTGTGTGTCTGTGTATTTCATAAATTATTTATACAGCATATATACATGTACATATATATGTATATGTAGTTTTCACACGGAGGAACTGACTTGAGATCCCAAGGACTTCTTGACAGGTTCCCTTTCCTGCTTAGGTCGGCCCCGACTCTGTGCCATCCAAGCTCTGCTGGGTGAGGAACGAGCGTGGGAGGTCTCATGTCACAGGAGCCAGGTGTGGGAGTCACAGACTGCATCCTGAAACACCACAACGCAGAATCTGGTCTTACACTCATCTGAAGAGCTCTTTTCAGATAGCATTTTAAAACTAGCTCTGCACAATAACAAATTAATGAGGTCTCAGTCTCTGCAAGATCTGTGCTAATGAAGCCTCCAGGCAAGAGACGGATCCTGCCACATGCCCTTCCAGTCTGGAAAAGCCCGTGTTCACAGCAACCTACAGCTTCTCTGCATAACAACACAACTCCCCAGAGGACAGCGATGATTTTAGCAAAACTTGCCAGCCAGATTGTCTTGTCCAGCCGTCACAGTGAGAGACCTGTAGTTCCAGCTTCAGTTGTCAACCTGGTTTGTGGCCCATGTAGCTTTGCCTAGTTCCTCGTAGGTAGGATGTGGTCAGGTAGTCGGGCACTCCACCGGGATGATGCAAGAGAGTTGTCTGCCCTTAACCCTTTTTACTACAGGTTGTCTAAGAACTTTTCGAATAGCTCTAAGTCGTTGGAAAGGTTCTTGGGTAAGATGAAGGAGAGCTGCTCCTGGGGTATTCTTCCAGCTGATGGTTCAGCTGGTGTGAGGTCCAAACCCCAGATAAAGTAAGTTGTATGCTTCCATTCTTAAATAGATACGCCAAACCAGCTCTTCTTGGCTGTGAGTGACAGTGTGACAGAATGGGACAACTTGAGGGTGATGCCCCCAGTCTCCAAGAACCTGGTATCCCCCGGGGCTCAACCCCGACACCTAATGTGCCAAGAGCCATTTGTCTCACCTGTGCCAGTGCTTCAAAACACGCTGCCTGATGTATCTGAAAGATACATCTTTCATCCTGCCGTGGTGAGAGTGCTTAAGTATTAGAAATGTTTTTTATAAAAGAATTCCTGGCAGAAGCAGGGCCTCAGAGTGTCTTCCAAGGTTTCTGGAAAAACATCATGACTGGTTGTGACAGAATGAGGAATGTGTTGTGAGAAAACAGGCAGTTCAAGAGAAGAGCTAAATAAAAGACGCTGAAGTTGAAAGAACTCTTTTTCTCTGTGCCTGAATTTTAGACGTATTATCACTCAAAAGTCAGTGCTTGAATAATTAAGGTGGTGTAATGAGATGTAATTGCCAGAGCTGCAAGGACAGTAAACATAACTGGGCTATTATCAGGACAAGCTGAGCCTCCAATGGTGCAACAGGTCAAACAGCTCCAATCATGCCATGGGGCAAGCGGAGGGCCCACGTGAAGGCTCAACATGAACGTACTGTACCTGGGCTCAGGAACTATAATTAGAGCAAAGCTGAAGGTTTATAGGTCCCAGGCACAAAACAGCCTGATAAAGCCTAAAAAAGAGGTGAAAGTTAGTTGGAAGAAGCACAAGTTTACTGTTCAACAGAGCCATGTCAAATTTATTAATGACATAGCTGGGATTGTTAGTGAAAACAAAAAAAAAAAAAAAAAAAGATGCTATTTGAGAATAGGAAATCCAAGATTTTATGTCTGGTCAAGGATAATCCGCTGCAAAAACACAGACTGAGCAGCAAATGAATAGGCAGCAGCCCTGCAGAAGTATTCTGGAGGTTGCATACTCTTTCAAAAAAAAGCAAATTACGTATTAAGAGATACAAATATAAATAGAGGCTATAAAATACATGAAGTAATTCTTCCACTTTTCTCAGTATTGGCAAAGCTCAGCTGGAGCTCAGCGAGCCTGGCTTGGGCCACCATGCTTGGGAGAGATAAAACACTCATCAGGCTACAGAGGAGAGCAACGTGTACAATGAGAGCTCGAGAAAAACACAACTTACATGGGAAGATTGGAGAAATAGAGGGTGCTGGCTCTAGTGAAGAGAAACCTGACAGAAATATGAGAGTAGCCTTCAGGAAAAAAAAAAGATAATGCAGATTAATAAGCATTCCATTGAAGCAGAAATAGACTTTGGTTAGACATTAGGAAAAATTTTCTAAAAATAAGGCTAGTGATGCATTAAGCTAGGTTGCCTGGGGATTGTAAATCTTCATTAAAAAGAGATGAGATAAAACTTAGTCAGGAATGACAGAGATAAAATTTATCCATCTACAGAGAGTGGGATGGTATAGATGGCTTCTTGAGATCCCTTTTCATCTGTATTTTCCATGATCACCCAAAAGATAAGTGTTTGGGGTTTTTTTCAGGCTTGCTTGTTTATTCATGCTATTCACTTGCTTCTTGGCAATGGAAATCCCATTATTCAGTCCCAGTCAGCACTGACTTCAGGTTTTTCTGGTACTCTGTAGCAACACAATGTGACTCTTGAAGTTGCAAAGACATCAAGACAAAACTTAAAACGGTGTCAGCTAAAATAATAACTTTGAAGCGACAATCATACCAGTCAAATACTTACCATTGGCTTCAAATCAAAAGATTTCATGAAAACAAGTCCTAAGTTGTGAGTCTCAGGTAATACACGTGGTCCCTTTGACACTTCAAAGACACCATGCTGCTTGGATGAAATGTGCAAGTTTATCAGGACAGGCAAGACGTAGTCAGGAATAAATCCGTTTGGATCCACTCTGCAAAGCAGCTGGTCCTGCTCTGGTGTGCTGCAGGGGATGCAGGAGACCTCGTACCATCTCACCACGCTGCTGGCACACATCGACACTTCCAGACATATCCACAGCCAACAACAGGGAGCGACCTGGTGTCCCTCTAACAGCAGGGAGGTGGCAGGTGGGTTTCAAGTCTGCCCACGGTGCTCTCACTGCCTGACTGGGCCCCTCAGTGGGATAAACCTGAGACAAGCTCAGCAATTTAGGACTTCTCCTGCTTCCATGGGTGCCTTTGGTGTTTTTCTTCCTCCAGTGTTCGTAGGGTGGCAGAATCAAAGCCTTGAGCACCTTACCCAATGGGAGATTTGGGCAACATTTTCCTATGTTTCTGTCTCCGTGTAATTTTGTTATTACTGAGAGAATTTTAGCTCGCCTTCAAATTATCTCAACTCCATTACAGTGATCCTTGTTGCAACACGCTAAGGCACTTGGCTCTTGAGCAAGTGCCTTATAAAAAGGATAAAGTGCTTTCCACCTACTATGATTAATATTATTTTGCTAAATATGGAGGGCACTTCGGCTGCCTTCCCCCCAGGTTGCTACAGCAACACACATCTGTAAAGAGTCATTCTTCTAATTGTGTCAATTAGGCTTATATAAGAATATTTCAGTGATCCAAACGCTGCAGGAAGCACAGTCTGAGGTCTGGCTGAAGATGAACCTCATGCTCCAAATGCTAACGATGTTATTTTAAACTTCCTCCTGGTGTAATTGCGTTAGTCATGGCGGGCAGGAAGCAGGGCAGCAGCTCGCTGAGCTGGGCCAGTTTGCTTGCTTCCCCCCCCATGGAAAGGAGCACAACAGGCAGCTGCTAAAATGCATCTCTGGGACAGAGGAAACAAAAAGTGAGCTCACACTTTGTTTGCCATGCGTTATTTTACAATCAAGACAAAGGGAATTCGAACGCAAACCCAGCACGTAACGACGTCGGATCAACCATTAATACTTTGCAGCTAAATGGTGCCAGATTAATGACTAATACTTTACATTGCTTTTCAGATAAAGCCAATCTGTGAAATACATACAGACGTACAAGTCAACAACAGTGAAAGTGCAGCAAACTTCTGATTGACACCTTTGACCAGAGCAATCTGGAAACTTTCCAGGCAACAGCAGTGCCTTTCTCATGCGAGAAAACCCTGCCTCTTTCCACACAACAAAATTAAATGAAGAAATGTGCACTAACTAGCTGCTTATTTTATTAGCTCCGTCCTCCAAGGGTGTTTCTGCAACCCGGCTCATTATGTGTCAATAACAACCACTTTCTGAAAACTCAGTCTGCTTGAGAAGGTTGTCATTAAAATATTAGCAGAAGACACTGACTTGCTGTTCCACGACGTTACAGCCGTGTTTCGCCGATGCTGTGACACCACAGGAGTTTGCTGGAGACTGGCTACTGAAATGCCATCCAATGGCAATAACTGCTGGCTGAAACCTTATAAGTACCTTTAAAGTGAGACAACTGTGTCTAATTACAGCCTACGATGGTCACATAATAATATAACTGTCCAAACATAACGGTATGATTGTTCAAATACGTAACTCCATTCATCCAAAAGAAATATAAAAGTTTCAAAAATGAACATGTTAATTCTTCCCAGATTCTCCTCCTGTGTTGCAATGGAATTACAGATCAGGCTGGAATATCACTTTTTGTGTATAATACGGAATGCTGGTTCTTTTCACACAGTGTTTTCAGATTGTAGGAAAGCATGACACTTTGAATAAAAGTTTCTCCTCGTTTTATTTTGAATGCAGCTACTGGGGAGCCACAAAGTAACTCACAGTTGTGTGTGAGTAACTCACAGCTGTGTATGTGTATAAGAATGATCTTGAAATGTCTTTATGTTAAAAGAGGATAATGGTCTCTACAGGAAAAAAGGTGAGGAAAGGACCCCCTATGCTCACAGGTGCCAAATCCCAATGGCAGCCACATTTAATAACTTGCTAACTGTAGGCTAAAATAAGAGTTGCCACACTCAGAGCAACTTATTTTATCTTTGCATCAGGCTGCTTAGTGCTGAAGTCTTTGATTAGGAGTAAGAACATGGAGCTGAATGCTCAGTATGTGAAATTACAACACCGAAATGCGCTGGTTCCCTTTGTCAAAGAAAGGGTGGGGAAGAGGTAACGTGAGGGAAGGAGGCCACCAGAGAAGTTCCCCAGCTTAGCATTTCCAGTGCAAGCGTTGACCTACGTTGACCTCCCTCCCAGAACTGAAGCTTTGCCATACTGATGCAGAAAGGATTACTTCCCCATGGTTTTTAGTCATCAATCTTCCAACCTAAAGCTCCTTTCTCCTTAGGGTTCTCAATAACTCTTCTGTTGCAGCAACCAGAGAATCGCCATAAATCACCTTTCTACGTGAGCATTTTTTCCCCTTCTGTGCTCTCTAAGAGTGTTTTGTCATTGATCTCGTCTGCCCTGCAACTCTTTTCACTATTTTAGCTGCATTTAATTAGCATGACCATTTATAATGCTCAGAACTGAACTCTGAACTGTTTGTGGATTTGAAAACAGTCGGTTTTTAAAAGGTGTTTTAGAAATGCTTTGAGATCCCACATCACCAGAAAAATGAGGGGCAGTAGGTAGGCATCTCATTTTTCCAGCAGCTGCTGTACTTTGCTTGTTATTATGGTTGGCTGACAAGGGGCACTTTTGGGGGAGGATGTTGCAACCTAGTACTGTAGATTTCAGTATTACAAATCCCATGTATGTTTGTGCCCTGAAGTCCACTGAGAAGATCCTCCCAGTTCCTGCCCAAGTGTGTTCCCCACTCCTAAGCACCCTGGTTCTGGCAAATTGCTTTGGCCAAGCAGAGTTGGGAGAGATTCTCTTTGAGGAGTAGCAACGCCATCTGTAAACCAGCAAGGATGCTAACTACTGAATGATGTGACATCTCCCTACCTGTGATGGCTCCGCTTTGCAGCTTCCTCATGCACTCAGGGACAGGGGATGGAAAGAAAAAAAAAATCCCAAACCCTCGAAAATAAATTTGTCATTATTCCCTGGATACATGGATATTCTACTATCTGACCATTTCCCTGAAACACTTCATAAGTTACTGCAGATACTCTGGTGTCCACAACCAAAATGTCAGCTTCCTTGGTTCCTCTGTAGGCTTCTGCAGTACTTTCAAGTTCTGCTACATTGTCCGTACTCTGTCCAAGGATACTCAAGTGCTTTCTATCAATCCAGTCAGGACTGGTACCATCATTTACATTTTTCACAGTCACAGAATAACAGAATCAGTGGATTCTGTTCAGAGGCTGGAAGGTGCCTCTGAAGGCTATCTAGTCCACCCTTCCTGCTCAAAGCAGAGATAACTAGAGCTATTTTCTACCCAGTGTTGGGGCTTCCTTTTGTCATGTCAGGGGAACAGATTCAGAGACAAATGCTCATGTGGATGCCCAAAAGAGCAGGATCCTGATGTGAGCTGGAATAGGACCACTGTGACTGGAAGCATGCTGTGTGACCCCTAAGGAACCAGGCTGAGTTTCAGGAGAGATGGCTGCCTAAAGAAAAGATGAGGCAGAAAGCAGTTTGACTGAACATTCAGGCCCTGGTTGCTGATCTGAGGAGCTTTAAGTACCCAAGATTTTGTCAGGCAAAATTTTTAGGCAGAGAAGATCCTGTTTCTGTGCGTGGCTGTAGGTGCCATTTTCTTGGTAGAGCCAGCTGTCATAGCATCTCTTGCACAGCAGCATGCCTTACTCACCTCAAGGACCAAGGCCAGGAAATCCCATATCCTCTCAACAATCATTTTAAAATGAGCATAAATAGAACAAGTGATGCACTGTATCATAAGCCTACGCTGTATTCTGCAGCCCTGTCCCTACAATGGTTCCCTTTGGTCTGAACTGTATCAAACCATCAAATCATTTAAGGATATTTCAGTTGGGCTGGCAGCCTTGTACGAAACTTTTTTTCAAAAAGAAGCTTGCAGGGTTTGGGGCACTCTCCTGCTAAGCAGCTGACTGCACGGCCTGCTCTCACTGGGACTGCCTGGCACCTGCCATGAGGGGCTGGGATGGAGGAAGGAGAGAGAGAGGGCTACTTTCATACCATGATCAGGGAAAAAGGCTGTCAGTGAGATGCAGAGAGCAGAAGTCAAGGTGGAATGAGTCCCTGTCTGCATCTTTGCATCTCTATGACTTATGGACACGTTGCTGCCAGGCGTTGGTTACAGGTGAGCTTCCCAGAGCACTGTCTCATCCCCCAGAGGCTGGCACACTGCCTGGCCTGCAACACCCCAGGAGTGCCCGTTCTGCATGGAAAGTTTTCTCTGAGCCCTTTTACAAGCTGTTACAAGGGCCTCAGAGGCAGCAGGGGTGCCTGGGATGCCGTAGCCCTGCCAGCAAATCTGTAATGTTTTGCTCAGCTGCCTGGCAGCACACTCAACCCTGCAAGAGTTTGGAGCCTGGTTAAAGTTCCTGGACAGGTCAGGGGTCAGGCTGAATTGACCATAATGAAGAGGGATCCCCTCAGGCCACCAGTTTTTTAAACAGGAGAAGCTCCTGGCTTGTGTCTGGTGGAATGTATCCAAATGCCAAAAGATGCTGTCATCATGGACTCTGCCAGGGTAACCAGTTTATGAATTATTCTCGTTGACTGAAAAGACTTGGTCAGATCAGGGTGCAGTACCTTCCTAGTTCTTGCAGATACAGACCCCATGTGGCTGGCACCAAAAGGAATGTGGGTCTTCCTTCTATCTCCTGGTGAAATGGCACTGGATGAACTCCCCTGTCCTAAGGTCTAGGACAGGGCGCTCATGATGCCAAGTTCTACCCTTTACTTTGCTCTAGCACCCAAAAGCAGCAAGCACCAGCACGTCTGCACAGGGAGTGCAAGGCAGAGGGTGAATGGCAGGATGGGGAGCATTTCCCACAGCAAGTGCTGCTGGTTTCATCCCCTCTAACTGAGGTGGAAAAAAGCCTGTGTGTTTCCATGGTGGAACACATCTCATACCACCTTGTGTCCCTGCTAATATGCAGTAGTGATACTGATGTGTCCCGTGCACCCAAAAGACCTTGAGATGTCAACAATAAAGATGTAAGTCAATAAAAATAACCTGGTCCAGGGACTACGAAGTGTCAGCCACTCTCAGATGTGACCATCACAGCCACTACATGTGTTGCCACAGGAACTCAGTGACAGGACTTCAGAAGCCAAGCTGCCAGCCTTGTGCTTTAATTACTCAACAGTGCTCCCTCTTGCAAGTTTCTAAAGAAAGAAAACATAGGAAAATTTAGAGATCTCAGTGGAACACGATAAGGTTCTGGAACAAGTTGTTCTCTCCTACTGTTGCCTCTTTGACGAAATACCTGAAGGCTCTCTCACCTTGCTATATCTACTGTCATTTCTTTCCAAACTTCTCAGGAACAATGCAGTTTCCCATTATTCACCTTCTCTCCTCCTGAGTGCTAGTCTGATTTGCAGACGTCCAAGCAAAAATATATAAGCAAGAACATTGTTTGCAAAAAATGCACCTGCCTCCAACATGGCAGACACAACCTTTAGTTCTATTTTGGCTCTGGTAAAAAAACACTCACTTGGGTAGATTCCATTGAAATCCTTGTTATATTTGCAGCTGACTTCACCTGCATGCCAAAAATTAGTTAGTACACCCCCAGCTTCCTCTCTCTCTCATCTCCCTCCCAAAAACTGCACAAGAATTTTGAACAAGAAAAGGCTGGAAGCTTGTTGAAAGAACACAAAGACCTCGTCCTTGCTAGCCAGAGAAACAGCACTGGTACTTGTCTGTCAAGAACCTGTGGCTTTTCAGTTTGCATGTTTCTTGCTAACACTGTTTATCCAGGTAGCACAGATGGGGCGTATCATTTGGCAAGCTTACCCCTAAGCTTTTTACAACAAAGATGATAACAGGTGCAAGATAAGGGATACGTACAAAAACAAGAATTCATTACAAATACATTTGCATCCAAAGCAGCAACAGAAGGACTTGGCTTTACTTTATCTTAAAAGCATACACTTTGTGAATTCCATTCAAATACTCACTGTATTTGCATCTGATATTGTATGTGTGTCACCCCAGGCAACAACACGGAACCAAACGCTGTTTGCTTGGGCCTGTGCTTCTGTGCAAGGGCAGCCAGACAAGTCACCTCTTCTCATGACAGCGTGGAGGCTTTAGGATGGCTCTTGGAAAAACTAGAGACAAAATTCTGAAGAGAGTGCACTGTCTCCAAAGAGCAGGATTTTCGAAAGAAGTCATTAAATTGGTAGTGAAGTCTTCTTAATTCTGAAGGTCTTATTTTGATGTCAAAGTGGAAGCTGGGCAGTTAGGATGCACCCAGCCCTTGAAAATTTGGCCCCAAGTTCTGCTTCTGCCTGTTTGTGTGTTCAGAGAAGTTCTTGGTCAGAGAAGGTCAGTAATCTACAACCAGTAGAGAGACTAAGGTTAATTAGCATGATCTGAGTGCTGAAGCTATGTCCTACTACTCTCTGTAGAAAACCTATTTTACTCCACTGGTTAAAAAGATATAAGAGACTATCCTAACAAAAGATAAGTATCAAAAGTTATCATACAATAAAAGTTGCAGGACCTGAATACCCACTGTTTCACTCACAAATCTGCAGTCCAAATCAGGAGTAATTGCAAGTTGGTAATATCTGGCCTTTACTTGATGGCATATGTAAAGCGCTTTGACAGATTAATCTTTTTAATGGAGTAAAACTGAATCTCAGGTAAAACCACAGGAGTTTGAGAATACCAGATGAGCAGCAATTCCTATTGAGTGGAGTGGAGTAGGCTCACAGTTGGCAAAGGTGCTGGTAGAAAAGGAAAAAGATCTGTTTCCTTCCACTCTGAAGGGCAGTCACTCCAGCTCGATCCTCCAGCACACAGCCACGGAAGGGTGCAGTGGTCCTCATCCTCCATAAGTCACTGAGACCTTTGTGTAACAAGAAACAAATGAAATTTACCAGCACATTTATCTACTAACAAAACTACAAAAAGTAAACAAATGCAGCAGCAACAAAGATGAAACCCCTTTACTGCAACATCATTTTTGAACTTTCCATCTACTTTGCAATTAAAGACTTAAATGTAGAAACCACAGAAAAAGGGTAAACTGTGTTTCAAAGTGGCCTAGTGCTTGTTACCACACGCATTAATGTATTTTATTCTGTGGCCAGCAGTGGAACAACTGCAGTTAGATATGTTTTCTTAGTGTATTCCTTTAAACAAAGATTTTTGGTTGAATATTTTTAGTAGTACGGGTAAAAATAACTGCATGTGCCTGTTTGCTGTGGCATGGAAACGGGCAGGAAACACTATTGTTAATACACACAGATTTTTCCTTACCTCTGATACTGGAATGAATCCAGGATTATTCAGAAGAGGAAAATGAGAGAGAAGGAGAATATAACCTTGCTGATGTGAGTGTAAAGAACAGACCTGTCAGATAAGTGTTCATATTTCTGTTCTCATCATTACAGACAAGGGATCTCCCATATCCCAGAGAACACTTCAGCCTCCGGCCACTGGACATTCTGGGGCAGGTGTCTCTCTGCTCCATTCTCCTCTACATGACAGGATTTTTTTGTTACAAGAAAATGAACATATGTAGACCTCCTAAACGTCAACCTCTGTTTGGCCATCATGGGACAGCAGAGGGTCTCTTTTTCTTATTTATATGTTGACAAATAACATCTGGATGTTCTTTTAACAAGGGTCAGCTATAACAAATCAGTATTTCCTGACACAAAACTTGTTGGTTTTTTTTCCCAGAAATTCCAGGTCAGAGCAATAACTGAATTATCTCCACCTAAATCAGCCACTGCTGTCACTAGCACTCCTGCCCAAGGATTTCAGAGCTTTATCTGAGGAGTCAGCTGGACAAAAGACTTCAGCAAGATGTACACATCAGAAAGACAGGCAATCATCTTTCAGCTTCTGAGAAAAATACTGAAAAATGTGATGAATTGTGCTTTTTAACACAATAACACAATTTTATAAAGTTTGTAGATGTGTCTTACTAAGCATAAATTTTCATATACAGACTTAAAAACTCTCTAAAGCATTAAGTCAAATCATTACTACCACTGCGTTGGCAACATAAAAGGCTAACTTAGCAGAATCAATACCGACTTGAAGAAGCTTTTCAATAACTATACATGATAGGTGAAATATTTGTTTAAGGAAAAATATAGTCATTTAATGAGAACAGTAAAGGTACAAACCAATAAGAAACAAATGTCAGCACACCAAGAAAGAGGTCAGGATTATTGTATTTTATACGACACCTGGTTTATTCTTTTCTTACTAAGGGCTTAACTCAGTTTAGCGCCATTTTGGTTCATTCAGAGATTAACAAAAGTTAGTATTTTATAAGATTTATTTATAATACCCTTGAGGTTTAGAGTATGTTTATGTAACCCTTCTGCCAGAAATTGGCAGCAGCTGAAAGAGCTGGATTCATTTATCTAGGGGTTCTCTCTGAAAACTTAAACAACAGCAGTTTCAGCCTCCACCCAAAGCTAAATGACCTCCTTTGGGTGCCCTGACAAACAATAAATCCTGTTCAAGGCATAGCAAGGGTTTAAAACAAGGTCCAGAGTTTCAAGACAAAGAGAACTTTAGAAGTGAGGGGAAGGGAAGAAGAAAGGCTCAGGGTAAACCCACAAGAGCCACTAATCAATAAAATAAATAATGCTTAAGTCAGATCCCTAGCCTCCCTCTCCTCCTCGTCTCTGTGACACAAAATAAAGGCTTGCTCTCATTTCCAGACAGATGTCTTGTCACTTGAATCTCTCTGCCCACTCTCCCCATATTTACTGTGTGGCTTCACTTTACAGCTAAGCTAATGAACATCTGTATTACTGTCCACAAACCGGGCGATCCTATCTTCTCTCCAGCCCGCAGCCCCTTGCTTGGTGCCCATGCCCAACTGACCGCGCAGCAAACTTATTCAAGGCATCAAATTGGCAGAGAAACCAACTCACGAAAACCAAAAGTGAGTAGTGGACACCTTTCTGCTGGTTTAACTCCCTGGAAACAACTCACAGTACTATAAAATGGAGGTTAAAGGCAAGAGGATGGCAAGGCTGGGGCCAGAAAGAAAAGCCATACTGCTGTTGCTTCTCCTAATAACTTGGTTGGGCTATTTACTAATAGATTGAGCTAGTGTAGTTTTAAGATGAAACTGTTCTTAGGCACTTTTATAAGTATTTGCTGGCCTGTCCCCACATAGGCCAAACTTTGCAGGAGTTTGGCTACTCCATCCATGACTACAGGTCTAATGGGACCGTTCTGTCTCTAAATAAACTCCAGCCATCCTGTACAGTATGGAGTCCCTCTCCCAGCCAAGAGAAGGAAATGGGGCCTCTGTTGCAAAAACCTGAAACGTGACATTTTACGGAGGAACGGAGCCCTGGGGTCAGCTTTGTTGCCCAGGCAGAACTGCGCTGCTCCGCTCCCTCACCCAGCAAACCTGCCCACAGTCCTACACAGCCGCTCCTGGAAGCCTCCTATGCTGCAATGTCCACAGCTAGATTTTTTTACACCTTCCTCAGTTTGGGGGGTGGGGGTTAGGAAGAGCTAACGCTTAAAACCCCAAATGCCTGGTTTTCAAGGGAGCAAAGGAATTCACCTCAAACCGCCGCCAGCAGCGCCCGCCCCGGCAGCCAGGGGAAACTGAGGCAAAAGGCTACAGGAGGGACGCCATTTGCAGGACAACAAAGGGCCCCAGGGCTGCCACATAAATCACCGCATTCTCGGGTGCCATCTACCGGCACGGCTTCTATTAAACGTTCCCCAGCGGGGCCGGGCTGCCTGACGGGAGATAGGCGGAGCGGCGGGCAGCATGGCGGCCGCCGCCATGGCGCGGGGCGGGCTGCCGTACGGACCCTGCCACCGCAGGCTGAGGGCGGCGGGCGCCCGCGGCGGCCTCCGGTGGCCGGGGCTCGGCGGCGGGAGGGCGGCGGCGGGCTGGAGCCGCCCGGCGCCCGGAGGAGAGGTGCAGTACTGCGCCCAGTTGGTGCGGTGAGTGCCTGGGGTGGGAAGGCTTGCAACACCTGGGGTTTCTTTCTCCTCAGGCCTCGGCGAGGCTGTCGGAGGAAGGCTTGAGAGGGCTTCCCTCCTGACGGAAAGGCTCCCGAGCTTCCCGGAAAAAAAGACGACTGGGGTTTCCTCCTCTGCCTCCCCCGGGCAGCCCCGGTCGTGAAAATAAGCCCCGCGGCCCTGAAGCGAGCGGCGCCGGTGGAACGGGCTGGGCCGGGGTCCGGCCGTCTCGGCGGGGGGGAGCAAGGGAGACTCCAGACAAATGTGTCATTTACATGGATGATTTAACCGCTACACGGCAAATTCCAGCTTCCTTCACAGCTGCTCGTCTTTGGAAACACTGAATGTTTCCTTTTGTTGTCTCGGCTTTTTTGGAGAGAAAGAAAGAAAAAACCAGAGCTGCTTTGAGATCCCCTCGGCTGCTGGGAAATAGCCAGGCTGCCCAAGTGCTGCCTGGAAAAATGAGCAAAAGCGGAGGAAATCCAGCTGGGCAGACAGCTCAAGTAGCTTCTCTGACCCGCATGCCAGAGGGGCAGGATGCCTAGTTTATAAAAGTATCCGGTTTTGGTCAAATCCGAAATGTTCCAAGAGGAGCAGGAATGCAGCCCAGACACCTCCAGGCCAGGCAATGTTTCCTGCTTGGCTTCTGGGCCATAAGCAACGTGCGTAAACAAGGCCCTTAGCTGCTTTCTAACCCACAAGGGTGCAGAGGTACAAAGTAAAAAATTAAACTAGTCTTTAAACAAAAAGACTTAAATACTTTCTCTTTGGATACAATTGTTCTAGATGGTTGACAGAAGCAGGGAGAAGGCTTCCAAGCGTGTCTAGAAAAAAGTGGAACAGGATAGTCTTCTCCAAGCTGATGCTTGTGAAAGGTACAAAGGTGCGTGTGGTCAGCAGTGCTGTCTGAAGTAGGAAAACTAATGGGAAGAAATGTGACAATCTCAGATTTTCTACACTGGTCCAAGCAGAAGACCTTAATGTCAGAATGCGTGGTCAGGTTGCATTTTTTATGATGAAATTTCAGATTACAGCTTTGTTTTCCTGGTTAATCTACCCAGGATTTGTTGAATTAATAGACCAGAGGCTGTGTATACTATTCATGTTCAGGTAAAATGTTTTCAGTAACAAACAACTGTGAACAGAATCGTTAGGTTCCAAGGCCCAGAAGCTGAGATGGTTGAATTTAAACTTTTTGTTGTTGTCGTTATTTTTGTTAAACCATAAAAAAGGTTACCTATAAAAATGCACAAGTGTTCAGAGTAATAAAATGAAAGGAGGTTATGCTTTGCGTATCATTTAATTGAAGCTGCTGTTCACAGTAGCTCATATATTGCATGTAACTCTTGAAAAAATAAGAGGAAGGATTTACTATTCAAACAAATGAATCATTTGAGGCTCTGCAAACATCAGCAGTTCCCCAGTCCTGAATTTGAGTCTCCCACATATTAGGAAGAACAACTGAGTTATGCTTTAATGATGTAGATTTGGGCAAGGTTTTGCAGTATGCAAGGTGTCATTTCTCGGGTTTTCCTTTTTTATGTTGAATAGCTTGTAAGCAAATAGCTTAAAGTTGTTTGATTAAAAATATGTTTCCCTAGCAGGTAACTTTTCAGTCTCATGTCTGCTCTGGAAGACAAGCTTGTGCCTTGATGGCATTACAATTTTTTTTTAATGTGGGAGAAATTATTTTCAAGACTTAAGATTTTTTTATTATACTGAAAGTCCAGTAATGGACATAAACAATATTTCATCCCTCTGTGGGTCCATATGGAAGTTTATTTGAGAGGGAAACTATGAAAAACACTCAATACCAGACTTAAGATCATCCCCTCCTTTCTTCATTCCTTACCCACAGAGGATATACACAAAGAGAGTTTGGGTGGAACATGATCTATAGCAATATCAGTTTTATTTTACAGACTGAGGCTTAATGGGTTTGCTTTTCTACTGTTATGTCCAAGGGAGCACTGTCAACATAAAATTCACATTTCTTCCTGATTGTTTTCTTAGCTATTTTTTTGCTACGCTTAATTTTTAAGCTTAGAGTAATTGGAAAAAAAAACCCACAAACAAAAAAAACCCCACAGAACAAATCCAACACACCAACACCATTACTGAGGGAAGACAAATTTCTCTATTGTACTGCTGTTTATTTTGTTTAATGTGTTTCTTTGTTTCCTTTCTGGAAGTAGAGGTGGTTCTACATTTTTGGAAAACCCAGGTAAATTGCCTAACTGGAACTGTGAAAATGTGGCTGTAAACATTGCAGCTCTGCCCAGAGTGGGCACTACTGGGTATTACTACAGTCAACCTGGAAGAAAAATACTAGTTTTTTGTGGTGATCATACTTCTGAGAAAGTGTCTTAATTGAGGGAGGTTTGGTGCATCTGTTCTTTAATATGAAGGTGACCTTTAAAGCTTGCTGAAATTCACAAATGTAATTTTTTTGTTGTTGTTGCTTCTGGATTTGCGTCAAGCTCTAAAACAAGTTTCACAACAGTTCTGAAAACTCTAAGCACTTGCGAGTTACCAGCTGCTGTGTGTTGTAGGGGTAAGAACCTCTGTTAAAATATCACTTCCTTTTTGTTTGATGCTAAAAGTAGCAACCCTAATAACCTTTGGTTTTAGTTTGGCTTTGCTATTTTAAGCTCACATTCAAAAGAAATGAGAGTACACGTAAGAACAGCAGACTTCATGAAAATGAATAAATGTGTTTTCCTTGACACCTGCTTCTCCACTCCTGAAGTGAAACTTCGAGTTGCTGGTCCTGTTCCAAGGCAGAATCAGGTTACAGGCTTACCAGAAGGTACAGAAAAAGGTTGTTCAAAACAAGCAGTTTAGCTTTTCAGAGGTGACTCAAGTGGTTTTGTTCTCTACAGCTATGTGTGATTTTGCAATTTAATGATTCTGTTCGCTGTGGTTGTTTTCAATTTAGTGGCACACCCAAGTGGCCAAACAAAGGCATACCACTCCAGGTTGGCAACGAGTTACCTGCAGTGGAATTGCCAAGACCCAGAGGTTTTTATGCTTTGAATATAGTTGCCAATAAACAAAAACTTACTGGTTAAGCAAGGGTTCTTCTGCCAAGCTCCAAAGCACAATCTTTTAAAGAAATGTGGTTTCATGTTTGGAACAGAAGCCTGGAAGTCAGACAATCTGGATTCTGTCTGCAGTTCTGCCACAGCCCTGTTCCATGCCTGTGGCCAAATATCTTCAGATCTGGATTTGAGTGGTGCAGTGAGAGTTCAGACAGCATCCCCTCTTTCTTGGAGTTTGTCTTATTTTAAAATAAGCTTAAAAGCTGCTACTTTTGCAAGGTCAGAGTTTTGAACTGTGACTTACTGATACTATTTTAGGACTTCAGCAATAGCACAGCCAATTTACATAGAGCTATAAATAATAAATTTATTTTTTCATCCTTTTATAGAAAGCGTGACTATGAAGGGTTTCTGTGTTCTCTGCTGTTGCCTGCGGAATCTCGAACCTCAGCTCTTGCCTTGAGAGCCTTCAATGTGGAACTGGCTCAGGCAGGTATTACAATATATTTGTGAACTCTGGAAATGTAAAATAACAGTTTCAATATTCTAAATTACACTAGTGGTTGGTGTTTTGCTGAGATTAACTTTTTGTACTATAAAGGGCAATGAATAAAATGTACAATACAAACATCTAGCTTTTGAGTGGCCCTAGGAAAGTAGCTAGCCTTCCCCCAATTTATTTTGTTTATTGTGTAGTTTTTCTGATTTTCCTCTTTGATGTGCATTTTGAAATTAAATTATAGCAACCGGGCTGTAGTCCTTGATCCTGTTATGGGATTGCATCTATGTCCTGGTTTCAAATGCAGCAGCTGAATCAGTGAAGTGCAGCTAAATCCTATCTGTAGAAAGTCTGGCAAAAACCCGGATGACATAATCAGTCCCAGGTGTTCTTTGGCAGAAGCTGGTGATGGAAAGGCTGCCAGAAGGAAAGTTTGTGATTAGAGTTGTGGGAGGGGAGTGGCTGCAGTCTCTCCCCTTTGTGAGGTGGCCAGAAGCTGCCAGTGCAACCAGGAAAGTTGGTAACGCTCGCCAGAAAGGAGCAATCTGGGAAATGTGCTGACTGAGCACAATCCCCCATCAGATTGTGTGGGCTGTGCTTCTGGCAACCCACGGTGCTGCCCTCCCTTGCTGCTGTTGCCTCTGCTTCTCTTCCTTCTGGGAAGAAAGCTAAGGTGAGGGCTACCCAAGACTTACTCCATGGGTTTTAAAATCAAGTTGTGGTGAAGGTTTTTTATTGCTTTTTTTTTTTTTTTTAAAATCTCTGTAGCGTTCATACGCTTTATTGAGGAATAAACGTAAATTCAGAACCGAGCACTTTACCTACTGAGTTTAGGTATGTCCTGTGTCTGTCTTTTCAGTGTAGATAGAGCAAGTGCCTTAAAGACACTGTGAATTTCACTCCAGATGTATCATTTCTAGATTAAAGACTCCGTAACTCAGAAGACTATAGGATTGATGCGAATGCAATTCTGGAGGGATGCTGTGGAAGATATATACTGTGATAACCCGCCACATCAGCCAGTTGCTACAGAACTGTGGAGGGTAGAGTATACTTTTATTGTCCTAAAATTCACGGAACTAAAATATTACTATGGGAAATAACGTTGTTGTTTTGTGTGTGCTGCGTTGCATAGGTAACAGCATTATTTTATATAAAACAGATAATGTAAATTGTGTTTGTGTGTGATGTTACCTACAACCGAAGAGCAGAGTTGGAGGAGGAGGATATTTAGATAGGACCTACTTGGAGCATCAGACTTCTGTGAACCATCTGCTTTTTTCTCTTTCGTTTTGGTGAAGGACAGAGTAAATTATAGTAAGCTGATAGCAAGTGAAGTGCTTGATTATACTTTCCTGAGCCAGTGCTGGTCCTGCCTGAAGAGATTAAGATGCACAAGAAGACAGGAGACTAAGCACAGAGGTTGAACTAGCAAGTAGGGTATGAGGAAAAGCCCAAGGCCCTCATACCTAGTTACTGGATAATAATAAGAATCTTAATACAGTCTTCTCTTTGTGTCAAGAGTTGCTTGATGACTTGTATTTATGTATTATGTTTTGCACACATCCTTTTGCGTGCATTGAGTAATAGGGAAGGTATCTGTGAATTTACAGTGTGTTGAATAACAAGGAATGTACTTGTGAACTTAACAGTTTATTTTTACCAAGATGTCTGAGTTCTGCAGGCCCTAGAACATCATACATAAAGTACACCTACAGATCTGTTCCTCTGTTGGTCATGGCAAGAGAAACAGGGGCTTGCAAAATTTTTTGTTCCTCGTTAGAACTGTCATTTAAATGTTTGATGGATGATTGAAGGTCCGAAGGCAGTGTAAATGGTTTTCTCCTTGATGCTGATATAGAACCACAGAATAATTTAGTTGGTTGGGATCTCTGTTTGTCATCTAGTTGTCATCTAGTCCAATTTGCCATTCAAAGAAGGTCTAACATCGAAGTTAGATGAGGTTGTCAGGGTCACATTGAGTTGAATTTCAATTTTCTTTGGGGATGGAAATTCCATACGTTGCCAACTTGTCCTCTTAGGGCTGTGGGCCACAGCAAGTCTCAGAACCTTCCAAAAGAGCAGCTACTGTAAGACCACTGTAAGATCAGAACCTGAATTTAGACTAAAGATCTCTGAGCTCCTGGACAGGAAAACCTGCAGTTTGTCTGGATCTCGATAGCTGAATGCAGTTAACATAGATGCTATAGGTAGGTAGTTTTATAAACCTGTTGAAAAAACAGGCAGTAAAATGTGGAGTCTTCATCCAAGTATTCATCTGCATTGTTTCTGTTAAAATTGTGGAAAAAGCAGGACACTTATTGTAATGCTGAGCTAGAACAATGCAGTTCCTGCAGGATTGGAATATTTCACTTGTCTTGGCTTCACATCCACTCTTTAGCACCTCTGAGACCACAAAAATGAATCCTTTCCAAATCTTTGATTTTTTGGCAGTGCTGAAACTGTCCTGTCCCCGACTCTTCTTCCTTCCAATGTGAAATAAAACATAAGGGAGCATTTGTTCCTGTCTGTCACCACTCATGTTTTGGTTAAAATTGGAATTTAAACAAGGCACAGTTTGTTTAACTGAGAGAAAAGGTAGGTAAAGCCAAGAAGTAAAATAAAGGAAAAACACCTGTTATAGTCACTTTTAGGAGGACTGGAGCTGTTCATAGGTGTCTCCAGCTCAGACTATCGAAGCGTGTACATTAGCCACAACAAAGTGTTCCTTCAGTTAGAATGAAGACTGACAAACATTGTGAGCCTTTTTATGGGATTATAGGAGGTGAAGATGCACCTAGGGTGATACTTTAATGCGGACATTAAAATGCAGAACTGGTTGTTTTACATGTCAATCTGTCTGTGCCTTCTTTCTATCTCTCTTTGAACATATGGCAAACTTCCCAGGAACAAGACTGTTTTCTCCCAAAATGCTTTTGTCTCCTGTCCAAGGAGGAACTTGCTTTAGTGTAGATCAACTTATTTTTGCTTTTAAAGATAAACTCTCATTTAGTTGTCTGATTGAGTGGGATAGGTACACATTAGTTTGGGATATGATTGTAAATATTCTTTCGACTGCTTTTAATTTCAGGCCGCTCGTGTATGTGTGAATGTGGGTGGAAAAGTTTATTAGTAGAAATTCTAAAAAAAACAAAACGTTGTCCTGGTTTAACCCCAGCTGGCAACCAGGCACCACACAGATGCTCACTCACTCCACCTGGTGGGATGGAAGAGAGAATGGGAAGGTTGAGATAAAAGCAATTCAATAATTAAAAAGAAATAATAACAGCAATAAACATAAAAATTGTAAGGAAAAGAGGAAAAAAAAAATAACCAAGAGATGAAAAATAAAACACAAAGAAGACAAGTGATGCAAATGAAAACTATTGCTCACCAGCAGGTGTCTGATGTTCAAAGGGGTACCCCTTTGGTCAATTAGGGTCATCTCTCCCAGCTGTGTCCCCTCCAAACTTCTCATAGAGCCCGGCCTGCTCGCTGCTGAGGCAGGTGAGGAGCAAAAAAGGCCTTGAAGCTGTGTGAACTAAAACATCCCTGTGTTATCAACACTGTTTCCAGCACAGGCCCAAAACACAGCCCCATACAAGCTGCCACAAAGAGATTTTAACTCTATTCCAGCCAAAACCAGCACAACATTTGGATGTAAATCATTCAGCTATTGAGATAATAATTGCAACCCTTTCCAGCAGCTAAGACTGCCAGTTATGCTCCTTTCTCACAAAACATAAAATTGATGATGAAGTAGGAGAAAGAATTGGCCTGTATCTGTGATAAGATTTTACCTTGCACGTGATTTCTCTAAAGGAAGACCAATGTCAGACAATCCAAGCAGAACTGGTTGTGAAATAAGATGTTGAAAAATAATTCACAAAGTATTTCTAGGAGCGTTGATGGCCCTGAACACTGCAGAGCACCAGGGTGAGCTTGGTACTGAAGATGTGATTTTATTTCTACATTTCAGCAAATACCCCAAGAATGACCTATTTGAAGAGCACAGCTTCACAAATGTTGAAGAATGTCACTGCTATCCTTAGAAAGAAGGATTTGAAAAGACAACTGAACTCACAACTATTGCAGAGCTGTTAATAGAATTAGGATGTCTTTTGCCCAGCGTGTCTTATGTATGCTCTTCTCTTGCTGTTAAGTTTGTATGAGGACAATTTTGATTTTCCAGAAGAAATACTTATTTATCATGTTAAATGTGTTCTTGAAGTTTTGTATATCTGATAATACTCATGTTTGGATTCCAAGAGTTTTATGCACTAGGAAAGTATATAAATAGCCTTTAATAATATTTCTAGAATTAATAATAGCTCAACTCTCTGTGACGTTAAAATAAACTTAACATAAACATTAACATAACATAAACATACACGGCAACTGTATGATATTTGTTCTTAATTATCAGTCCATTTTGAACATATGAAAAGTGAGACCTAATTCTCCATTAATTTCTGTGGAAGAAGCCAATTTTTAAAACCTCTATAAAATGAGGGTCTCCGTGTTCGAATGAAGGTAGCTCAAAATGGATGTAATGTACAAATTGGGTAATTTAGCAGAACTGAGTTTGGTGCTTTGAGTCTTGACCTCTGAGTATTTCAAGGATTTAATTTACAAAATTATACTCAAAGCAAACAAATGAGAATCAAAACTGACATTCGTAGTTATAACTTATTTGCCTTTTCATTACTAAGTACTTCCTCAAGCAGATTTTGTTGAATCAACAAGAGGATCTAGTCTTGTCAAACCTGGGAAAAGTATTTACAAATATAATGGATGAAAAGAAGTTGAAAGTAAGCTGTAAAGGCTAAGATTGTGAGAAATGTGCCCTGTAAGTTATGTTTATAAATATTTATATGTGTGACTGCAGCCTTTCTGACAGCACGGCCTGCAAAATTCAGTGTGTGTAAGAGGATTGAAGGTAAGCTGATGGAGTGAAGCAGTACAGGAAGGAAGTCAAATACAAGATAAGAGCAGAAGAACAACATGTGAATATGAAATGCTGTGGGATACTTTTTTAAACAAAACCATAATATTAATTATATTACTCTTTAGCATGCTGTCTTTACAGTGCATATTGGTATGTTTTACTGATGTTTTCTTGACAGTTTCTAGGAGAAATCTTTTTGTTGCTTGACTGTGGAAGAGACTGTGTTTTCTTTAGAGAGTGAACATAGTTATCCTCAAATATTTTGTGGGAGCTCCACAGTGACTCCATGAAAGAATAAATTACATTCAAAGTTATTTTTAATGAAAAGCTTTTAGCTAACTGGCTTGATGTCCAAGATTTCATTTTTGTGTGCAGCAACTTGGAAGAAATGCCAGTTGAAATTTTTTTATATTTGAAGAAGCCAATCATATAATTCTGTGATTTTTCTACTGATGTGCCACTTTAAGTCAGTGAATACAATCCTTGTAAGAAAAAGATTATCTAAAATATGTTTCAGCCTTTGGAATGCCATATTACCATCAGTTTGTATATATTAACATGGATTTTTATTTGATAATTTTCAGGCTGTCAAGAGGCATAACTTGACTAAAATGTGGTTCATGAAGATAATTGATGAAAGAGTAAGTACTTTCCATTCAATGGCTGATTCTGTTTTTAGTTACGTGTGGGTTTTCCCCCCCTTAATTTTATGTGTTTGCGTGTAAAACAAAAGTTTATGAAATTCATTTTTTCCAGACAGTAGTATTTCTCTTTAAGAATGATACTGCTATTTTTCCTTTTAATTATCCCTTGATGTCCCCACTCATAATTTTTGCTCTTTCTGGCCAAAACTGCTAACAGAATGCTTTGTTTAGTTTTGCTTTAAAATAGATGTAGTTTGTGAGTCGACATTTTTTCTTGTTCCCTGCTCTTACAACCAGTGTATCTATGCTCATGGTTTCTGCTGCTGGTCTCTATTCCTGGTTTGAAGTGGTTACCCCTAGAGGTAATCTGTTTGGAGGTGCACTTAGATGCCTTTCTGGATCTAAGTGAGGGAAGTTCCACCCATGGGATTAAGTAGCAAAGTCTGGTTAGAAGAATTTCACTGGTACAGTGGTGCTGCCACCAACTCTTGACACAAGGGTAAGAATGAATAATGGAGGGCAGGAATTTCTTAAGCTGGCTCTGCTGCCAAAGGTAGTGTCTCACGAAGTGATACCTCAAGAAAATTAATGGTCAGTTACTTGCAGAGTGCATAGCTGTAAAAGACTTCAGAGCTTTTTTAATCTTAGGACTGGTGTGTTTTAACCACGAAAGCCACTAGGACAGAAAGAATGCTGGAGGATGTTATATTTAGAGGGATATTTGCATATGACTTTGAAACTCAGGTGTGTATTTGATGGGTTGATTTTTATGCATGTTTTTAAAAATACATTTTTATTTATCTAAATTTCTCTGTGCTTCAGATGCAAACTAAGTATTAAAATTGGCAACCCTATAGTGTAAGAATACCATATGATGTTTGGTTTAAGCTGTCCATTTTTTAATTAATTCTGCTTTCTTATAACTGCAAAAGGTTCTATTTGCTCTGGTAACCAAATTTGGCTGCAGTTACATGTAGTTATTTGGTTACACTAGACCTCCTTAAACTTTAATGGCTTTAACTATTCCTATCTGAGTTCATACTCTCTCTCTGTCTCTTAATTTTGTCCTTTTTTTTTTTTTTTCCCCCTAATAGTGGATTATGCTATCCTGACTGTAGTAATAAACTTGCACAAATAGCAAGTTATTTATGTTTTACTGAAATTCTGTGTTTTTACTACAGGAGAAGAATTTGGATGATAGAGCATATCGTAACATCCAGGAGCTTGAAGCATACGCTGAGAACACTCAGAGTGCTCTCCTGTACCTCACCTTGGAAATGCTGGGTAGGCATTTTCCCCTTTTTAGATTTTGTAGATGAGTCATTAGTGCAGGTGCAGTATTTATTGATGTTTCCAAAAGCTTACTCTCTACCCACTGGAGTTTAATTTCAGTAGAAGTTGTCTTAGTTAATACTTCAGATGTGTTCTGAAGACTCAGCCATAAATCTGCACTTGTCCTAGAACTAAGCACTTTCCTTAGAAGCTGCTCAGTGGAAAGCTTATTGAAGTGTGGTTTCCTAGTGCTCTGTTCATTGTTGCTTAACACTGTTTTGTCTTTTTTTGCTCCTATTACAGAGTGTAGTAAATTCAGTTCTTCACTGTATTTTCTGATTTTCCACTTAGAATCATAGAATTACCTAGGCTGGAAGGGACCTTTCAGATTATCTAACCATCAACCTAACACAGACAAAAACAATCACTAAGCCATATCTGTAAGCACTGTGTCTACCCATCTTTTAAATACCTCCAGGGATGACTCCACCACTTCCATAGGCAGCCGTTTCCAATGCTTGACAACCCTTTCAATGTAAAAATGATTCCTAATATCTAATCTAAATCTGGTGCAACTTGAGGCCATTTTTGTCCTATCGCCTGTGACTTGGAAGAAGAGAGCAACCTCCACCTCTCTACAGCCTCCTGTCAGGTAGTTGTAGAGGGTGATAAGGTCTCCCCTCAGCCTCCTTTTCCCCAGGCTGAACACCCCCAGCTCCCTCAGCCTCTCCTCATAAGGCTTGTGCTCCAGACCCCTCACCAGCTCCGT
>JAOWAV010000012.1:125167494-125188757 GCA_028571045.1 Scolopax bukidnonensis
CACCATTACCCTGTTACCCCCCCCCCCCCTTTTTTTTTTTTTAATGGATGGGTTATAGCATCTTATATCATCTTAATTAAAATGAAAAAAAGTCCTCTCTGAATACTTGCTTCCAGCCTCCATCATCATCAGTGAAGAATAATTGACAGTGCAGGATCTCTAGAGTGTGCAAATCACTTGAACTGGCAAGAACTGGCAGTAATGACAGGGGATTAGCCTCCATGATACCCAGATGGTCCTTGTTAATGCAAGGATAAAGATACTTTCTCCCCTAATGGATGAAATGGACTTTTGCTGGCAATGTTTGCTGGGTACTTCAGGATTTTTGGTGAATTTAATAGGCTGATGCCTTTAAATGCATCCATTCTCTGGTATAAAATCACCATCTCGTTTTGCCTGAGGGTCTTTTCAGCCACCCAAGCTATGTCTTAGCTGTAATTACAGGGTGGGGTAAAGTTTACACCTGCAGAGAGGTTTCAACAGTTTCAGCATTTGTTACACAAACCAGGTATTTTGGAGGCTGAGGGTAACAGTTACCAGCTCCCTTTCACAGAGAGGAGGAACACAATCCTCAAATGCTAAATAAAGTCTCAGCGATACTGTATGAAAACACAGTGTAGTAACGGGGTGTTTCATCTTGGGAGAAAAGTTCCTGGAGTGGGGTTAGTTCTTCCTGCAACTGCTGACCAGCAGAGGGCAAAATAAGACAATGAAGACCCCAATTTTTTTGAGGAGTCGTTTTATTAGAATAAAAGCATATAATAAAAATCCTCTGTCAGTCCCCCAGTGATCCTTTTGAAAGCCTGCGAATACATTTACATGTTCTCTTTTTTTTATCTCTTAAGCACTCCCTCCCTCGTTCCTCTTTAAAAAGGTCTCCTTTTGGCTTTTTGCATTTATCTCAATTATGCTGGATCGTTACGGACTCAATTTACCAAGGAGGATAACATGCTTTCTGATTGACACGTGACCCATTCTCGGTTAAGAAGGTCAAGCAAGACTACTTTCTTTTTTTCATCTCACAATTAATAGCAAGGCAGAGCATCAGATCAGGGAAGAGCATTTTCCTTTCATATATATATATATATGTATGCATACATATGTTATTGCATCTCAAAGTTTTAAAATCTCTGAAAAGATTTAAGTATTTTTTCCTCCTAAAGTTTCAGCGTGATTTTCCCAGTTATCAGGAAAGATCCTTGGAAAAAATTATGGAAACTCATGGATACTCATCAGTATTTATAAAGGGTGGGTTGGTTGGTTTGTTTAACCTGTAAGAAAAGGCAAAATAAGGAGGCATTTTGTATTTATAAATAAGCATTACAGGATAATTTGCTTCAGCTCTGTTAGATATACCCGAGTTGTACATGGGTTTAAATTGTGGGTTTGATTCAGCCATGGATTAGACTCTCGTATACAAAGATGCTGAGGACCCGAGGTGTTGAGATCCTTTCAGAGTCCCATAAATGGAAATGGAGCATAACTGGGCTTCTGGGACTGATGGCAAGAGTGGGCCAAAAAGATGCACTTGGAGAAACACATTTCTGATCTTCCATCACTTCTGTCTCTTGGGATGAGTTATTTGGCAGGAGAAGAAAGTGTTAAACCATATTTATCACATGCAACTTGGAGCTTTGTTGGAACAAGGGCTGCTAATTTACATTGGTTTATTATATGGAAACTGTAAGGTCAAAACATGTAAGCATTTTAGCAGGCCTCTCCCAGGATTACATACTTTCAGTGTAATTACTGTTTGTGTACACTGAGGGATGGTGCTGATTTGCACATAACAAAAAATTATAGTTTCAAGATGTCGAAATGAAAAGGGACAAGGTTCATAATACAGTCTGGTGGCTCTAGCCATTATATATAATACTTGATGTTTAATCTGAAATGTAAAACTTTCCTGCTAAGTATGTTTGTTTGTTTTGTTTTGTTTTTTTTTTTTTTCTCCCACCTTACCCCATTTGCTTTCAGGCTAGATCTTTCAGTAAGAAAGTTCCTGTGAAGGCATACCCTGCTTTTCTCTGTAC
Source organism: Scolopax bukidnonensis (assembly GCA_028571045.1). Lineage (NCBI taxonomy): Eukaryota > Metazoa > Chordata > Aves > Charadriiformes > Scolopacidae > Scolopax > Scolopax bukidnonensis. Next base: position 125,169,528 of record JAOWAV010000012.1, read on the forward strand.
GGTGGGTGTGATATCATGCACTCTTTAAGTGATGGATTGATTTCTCTGCTAATCTGTGTGTGAAGAGTAGATACCAAACTTAGCGTGATTAACTAATGCACCACTTGTCTGTTTTGGGAAGATGTAATACCTAAAACTTCTGAATATCAGAATGTATCTGACTCTGGAACCAAATAGTTTTGAGCAACACTTCTTATCCTCCTTCTTTAATCAAATAATTTTGCCCAAGACATCTGTATATTCACAGACCATTGCTCTGATGCAAGGACACAAAATCTTGTTTATTTTTATGATTTGCTGGTTGGTCTAGTGAAAAATAATGCTTCTCTTCACCAGACCTGCCTTTTTGAATATCCTTTGAATGGGATGGTTACATTACCATTTAATAAAATGGGCAAACTGTCACATATTTTTTGCTGTTCTCCATTCAGTTTCATGTATTGCTTTTTAAACTTAATGCCCTGTTATTTGTGTGCACCATATGGACTAAGCTTTTGTCTTCTTTTCTAGGTTGCTTTAGATGATTATTTATGTAATATTCGAAAAGTGGACTTCAATCTATTTCATCCAAGCTTACAAAAGAAGAGTACATTATTACCATTGCATTTATATATTAGATCTTGGAAAAAAACCTATTAAATTTTTTTAATACGAGTTTCAGAGCGCTGAATTTTTTTCTTACTGTCTTAACATGATAGAAATGTTAAGTGTCGAACTTCACACTTCTGCAAAGTGCAGTTCATGGGAAACAGCAGATGTGTGTGAATTGTAGCTGTCAGCTTCCTGGCAGTAGTTAAGTTTGTTCTTGGAATATTAGGCCGATGTCTCTGCTTCACATGTCTGCCAAGTCATATGTCCTTGTCTGAGATTACTTTTCTTGTCTTTCCTGTAATAACAGCAATATGATAGAATTCTTCTTGGACAAATTCTCTCTTAATGGGTACTTCTGACAGTTCTGACGCTTTACTGAAAAAAAAAAAAAAAAGAAAAAAAAGAAATGACTGCTTTGTTTGTGTCCAAAAGCAGTTATGGTAAAGGCCTTATAAATCAGTTAAGCAGTTCTGTTCAGTGCAAGGAGCAGATTTCTTACAAGTCTTAATGATGCTTTGTAGTTGGAAGAATGAGCACCTATATTTGAATGCAAGCAAACTGTCAGGAAAAGCTTTTGCTGTTTTAATTATGTAGTATTTATGTAGAATTTCAGAGCAGTGAGATAGAACTGCGTCTTGGGATGGAGCCTTGAAGTGGCTACAGGCAGTGGGAGAAGAGCTTTACAACAGAGGAAGAGAACCTTTATCCAGCTGGTATCTCTGACTACAGCCAAAGGCATGTCCAGCCTGCTCTCAGCTTGGCAGAGTCTTCCTCCTGCTCTCTCCTCTCTCTCTCGTTGTCCCCAGCTGTCATGGCAGCTTGGGTTCGACTGCCCTTTGGCCATATTCACCACCTCTCTCAGGACACCACCCTCCTACAAGGCTTCCCTGAATTCTTTTCATTTGGTCTCATGAAGAAGCCTATTCCTGAATGTTCCAGCTTGTTCTAGTCATAGAATCATCCTCCCTCTCTCTACAGATACTGCTCCGTTTTTTTTTTTTGGGAGCTTTGTACTCATTGTCTTTCAGGATCAAGGTAAATATTTCTGTTTGATTTGTTGTTTGGTAAAATAATACTTCCTAACATCCAGCTTGATTCAATTGCACAAATCTGGTGGTTTACTCTGCCGTCATCCTTGTTCTATTAAATAGCTGCTTTTCCCAGAGATTTTTTTTTATTTAATCGGGGTTAATCTCCCCAAATGCTTGGTTGTATAACAGCATCCTGTATTTTAGTGTACAATGCTACAGTAATGAACTTCTGAGAACCAGATTTGTGGCTTTTTTTTAATCACGGAAACTGTCAGCACGGTAGAAATCGTAGGAACCCAGCATTAAATCCTTCCTTCAGTGATTTTTAATTTTACGTGTTTCAGGTCTGTTTGTGATACTGATCTTAGTTAATTCTGCAGTTTCCTACTCCTGAGGAAGACATTTCCCTTTGAGTTTGTTCAGCTCAGGATCTTGGCATCTGTATTACTAGAGGTATGGTAATACAAGGACCTAGTATGGTGCGTTGGGAGGACACTGGGTATTTCCTAAAAGTAAAACCTTACCAGGCTCTGTCCACTTCTCAAGTCAACTGCGGTCCCTTATCATTGTACTGGTGGTCTGGAACGTGGCCAGAGAGGTCTGGTGAAAAGAAAATATTTCCTTCCTTCGCCGGCACCGTGGCTCTTCCTGCCAAAGGAAGAGAGAGGCTGGGGCTCTGCTGCTGCCCCCGGGCTCACGTCCTGTTCTGTAGAAAGCCTTGCAAATGCCTTGTTCTGCAGGTGGTCCTGTTGTTGTGAGTGGGATGAGTCGGGCCAGCCCTGTCTGTCCCCCTCAAAAGGGACTGCTTTCCTGTGAGAGAGACTTCTCTGCCTCCTGCCCAAAATCAGGCAGGGAAACCCCACAACGTGTGGCTGCAACGATGTTTTGCTTCCAGGGCTTGGCTTCGGTGTTGAAGTGGAACAAATCTTCTCAATGTGCTTACAAAGGCGTCCCTGGAAGGGCTGATTTGTTCTCCCGTGGAAAAGGAGCCATGTGATGCCCTGAATGGTGAGAGATGCTTATCGGGGAATTAGTGAACAGGATATGTTTACTAATATCCCGTACTATGTAGGAATTAGTAAATAGGATATGGAATAAATAAATGCAAGCTATGACTTCAGTCACAGAACAAAATACACAAGCTTCGTGATAGACGTTGGTGTTTGGCTTTATAGGCAGCAACCATTTGCAAATAATAATTTATTGATTCTCCAAAGGAATAACTAAAAATAAATAAAATTAAAGCTCTAGCTGTCAGTCACCCTCCAGAAGGTTGGAATTTGACTAAGACCAGAAATAATTTTTTTTTTCCTTTTGTACGTAATGCACAAAATCCACAGTTTATTTCAAGTTGCAGGAAAGCAGTGTGTGACAAGACAGGGTGTTTTTGCTAGTTCAGCCCTAATTGATTTGTCCTTTCATTCATAAAACCTAAACATTTTTCTTCTGTAAGCCCCTCATGGATTGTTGTGCCCACTTAATGTCCCTGTTCACGGACAGCTTGCTCTGGTGGGCTGAAAGGACTCCTGTTCCCAAAGAGCCACAAATGCCAGTCTTCTCTTTGCTCTGCCCTCTGGGCAGCATCGTAGTGGGAACAAATCAGGTCAATTGGGCATACAGATGTTATGCAAACATCTTGATGATTTCACTCAGATATTCAGTGCAGCATCATAAAAATAGGGCCGAAAAGGACTCTGGGAAGTAATTAAAGTACCAGTCCATCAGAATCAACTCTAGCCATAGCATCCTGTTAGCCATTTTATGGATTAAATGTTATGCGTAAATATATTATGTTATGCATTAAATAACAGGATTCTTTTTTGTTGTTGTCAGAGATTTGGAGTTTAATAGTTTAGGAAGATGGCAAAAAGGACTCAAAGTAATTTTTGCTTTCATTTTTTTCAGGATTTACAGCTACTCTTCAGGGTTATATGAAAACCCTGGTTATATTTGAAATCGCGTTGGGGTGTCAGTAGAGCAAGGATGGCAATACATCCATGGGTGACTCTAGTCATATAGTGACTGGCATGTTTGCTGCCTGGTACTACCCTGGGCTCTAATCTGTGCCAACAGGGGAGGGGCTGTTGATTTTGTATAAATATATCTGAAATTTTGTATACTGATCGATCTTGCTTGGTTTTCTATATCAGAATCACGGTGCTGGAGAATTAAAGGGGGAACGTTGAGGCTAGGGTGGGGAGATGGTTTAGACTCCTCAGTCTATAGTTTTTTTTTAAAAAAAAAAACCAAACCCCAAGTGCTTAAAAATTCATAGTGCACGTCTAGTTTTGCCAGAGTGTATCTACATGCTGTTCCTTGACATATCACTGCACATAATCAGTTAAGGCTGAAGCGTGAAGACTTAGATTTTGTAATTTCACACCTTCTTTAGTTACACCAGGCAGAGCAAAACATTGTGGTCTAGGACATCCATGCCTATTTACGTTGCCATGCTTAAACAAGCATAAAATTAAATGAAGGGGAAAGAAAAATAGTTAAGATGTAACTCTTGGCCTGCTTCAGTGTCAGAAAGACCATGTTCCTTCAACAAAGTCCTTGCATCTGGCATCCTGGTTTATGTTGGCTGCTGTTTTCACTCTGTACAAATCTAGAGATTCCCAGATTCAGTTGGACTCCCCCAGATATTTTCACTCTTAACTAAGAAAAAAACCAAACAACCCCAACAATGCAACCTACCACAAAAAACGAACTCCATAGGAGGGCTGGGCAAACAGCCCATGGACATGCCTAGGGGGCTTCATAATGGATGGAATGTTTGGAAATGAGAGGTATGAAGTGGTGCTGCAGAACTTGCATGAATTCTGCCTGCCTGCAAATACTGATTTTTTGTGTAGAGTAAGTAAAGAAGGCACTGGAACAGGTTGCCCAGAGAAGCTGTGGCTGCCCCATCACTGGAGGTGTTCAAGGCCAGGCTGGATGGGGCTTTGAGCAACCTGCTCTGGTGGGAGGTGTCCCTGCCTATGGCAGGGGGGTTGGAACTCAATGATCTTTAAGGTCCCTTCCAACCCAAACCATTTATGACACAAGCAATTAATGTGAGACAGAGGAAAAATTCACCCCATAAATCTAAAATCACAATGCAAGTAACTGCTGCTCAAGAGCCACCACTAATCTTTACAGACTCTTGTCTTTCAGGTCCTTGAGGAGCTGTGTCTCTGGGATGGTTCAGAGCTGGTAGTTTGATGTTTCGCTCATACAGACTCTGGATATCAAGTGTCCTTCTACTGAGGCCTCTTGAGCCCTTTGGCACACTGGGTTTTCACAGAATAGAGCTAGGGCTGTGCTCCCTCATGGGCAACCCCAGGAACAGAGACCCCAGCCCAGTTTCCCTCTACCTTGTAGCACTTTCAAGGCCTCATCATGTGGAAAGGCGCCTTTTCCACCAGGAGACAGCTGACCTGAAGCTATCAGAGGGGTAAACGAGCTGCTCTGTCTGACTCAGCTTTTTCCATGGGACTTATTCCATGGATTATCCTTATTTCACACAGGATTCACAGTGCATTTGGAAGAAGGTGAGAAGGGACCATGCCCATGCAGGCCTTGCGGTTGTATTTGTCACCTCCTTGAGGAGACCAATAAGCTCTGGGGTCTGCTTCTGAGGCTGGGAACTAGGCATTTACCCACCTTTAAGATGTGGGTTTAGGCCTCAGTCCGTTGGGAAGCTCCATTACAAACCATTCCTGAAGGGATGGAGGTCTGAAACACCTCCCCTGCCAGCCCCCAGTCAGACATGGTTATCGCTACTTAAAAATCCCCAAAGATCTAAATATAGCATGACATCTACTTGTCATCTTCTAGCATCAGGAGATGTAAAAGCACCCTGAAGATTTGTCCATCCACATTTTTGTAATTGAGCTATTGCCTATTTATGCCCCAGCTTAAACCATAGCTCTGGTCAGGACAGTTTAAGAATGAGCATTCCAAATTTCAGCAAATGGTTTATTCAGAAACAAACACATGGGAGGGACTGAACTCCTGCAGTGTTTTGCAGAACCCTTCACAAAACCAGATGAATATGATTTGTAGACTTAACAAATCCTATACCCTAAACTTTTAGTAAGGTAATACACTTTGAACTGCAAAAAATGCTATGCCTTTATGGTACTCGGAAAGACTAAGAGTATAAAATTTAGGAGCTGTTGAAGTTTTCTCCTTTAAAAAATATATCTTCTCAGATTAATTTCTAGTAAGAAATAGAATCCTCTTTTGCTTTCAACAGTGCAAGTATAGAATTCAGCATTATGAATTATTTAATGAAAGATAAAGTTAAAAATGACATGAATCTTTGCAGGGACAGAACGAGACACGTTGATCCCTCGGACACAAAGAGGTATTTCTGGTTCAGCTTTGGAGCCCTTTCTGCTCGGGCAGTTGGCTAGCAGTTTGGCTGTGGAGACTGAGCAAACAGAATGCTATCTGGAAGAGAACTGAGTTTCTGCAAAGAAAATGGAATGAACACCAAATGAATGAAAGGTTGCTCTATGTTTATATGAATTTCTATTACAGGCATTATTTTTAGGGACAGGCCTTGCTTGTTGCGGCTGCTGCTTTGCCAAATTCTTTCGTACCTTAAGCATACAATAAGTGCAGCCTCTTTGTTGTGATGAATTCTCCTCATACTCAGATCACAAATGATGGATTTTGTTATTTTTCCCTTGGCCCATCAGAAATTGCCCTCGAGTTCCAAAGAGATTTTGAATATACAGAGGTGAGCAGAAATCCTTACTGGGTCAACACCAGCGATCCCTCTCCGTTAGCGTCGGAGAAGCGATCTGTCAGAAAATGGGCTTGGCTGGAGCCTTTCTGGCTCTGTTATTAGTTAAAATACAATGTTAAATGTTTATTGCTGACTCTCACCCGTATGGGATGTACAGCAGAAAGAAAAAGCACAGCATTGTAATATCTCTCTCTCTTGATCTCACTTCAAAAATAACCGGTCGATTCACAATTTAGCTTTTAAGGTCGGTTAAAATGTTAAACTCTGATAATGGAGAGCTCAAACAAAACCAGACAGAAACCACAGATAACCATCTGAATTCACAGCTTGGGGCTAAATTTGTAGAACACACTTAAGCAATTTTAAGCCAGAGAGGCCAGAATCAATCTGCTGTCTTGAATTTGAGTCCCTGGGTTGAGTTTCTGTATGTGTACAGATACCAGTTCTCATAATAATACATCAGTGCAAGCTCTCAAAACCTTTGCAACGATTTTTTTTTTTTCCTTTTTTTGGAAGGTATCTAACAGCCAGAAATTCACATTACTAACATAAGCTTGACAAAATATTTTAAAAGGATGTAAAATTACAGATGGTCCCGTTTTGCTGGGCATGTTGTTTGTAATACAAGACAGACAAATGTTGTGCTTTTTCACACTAGAAAAAAAAAAAGCCAGTATATTTGCATATTTTTATTTGAAAGGGAAATGCTTAAAGCCATTGAATTATGTTCTTTTGACTGCCTCTTCTCAGTAATGTCAGATGGAAAATAACAACCATAAAATATCAATTTTACAAGTGTTAAATGCAGTTCCATAAAAATGGTGTGAAAAATCTTTATTTCTTGCTCAGCTGTTTCCATTGTGACTGCGGTCTGTTTGCTGCTAACAATCTATTTTTTTTCCCTGTGCCGAGAGTAAAATTCTAACCCCATGTTGACCCAACTGAAGGAAAAACACTCGCTGCCCTGAGTTCTGTTTAGAGAAATGCAGAGATGATTAACAGCAAATTTCCACGGTTCGTCTTTAGCTCTAGTCGGCTGCTTAGTTTGCTGTGGTGCTGGATTTGCCAACTGCTTAAAGGTTAGCAAACAGCTGTGATAATTTTTGGAGCACAAATTGCACTCTGAGGTGTGCTGCATCTTACAGAATGAACAGAAATGGACGGCAGCAAAATTTTAGTAAGGTATATTTTATAGATAATATATTTTTAAAATTAATTTTGAAATAATGAATCGAAATAATCCAATCGTTGAATAATGAATTTTCAGAGAATAAATAACGTGACACATTACGAAGGTGGAAAAAGGAATTAGACAAATTTAGGGATTCATTATTAGCTATTAAGGAGTGTCTACTAAGGAGCATATTAATTGCAACCTCTATCACGTGAAGCCCACATTCCGTCCTCCACCCTAAAAAGACAACTTATTAGAAGCTCAGTTAATGAGATAAATACTGAACTGCTCTATTTCTACTTGTTTTTCTTAAGCTTCCACTAGTGGTCACTGCTGGGGACAGGGCACAAAGTTAAATGATGTCAAACTCAACTGCTGTTGAGTTTCCTAGAGTGGTCTCTTTTGAGCATTATGGAACATTTGTTTGTTGATTTGATTTTTCCCTTCTATTTTTGTCTACAAAAAAATGAAGGATCCCAAAAGGATCCCAAAAAGGAATGAGGAAGTGATAACAGTGAAAAAGAAAACTCACATATTTTGTAGAGGCACTCTAAAAAAATAGAATTGTTGTTGACAGGCAACATATATGGGTCTATATCTGGGCCTAAAAAGCTACCAAAATACTGTTTTGAGAAAGAAAAAGCATTAATAAAAAATATCTTTCACACATGCTTGGTTTTCTAGCTATTACTTGCTTTCCACATAGAATCCAAGCGGCTCACCGTGGGTTTCTTGCCTCGGTGGGAGATTTGCTCTCCATCAGCAGGCACTCTCTCCTTAGCACTGTTCATTTCTCCTTTGCACTGTCTTTTACAGCTGTCCATGTCAGAAGCTTTTGAATGTGCCCCACTTACAAAAGTGACATCTGTTGCAAAACCAAGAGAGCCCCAGTCTTTAATTTCTGGCCTTAAATAAACCCTTATGGCAGCATTCAGCTCAGGCTGAGCACCAGGGGAGGATTTGAGGGGAGGAGATGGCCAGGCTGACATGCAGTAGGGTAGGAGGACGTGTGTGCTTGGCCCTCCATGTCCTGCTCCATTCCCCGTGTCCATCTCCCACAGCGGGAGAGAGAACCGAGGTGTTGAGAAATGACTAGCAGCAAGTTTCCACGGTTCATCTTTGGCTGCAGTCAGCTGCTTAGTTGGCTGTGGTGGGTTTGCCAAGAACCTGGTGATGCAGCTCTCATCTGTCTGTGCCCCCATATGAGCTGGGATAAAAAAATTCAGAAGAAATTCAGAAACTTCAGTGGTTTCACTATTAACCACTGGAAAGCCCCACCACCTGACTACTCTATTTCTTTTCCCCAGAAAAGCCAGCCACGTTATTGCCCAATACTGTGAAATTTGGAAAAATGAAACCCTGCTGTATTGCATGTAAGTGAAACTTTCTTTAAAAAAAAAAAATGACAAAAACCCTCAGGCCATTTTCCAACATGCAGACTTTGGCACCAGAGCAGTGCACGGCGCTACAGCTGGAATGGGGCAAGCTGTGTCCCTTTCCTTCCTGCCCCAAATGGCAATACAAAGAATCACAGAATGATATGGGGTTGGAAGGGACCTCTGGAGATCATCTAGTCCAAACCCCCTGCCAATGCAGGTCCATGCAGAGCAGGTTGCACAGGAATGTGTCCAGGTGGGTTTTGGAGGACACTCCATCACCTCCCTGGGCAGCCTATTCCAGGGCTCTGCCACAGTCAAAGTGAAGTTAATGAGTTCCTCCTCATGTTTAGGTGGAATTTCTTATGCTCAAGTTTGTGCCCATTTCCTCTTGTCCTGGCCCTGGGCACCCCTGAAAAAAGACCAGCCCCATCCTCTTGACACCCTCCCTTTAAGTATTTATAGGCTTTGATCAGATCCCCCCTCAGCCTTCTCTTCTCCAGACTAAAAAGACCCGAATCCCTCAGCCTCTCCTCGTAACAGAGATGTTCTAGGCCCCTCATCATCTTTGTGGCCCTTTGTTGTACTCTCTCCAGCAGTTCCCTGTCCTTGAGGCCCACAACCAGGGCTCCCTGGGTGGTGTTCCTGGTGCAGCCCCTCCACGGGCTACAAAAGGTTTATGAAGAGAGATGCAACGAAAAACATGACCATCTTTATTGACTTCTGGAAGAGCGTGCCTGGAGTCATGGACGTAAAACACGGGCACGGGACGGCGCGCCAAGAATGGAAATGTGGAGGTTTTGAAAGAAAACCTGAGGTAACGCTCCCGTATATCCTGAGAATCCCTCTTCCACAAGGTGCCACTCATGGGCCGAGAAGCACCGGGCCCACGCAAGGCGGCTCCCCGGGGCCCGGCCAAACCACCCGCCGCCGATGGGACGGCGGCGCCGCCTCAGCCCTTCCCGCCCCGCGGCTCCTCCCAAGATGGCGGCGGCCCCGCCCCGCGCGGGCGGTGTCCCGGAGCCCGTCCCCCGCCGGCGGGGTGCATGACCGCGGCCGAGCGGGGAGAGGGTGGTGGGGCTTGGCGGCGGCAGCCGGAGCGGAGCGACGCTGGGTGAGAAGTGTGGGTCTGGTCGCCTCCTCGGCAGGGAAGCCGGAGGGGGTGGTGGGTGTTCGCTCCGCCAGGGCCGGTCGGAGAGGGTCGAGGGAAACTTTCCCAGCGGAGCCTTTCCTTGACGGGGCTCCGGCCGCTTCTCCGCGGCCATGTTGGGAGCCAGGGGCTGCCTGGCGGGGAAGGAGCTCTGCCGGCGGGAGGCGGTGGGGCTGGGACGGTGCGGCTTCCCGCCGGGATGGCAGGCGGCGGGGCGGGAAGGGCTCGGGGAGGAGAGGGGAGATGGCGGCGGCGGGCGGGCGGGCGGTGGCTTGTCCCAGGGCTCTGAGGGAGTTGCGGGGCCTCGGCAACGAGGAGGGGGGGAAAAACACAGCAACGGCCCCGCGGGGTTACATACGGCCCGAAACTCCCCCACTCGTGACCGGGGACGGGACGGGGCGGAGGGTGCTTCCTTCCCCGGCGGGCCCTGCCGCCCCGGAGCCTTCGCTCGCCGCGGGGAAGCGCCTCATTTGGCGGCTTTACCCCCCTCACACCCCACACCCCCCCCGTCGTTCTCAGAGCGAGTCGCCTGAAAAAGTGTTGCTGCTGTGGTAAAAGAAAAAATTATATATATATATATAAGAAAGTAGCGGAACCGCGGGTGGTGCGGCTGCGAACATAAGGTGCTGGGTTTGGTTTGGGTTTTTTATTTTTTTTGTGTGAAATTCGCGTATTTTGGAGAGGAACGGTGGCTGCGCTGCCGAAGATCCGTGTGGCACATAAAGCTGTTGCCTGAAAGCGGCTGGGGGGGGGGGGGGTAAGGCAGGCACAAGTGGTTTTTCCTCTGGGCTCACCCGAAATCCCGTGAGCACAGGAGGCAGCGGGGGTTTAGAGGTGGCAAAAGGGGCTGGTGAGGGCGAGGGGCGAGAAGGCGAAGGAAGCCCGCCTTGGGCTGAGAGCGGCGGCGGGAGCGCAAGTCTTGACACGAAGCCTCGGTGCGGTAGGTTCTTAACCCCCGCAACGCCCCGCTGGCCTACCTACCCAAAAACCGGGGGTGAAGAGGGTTGAGTCTGTATTTTGGGTGAGTTGGTGGGAGCGCTTCCAGAAGCATCCCGGAGCCCGGCTGTGGGGTGGGCTGAGTTGTCACCCCAGGGGCTGGTGGCTTGTTTGATGAACGCCACATCCCAGGCTGCGAGGTGCCCGGTGGCTTCGGCTCAGGCGAGGTTAATACAGTCGCCAAAGTGAGCCTAAAATCAAACCCACCGGGTGGGAATCGGTTTCAGAACTGAGATTGCTAATTCCTGTTTCTCTCCTGGGAGAAAAAAAAAAAAAAAGAGAACTACTCAGCTTTCGGGTTCTAAGACTTGTATATTGAATTACTTTGGGGATGGCTTGGTGAAAGAATGGAACGATTTAAAGATGGCAAGTACCTAAAGGTGGCAATGTAGCCAGTGCTGAACTGCTACAGATGATTTTCTTTGTGTGCACTTGTCAACGTGTGGAAAGGAATCTTTAGCTCAGGAGGCAGTGGTTTTACTGTTAATGAGTATAGTCTAAATACTGTTGGATAATCAAGGGACAAATAACAAACCTTATGTAGTTAAATGTCATGCATATCAGTTGAGTTTGTCAAATAACATTTTTTCCAGTTGTATGAGGGCTGTGCTACTTCTGTTGAAAACAGCAGTGAAAGTGAAGTGTTGTGTGCCCGAGTCCCAAATTCTTGCTTCTGAGTGCAAATTGGCAGTGTGCCTTTTGGAGTGTACGAGTTTTGCCCTGCAGAGACACCCACGCAGAGGAAATCCCTTAAATGCTAAAAGAAAACCGGTGAGTAGAACTTCAGAGCTGGGGAAGCTGGAGCAGTTTCCTCTGTCATGTCATCTAAAAAGAAAAGGAGCAGTGTCTTTTCACCTAGAAGCAAGTTTTCGTTAGATGCAGTGATGAAATCATTATTTAGCAAGAGCTGCATTCTGTTTCCTTAATTATGGGCTGAGACTCCACTCTAGTATTACGTATGTCCCTGGATGAACAGAAGATCTACCTGCAACGTGCTGAAGCCCACTATTTTTCCTACAAAAATTAGTATTGGTAAAATGGTGGTTATATTCAGACAGCACTGTGACTTTTAGGTGTCACCGTTGTGGTTAGTGGATGCGGGAAGGCTTCATCTCTCCTGAGTCAGCCCAGTAAAGAGAGATGGAAGTGTGATTTCAGGTGGGGCATGACAGGATGGAGCTTTGCACCTCTTGCCTACCTTGCCAAGAGTCAAGTGAGGGCACTAAAGGTGAAGTACAGACACCTGGCTTTCTTGCTTTTGCAGCATTTTTAGTGACTTACCTTAACCAGAGAGGGCTAAAGATGTTCAAGTGAAAGCTCAGGGTCAAAGCTTGGCACGTAGTTGAGGTTTCTGATGGAATTTTCTGAAAAAGTGTCCATTAGCTAAAATACTAGAAGTAGTGGTCAAGCAAACAAACATGCAAGTTCTTGTTCTCAAAGGCCGTTTATTAGCGGGCGATGCCAAATAAAAAAACCCCAACATTAATGATGGATAAGTTTCTTGGTATGCAAGAAAGTTGGTGAACTTCTTGATTTTTGTATGAAGAAATTAAATCTTGCTCTGTGCTGCTTCAGATTCTTAAGGTAGGTTTGTGACTCATTCCAAGCTTTCACTTGAACACCTCTAGTCCTCTTGGGTTAAAATAAGTTGCTAAAAATGTTGCAAGTCAATAGTCAAGCTTACTTTTCCTTTAATTTTTATGACTTTTTTTTTTTTTTAATGATAGATGATGCTTGTATATGCATATTTTACTATTTTCCAGGGTTAATTGAGTAATTTGGTGGAAGTGTCATAATTGGGATTGTTCCAAAAGAGAATAAATAAGGAGCAAAAATAGGCTTTTGAAGTAGAACCATGTATTTTAACCTTTTTCCCCTATACAGCAAATGCAAAACTGGCTGTTGCAGGATAACTTTTGTTTTCATGATTTATCAGAGGACTTTTTTTTTTTTTTTTTTTTTTTTACAGTTGAGAGAGGTGAAAAGCTACTCTGTAGATAGGTGTGGTAGAACATGTTCAGCATAATAAAGGTTATTTTAGTGTTGTCATAAGCTATAAGATGAGATGGCAACTGCGTTAGCAAGTAGAGTCCTGTAAATTCTGAGCCACACTAGTAGTTCTGTTGAAATAAACGACTCTGCTTGCATGAGAAGTGGCTTGTCTGAGAGTTGTAGGACAAAGATTCTCCTTTTTATGAAAATAAATATTATTGTGCCTAAGTGTTATTGAAAAGAAGAGCACTTCATGTTTTTCAGCCAGACACTTCACTACTACCTAGTCAAAAATATACTCGTATGTTTACTTTGGTTTTCCAAAGTTATGTAAATAGACGAGAGTGCTACTGCCTTGGATGTAACGATGCTTTTTTTAACCAACTAATAATAAGGATCACTTACAGATTTTAACATTTATTTTGGAGAAAGTACCTTTCTTTTTTTCCGATCTTTTTTCTTTGTATTCTTAGGTTTTACAATAAAATAGTGTCAACCATATACAAAATGCAAAAATCCTGCTATAAGTGTAAAAGAAGAAGGAAAAAAAATGTAATTGAAAGTTAAGGATTTCAAATACAGGCATGTTGTCCCTATGTTCCCACTGCCCTCTCCTGCCTGAATGTAGTAAGAGGAAATGCAGCTGGTGAATTATTGGGTTAAGATTCAATCTCCTGATTCAAACAGATACAGGGGGGGTTGTGAGACAGTGATGTATCTTTCTATCAGCATCTTTAGCTTTTGCTAGATACCTCATGTACCTCAAGCAGGAGGTACAGTTTTGCTCTTAGGAACTTCGTGTGCCTTCTGCAAAAGGAAAATATGCAAATGTCAAAGAGCATTCTGTAATTTTGAAGTGTTTAACGTGATTTGTTAATGCAAATTAATATTAAGGAGTGTGCTGTATACACTGCCGTTCAGGTTGTCAGATAGCATCTTTCTGAGAACAGTGAGGTTGACTTCGGTGCAAACCTTTGTGCACTTTTCAAAGATTCTTCTAGATCATGTCATCTTTGGTGCAGCAACGGGGGCCCGAGTGCAAAGGAAAACGGTTTGGAGCCCTTGGGGTATCCTGGATGCTGTTTATTGCACTCAGAGGACTGGGCTGTGCTGAGTGCTCTAATGTCTGCACTCCAAGTGCTTTCCATATAACTTTAAAATGCATCAAACACATTTGACAAGCAGTAAAAAGGGAAAAAGGCCAGTGAGTGCATTTCCCAGGAAGGCCACCTACAGTAAGCTGCTGTGATTATGGGGTTCTTTCAGGAAATTACTTTTTTTTTTTTTAAATTATTATTTTTTCCTTAAGTTTCTCCTGACTTAGCTGTCAATACTTAGTAATATAAAACTTCTGAAACTGATTTTTCACTGTAGTTCTGTTCTGAAAGCCCTGTGTGATAGTGAGTTGGATTTTCTTGGGGTTGTTGTTGGGTTTTTTTTTTTTTTTTTTTTTTTTAACACCTCCCCCAATTCTGATCTAAGCAGCACAGATACCTTTTTAACACACAGGTTAAGGCTGAAAAGCCAGTGACACTGAAGACTGGCAAATTCTATTTATAGTATCATTGTTAAAGCTTTCCTTTTGGCTTTGGTCAATAGCTGTCAGAATTTGGTTTTCTAGACTTTCACTGTCTAGCTGTATGTCACCAGGTAGCATCAGTATCGAAAAGGGCTTATGCCCCTTGGTTAAGAAAGAACAATTCAATGCTTGCATTATGTATTTTAAATATTGCTGGGAGGTGACAGGGACAGGTCCATAATCACAGTCCTTGGTGTAGTCCTGAAAATCACAAAATGTGGTTTGATTCCAAGCCCTGAGATGTGTCTCAGCTGCCTGCAAACCCCTGGTTTCTGCTGGGCTGGTGGTTTGCAGCCTGATGAGAGCCCTGCTGTCTGCATGGCTACAGGGGCTTGAGCCCCTGTTTGGCACCAATTTGTTTGGTACCAATTTGAGCAACTTGTTTTGGGAGATTTAGGTAGTAGGAGGCTGATTCCTTGTAGCCAGCCATACTTGCACTTGGTCTGTTCTTGGTTGTGAACTAGTAGTAGAAATTCTTTGGCTTCGTTTTTTTTTTTTTTTTTTAAAGGGGTTAAGAATTTTAAGGAACTAAGTATGTCTAAATATTCTGTTTTTCTACTATAATATTGTTGAAAATGTGCTGCAGCAGTGCTTTGTCTGACCCTGAGCTGCCTGGCCTCCTGAAAGTATTTCTACAGTATAATATAGTAGTAGGGTTACCCCCTAAAATGGAGATTTCTTAACTTAGGTCAAGAGCACTAGAAAATTGATGTGGTTGCACCTGGTCAGAGGAAGAGTTTGAGTGTTGTTTCTTGCCTTGTGCCTTGTTTAGTTCTGTGGAAATACTTGGAATTACTGAGCTGGTAAAAGAAACTTCTGTATCATGCAGTTTTTTTTCCCTGTAACAGGATATCTGAATTCAAAGGACAGAAGCAATGTGTAAATAATGAATATTAGCATCATATAAAATGAAATAGTGATGATGTGGTTATGCTGCTGTGCTTGTAAATTGTGAGACTGCATGGGAAAACTTTGCCCTGTTTAAAAAACACGTCTGGCTAAAAGCAAAAGTCCTTTTGTGTTGCAGTAATTTGTAGGAAGTTAATGGCTCTTGCATAGCTTTGACTACTTGGTAACTCTGTCTGTAGCTTTGTCATGCTGTAATCAATTACCCATAGCCTAGTCCCTTTTGGACTGTTAGTAAAATTCAGTGGCTTCTCTTGTAATGGTAATAAAAGTAAACTAAAAAATACAAACCAGAAAGCTCTTTATTTTTTTTTTTTTCCCTGTACACTGGTTGTTTTAAGTACCGGTGCATTTTAAAAAGACATGAGCCAGTGATCAAAGTCAGGTGTGTCAGAGGTGTGCACTCATGAAGGAAGTGAGAATAGAATTCTGTTAACTTGAGGAAGCTCGTTTGAACATGTAGACGTTCTGGAAGCTCTCAAATGCTAAATCACGCAGGTGCTCTGAAATCCAGGAGGTGCTATTTTTAGTGTACACTTGTGCACGGGATACACATCACAAATCCTTCTGTAAATGTTCTCTACTCGTAGGTTAAAGATGTTGCAAAGAAGCATGCTGCCAACTACTACTTATTTCAGTCACCAAAGACCAAATCCTCTTTTTCATGTTGACTGAGAGATATTTTATCTCACTGTTAGCAACTTGCCTCCACGTGTGCTCGAAATACAATAATGCATAACAACAACGAGTCACACAACCAACCTGGTTTTGGAGAGCTGCTTGCAAGATGGATTTAGCCATGCTTCTTGTAGAACAGCTAAATTTGGATCTGTTTATTCTATACTTGTGATGTGTCCCCTCTCCAAAAGAGTTTAAATAAGGCTGTGGATTTCAAGATTTAAACAGTTTGTTGATGCTGTAGATTCTCTTGGCTATGTGGGGTTGGTCAGATCCTTTTTGGTTTCTTTTTTTCTTTTTTTTTTTTTTTTTGTTCCATGTCCCTCACCCAGTGTGCATTCAATGTTAAGCACAGTAGTATTTGTACGTGTCAGTTTATTTGCTTGTCCAGATGGATACCCCAGGCTGTCATCGGTGAAGCCCTTCCTTCTCCTGGGATGGGAAGGGCACAGGGACGCCTGTCCAGGCAGCCTGGAAGGGAGGGGGAACTCGCTGCTGCCAAACTGGAAAATAACATTTGTTGGGAGAGACTCTTCAGACAGCTAAACAATTGGAGTAGGGAAACACTGAATTGTAACCAGAAAAACCTATCCCAGTGTTTGGAGTGGTCCTTTGGGCATTGGTGCAGCACATGGGGTCCAGCCAGAGCAGCATCCCAGGCTCCTGTCCCCTGTCCCTGACCCTTCTGGTGCCTTTCTAAGGTCTCGCTCTGTTGTCTGCTGTTCTTCTGATGGCTTTTTGTTACTCAGAGTCACAGAGAGCTCTGGAAGGAGCCTGAACATTTTTGGGCTTAAGATCTGTGGGAGCTGGTTTTGAAACCATACTCTGGTGTGTGTTCCCAGTGCTCTGGTGAAGCTGAAAAAGGCAGTCTGCCTCACCAGAGGCTAAGCCAACCACTGCTGCTGCTCCTAAATACATGCAAGTGCCAAGTCAAAATAATAGGGTATTTGCCCATGACAGCAAAGATTTTGTCTGAATTTTGGGCTTTTTTCTATTAATTGTCTTTTGGTTAATTTAAAAAGTCACATGTGTTTTTTTATATATATATATAAACTGTATATTTATAAACTATATGTATATCTACACACATTATATATATGAACATAAAAAACCTCAACCTTTTTACTTGCACCCCTTTTATTTTTAGTATTCTTACAGCTGCAAGTATTTGATATGCCCATAGCTGCCTGGAGCTTCTTTTCTGTGCCTGAGTTTGATGCCAAATTGGAAATGCTGTTCATGGTGGGCCGGGCCAGCCTCTTGACTTCTGTTTGCACTCCAGCTTTCAGGTGGCAAATTGCAGCTGGGTGCTGTGGGGTTTTGGATTTTCTTGGTGGTTTTGTGCTGGGTTGTGGGTGTTGTGGGTTTTTTGGGGTTTTTTTTGTTTGTTGGTTTTTCTTTTTAAGATTGCTTTCATTCTAGCCTTTACCTGGTTTCCACATGCGTGTGCTGGCTACCTCCCCTTTCACATCTTGAAAGGCATTAAGAATTTCCTTGTTTAAATGGCAGAGGTTTTTTGTCTCACAAGTGCTGCTCAGCCTGTGCCCGTGCTTGGTAACGATGTGGAGATGAAATGAGTTTAGGAAGTTGTTCTTGTTGCTCCAACCCTTGACTGCCAGGTGGAGGATGGAGAACTGCGTATTTCTTTCCAGCAGCAGCTCCATTTCTGTCATGCCAGGAGACAAAAGCAATATCAGCTACCAGGCTTTGGTATAAATAGAAGCTTGACAGTGGTAATAAGCAGCTGATTTCATTAAAAAGCTGGATCTCTTACAAGAATGTTGCTCCTGGCCTTGTGTGGTGAGGTCTCATCTCCTCTGAGACTTCAGGGACTTCTGCCAGTGGAGTTGGAGACAGAAGGGACCATCTCTGCTTGGTCTAGGAGTGGACTGAGGCTCTCCTGATCCCATATTTCCCTGTGGCCCTGTTTGGGTTTCCATCTTTCCTATTTCTGTTACTGCCAAGCAGCAGAAGGTAGTGGGAACAGCTTTGGGACTTGGCTATTCTGGATTCCTGTGTCTCTCTAATGGGTGCCACATGTTTCTTGCTTGGAGCAGGGGTGCTGGCATGGCAGCACGTGGCTTTATGGCCAAGGTGGCTCCTCTCAGCCTTCGTGCAGGGCAAACTGGCCAAACTCGTCTGGTGGAGCAGCCCGCTTCCGCGTGCCTTTTATTTTCCTTGGCTCTCCTCTATGATTATTTAGCACTACAACTCATTTGGGGCACGGGAGCTAGTCTTTCTGTTTACAAGCAGGTCAAATTGGTGTTCTCTTTCTGGCTGAGGCTTATTGTGTTAAATACCAAACCTCGTGAGAAGCTGAGGTGCAGGACTTGGGTGGGCTTGTTGAGGACAGCAGCTCAGGTGGTGTGTGACCTGTTCAGCAGAGCAGCCTGGGTAGCAAACCAGCATTGCTGTGCTAATACATAAGCTGCTTGGCAAAAGAGGTTGTCTTTTCCTAAAAATAGCTTTCTCTACCCAAACTAGCTTCTGAGTGGGTTGGGAGAATGTAAGGTCTTGAAAGATCTGCCTAGAAATGTTCTCCATCCCCCAAAATGGCATTGTCCTTTCTAGGTATTCCTCGCTCAGTTGGATACTGGCTATTGCAAATTTGAAGAGTAATACTCTTGCTATGCAGGTTTGATCATAAAGTTTTTTATTGTGGTTGTTCTTCATTTAGAATAACTTACATTCTATGAGCAGTTCTTACACAACTGGTAAATTAAAGTGAAAGGGTAATCCTTCCCTGTAAGTCAGAAATCAGAGTATACTGAAATTAACTGTAATGTATTGAAAGAATTACTAAAGTGAGATGTTGGGCAGTTAAAATAGGGATTTCTATGTTGTACCTTCAAGAAGAGTTTTAGTGGGACTAGCCTTGTGACAGTCATTTGCAGCAGTTTAAAAATAAAATCCAAACAGATCTGTCTGGGTTATTATAGAACCATAGAATGGTCAGAGTTGGAAGGGACCTCAAAGATCATCCAGTTCCAACCCCCTGCCCTGGGCAGGGACACCTCCC
>JAOWAV010000012.1:125188857-125204468 GCA_028571045.1 Scolopax bukidnonensis
CTGGCCTTGAACCCCTCCAGGGATGGGGCAGCCACAGCTTCTCTGGGCAACCTGTTCCAGTGTCTCACCACCCTTACAGTGGAAATAATCTAAAGATTTCTAAAATATTGTCAAGGCAGAGTATTCACAGTTAGCACAGCATGAAGTGATATGGTTGCTTTTAAGGTGTTTCCAGCGTGGTTCCTGTGACTCTGTGGCCAACAGGTTGAGACAAAAGAAAGGTTAAGACCATGGGCTCGTTCTGGATATACCAGTAAGGGAGTGAGTGAGCTCATCTGTGTTTCCACACATCACAGCCATTGCTCCACAGGCTTGCGCAATGCAGGAAGCTGTGTCTTCACAGAGGGGAAGAAAAAAAAATAACGAGATCGCATTCATCTTGAAAACATTACACTGAGAATCACAGAAATGAGGCTTGGGAGAGGTCCACAGTGTGATCTGTTCTGTTTCCCTGCCAGTGCAGTATTGATTGATGCTTATGCTACGTTTTCTCTACAGTGTTTGGATGAAAAACGTCACAAATATCTTTGCTTCCTTAAAGCAAGTAATCTGAAGCAGCCTTGTTATTGCCACCGTCCTTTTCTGGTGTTTTCTCTTGCTGCTTTTTTGACTTTAATAAATTAGTAAGGGTGTGAAAAATAGTGCAAAGAGGCAACAGCTTAAAAGCAAATTGCTTTAAGGAAAAGGTAGTGGTTTTTTTTATGTGTGTCTGTAAATCAAGTCAAAGTTTCTGTCCTGCTACTGATACCTTTCTGAATGCTGCAGCCTTTAATCAGATTAGTCAAAATTGATTCTGCATAAAGACTGTCCAGAAGAAGGCTCTGAAGAAGTTCCGAGGGATCTTATTGCTTCCTTTCTGCTGTCATCCCTACCTTGATATAATCTCTTTAATCTCTTGGTCCTTCTTGTTTCTTTGCAGTATCGTGATGTAGCTTTTTGTTATTCTTGATAGTCCTCTGTCTTTCAGATACCATCAGGATTATCCTCTGCATCCTTAGCAGCTGGTTACAGTAGCAACAGCAAGACAGTTTGTTAAATACACCAGTTTGGGGATTAATTTTGTGAAGAGAATTATTAGAGAACTGTTTGTTAGAAGGCTGTATTTCTCTTTAAGCACAGTACAGGCATTTAGTTACTACTGTCATGTCAGCTCTTAGCAGTGATAAAGACCTTTAGAAAGCATTTGTCATACATGTATCTTCTATCACTGTAGTATTTTTCAGGTGAAATTTCTTTTAATCTCGCTTAACTTTAGGGTCAAATTGTTCTTTTTACTGTTTCATATAAAGCAACTGGTGAATAATGGAATATTGCCAAAAAAAGTGAAAAAATCCTGCAGTTAATTGTCACAGGTATATTTAAGTAACTGTAAAATATAGAATGAAATATTAATGGATTCATAAATGGGTTAGTGGATCCTTAAAACTTCATTTTCCTCAATATTTTGTTCTGCATGCTGGATGGGAGAAATGAAGTTTAATTCAATAGCTCTTGCTGGCATTCCTAATATCATCTTTAATCCAGCTCTTGGCATTACCTTTATGGTCCTTTGACAGGTGGTGCTGACTTGTGCACGGATGCTTGGATTCTGATTACAGCTAATCACATCTAAGTGCATAGAAAGCTTAATTTTGCCAGCCAAGATGAGACAGTGAGAAGCTCAGGACAAGCGACGGTGTCCTCCTCCTCTGTATCTGTTGAAGGAGGTGTGTAGGAGGAGAAGGAACTAGCGAGGCCAAAGCAAGATTTAAAACTCATGCTGGTTTCTGACCTGCATCAGAAAGTTAGAATATCTGCTGTGGATGTGTTTAGTTCAGCAATTTTCTGCACTAAAACCCAAAGTATTGGGCATTTTACTTGGCAGTGGTGCAAAAAGTTCAAGTGTTGCTCTTGAGAGCAATACATCTAAGAGTAATGGAGATTAGCATACTGTGTAATGGTACTGAGATGCCTTCATAGCTGAAAGTTTGTCCCCAAAAAGTAGTGATACTGCCCTTTCAGACAGTTTTAAGTCACAGGGATGTATGAGGGCTCTGGGTAACTTAATTGTTTGTGTTTATTCAATTGTAGGTGAAATTAGCGCCTCTTCCTTGCATAGGTAAAGTGCAAGAGGAAAACTGAATGAATCCGATGTGATAATATAATGTATAGCAACTATTTGAAACCTATTACTAAAAAAAAACCAAAACAAACACCGTAACTACTAAATTAAATTATGACTGATTCTGCCCAATGAACTCTTTGAAAAGGGACTGTGATGTTTTCCTCTGTAGGTCCAAAAGATGAGTCATGTTACAAACCATTTAACACACATGAAATATCTGGTCTGCAGATAGTCCTTGTCCATCTTAGGTTTACAGTTTACTTGTTTCTGTTTTTTTAAAAAAGTGTATTGATATTCTGTGCCTTTCATGTACGTTTAACTTGTGTGATTAAGTATCATAAAAACAAGGCTCCGTTCTACTTGAAATCTCTATTTGCTTCAAAGCCTTCAAGTCGTGGAGTCAGACACCATAAAACCTTTAACATTTGCCTTTTATTAAGTGACTCTAAACAGAACAAAAATGTTTCTGTTTAGAAACTTTTATTATGAAACATGTTACCCTTGGGCAAGGTGGAAAATGGGCTACTTTGAATGTACATGGTGGAACATAGTTGCTGGTGTTGTCTGTATGTGGAAGGTGCAAGAACAGGGGCTCTGTATGGCAGCTAGATAATTAGAAGTTAATTGGGTGGGAAGGTATAATGTGCTTTCATTTAGATCTGCTTTTTCTGCCTGTCTTTTTCTTTATTCTCTTCCTTTAGTTTTTCCTCCATTTCCTAGTCTTTTCTGTCCTCTGCAGAGGACAACGATACGTGGATCTCATTTCATCCGCTCTAATGCTGTGATCAGATACTGTGATTAGAGACTTTTTTTTTTTTTTTAATTAGACTTGTGTTAGTGAATCTGGCTTGGAAACATCCAGGGTCTGCTGCTGCTTTAGGACTGGATGGGCCTCTGTGTTGTGTTGTTAGTTTTGAGCTCTTGTACTTTCCAACAGCTTAACTACACCTCTTTTTTTTTTTTTTTTTTTTCAAAAAAACCCCCACACTTTAAAGCTGACACCTTTAACTGTGAATGTTAAGTAGTAATAGATGAGCTGCCTGCATCTTGATACCATGGCTCTGAGAAATCTAGACTGCCTGGTTTGTGCTAATGCATTCTGTTCAATGTAATTGTTAACAGCCTAATTGCTAATTGTAAAGATGATGATAAATAAACTGGCACTTACGGCAAGGCCACTAGCGTCTTCCTTCCTTGAAGGAGCATTGAAGAAAAACAGTGCTAAAAATTGGATGCTTATTAATTAATGCTTGTTAGCATGGACTGGTTATTGGACAAGGCTTGTTCTTGCCCAGGCCAGAAGGCAGTGGAGCATTGCCAGTGCTGCTGTTTTCCTGAAGAAACTTGGGAATTGGAGTGTAGAAGCATTGAGTCCTGGGAGATGATCTGTTTGGTCACCAGGATATGGTGGCAGAAAGAAACAATTATGTGGGGAGTGACTTGTCAGCACACAGCAACCCTGACAGAAGTATTTTCCTGCTGCAGCAGTCTGGAATGTTAATAACTGTAGTAAGTACGTGACTTCCTCAACAGGGTTGTGTTTTAGGTGAGTGGGTAACTTGTTAGTTCTTCAAAGGTTCCAGGAATATCTGTGTTTGCTCACTTTGAAAATGACTGTTCTCGCCACCAGGATACAAATGTAAAATTGGAGTGAAATAGGGGGAGCAAGAAGATCTTGATATCTTGGTAACAGAATTGTTATTTCTGCAGAAGCTTCTTGTGAGTAAGAGTAAAAATAACTTGGTGTTAAAGACAGTTCTGCATATGGTAGAGGAGTTGGGGTTTTCTGTGTCATGAAATAGTTTGTCACCTTTAAATAGCATATTATGCTATGGAGATGAAAGCCTTTGCCCAGCATCTTCATCAGGAAAAGGGCTTATTGAGAGCATGTGTGTGAGGAGGACAAACTGAAGGTATTGCAGCATTTTGAGAGTCGAGATGTATTTATTGGAAAAGGCTGCTAAACCCAGCTCATGGTGCAGCTCTATGGAGCTGATTTTTTTTCTTACAAGGTGACCCATTTATTTTGGGATGTTCTGACTAGCAGCCAGCACTACGCTGCAGTCTGGATGCAGAAAAGGGATGTGATGTGATGGACCTTAGAGAGTCCTCCTTGCATAAGGGCCCGGGGAACCATCAGGAGTTTGTATGCAAAAAGTGTGAAACTGGAATCAAATGTGCTAAGTCTGAACAGTAGGTTTGAGGTTTTTTGACTTCACAGCCTCTATAAACCGAGACTGAGTATAAGATGCTCCCACACTCCTCTTAAGTGGAGCTGTCTGGCCTGTCATTTTGAAGCCCACGGTTCTGGTTTATTCCTCACTTGCTTTGTGGAAGATTTGGAACATGTTTTCAGCAATTTGCCATCACTTGGGAATTGCTTTGTTTCATCAGGTCTTGAGATCCTGCATCTTGAGGACAGTAATCCAGTATCTGCTGCTTATAGCAGCCAACAGTGGAAACTTCAGAAGAAAGATTTTTTTTTTTTAGCTGGCAGAGAGCAGGATGTTACCACCCAGTTCCAGGGTATGATCTGTTATCTTTTGCAATGTATCTGAATATGCTTTAAGAAAAGATTGTTTTAATATTAAAAGACTGGCAATTGGTAACCTTGCATAGCTTTTGGACTGTGACATCTTGGGGTCAAAAGTTTGTTCGGACAATATTTTAATTTGATGGCTCCTTGGTCTGTGTGCTCATGAGAAGGAGGTGCACTTCTTGTCCTAACTTTAGCTCCTGTGGCTTCTCTCTTGTATTCCTAGTCTATTTTATTCACATTTCATTATTCTTTGTACTAGTAATACTTTCCAGGTAGTTTCTCATCCATTTCTGAAATTACTTGCTTTCTCAGAAAAAGCTAGAGAAGGTGAATGAGCATTAGATAGATTTTTAATTTTTAGTTCTCTAAAACCTTATGAGAAAAATGTGGGAGTGCTTATTTTAAAAAGTCTTAATCTATTAGTGTGTGGAAAAAAAAAAAAAGGTGGAATAATCCATCAGCAATCTGTGGCTTTTATGACCTTAACTGAGGCTGGTGGGCAAGAATTTTTTTGGACATTATAGACAGAAGTTTCACTCTAAAAGACATGTGATTATCTTGTCTCTCTTAATAGTCCTTAACTTGCCCTGGATTCTTGCTTTAAGTCCAGAAAGTGATTATTTTCACAACAAGCTGAAAGTACAGTCTTCGGCACAAGTTCTGGAGTCATGTGTCTTGGTTTCAAGCCATGGCGATTATTACAGATCCTGGTTGAGGGTTGTTTTTTCTTAGGTTGTCCTAGAGAACAGTTAATTAAAACCTTTAGCCTTTTCTCCCCCTGTTTTTTTCTCCCAGTGACTTGTATTTTGAAAGCTTTGGTGGTGACCTTGATCCGAGTTTGCAGTGTATTGGCAGGGAACACAGAGAGCCTGGGCTGGAGCTCTGGAGCTCCAGGTCACTCCAGCTTCACACCAAGAGCTTGCTTTGGATCTCATCAGTATGAATATGGAAGGGTTTTTTTTTTTTTTTTGGTGAGGGGGGCAGTGTTCCCCCTCGTGGAGTAGCAAACTTGCTGTCATTTGCAGGTAATTTGGATAAAAGCGTAAGTTTAGAAGTAGGACGTGTTGATTTGTACCCACAGAAAAGTGTTTTCTTCTGGTCTGTCCCCTTTGCACTCTGCTGACAGACTTCCTTCCCCGCTTTGGGGATTACTGGATAACTTTACACTGACTGACTCCTTGCTTTCTAACTCCAAAGCAGCTCTCGGCTCAGCTTGGGCATTGGGGGAGGCTGTTTATTGCTAGTACATTGTTAGGTAGGGATGGTTATGGGAGTTAACAGCAATTAGCCCTCCTTCCAAATCCTGCTCTGGAGTGAATTTGATCTTCAAGGTTAGGACTACAGCAAATGCACATCAAAAAGTTCCTGGTTTTATCTTTTGCATTTCCTCCTTAGTACTTTCTCATTGAGAGACAGATGCTGTTGGCTTGTCCAAGCACCTCCCTTCCCATCCCTCCATCTCCCTCCACTGCAGCTCTACTGCCAACCTGAGCCCAAAAACTTTCCGGTTTCTTCTCAGCTTGATCAACCCTGATCTAATTCCCCGTGAAGCTTTTTTGAATGGCACAAGGAAGCAGGGTGGGTATCACCAATTGGTATTGCTACAGAAGGAAACAAAGCAGAACTGTATCGCCCCAAGTTTGGTATTACAGAAGGATTTAGTGCAGTGTCCACTTGTGGGCATCTCTTTGAGGGAATGATGGACAAAGCTTTGAGAACCTTGACAAGACTAATGGTTCAGAAAAGTAGGGCTGATGAAGGAGATGAAAATAACAGGGGTTTTGTTTTTTTTTTTTTTTTTCTACTTGGACTCACAGTCTTCTCTCAGAAAGCTTAATAAAGAAGGTAGTGATGGTCATTCTGATTGAAGAACAAAAAGAAAACTTTGTTTGCAGCAAAGATGCCTTAAGCTTGCTGTTAAGAAAATACTTTCTAACTGATGAAATGGGGAGCTGCTGGAGAGGGTAATGGAAAAGGTCAGCCTTTTTGGTTTGGTTTTTTTTTTTTTTTTGACTGGCACCTGGTAGAAATAGCATTGGTGTACTCACTTGTGTGCCTTGATGCAGCACAATTAAATCTCTTGAACCCTTTTTATAAGGCAGTTTGTTTTGACCTTCTGCAGATCAAAATTTCAGATTTGGTGGCTTTGTCATTCCACTAACAGTAAAATTTGTTAACATGATACTTGCATATTGTAATTAATGCTCTAATGCATATAAAGAAAATGCCAAAGTCGTGCTGAGTAATATCTTTAGTAGACTCTTCTGTCTTCAGTGTCAGACTTCTGATAAAAGATAATGTCATGTGCAAAGCTTAAAAAAAAGTCCGTTTAGTTATATGTGAGCAAGCCTGCTTGTCAAACTATTTTAGTGTGGAGCTAATTAAACTCTCAAAGCAGTAACTTATAGGTTACTTTTTAATCACACACAACATTGGGCATGTGGATTTGTGTAATCACAGGTAACACGCTTACTTAGACGAGGCCTGATGTGAGGTTTTTCTGCCACCAAATTTCTGTCCTGAAGTTTCATCCCTATTTTATAAAGCGTTATCAGAGGTTTGATTTGTCGGAGGAAGATTGGCTGGTCCAGGTTATGGCAGAGTGTGTGAGTTTGAGCCTTGTTTCAGCCCAGTTTCACCATGGCTCTAGGCTGATGCTGTATTGATGGCAGGCAGTGCAGATCTAAAAGAGAAGATGAGTGAGTGGAGAGGACTCCTCAAACTGGGATCGTGTTGGGAAGCGCTGGTAATAGGCACTGGAGTGTTTGCTCTCCCTCAGGGCTGCTCAAAGCAGTGGTTGTGCCAAAGGGTGTTGTGAGCGTCAGCCCTGAGGTGGATAGAAAGGCAGACAAAGGAGAGCTGTGTTCTGCCTGCTGAGAGACAGGTCTGCCCTTAGTACTCACCTCTCCATCAAGCACAGGGTTTGGGCTCATGGCTGTGCTCAGGAGAAGCAGATCTGGATCAGACTGGCAGGAGTTCCCTCTGCCTGACTTCTGCCTGGGAAGCTCTAGGGTAAAAGACAGGCTGAAGAGTGGTTTGCCAAGGTATGAATCAGTGTAGTGACTTCTTATTTTCAGTTCCCAGTTGGACGCCTTAGGAATCTTACCCTTACAAGAGAAAAATCTTATTTACTACTTGGGGATGGCTGAGGGGCAGTTTTAATCTATAATTGGAACATACATTCCTGAGACATGAAGCCTTCTTGCCTAAACTTTCAGGGTTGGAAGGGACCTCTGGAGATCATCTAGTCCAACCCCCTTGCCAAAGCAGGTCCACCCAGAGCAGGTTGCACAGGTGGGTTTGGATGTCTCCAGAGAAGGAGATTCCACCACCTCCCTGGGGCAGCCTCTTCCAGGGCTCTGCCACCCTCACAGTAAAGAAGTTCCTCCTCATGTTTAGGTGGAACTTCTTATGTTCAAGTTTGTGCCCGTTTCTTCTTGTCCCGGCCCTGGGCTGAAAAAGACCATCCCCATCCTCTTGACACCCTCCCTTTAAGTATTTATAGGCATTGATCAGACTCCCCCTCAGCCTTCTCTTCTCCAGACTAAAAAGACCCAAGTCCCTCAGCCTTTCCTCATGAGGGAGATGCTCATGGCCCCTCATCATCTTTGTAGCCCTCTCCAATAGTTCCCTGTCCTTCTTGAACTGGGGAGCCCAGAACTGGACCCAGTGCTCCAGATGGTGCCTCACCAGGGCAGAGCAGAGGGGGAAGATGACCTCTCTGGACCTGCTGATGCCCCCCAGGATGCCATTGGCCTTCTTGGCCACAAGGGCACACTGTCTGCTCATGGTCATCCTGTTGTCCACCAGGACTCCTATGTCTTTCTCCTCAGAGGTGCTCTCCAGCAAGCCAGCCCCAAGATGGTGCAGGTCATTTACTCTTTCTCAGAACAGTTTGGAGCAGTGTGACGTGTCCTCTGTGCTGGGCTGCCTGTGTACATCACCTGATCATCATGGACACAGATGTGGCTCATGAGGGGAGGGAGGGACTGTGAGGCTCCTGCCAAAATGAGGCAGGTGATGGGCCACTGGCTCTCTCCCTGCTCCTGGCTCCACAGTTTGCCATCAATACAGGTGGGGGGTGTGTGTGTGTGCAAGCTGTGGCTTCTACAAAACATTTCCTTCATGGTTTTGGCCCGTGATTGAAGGTTTACATACTGAATAATGAGCAACACTGGGCTTGGGTATGGTGATTTCCTGTGTGAATGTCAATTATATAACTTTTGCTTGTCGTGTTAACGTGGGTCTCCAGGCTGCTCAGTCAACTTGATATTTCTGTCAGTATTAGAACTTGGAATGCTGGGTGATAACCAGAGAGCAGATGTGGGAGGATATATGGAGAAATATGAGCATTGGACAGGGTTGCAGTAATAACCTTACTAGAGAGGAACCCTCCCAGCTGGTTGCCTGAGGCTCTCAAGCAGAGCTGTAGGTGCTGGCTGTGTGATAAAGATAGCTGTCAGCTGGATGGAACATTCTTGCTTTTGGGGAAAAAAAAAAAAAAAAAGACTAATCGTCTGCTAAAAATTCTTAGGTGTTGATAGTCCTTTAAATCTAGCCCAAGTCGGTGCCTCTGAGCCAGCAGGTTCTGTGAGATATTTTAAGAAATGCGGGGTTGGTACTTTCCTTGGGGAAGGCTGCTGTTGAATCAGTCCCATTCTAACAACAAACTGGTTTGTTTTTTGGTTTTTTTTCCCCCTAATTTTAGGATACTCGTGAAAGATGGTGGATCGCTTGGCAAACAGCGAGGCAAATACTAGAAGAATCAGCATCGTGGAAAACTGCTTTGGAGCAGCTGGTCAACCCCTGACTATTCCTGGCCGTGTTCTGATCGGGGAGGGAGTGCTGACAAAGCTGTGCAGGAAGAAGCCCAAAGCGAGGCAGTTCTTCCTCTTCAATGACATCCTGGTTTACGGTAACATCGTCATCCAGAAGAAGAAATACAACAAACAGCACATAATCCCTCTGGAAAACGTCACCATCGATTCCATCCAGGACGAGGGGGATTTACGCAATGGGTGGCTTATCAAGACCCCAACCAAATCTTTCGCCGTTTACGCCGCCACCGCCACGGAGAAGTCCGAGTGGATGAACCACATAAACAAGTGCGTTTCTGACTTGCTTTCCAAAAGCGGGAAGACTCCCAGCAACGAGCACGCGGCCGTCTGGGTCCCAGACTCGGAAGCCACCGTGTGCATGCGCTGCCAAAAAGCCAAATTCACGCCCGTCAACCGGCGGCACCACTGTCGCAAGTGCGGCTTTGTCGTCTGCGGGCCTTGCTCGGAGAAGAGGTTTCTCCTCCCCAGCCAGTCCTCCAAACCCGTGCGAATTTGCGACTTCTGCTATGATCTGCTGTCTACCGGGGAGGTGGCTGCTTGTCAGGCCGCTCGATCGGACTCCTACGGCCACTCGCCCAAATCGTCCTTAAACGACGTATCTGACGACGACGACGATGAGGACAGTAGTGATTAAGGACCAAACGTCTTCTTCCTTCCGTGTGTTGCAATTTGTGTCTCGAACCAGATGGAGCTGCTTTTGGGGAAGTCTGTAGCAAGGTTCCTCAGAAAAAAATCCTGTTCTAGCCATAAAATATGCCTGAATATCTTCAATTGCCATGTGCCTCAATCTATGAATTCTCTAGACAATAGTTTGGTTATTTTTTTTTTTTTTTCCCATTCCTCTGCAGGGATAGACTGTTGAAAATGTTATCAGAATATTTTCCAACTTCTTATACTTGAGTTGTGTCTAGTTTAGACTTTTGTGGAAGATTGGAGAATAAAATGTACTTTCTTAATTTAATAGCCCAAACTTCCCAAAGCTTCGTATTGGTATATTATGTGGGTTTTTTCGCATATTGGGAGGAAACCTGTAAGCACACATGGAGCAGTGATGGTTTTTTTGGCTAATCCCTGAGACCGTCTTGTTTTTCTAACCGCGGTATAAAACTAGTTGAAATGTGACATAACTTACAAACTTAAATGTCACAAAAGTTGGAAATTGTCTTGTTTTGCTCTTATTTATGACTTCCTACGCCAAGCAGTGCCTTGTACCGATTGTGCTGATTCAGGACAAACAGAGCTGTTCTGCGTCGTCTGTATTTGCCTGATGCTGGTCGATCTGAGAGATTGTTGGTGCTATTGAAAATAACGGCTGTGTTCAAAGTGGAGCTTTGACAAGGTCACAACTGTACCCAGCGGTGGGTGACGGGGACCCGAATCTCACGTCCTCACCTGTGCAGGCAGACCCGAAGACTCCACGGATTTCGGTGGGGTTCCTCTGACTGGGGCTGCATTGCGGGTCAGGATCTTGAGATGAGAAGCTCAGGGTGACTCTTCACAGGGATTTATATGTTTTCTTTTCAGAACGTTTCAAATTTGGCAAATGCATATTGAAATTCTAGTTGGGTGATAGAGCATTTGGATACGATGGCCTATATATATTTTTTTTAAATAATTCCCTCAAGTGACACTAAATTGTTTCTTCAAACATTGGTGAGAAGATTGATTGGGTTCCCCCCTCCTCCCCCAAGTTTTATTGGCTTGTTTAAAATTAACCTCCTATTCTGAACAAAAAAGCCTGCAAGTATCCTTATAAAATTGGCTTTCCTTTTTGCACAGCTGACCTCAGGAAATATGTGAGATGCGAATTATTTCTTTCTAAATGTATACCCAGGACCAAGAAAGAGGTGTCTAAGAACTGTAAGGAAATTGTCAGTGCAGAAAATGTCTCTATCATAGTATTCATTTTTACTTTTAATAAGTTCTTGAATACAGAAATGTCATATTCCTATCTACATGTAGAAGTTAGACTTGCAAAGATGTGTTAAATCCCCAAATTCTATGTTTCTATATTTTTATAACGGTAGCGTCGATTTTGAAGCAGAAAAACCTCTTTGAAATAGTTGTATGAATACAGTAGCAACTGACTTTATACAAAAAAAAAAAAAGTTAAACTTTTGTATCTCTTGAAGTGACAATTTCTGCACTGTTTGCCTTGGCTGGCAATAATTGGGTTAAATATTTATTGAATAAACAATCAATGCTGCATATTGCACTAGTCTCCCGTTCTGTATGCTGTAAATGTCAGTCATCATTTTTTTTTTCATTTATTTTTATAAAAATGAGCAGAGTGCTTCAAATAGCCCCCCCCCATGAGATTTCTGGTAGCTAAAGGTGCACTTGGCATCTTCAGGGGGAGGCACTCTGCAGCAATAGTCTGCCAAAACACTGCTTCAGGTGAAAATTGCATTCATGTTTTTAGCTTGGGCGATTTCTAAAAACAAGGGCTTTTTGTGATAGGTGTTTTGTTTGGTGGTGTTTTGTTGTTTTTTTTTTTTAAAAAAAAAAAGCACTGAAGAGTATTTAATCTACTCTGAAATAAACGTTAAAAGGGGAAAAATGTGTTCTGATGGAGACGAGGGACTAGGCAGGTTCTGTAAAATGGCCAGATAAGCAATAAACAATTGTGTAGAGTCAAAAATTGTCTGAAATAAGTAGCTGTTTATACTTAGTCCTTGAAAGATGAGGGAATGGTGACCTGTAGCAGGGACAGTCTATTCTGAGAAGGCACTTTCAGTTGATAGTGCTTCCTTTTTGTACCTCTCTTACTCAATATTTATATTTCAGGAATGGAAGCTTGTCAGCTTCAGTTTTTTTCTATGGAATCAAAGTACAAACCTCCCTTGTGTGTCCCTTCTAACGACTAACAGTCATTTTCTTCCTCATTCCTCCTCCTTCCCTCTTAAGCTGTCAAATATTAACTTGTTAAAGAGTCCATCTCCTTGTGTGCTTTTTTTTTTTTTAATTTTCCCTCGTGTTTCTGTATGTTGTGCTTACTTTTCAGCACTTTTTTAGGGGGTGGGAAGAGGGTTGCTGCCACAGGTAGATCACATCCTGTATTTTGCAGAATGTTCTTGTACTTACTTCAAATATCTTTTTATCTGTGAATGGAAATTGCACTATGCTGCACTGATCCCTGAAGCTGTAACCAAACCGATGCGCGCGCGGGGGATTTCTCATCTGGAACTGGTGTATATGGTTCAAGCTTTTGAAGAAAGCATTAAAAAAAAAAAAGAAATGAGTTTTATGGCAATACTCCTATCCCTCGGTGGTATCTGTTTTAAACTTTACAAAACGGATTTAACATCGACTTTTCTTGTACTTAACAAATTCCTGAAAGGGCTCGTTTCGTATTTTGTAATCTTGCTCTGTCAAATTATTTTATTTCCAAATATACGGTGTGGCTTCAAGTCTATGTGTTTAATTTTCTTTAACAGTGAGCCTTCGAGGGTGACAGAAAATAGGTTTTTCATCTTGGCAGGTATTGTAACAGCAAGTTTTCTTACTTGGGATTAATAAACTGGGAGTATAAGCATACAGGAGTTTTAAGACTAAGTTAGAAATAAGTGTAGTTGTGCATTGAGAAGCCATTTCAGTGTTTGAGCAAAACAAGAATGGCCAGGTGTGTGGCAAAATTTGGATCTTGTTGGACCGGTGGCAGTTGAGCCCTCGGGGGAGGCTGGGAGACCCCCCCTCCGTGGGTGGTGGGAGCTGGACCCAGCCCCAGTGCTGGGGGTCTCGGCCCAGTTGAACCAGCAGGGGATGAGACTTCTTGTGGCATCAAACTGGAATAACTTAATACTTCTCCCTGAACTGCTGCACCCTTAAAGCAGTGATTAAATACGGGCCGTCTCTGTATATTTTAGGTACTTTTTTTTTGGTTTGTGATAGACTTAACCCTCTCATTTATTCTTTTTTATCAGCTTTCCAGATCCCAGGGCAGGAGGGCGGCGGTGTCTCTCTGCAGGGCTCTGGGCAGATGCTGCTTTGTCTGAGATGCTGCATTGGAGAAATAAGTACTTATTTGCTTCAGCCGAGTTCAGGTTTTGCACACTCCTGGCTGGTACTTCATAGCTGGTTTGCTGGAAGTATTAAAGAAAAGGGAAAAGTCTCTTTTCTAGAGCTTTTAATTAAAGCCTACTAATTTTAGCCTCCGTACCTAAACTGCTGCTGTTAATCTTAAGATAAATTTGGCTGCTTTCCTTTCAGGTTTGATGCAGCTGAACTTCCTGTAGATAACGAGCAATCTGTGAGGGTCAGGCACTGTTACTCAGTTTTAAAAAAAAAAAAAAAGTGGATTAATGAGCACTGAGTTTCATGATCTCTAACAGGCAGATCATGAAAAATACATGCCGAAACCTTGGTTTTATGTGGGGCTTTCCCCCTGGGTGTGGGGGAGAGGGGAATATGCTTTAGGTAATCTCTTAATGCAAATGAAACGGTGGTTATTGTACTTGATGGTTAATGTTTAAGTAGAAACAGATTATGGATTGTATGGTGATTTATATTTTTTTTTCCCCTGTAATTTCTCTGAATTGATAGAAGAATGCCGGATCTGTTAGTAGATACAGCTGGAAAAGAGTCAGAGTACTGATTTTCTCCCCCCACCCCAGTTGCAAATTGTTGTAGTAGATACTAGAAAGTATCTTGGCTGTTTCCTGCCCTTCCTTTGATGAAGCCTGAGCTCTGTGTGTGCCTGTGGCCAGTCTCTGGCCAGCGCTGGCTCCTGTGTCCCCTGGGGGACCTGGCACCCTCTCGTCACGAAGAACCCCCGCTCTGTTCCCGTGCTGGGATGGAGTTTGGGGCTGGCAGGGAGTGTGACACAGTGACCACGGGTCTGCTGTCCCCTCATCGACAGCTCTATGGCAGCATCTGCACGGCGTCTCTCCCACAATCCTTCAGCTCCATCAGGGATAAGGAGTCTGAATCTTGGTTGTCAGACTTGGAGAGATTCATTGCTTTCTATATTATTTTTTTTTAAATTGTCTGTGAAATACTGCCTGTGCCCAGGGTGAAATTCCCACCCCTTCACCCACACTTGGGCACATCCAGGATAAAGACTAACGACGTAAAATGATTGGCTTGACTGCAATAATCTGCTAAGGAGGCATCCAAGGGTCACCTAGTACATTTAGCTGCTGTTTCGCCTGCCTAAGTGGAATAATCTTTTTTTTTTTTTTTTTTTTTAACATTATAAAATTTGTAGTTTCTTGTATCTAGTATTTTAAGAAACTCTGGTGTCTAATCCTGGAAGCGTCAAGAGCTACCAAGTAACAGCAGCAGCAAAAGCAAAGGTGGTGTGGGGAGACCCGATGCCACCGCCCTGGTCTGGGTCATTCTCAGTTAAGCAGAAGGTAAATGGATTAAATGGTAAGAACGTATCTAAAAGAAACCTTTAGAAATCCTTTTACACAAGGTGATACCACCCACCAAGATGATCCAGGGATGATGTGGGTGCTCTTAGGATGGGCTGTGGAGCTTCTCCCTTGCGTGGGGAGACTGAGGGATTTGGGTCTTTTTAGTCTGGAGAAGAGAAGTCTGAGGGGGGATCTGATCAACACCTATAAATACTTAAAGGGAGGGTGTCAGGAGGATGGGGCTGGTCTTTTTTCAGTGGTGCCCAGGGCCAGGACAAGAGGAAATGGGCACAAACTTGAACATAAGAAGTTGCACCTAAACATGAGGAGGAACTTTTTTACTGTGAGGGTGGCAGAGCCCTGGAACGAGCTCCCCGGGGAGGTGGTGGAGTCTCCTTCTCTGGAGACATTCCAAACCCTCCTGTACAACCTGATCTGGGTGGACCTGCTTTGGTGGGGTCCTTGGACAAGATGATCTCCAGAGGTCCCTTCCAACCCCATGGGATTCTGTGACTCTATGTGCACACATGTGCCAGGAATAAGGAAGACAACAGAACTAATTGCTGCGCTGAGAAAATGAGCACACCAGTAAATTAGTGTCCAGAAGGAAAGACTTGTCCTCTCAGTCTTGAGCATGCAAAGAGCTGTGGAGCTTCCTGCCAGGTGTGGGAGGAAGGGCAACGTGGAGGGCCTGTAGTCTGCTCTGAGGCTTTTTTTCTGAAACTAGTTACTATTTAAAAAAAAAGGCAAAAAAAAAAAAAAAAAAAAAATAG
>JAOWAV010000012.1:125205284-125246069 GCA_028571045.1 Scolopax bukidnonensis
TTCTCGTCCATCAGCACCCCCAAGTCCCTTTCCTCAGGGCTGCTTTCTAACACCTCATCCCCCAGTCTGTACTGATACCAAGGATTGTTCCAGCCCAGGTGCAGAACCCTGCACTTGCTCCTGTTGAGGTTTACTTGAGCCTAATGGAAGCTAAATATGGTAAGTCTGAGGAAAAACCTCATATTTTTTTTGTGATCAACCCATGTTACTTGTTGCAGGAAATACTGAACACGGTTCAGATGCGCACTGTGCAGTTCTGCTCCTGCCTCAACCAAAGCAGCCCCCGTGGGCCGTGTGGTGGAAGCTGGTGGCTTCAGGCTTGCAGGTGACAGCAGCAGGTCTTGAGCAGCAGATGAGTACCATGCTGACACTGTCACCCTCTGTTCCATGGGACAGGAACAGTTTGGGAAGGAAACCCAGGTGCTGCTGTGGCTGGTCAGCAGGTACAAATCAATGCTGAACAGTGCAAAGAGTGGCTGCAAAACCCCAGAGCCTCCTTTGGAGTCATGTTGGAGACAGGTCACCATGGTGTCCCAAATCTGCATGTGGGGAAGGAGTTGTGGAATGGGGTGCCCGGTGCTGTCGGGTGCTCTGCAGCACCTCCTCAAAGATGCTGGCAGCTCTTCTGCTGCCTGGCTGTGCCCCTGCAAACCCCACCTGGGGTTCGGTTTGGGGGGCACGGGGAGGATTATCGCCCCTGGGGTGCAGCCGGGTAGAAGTTTGGAGGTGGTGAGCAGAGAGACTGCAATCTGTTCGTTAGGGGCAAGTGCCAGCACGCCTTGTGCGTGTCGCCTGGCCTTGGAGGGGTAGGTGGGGCTGGGTGATGAATACCTGGCGCTGGAGCTGCTGCCCCAGAAGCTTTATCTGCAGTTTCTGTCTCAGATCCAGCGCTCTTTGGCGGTACCCGCGTTAGGAGGCGGTTTGGGTTGTGTCAGGAGAGCGTCAGAGGTGTGTGTGGTTGTCCTCCCGCTTGTGCAACTGCCAGTGCCTGGTGTACAGGTGACTAGTGCCCCAGGCCAGCTTCTGCCCCTGCCGGTTTTGTGGCTGATGCTGTTCCTGACACCACTTAGCAGGGTTACAAGGGAGCTTGTTGTTCCACAGAATGTATGTAACGTGGGTACCCTCAGTAGCAAGGGACCAACGGCACCATGCAAGGTCCGTTCTGCTCCTCTGTCCTGTGGGCTGTTGACTAGTGACACGAGGGTGGAACTGACCCGACCCCTTGGCTGTAGAAAAGTCTGTGAGCTGTTCTCTTGGTCTTGCTGTACTTGTATAAACTGGGAGGGGACTGAAGGTGGTGCCTGCCCTTCTCCTGTGTGAAGTCGCAGGATGGTGGAGGCTGGTGGGATCTCTGGAGGTCCAACCTCCTGCTCAAGTGGGGCTACCTAGAGCAGGTTGCCCAGGAACATGGCCAGGCAGCTTTTGAGTGTTTCCAAGGGTGGAGAGTCCACAACCTCTCTGGGCAACCTGTGCCAGTGCTTGGCCACCCTCACAGTGAAAAAGCGTTTCCTGTTGTCCAGAGGGAAGCCCCTGTGTTTCAATATGTGCCCGTTGCCTCTGGTCCTGTCACTGGACACCTCTGAAAATTGACTGGCTCTGACCTTTTTCCACCTTCATGTTGGGTATTTATTCACATTGATGAGGTCCCTCTTGAGCCTTCTCTTCTCCAGGCTGAACATTCCCAGCTTTCTCATCCTTTCCCTATAGGAGAGATGCTCCAGTCCCCTAATTATCTTTATGGCCCTTTTCTGGACTGTCTCCAAGTGTGTCCATGTCTCTCTTGTACTGGGGAGCCCAGAACTGGACCCAGTACTCCAGATGTAGCCTCACCCATGCTGAGTAGAGGGGAAGGAACACCTTCCTTCACCTGCTGGCAATATTTTCCCCCATGCAGCTGGGATGCTCTTAGCTGCCTTTGCTGCAACAGCGTATTTCTGCCTCGTGTAAGTTGGGTCATAAAATACTGCTTTACATCCGTAAGCTTTTGGTAACTCCATTCTTTATTGCAGCTTTCTTGGTCCCCGCTGATTTGGCATGTCCGTTTTTCCCCCCCAAAAAAGGAGAGAGAGAAAGTTTAAATTTTTGTGGTTTTGGAAGGATGGAAGAAGAGATTCTGTGTTTTCTGGTGTTTTCTTTGTTTGTACCTGGGTTTTCCACACAAGGAGGCTTCCCTCTCCCTGTTGCCACCTCTTCGCTCTGCCACATGTTGTCATACTGCAAGTGTGGTGGGAGAACTATAATTCCACCTCTTAATTACTTTTCTACATGTCTATTTCTAATTGCTGACATTGCTTTGATTCATCACATGGTGATGACTTGATTTGCTCCAGTCTGGAGTACATGCACCAACATCTTGGTGTAGCCTGCCATGTTTTGGGGTGGTTGCATCCCAGATGACACATCACCTGTGGGTCTGCCTGTGACTAAAGTAGCACAGCTGTGGTGTTGGTACTGTGACAGCTTTATGGTTAGGGGGAAGAGGACTTTCCTCACCTGGGCGTGCTTGTCCTTAATGCCCAAAACACTTTAATTCAGGGAGTGGTGCTTCTCCTGCTGGGCTCTGACCCCTCTGGGAGGTGACAGCTGTTACGGAAGCAGCCCTGTATCCCCCCTGAGACAAAGGGGGGTGCAGGGCTGCATTTTGTTGCTTCACTTCTTAAAATCACCAAGACCTGCCTTCTCTAACAAGTTTAGAAGAAAAAAAGGTCAAATAAAAGAGAAGGGGAGATAAGTCACAGAGACGCAACTGGTTCAGGGCAATGTGAGTGAAGCCCCAGGGCAGGGTCTGGGGTCCTTGGTGTGCTCCTTTCCTCCACCATGTGCAGTTTCTCATCAATCAGAGACAAGGTGACCAGGCCAGATCTCCCATTTCTTGTGGAAGTAGCACCCTTGGCTGTCTCGGGGGAAGGAGGACAGTGTGGGGGAGACCTGGGTATGAATCCATCACCCCTGTGCCACGCATGTGCACCTTGACACTGCTGTGGCTCCAGGAGAGCTGCACCAGGCTCCTCTTAGCACCGGTCCCCCATTCTACAGGGTGTGTGACCCACACAATGGTGCTGTCTGGACATTAAAAGCTGCATTTTGTGGGTGTTGGGGTGTGGGGAGAAGGCAATGTGTGTAGTTTAAAGGGAACTCCTGTCAGTGGCCCAGCAACCGGGGGCAGAGAAGTCGGAGCAGGATTACATGCAAGTTCTGCATGTGATGACACGGGGGCAGCTGAACCTTGGTTAAATAATAAAATACACCACAGGTGGGTTTTTTTCTCTTGTAATTTGTGTAGCTGCCTGTGCTGGGAGCTGCCGAGGCCGCGGAGGAAGGGCAGGGGTTCCCAGGCTGCTCCCACCCTTCCTTTGCTGGGTGGTGGTGACTATCAGGGCTTTTTTTAAGCTGGTGGCTCTGAGGTGCAGCTCGTGCTCTGCAAAGATCTAAATGGTCTAAATCCCCCCCTCCAGTCTCAGAGCTGCCTGTCCCTGGATGACATCTGCCTGGTGCAGCCACCAGCTTGGCAGTGGCCACATCCTGGGGCCAAGGGAAGCCCAGTTCATGCTGCAGCCTTCAAGGAAGCTCTTCTGTGCCTCCAGAAACCCTCCCCCCATCCCTAAGTCCCCTGCTCTGCTCAGAGTCATTCATCCTACCAAAGGCACCATTGATCTCCCTTCCCCGTGGCTGTCCCCTGTGCCTTGGCTCCACATGGTGCTTAATAATAATAATAATTTGAGCTGTGCTTATTAGATTTCCAACACAGTTTGTCTCAAGGGCAACATGGGGCTGTGGGAGCTGCTGTGGTCAGTGTCTGCCGGGCTCTCTGGCTACAGCCATTTTCTGTCCTCTCCTTGTGTCGAGGTGGGAGCTGTGTGATGTCCTCTGCTTTGGTGAGCTCTGGCATGAGACTCCTTTGAACTCTGAGGGAGGGCAGCTCTTCCAACCACAGGTAAGGGAACGCTTGCATCCGGCTCCTGGGCTGCATCAAAAGAAGTGTGGCCAGCAGGTCAAGGGAGGAGATGCTGCCCCTCTACTCTGCTCTGGTAAGACCCACCTTGAGTACTGCATCCAGCTCTGGAGCCTTCATCACAGGAAGGACATGGACCTGTTGGAGCAGGACCAGAGGAGGGCTATGAAAATGATCAGAGGGATGGAGCACCTCTCCTATGAGGACATGCTGAGAGAACTGTCAGTCGTTACCTGTCCCGTGGGGAGATTGTTGAGTACCTGGTGCTACCAGAGCAGATGCTGAGCTGTTGGTGAGACCCATCTGTGTCTTTGCACCAGAGTAAGAGGTGGAGGGAGAGTCACAGCAGTCGCTATCACTCAGTGGGCAGCCAAAGCCGTGCTTCAGCAGCATGGGGTTAATTTAAGGTTTTTCCTCTGTCTCTCAAGTTTCAATTCTTCACAGACGAGGAGCTTCAAGGCTTTGTTCCCATCTTGTGACAAAGCACCGCTCCAAATCGAGCGCCTCTGCTCAGCCCTTGACACGTGCCATTTGGAGATCTGCTTTGCTTCCTCTTCTAAGTGAAAGTTTCCTGACTCACGTGAGAGGGACTGTAAAGTCCCTGCAGTCCCAAAGCACTTTGAGGAACGTGCCAAGTGTCGTTTTGCTTGGGCTTTGGGCTGGGGACCCCCCAGTTTTGTCTTGTTGAACATCTGTCTGAGGGTGGGCACGTACCCTCTCTGCCGTTTCCCATGAGGATGTTTTAGGTGACTGTGTCCCTCTGTAGTGAAGTGACCCCAGCAATGGGGGAAGGAGAGTTCACTCGCTTTACCAAAAGCCACGACCTTGACCTGCAGAAGGTGCTCTCAGCGAGTCCCGGAGGTTTGCAGAAACAGGAGGACATCAGCTTCTTGCTGGTCCTTTTGGGGACATTCTGTGCTAGGCCTGGCACCTGCTTTTGCAGGTCCCACAACCAGGGAAGGGGCTATGCCTCCTGCTCCCTCTTTCCTTCCTCTGTTTCGAGCCTGGGCTTTGCAGCCACCATCTCTCTAGAGTTTTTCTTTGGTCTGAGCCTGCTTGGTGGGGAAGGACGCAGGAGATGTCGCCCACCTCCTCCCCTGGCCAGAGACAGCTCAGGCCAGCAGTGGGTTGGAGGACAGAGCTAAAGAGCAGGAGAAGAGCCAGACTTTGGCAGGCTTCTGGCTCTTCACCATCGGGGTATGCTGCGGAGCAGCTGCCTCGCCTGTTATTTTGTAAAGCACAAAACTGGTAGTTGCTTATTTATCTGATGAGCTGTGGGAAGTGCTAAGCGAGCACTCTTTTCCCCTGCAGGCTGCACGTGTGGGTTCTTGTTTTTAAAAGGGAAAGAAGAAAGATTTGGAGATATTTGATCTGCAATCTGGCTCTGAGCTGGCTGAATATTTACTTTGTTGTATGCGCAGTTAGTTATTAAAAGCCTTTATCAGGGAAGGCAATCAGACAGGAGGCTTGTGATTCAACCCGAGTAGGCACCTAGATGTGGAGAACATCACAGGGAGGCCGTGCTGCTCGTGGAGAAACCTGCTCGTTGCCATAACCTCGCTCATGCTGTGCTTTCCATGGACCAAAGGGCACCTGCTGATCATCGTGCAGAGTCACTGCGTCCTCTGGGGCCTTTCTCCATTGAACCCCTCAGCCCCCCTGGCACCCCAGTAGCTGATACACAGTGCCAGAGGTGCCGTAAGGTGAAGCTGCTGCCACGTAGGATGAAGGAGATGCTGCCTGTACCTCTGAAAGCTGCTGTCCAGAGCAAGAGTTTTGCAGAAACGCTGTAAAGAGGCAGCTGGGTGAGCCAGGAGAGATGGGTTTCTGTGAGAGCATTTTGCTGTGGGATTCCTTGATGCCTGCTGCAAGCCGGCTTCGTTTGTCAGCCTGCCCTGCCACGAGGGTGACAGCAAGATCTTCGTTTGCTATCTCTCTCTTCACAAGACTTCTGCAGGCTTCAAGGCTGCTACTTTTTTTTTTCCCCCCCCTTATCAAATTATGTTAAAACATGATGAGTGAGTTCAGATGCTGTTTAGGCATGTGTGTGTGTGTGGTGTAAGAGAGAAGGCTTGTTTTCCTCGGCAGACCTGGCTAAAACTGTACCTCTGAAACACAAGTGAGATGAGGACCCAAGGATGAGAGAAGCCCTTGGAGAAGGCAAGCTGGAGACCCTGTGTACGGGCATCCCTGGCTGTGCTCTGCATTCATTTTTGGGTAAAAATAAGGTGCTGTGTTTTCCTAAGGCAAAGCAAGGCTGGGTGCCCGCCTGCGGGTGGGCAGGAGGATGCTGCCACGTTATTTGGTGTGAGGGCGAGGAGCTGCTTCAGCCGAGCTTCCTGCAAAGCGGTGGGGAGCGAATGGCATGGTTGGGTTCTCATTTCCTTCCTTACCAGCTTCAAAGAATCACACGGGGTTGGAAGGGACCTCTGGAGATCATCTAGTCCAAGCCCCCCTTTCCAAAGAACGGTGCACAGAAACATGTCCAGGCAGGTTTGGAATGTCTCCAGAGATGGAGACTCCACCACCTCTCTGGAGAGCCCGTTCCAGGGCTCTGCCATCCTCACGGTGAAGAAGTTCCTCCTCATGTTTAGGTGCAACTTCTTATGTTCAAGTTTGTGCCTGTTTTCTCTTGACCTGTCTCTGGGCACCACTGAAAAAAGACCAACCCCATCCTCTTGACACCCTCCCTTTAAGTATTTATAAGCGTTTGTCAGTTCCCCCCTCAGCCTTCTCTTCTCCAGACTAGAAAGACCCAAGTCCTTTGCTGTCATTTCTTTTGGGTTGGTGACACTGCACAGCTTTTCCCATCAGAAGGGAAGTCAGCACAGCTAATTTGCTCTGGCAGCCCATGGCCAAGGAGCCCTCTCTCTGGCTGTTGGCCTCGCAGCCGGCTGTGGAGGGCAATGAAAGCGGCGCTGCCGGCTCTTGATATATTTGGTGTTCTTCTAAAGCTCCCCCTCCCCGGGGTAACATGAAGTACATCAAAATGTCAGGTTTCATTATGCAGTAAGTGGTTTGGGAGGAAAACTGAAACAGAACCCTAAAGGCTTCTAATCTGAAGGAGAAATAAAGAGCCCAAGTGTATTATATGTAAATTCTCGCTTTTAAGCGTTGACTTGTGATCTTTGAATTCTTGAGACGTGGCAACTTCATGCAATGTGCCACCCTGCTCCTACTTTTTATCTTTTTTTTTTTTTTTTTTTATTTATTTGGCAGCTTTGATATCTTTCCTGGTGAAGCCACAGTGTACCTAATGGCTTTGAAGCACTTTCCAAAGCCTGAACCCACTACCTTGGGCACATCTCCGCTCTCCTCACCTCCAGTTCTCCTCCTGGGGTCAATCCCTGCCCTTGGCTTCCATGGCAAATGGTGTAACAGCCTAAAAGTACAAAACCTTTAAGCAAGTCAGCCCCCCCTTCTTGCTTAACAATTCAGGAGCATCATTCATTGCTGGAGCTCTGGCAGTGGAAGGATGGGGCTGGCCTGGGTGCGTGCAACCTCTCCTTTTTGGGTGGCTGCTGGTGTGATTTTGCTGCAGGAAGCACCATGTGGAGTCCTACCAAGGTCCAGAAAGTTTCTTCAGCTGCTGCTGGCTTGGATGCAGAGGGAAAAGTTGTGAGCCTGCAAGGTAAGGGTTAATGGGGGGGCACCAGCAGCCGTGTTTTGGGGTGATGGTTTTCAAGCTGCAAAAGAGGCGGGGAGGACCGTAAGGAAATGGGTTGCAAAGGAAAAAAAGGGAGATAAAAGCCTGGAAGTGAGATAAGAAAGAGGAAGGGAAGACAGATTAGAGA
Organism: Scolopax bukidnonensis; assembly: GCA_028571045.1. Lineage (NCBI taxonomy): Eukaryota > Metazoa > Chordata > Aves > Charadriiformes > Scolopacidae > Scolopax > Scolopax bukidnonensis. The sequence continues at coordinate 125,213,031 of JAOWAV010000012.1, forward strand.
ACAAGAAGGTAAATGGGGTTAAAAAGAAAAAAAAAAAAGAAGAACCAGGATTTGAGCTGAGGCCAGTCTGTTCTGGGATGAGTCTGTTGCTGCTGGACGTCTCTCTTGGAGGGGTGGTCTCTCCCTGGGCAGGAGGACACAGAGCTGTAGTTTTATAGACAGTGATAATGTAAAAATTAGTAATGGTGCCAATGCAGTCCTTGCCCTCTCCCTGCCCTCTCTCTACCAGCACTGCAGGTCCCTGCCCAGTCCCTTCTGCCAGCACTGCTGGTCCCTGCTCTGGCTGCAGTGCTCAGGTACAGTGTGGCATCCCCAGATCCAGCAGGACCCAGGGCTGTCCCCATCCCTGTTTGGGGACTGGCTGTGGGACTGCTGCTCTGGGAGCTGCCTGCCCTGAGGGTCTGCCCAAGTGTGAGGACATCTCCTTTCCCTGCTGATCCCATCGTGTACCCTGAGCAGAGCCCAGCACAGCTCATATCAAAAGCCAAACCCCCTCCTTTGAGCAGCCCTTTTCCCTCCAGGCAGCTTGAAATCCGCTTACACATCCTGACTGAAAGAGAAATTTTATGCAATCTGATTTTTCTAGTTAAGAACCAGTAAGAATGGTGCACTTTCCAGCTCTTCTTCTAACCATGTGGGCAGCTGACAAGCTTGGACGTGGCTCCCTGCACCCTGTGTCACCCCACCTGCTCCATCGCCCCAGCAGGCACTAAAGTGAGACGTGTGGGTTTTAGCCCTTCATCATGTATGATTTTGGGGTGTGTGCCAATGTCTGGCCATCCTTGGGCCAGGTGCTGCTGGTCACAACTGGTCCTTTGCGGGTTGGGGTGGTGGGGAGAGGGAGAGAGAGATGGGCAATGGGGCTGCTGTGGGCATGGAGCTACTGATGGATGGATGGATGGATGGATGGAGGGTGCTGGAGAGGTGCAGGATGGCCTTCATGCCATTACCTGTGGGGCTAAAGTGCTCATTAGTCATTTGGCCAAGAGAGCTACCTACTGCAACAACTTGGCCTACAGAAGAAGTTTGCAGGGGTGAGGTCTCTCCAGAGCTTACAGCAGAAAATGAGGATAATGGTAGAAAATGCACAAAAGCACAAAGCTTTTGGTTTGTGTAGCCTTTCAGTCTATAAAACACCCCTTCTCAGCCCACAGCCTAGGGCTGGACATGGCCTTGCCCAGTGCTTCTAACAGAGAAAAGGGGACTTCAGATGAGACCTGTGCCTGGGAAAGGGGGGGGATGTCCAAGTATAATTAACATGAAGTTAGCTGCATCTTGGAGGAAGAATCTGAGTCTCCATTAGCGTGTGATAAACCACTCCCACCCACTTTAAAACATACCGGTCATGTTTGTGGTTTGCTTTTGCATTTTTTTTTTCTCTTTTTAAATAAAGACATGGTTTCTAATGGTGTGGCAAAGCAAGTAGGGAATCAAAATGCAATTTCTAACATCAAGGCCTGACAAACTCATTTTAAGGTGACTAATCATGATGAAGGGCAAGTCAGTGCCTGGCTAAATACCAAATGAGCTCTCGGCACCCCTCTGGGGGTCCACAGCCTTTTCCACAGCTTCTTGCCCAAGTTTTGTGTGGGGAGATATCAAACAAAGTAACTGCTTGAGACCATGGGGAAGCCATCCTTTTATAAGAAGAAAATCATCCCTGAAATCCTCTGCCTGTTTGCAGACTTCCCGAAGTCACGCAGAGTACTGATGGAGTAAACCCAGCCTGGATCCAAAAAGGGACACCTTCTTTCACAGACCATCTTCCAAAATGCTAGAGAGCAAGGAACCAGCACTGCAGCAAACAGAAGCTCCTCCAGGACAGTTGGCGGTGGTGACATCTGACAGCAGAAACATTTGTAGTCCCAAGGAGATTTGGCAAGACCCAGGAACTTGACAAGCTCTCCCACATCCACTATGTGGACATGGCCCTTGTCCTCACCTGCACCAGGACAAACACTTTCAAATTACAGAGGCTCATTGAGAAGCAAATCCCCTCACTGTCCCTGAAAGCAGTTCCTGCTCGATCACCAGGTGGGCACATTTCCTTCCAGCATTTGGGTGTACGGGCAAGAGTGGGATGGAAATCCCAGCCCCGGGACCCTGTCCCAGCCACTTCTCTGGCTAACAGGGTGAGCCCCCTCATCTCACATCCTGGGGTGAGTCAGCAGAGCCCACACAGCCTTCAGAAGACAGGTTTTAATTTAATTCTTGCCTTGCTGAGGTGGTATAAGTGCAGAGCCTGACTGCCTCTGTGGACCTGGGTATCCTGACAACCTCTTGCAGCCCTTTTTTCTCCTCTCCCCATTTTTGCTGTTGACTCCTGGGGCTGGTTTGGAGCCTGTGGTGCTCTTAGACCAGTCCCCACTCCAGGTCTGGTCTCAAGGGGAACTCCAGGGCAATTAGGTGCCTGCATAACTTGAAACAGCTGTAAGCATGATGCATAAGCAAGGTATGGAATGATTTGGTTTTCTAAGCCTGCACGGGGTTTTAGGGAAAGGCCTATGAAAACATCCCTGGGCTCCAGGTGCTATTTAATGTGCCTGAGCTGCGCGGTGTTAGGTGGAACCAATGGGTAGATGCTCATTCCACCTGCTTTTTCCCTTGATGAAACAGAAAGACTGTTTGTGGTGGTTAGGGCTGAATCATAACCAACCTGGCCTCTTTGCAAAGTATCATCTCTCTAACCAAAAGCACGTGCCAAGAGAAGGAGACGTTCATGGCTTCTGCCCGGGGAAGGAGTCTGCAGCTACAGCAACACCTGGTAGGGCAGCAATAAACCACCGTTTATTAGCTGCTATGAAAACAGGTTCTCTTGTGTTGTCTGAACCCTGGCCAAATTACAAGCAGCGTGATGAATTAGTACCAGTTAATGTGCTCGTCATAACTACTCCAAGGGAAATTGCTAGGAATCACAAATGTACTATTCATGTAAATATTATTCATTTATTTTAACTTGCTGCAAGTGGGCAGACGGGAAGGGAGGCAGGGAGTAAACAGTGATTAGTGCTAATTGGCACGTGCTTCGTGGAGCTCACATTCAGCCAGACCTACGAAGGCAGGGGATGCTGCTGGGTGTCAGGGAAGATCCCGTGGTCTCAGCGTGAAGGTGGTGGTGATTTTAAATACTGTGGCCATTGAGCTGGGCACGTGTGACACGGGGTGGGCTGAGAGCCAGACCTGCCTGGGCAGTTACACGGTGCCACAGGGCCAGCCTAGGCCATCCTCCTCCAGGGACTTTGGGGTGAGGAGCTGCACGTCCCCATCCTGTCCCCGTGGAATGATTGTTTTTCTTTTGCTACAGATGTTTCCCTGATGGAGGAAAAGCAGCGCTCGTGCCGACGAGCAGAATGGAGCAGACAAAGCTTCAAGGACCTGCCCATGAGGCTAAACTTACTGCAAAACCATGCAGGTTTGGGTAAAGATGTGGGTCCTGTGGGGTGTAAAGGGGGCTGCTGCCAAGCTGGGGGCACTGCGGAGGGAGGGGAGTGACATCTGGAAATCCCGGGATGTGCAAATAGCCTGGATGTTTGCTCAGGTGCCTGGTGCTAAAACTTGCTGCTCTGAAAGAGGCATTGATGGGCACCCCTGGCCAGAAGTGAGGCCTGATCCAGCCCAGCAGGAGGTTTTTCCCCAGTTCCGTGACACCTCTTCCAAGGGCTGTTTTGGTCTTGCAGATGGGCAGTGTCTGCTGGAGAAGGGCATTTCAGGTCCCACAGTGCCAGGTGCCATTTTACACCCACCTGCCTGATTACGAACACCCTGTGGGACTAGAAGGTGTTTTTCCACAGTCTGATGTTTCAGAACTTTACGTAGGTTTTGATTAAATTAAAAAAAAAAGACAAATGAAAATGGTGTTACACAGGCAAAGGTATTACGTGACGCTCCCAGTGTTTCGCAGTGGTGTCATGATCCTGGTAGAGGCCCAGGCTTTGGCTTTTATTTTGTCTTTTAGTGGGGTATTCACCTCACATTTTTGATCATCCCATTTTTGCTTGTAGCAGGGACAGGATCTCCATGCAGCCTAGGGCACGAAAAGTAATGAACAGAGATTCCTAGCTTCTTGGAGGGGGTTTGTCTTTTCTCATTCCTGCACTACCTGAGCTTTCCTTATGTGATCTGATTATTCCCAGTGGGAATCAGAAATAGTTTAAGCCTGTGCATAATTAATCCAGCATGTTCCTACAGTTGCTGTTTCCAAAGCTGCAGCAGTGTTGGTGTCTAAGCAAGCAGTGGTGGGCAGAGCATCCCATGGGCCAACCATCCTGCTGTGTCCTAGAGAGACTTTCTGCTCTGAGTGCCCCATTACTTGCAGCCTGTTTTAGTGAGGACCCCTCTGTGTGGGCCACGTGGCTACAAGACTCGTGGAAAAGTCACCATTTGAGCCAACGACTGAGAGGAGGAGAGGTGCACACAAGAGGCAAGAGGCAAGCATCACTTCTCTGGTCCTAGGGAGGAGAAGAGATCAAGCTGGGGACACTTAGCTGATGCTGATTATAGGAAGCAAAAATGCATCCTCCCTAATGTTTTTTCAAGGAAATGTCTGAAAATTTGGAACTGCAATGCTTAAAAGTACCTTCTTTTACTCTGTTTGTCAGGATGGAGAGAGCTTGTGGACTGCCCTTCTGCAGCTCCACCATCAGCAAGTGAAGGCAGCTCAAACCTCCCAATGGCTGGGATGTGGAAGGGAAGCACCTTGGGACTTGTGCAATGCCCTGGTAAAGCATAACCCTATGTGTGCTGGAGTAATGCTTTTTGGTGCAGTACACAAACAAGTCCTCATGTCTCCTCTACCCTCCGGAGTGAGGGCGGGATAGTCCTCCAGGTCTGACTGCTGATTGTGGTAGTTCAAAAACGAGAGGAAGGGTAGTAAGATGGTCAAAACTCAACCCTATAAATGACAGCCCTGTCCAGAATAAGAGGAGGGACGTGTTGGCCAAGGGCTGAAAGACCTTACCATGGTGAGAAGCTACCATGCAACAGCCAGCCCTCACCCAATCTGGGAGTGATGGTTGTTAAACATGTAGTTAAACACCAATAGTTTGCAAGATGATGAAAGTTTACATGATTCTTTATGCTTCTTTCTTGCCTCTGCAAAAACAATTCCTAAAAAAACTCAGTCAAATCAAAAAAGTGGTGAGTGTACAGTAAGTGAACGGAAATTTCAGTGGACAGAAAATATCTATAATGTCTCTATTTCATTGTAAGGAGAATAGCTCTGTTGGGAATGGTTCTACCAGCCTGGGGTCCAATCAGATGTGTGATATGATTTCTATAATTTGAAAATGTGGTTTAAAGAATGAAAAGGGATGAAATTCCAGTAAGCCTTTCTCCCTCCCACCACGTGTCACTACCCCAGAATTTGCCTTAGAGAGGATGTGAGGTGTAGGATTTCCTACAGGAATAATTCTATAAAATAGCCAGTGCATTTTCAGCATAGACACAGACTCTAAACACTTCAGCTTCCACGTTCTTTATTTCAGCTGTGGAAAGGACTAAACAAGAAGTCACGTAGACAGAACCACCAAGGAACCAGCTTGGTTCAACTTGCCACCTGCCAGCAAGTCTGAGGGCTCCCTGTAACACCGAACCGCAGCGATGTGAGGACATCTCTGCGGTCCTCCTGTCTGTAGAAGCACGTCTGTTGGCAGGGGACAGCGGGAAGGACAGTGCCACAGAGTGCCTTGTTGGTTGCCCAAGAAAGAGGACCAGGTTTGGAGGTGGCCAGCGATGCTCTGGAAATCACAGTGGATCTGAAGCAGCAGAGGTGAGGCGGTGGGGGGTGGCTGGGACTTCAAGTTGTGCCAGGGAGGTTTAGGTTGGATATTAGGAAATATTCCTTTACTGAAAGGGTTGTCAGGCATTGGAATGGGCTGCCCAGGGAGGTGGTTGAGGCACCATCCCTGGAGGTATTCAAAAGACGAGTTGACATGGTGCTCAGGGATATGGTTTAGTGATGGGTTGGTGTTGTTTTGTGTGTGGTGTGGGTTTTTTTTTTTCCCATTGGTTGGACTAGATGATCTTAAAAGGTCCCTTCCAACCTAGGTGATTCTGTGATTCTGTGACTTGTTATTTTATTGCTGTGCTGCAGTACAGGCAGCCAGATCACTCCTGAGGCAGCGGCAGGCTTCATCCCCAGGCTTTACTAACGTTTAACTAACTAAAAAAGCCAGTGTTTTTTGATCTTTTCAAATTTGTCGTTCGTCCAGCTGCTTTCCAATGCTTACCCCAGAGTGATTCAAACCTGTTGCCAAACTGCTTTTCTCAGGTGTTTCTTGCAAGTGATGGAGCCAGCGACCACTGGAGCAAGCGGTGGTGGCAGCAGGTATGAAAGACATCTGGTTAAAATACAAGCAGGGAGTACGTGCACAACGTTTTGCAAAAGCTTCAATTAGTTTAATTGTTTCTGTTGAATTAACGCAACTTTACATTTAGACAAGCTTCTGAGGTATGACTCTTAAACTAGTTTTCCTAGGAGAGTATCAAAGTCTGGATGACTGCTCTTATTTCTGGCTTCCTAACTCCAGACAGAGCTGAAAGGGATGAGGTGGAATCATCCCAGCTGGTTCCAGGTAACCAGCACGCCCCAAACCAAGCGAAGGTTCCCCAGCACACATTAAACTGGTCCCAGTGGGAAGCTGTCCTACAGCCAGCTTGCCTTGCCTAGCTAGAGGATGTTTTGGTGCTCAGACACACGATCAGATTAGGGGAACACATCAGCCAAAAGTCTTCATGTTGCCTTTAATCAGTGTCGAAGGAAGATTTTGGTTTTTTCCCGTGTGCTAACACCGTTTGACTCGGGCCTTATTCTGTTGCAATTTTGTGAGCTGGTTTTGAGAGGAGGAGCTCCCCCAGAAGCAAGGAGTGGTGGTGGTTGGGGGCATACGTGTGTGTCAGCCTTGCTCATCCCATCAAGAAGTCACTGCGACAGAATGATGGAGCTGTGTTAACAGTTAACACACAGGAGAGAGCTGCAGGTGGGGAAACAGAGCCAGCCAGCGCTTGGGAGCCTCAAAATCCTCATCTAGTGGGCAAGATCTTTGACTGTCACTTTTTTATAATTTAAAAATATGCATCCACGAGGACCAATCTTCCCTTTGCTGAAGGCTGACACCACCCCAGTGGGCTGCCTTTGTGGGAAGGCTATCTAGGGTGATATCATGGAGCTGACAGGGTGAAGTTTGTGCTGATGACGGCAGGAGTGTTTGCCAGGCAGAAGGCAGTTCTGCAAGGACACAGTTTGCTACAGGTCCTACACGGGCAGCAGCATCTTAAAATCCATTTTCTCCATGGCCCTGCTTTACCCCCCTGACAGAGCCCAGGTGGAGATTGGGCTTTTAGGTGGCTTTGGTGCTGCCACACGTGGTGTATTTTGAGCAGCGAGTTGAGAGGATTAGTGACAACGAGCCGTGGTGTTGCACGGGGAGCGCTCCCCCCGCCGCGATGCGGAGGGATTTAGGGATGTACCTCCCTGTGTAATGGGCACAAAACACTGGTCTCGCATCTGTCCCTGATGCTTTGCCCAGCTGTCCTCCCTGGAAAGCAGGGCTGGGCTGGGCAGAGAGCCACTGCAGCCCGCAGGGTAAGTGGGGACAGACCAGAGCCGTGTCCTGCAGGCGCTGGGTGCGAATGTGATGGGGTGGGGGATGCTGAACCCCTCCTTGAACCCCCTCCTCCCCAGCTGCGGCTGCCCCAAGAGCCAGGGAGAAGAAATGTCTTGCAAGAAACCTGTTGTGCTCCTCAGTGAGACTTTTCCATCTTTAAATGATGGTCTTGCCGTTCCTCTGGTACTTACCAAGGCCTCAGCAGTGACCAGGAGTGTCACTTGATCCCTGCCCGGCCATTTCATCCTTTAATTCTGGTTAATGCTCCAAAGAAATACTGCACTTATCCCCGTTACACAACCACGCGTCAGGTCGTCCTCCTGGGAGGCATTTCAGTGCTTGCCTACCTTATTTTAGCATCAGCTCCTCTCGAAAATACTAAGTTCCTGCCGTTGTTTGTACCATGTTGATTTATTTTATGAATCAAACGAGGATAATTTCTCAAGACTGTAAGATGTAAAAATGTCTGGGTCAGGCCCATATTTTATTTATGCTGATTTAAGGCTGCGGCTGTAGCTTATTCTAGTTTTTAGGTTCTTTATCTTTTTTTTGCTTTCCTCACTAAGAGGTGTGATCTTTAATATATTTTTTTTTGTAATGACCAGCAGTGTATGGGGAGATCTTAAAAGGTAAGTAATGCACATGACTACTCGTTGCCTGAACTCCCCAAACTTTTAAAACAGTGCAGCCTGCCTCCTTCCTCTCCTCTTCCTCCACTCCCTGGCTGCCTTCCCCGGGCTCAGTGCACGGGGGGGCTTGGCAGTCTCCTTTTCCTTTTTCTCCCCCTGCCTACAAGGTGGAGCCCCAAATCCCTGCTCCACGTGTGGGATTTTGGGGAGGAGGACGCGTGGAAGAATCTCTGCTGGCTTTCACCTCTCAGGCAGCATCCTCCATCTCCTTCCCCTTTCAAACCCATTGCTACTCTTTTGGCAGCAGCCACTGAGAAGCTCCTGGTAGGAGCCTGTTTCTTTGCATTTAAAGTGCATGAAGGAAAAGCTGGAGCCCAACAGTTGTCAGGATGGGTTGGTGCCGTATGTTAAAGCTTCCTAGAGTGTAATTAGGAGAGTGAGGAAAGCTCCTCAGGTGTGATTGCACAAAGGCAAGTGTAGGGTGCTGCACCTGGGGAGATATAATCCCAGGCACCAGTACAGGTTGGGGGCTGACCTGCTGGAGAGCAGCTCTGAGAAAAAAGACCTGGGAGTCCTGGTGGACAACAGGATGACCATGAGCCAGCAATGATGTGCTCTTGTGGCCAAGAAGGCCAGTGGCATTGCGAGGAAGAGTGTGACCAGCAGGTTGAGAGAAGTCAACCTGCCCCTCTACTCTGCCCTTGGGAGGCCCCATCTGGAGCACTGGGTCCAGTTCTGGGCTCCCTAGTTCAAGAAGGACAGGGAACTGCTAGAGAGGGTACAGCAGAGGGCTACAAAGATGGTGAGGGGCCTGGAGCATCTCCCTCACAAAAAGAGGCTGAGGGACTTGTGTCTTTTTAGTCTGGAGAAGGCTGAGGGGGGATCTGATCAATGCCTATAAATACTTAAAGGGAGGGTGTCAAGAGGATGGGGACAGTCTTTTTTCAGTGGTGCCTAGGGATAGGCAATAGGCACAACCTGAATAAAAGAAGTTCCACCTAAACATGAGGAGGAACTTTGCTTTGAGGGTGGCAGAACCCTGGAAGAGGCTGCCCAGAGAGGTGGTGGAGTCTCCTTCTCTGGAGACACTCAAAACTGGCCTGGAGACATTCCTGTGCAACCTGCTCTGGGTGGACCTGCTCTGGCAGGGGGGTTGGACTAGATGATCTCCAGAGGTCCCTTCCAACCCCATGGAATTCAGTGATTTTCCATTGAGCAGGCCCCTGGTTGCTCTCCCACACCTGTCCGCGAGGCCGCGACTTGCCTGAGGGTGTTTGTGCACAGGTTTGTTCATGGTGTACAGTTTGCACACTGGTGCTGTCAGAACATACGAGAATGGAAAGATCTCCCCACAAATATCTTTGCATTGCAGGAAGACTTTGCCTTTGTATTTTGAAAAGCACAGCAGCTGCCCTGCCCGGCTGGCGGCCTTGCTCCCGGACCTTCTCTCAATCTGCAAACCCTCACATTATTATTATTTTTTCTTCCCCCCAGCAGTTTAGACTCCAGCACGACAGATTTATGGCTGCTGACAACAGGCTTGCTCTTCTAAGTTACCCTTCTCGGGCCTCTTTGACATGGCCTGTGACCTCCTGGGGGGCTGAAGCTTCGTTAGAGCCCACAGGACTTGGTGGCACGTCCCGGCGCAGCAAGATCTTTCCCCATCAGAAGTTTAGAAGGCTGCCTGTCAGACACCACATCTCAGTTGGTTGGAATCATTGAGAAACTAGATTTACTTCCTCAAAGTTTGCATTGTGAGCATGCCCTGAGCTTTTCCCAGGCTGTCCGGACGGAGATAAGATTTTTTTTTTTTCTGAAGGACAAACAAGCGTAGTTTTAAGTCTGTAAAGAAGAAAACAACAGCTGGCAGGAAAGAAAAAACCTGTGGGAAGCAAAGTTTTGTTTCTAAATAGTTGAAGTGTGAATGTGCTCAGTTAAGGGGAGACTGTCAAAAATACTGAGAGGAATTTGGTGCCTAAATACCCCTGGTGTTAGCTAGTTGAAATTCTGCGTTCTTCTGGTTTTGGCTAAAATACAGCCCAACCTATCAGGCAGCAGTGAAGGGTGTTCCTCCTGTCCCTCCTGGGTCCTGCTGGAGAAGCCGTCACAGAAACTCCTGGTCTCTCTTTCTTTGGCTGTGTCCAGCTCCCCTGCAGACTGGGGGATGAGATTTCTGGTGGCCACCTGCCCCAGGGTTCAGCCTGAGCTTCCAGCGGGGCTGGTTCCTTGTCTCAGGGCAGAAGGTGCTGCCGGCTCCTCGGCGATGCCCTCCAGGGCCTGTGTTTGTGTCATTCATTCCTGCTCTAGAAAGGCAGGAAAATATTTCATTTCAGGCAAGTTAATGAACTCCCACTTTTCAGCCCCTAGTCCTTTAAATAGCAGAACAGGAAACGTGAGTAACTTGCAACATCTGACAGAAAAGGAAAGTAGCTGCTTGGTTCTTTTATGGCCTGTTACCCTATCGAACAATGACGTGAGAATGTGTCGGGACAAACCTGATGAGGTGCCCTGGGCCGGGAGGTGTCCATCAGCCTGTTTGCTTTTCCCCTCTTTAAAGGTGTCACTTGCCTCAGGATGGACCCTGGAAATAGCCAAGGCAACCACATGCCCAGCGCTGGGCGAGAAGCCCCAGCAGTGAGTTGTTATTGCAAGGCCCGAGGAACCATTTCACATCTGGAAATTATCCACTGCACAAACGTACTCTTTATAAAGAGGTAATGCTCTCCAGGTTTTACGAGGGATTTCCAATATACCACTGGGGTGGGGGGGGAAAAAGAAAAAAAAATGAAGGAGAAGAAGGAAAAAAACCCAAAGTCCTTTGCAAAAACAGAAGGGTGAAGGCTTTTAGCTTCCACTAGCAACCCTGGTGTGAAGCACCTGGCTGGATGCTCTGGGCACTAGGACTGCTGACAGCTGTGTCACTGTGCCCTCAGTGCTCCGCCGGCTGCTGGGGGGCACAACAGAGGGACCCCAGTGTCTTTTTGGCTTCACTTGTCGTAGCGACGCAAATCCAGGCCGTTCTCTTCGCAGTTACCCAGGACAGATATATTTTATTGCTGTTCAGGACGTGGGTAGGCTCTTTTATACCACTCTCCTTTTTCATACTTTAATTGTTTCCAGCTTTCCTTACTGGAATTGAACTAAATATATATTTAGCATGGAAAAAAACAAAGTGAAAAGAGGTGTTTTAGTCATATGTGGGAAGATGCAACTAAAAGCTTCCTTTAAAGTGTTTCCAGGTCTCTCAGCTTGAGTAAAGTTTTGAGACAATCTGAAATAATTTTGCAGTAGACTTTGGGGAGGAGGGGAGAAATAAGAGTCCTCATTCATAGGAAAATCAATGCAGAGGGCACTACAATTTGGTGTTAACTCTTCATTTCAGCCACTGGGGAGCATGTATTGATTAAATGGTGCCTTGCTGTGCTCCGGGCTCAGGGCAGATGGATTTCCCAAGATACAGGCAGAAATCGAAAGAAAAAAACCTGAGCATCAAATTTTAATGAGCAACCGATTACACTGCAAAGAATGGTTTGAAGCCACTTATCTTCCACTTGAAAACAAGACACCCTGATGATCCAAAGCACATAAAACAACTCTGCAGCAGCCTTTGTCTCTGAAGTGTTGGAAGCGGAGCTGTGCCAGCTCTGATATTAAACCTATAATCTCAAAATTAAACCAGGTATTGCACTACCTATGAGGACTCAGGAAAATCCTAATTTCTTTGGGATTCAGGAATGTCCTTCTATTTCTTTAGGGCTAATGAGACCAGTAATAACTCTTATGATGATAAAGCTTTTTGTTTTTAAAAGGCACACACCCTCCTCCTTCAGCGTGCAGATCCACCTCTTCCCGCCAGAGATAGGAACTGAGATGGAACGAGATGGGAACGCACTGTGGTGAGTGTAATTTTGGACAACCATCCCCAGGATACAATCTCTTCCTGAACCCATCTGCGTGCACAAGATTGTACCCTGATTGCTTCGACCATCCCAGTCTGCTCCAGCAGTTCGTACACTCTTCCTGAGCAGCCCGCTCTCCCTAGATAAGGAGTTTGATGCTAAATTCAACCTTCCTGTCTCTGCTGGCTGCTTCCCTCCTTCCTGTGAGTGCTGTTTACATCGGGACATGGGCTTCCAAGCATGGCCAGATTGCTGAGTATTCCGGAGCTTCATTGCCATAGCTGAAAGATGTATATCCCCTGTATTTAATTACTATACCATATATTGCATTGTCTTAGAGTAAGGCCATATTTTTTGCTTTTAAATATAGGTTGAAAAATTTTATGGCTACTCAATAAATATCCTACCGTCGCTAAAGAGCTAGTTAACATTTTTTCCTTTCTGTAAACAACCACATTTTAAAATAGAAGTGTTTAAGGTACTTAGAACTAGAATATTATGCATTTTTTTTTGCCCAGTATGAAAATGTCTTCCTCCTCTCTGCCTCCCAGTGCTTTAGTGTAAGCTCTGAGTGAAACTGAAACCCTTACAGCCTAAACTCTCATGAAAAACTTCATTTGCCTATATTTGAATAACAGTTATAAATGACTGGCTAAGAGGATTTTAGCAGCTCTGAATATATTAGCTCTTACGACTAAATATAATACCTGACATAATGTCTAAATATCACATTTGACTATGTTAGCTCTTGAGTCTAAAGCCTTACAAATTTTAGAGGAAAACTCCCCCTGTAAGCTATACTCAGCCCAAGTGTTCCACAGCATCCTCACACGGGAGGATGAAGTCCCTCCTTCCTTCTTCCCTGAGCAGCTCAGGTTCCGAGATGGCAGTGACTGAAGGGCAGCAGATGGAGGGCTGGATTCATGCCTGTCTTCTGGGCCAGACCCTGGAATTGCAATCCAAAAGGTGCCAGGAAAGGACACCTCCCATGTGAAGTTTTGTGCTTGCTTTCGGCGAATTGTTTATGGGCCATGCTGGTTTCCTTTCTTCCCCTTAGATTTCTCTTCTTTAGTTTAGAAGCAAACAAAAAAACCGATGGCTTATTTCTTGCCTGAAAAGATGTTCTTACAAAACTATTCTATATGCAGCCTCTCAGGGTGTGCTACTCAGCTGTGCTTGTTCCTATTTTCTCTGCTAAAAGTTTTTGTTCAACTATTTCTCCTATTACAGGGAAGGAAGGAAGTAGAAAAAAAAGAAGTGTTACAGAGATCATTCACCTATGGTGTAACTTGGATAAATTTAGATTATAGTAATAAAATAAGCAAATTCAAATTTCATGGTTTTGATATCTGCCCCTGGAATACGGCGTCCAGCCCTGGAGCCCTCAGCACAGGAAAGACACGGACCTGTTGGAATGGGTCCAGAGGAGAACCACAAAAATGATCAGAGGGATGGAGCACCTCTCCTGTGAGGACAGGCTGAGAGAGTTGGGGTTCTTCAGCCTGGAGAAGGAAGGCACCAGGAAGACCTTATTGTTGCCTTTCAGTACTTAAAGGAGGCTGACAGGAGAGACAGGGCCAAAATTGTTAGCAGGGCCTCTAGCAACAGGACAAAGGTAATGGCTTTAAACTAATAGGGAGGATTTAGACTAGATATAAGGAAGGCATTTTTTTACCATGAAGGTGTTGAAACCCAAGAGCAAGTTTTCCAGAGAGGTGGTCGATATCCCATCCCTGGAAACATTCAAGGTCAGGTTGGATGGGGCTCTGAGCAACCTGATTGAGTTGAAGAAGTCCCGTTGCAGGGCAGGTTAGATTAGATGACCTTTAAAAATTCCTTTCAATCCAAACTATTCTATGATATGTTAATGCTTCCAGTTAAAAGAATCTCATCTGTTCTACAGAAATAGACACAACCTCACCAAGAGATCACCTTCACTTCCATCCACTATAGCTCTGCTTTATACATTCACACTACTGGTTTCCTGAAAAATTTTTTGGTATTTTTAAATCTTGACCTTTTACCATTTTCTTTTTAGGTTCTGCCATCTTTTCACATCTGGGGTGATGTGCTGAATAAACTCTGTATTGGGTGTTATGAGACCCTAAAGTACACAACCCCTACTTGCCAAAACCACCTAACAACATTTTTGGGGAAAATTAATTTGGGCAGGGTGAAAGGTGAATCCCAAAGGCACCACTGGTGGTATTAGAGGAAAAATATACATACGCTTATGTATATACACAAACTTTTTTTAATGCTGCTTTTCCTGACAGCTAAAAATGTTAATCCAGTATTGGTGAAGGACCATTTGAGGACCATCTGGATGAAGTTACCCAAAAATCAAGCGAAGTTGCCACAGTTCTGGCTACCCCACTTATAAACACATCATTAAGAAACAAATGCAAGAAGCCCAAGTCCTTCGTTATTCCAGGAAAAAGTATGAGCTTGTGTCAGGGAAGCAGAAGCCCGAAGTGTAGGACTCAGCGGTGTTGCTCTGCCCTCTGCAGACTAGATCGTATAATCACATTTTAGCCCAAATTCCTTTTAAAGCACGACAGAATAAAAGCAGTCAATGTGAATTAAACATACAATGGACACTACCTTCTAATGGTGCACCGTGGCACCCTAAGTCCTAAGTAAGGCAAGTCAGGAGAACTCCTGGCTCAGGGGACGCCAACGCTGTGACTCCTTGATTGATCTCCCACTTTGAAGTGACCAGTATGAGGCTGGTGATAACCTGCCTTGACCGATACACAAAGGTACCAGCATCCCCCTCTGCAAGAAATTCGCCTGTATGCCACCTCCCACAGCAACTGGATCCATCTTTTATCCATGGTAAACATCCAAGAAATGTGGTAAATTAAATTAATTCACCTTTATGAGCTCCCTATAATATCATATGCTCTCCTGGTGTTGTCTGGTAAAGAACGTTAAAGCTCATAAACTTCTCAGGTATTTGCCACATCCCCACTGATGTGAGAATAGGCACGAGGGTACTTTTTGTTTCATATGAGCAGGACAACGTTTTCATACTAAGGGCATTCTAGAACCCTTCTGACAGAGAAAACATGGTCCTACATTGTTTTCAGAAGGCCTTTCTTGGATAACACCACCACAAGAGATTTTATACAACACCCAGCTCAGATTTGTTACAATATTTTATTTTATTGAAGCGTTGACACATAAAAATACTTTCCTTGAAGCACATGTGCCACGGTGCTCACAAAGGAGCAGCACCTGACGCTGCTTTACTCCATCCCCTTCCAGGTTGGCCTGTCTGGGGTTATTGGGTGTCACACAACAGACAGGATGGGTCAGGTCTTGCTCAAAAAGAGCCCGGCAGCAGGAAAAATTTACCTATGCAGCTGCCAGCAGAGTTCCTCTCCTGTTGTGTGACTCCCCATCTGCTGGTTACAGGACCCAAAGACAGGACCCAAGAGAAGTGAGCCATCTTTTGACAAGTGGCAGCTTCCAGTGGCTGGCTTTTGCAAAATACCTTCCCTATGGAAGTGGTATGGATGTTCAAGAAAACAAAATTTTTGTTCAGTTTTATGCAGTGCAGAGCTTGCAATATGTAATGCTACTACACTTCTGTAAGTTCAATTTTATGGCAGGGCAAGATCCTTAATTACTCTTCTGAGCTATATTCAGCATCTGGGTTGGACACCCTCCATAATTTGCAGGTAAAACAAGTGAGATACGGTTAGAACAGCACATTAAAATTTGATAAAGAGAAGCTTTCAAAATGTACTCTGTACATTTGGATTGGATTCCTGTCCAGAAGCACTGCAGGAGCACAGATTTAGAAAAGCTGGTAGGACATTAACCCCACCAACTACATTTCCAAGTGAATGCTCTGGTGTAGATTCTCATTTTGTCACCCTTTGGCGCTTTTGTTTTCCTGAGGGACCTGCCACTGACTAATGCTGCAGGCTAGAAAATTTCCAAGCACATCACTCAAGCAAAACAAAAGTCTCGAGCTTTCACCTTGTCCATTTCACAAACAGAAATGATATTATTTCTTCCAAAGCAAAAAAAAAAACTGGAAGAAAACAATGGTGGCATTTATACTTAGCAAAACTGTTTCTCCAGTACTTCCGTTTGACAACAGCTGAATGGCATTCTTAACCAAAATTCTTCACCTACTCCCTGCTATCTCAGATAACTGACATGGAAATATCACTTATGCATCTTGTGCAATCTTACAACACCTTCATCAAATGAACATTCAAGCTCTAATTTTACCTTTCTTTACATCCTTTGGAGTGGTTCGTAACATGTAACTGAAGAAAGCAAAGGAAGGGAAATCAAATACTTAATACAAATCCTATTTCCAACAAAATAATTATATTTAATGGCATATTCTCAGATCTGGAAATATGCTAAATTCTGTAATGAAAACCAATACAATAAGCACTATTTCTGCATCAGTTTAAAACTTCACTTGGACAAAGAGCTGTCATGTACCACTGTTCTGACCAAGGCCAGAAACAACTTGAATGAACATGATCATTTCACGAGAATGCACAGGTTTCCACTTATATTTACCAATTAAGATTATCTTCTAACATTTGCCTCCACTTTTTTTTCAGTGCCTATAGCACAATCTTAATGGTGTTAGAGATACAATGGCCTGACAACAATCTCTATCAAGAAAAGCCAACTTTTTTTACAACTCTCTGGGCTAACAAGGGAAGTGGGTCCCTGTGAACATCATGAAGTTCAACAAGGCCAAGTGCACGGGTCAGGGCCACCACTTTTTAGCAGGGCCTGTGGTGACAGGACAAGGAGTAATGGCTTTAAACTAAAAGAAGGAAGATTTAGATTAGATAGAAGGAAGAAAATTTTTACAATGAGGGTGGTGAAACAGTGGCATAGGTTGCCCAGAGAAGTGGTAGATTTCCCATCCCTGGAAACATTCAGGGTCAGGTTGGATGGGGCTCTGAGCAATCTGATCTAGTTGAAGATGTCTGTCCTCATTGCAGGGGGGTTGGACTGGATAATCTTCAGCAGTCCCTTCCAACCCAAACTATTCTGTGATTCACCTCTATGAGTGATGAGGTGAATGCTGTCAATAGATACTGCTTTTAATAATTTTTACTTCTCCTACACTCTTAGTCCTTTTGTTTCAATTCCTTCCTTGCCTCCACTTTTTTAGTGCTGCAGGCTGTATTCTTGTCATAAAAATCACTGGAACAGACGTCTTAAAACTTCTGCTTCTGCACAATTTGCTCCCTCTGCTTGGTAGTGCAAACTGTTCCAGAGGGGGTGACTATTTCTGTTGGTTTGTTTAAAGCAAACAGGAGACACACTCCTTTTCCAAGTCACATAAGACTTGGTCTCATGAACTGAGATGGGTGTTAGGATTTTCCGTTTCCTGCTCACAAGTTGCCAGCTTAACATGTTCCTTACATTGTGGCACAAGTTCCAGTGCAAATCCAGGCCAAAAGAGCATCCTGTGGAGCTACTTGCTCCTTCGTTTTAAACGGCCTTGGAAGAAGCAAGCCAAGACACCTCAACACTTTTTGAAATGCATTCTTCTTCAAGAAGAAGAATAGAAAGTAGGTTTATTGGTTTTTGGGGCTCGTTAATAAATTGCACATCACTGCTGGGTTCTTCTCTTACCGTTAGCATGAATGCTCTTTGGGAATGGAAATCACTCAAGCCCACCTGAAACAACCTCAGGAACACTTACTGCTTAGTCCACATGGGGACTTACCTCTTCACAAAAGGCAAGTAGACCTCTTCCAGTAGCTGATTGAGCATTAATCAACTGGTGTGTGGGTCTGTCTCCTGAACCTGCATTTTTTAGACTGTAGCAGTTGAAACTTCAGCCTGAAACACCAATTGAATTGAAAACAATTCATGATCCTGAATACGTGTATACCATTAGGCCAAGCAGTACCTCTCCAAAGCCAACTCACCTCTGAACCTACCAGTAAGGCTGCATGTGGCCCTGGAACATGCACTCCAGAGCACCAAAGCACTGCCAGGAATCCCAGGCACGCTGCTGGTCCTCTGCATCTTCCAAAAAAACCCTCATGGAGAGGGCAAGGTCAGCAGGACACAGAGTACACTCTGCCTCTGGTCACTACTGGGATCTGCTCTTTCAGAGAGGTACGGACAAAGGGACAGATTTGAAAGATGACCTCTATAAGAAAGACCATGGGATTGTTTTGGAAAAACTCAGAAAAAGAACAGATTGACAATGTGCAGTGCAAGGCCAGGAACAAAACTTCACAGAAAAAGAGAAATGGCTCTGTAGACAATTGCACAAAGTAATTTTGAATTTATCTGTACAGTATCACATACTGCATAGCAAAAATACTGACAGACTTCCCATTCTGAAACACTTTTCAAAGTAATAATTGCCAGGACTGATAATCCTTTCCTTCCTCTCTGCTCTCCCAACCCCAAATCCATCTCCTGTGTTATTTATACACAATGAAAAAGAAAGAGCTCATAAACTATAGTGACATTAACTGTAATCAAGACAATTCACCAAGTAACATGATATTGGAAGTAGTTTTACAATGTTACTGGGGGAAGGGAATGTGTTGAAACAGGGCAGTTACATTTTCTGAATATGTAGTATTTTGAAGCAAAGTGAAACTGAAAAAAAATCCAAATTTGCACATCAGTGGAGGTACATATTTTCTCACCCTTAAAAGCTTGAGCCTTTTTTCCTTGAAAATATTGATAGAAGAGTCATATATTCTTCAGAATTTCTTTAAATCGCACAATATTTAATAATTGCACAATAACTTGTCCACCTCTTGCAGTGAAGGCTGAAGAGAGATTCAAGAAATTCACTGTGGTAAAAGTCTTTAGTCAGCAGAAAATGCTTTGAAGAAAGCAGTAGGAACTGGAAGGAAATTTCCAGCACCTGCAGTTTTTGGCTACTGGTGAGTAAAAGAAAGTAAAGTTTTGGGGTGTGCTGAAAACCTTCGAGGTGAGATCTGATCTTGCAGTAATTTTTTAAGAGATCTACAACCACTTGCTCATTAACAGCTGTGAGCAAAGCAGAAGAGAGGTATTAATTTCTGTGCAGAAATTCACCCGCTTGTGTGTCATGGCTGCATCCCAACTCACCATTTTGAGGCCAAGATTGTGCAGACGTGAGAAACAGGGCTCTCTGCTACATACGAGGAACAGTCTCAAGGTGCTTTGTCCCGTGCCTCAATCTGTCCATTTCCTCTTCCTTTCTTTAACCTCCTTTATCTCCCAGAAAGCCATCAAATTGGCTGTTTCATTTAATAATTCAACTCCTCATATTGCTTGCAAGACAGTTAAATCAGAAAAGAAAAAAAAGTATTGGGTTGGGGTCTGGGGGTTGTGATCTATTTCTAGATCTAAGGATTCAGGTTTCCATCTGTTCTCAGAAAACTGTGTGGGAAACAAATTGAGTTTGTTTCTCAAATTTCTGCCCAAGCAAGTACCAAATACAAGAGGACTTCATTCTGCATGTTTACCACAAACCCACCGGAGCTGCTGCTCTGCTTGGAGGTCAGTTAGTTCATCGATGGATCTCCAGCTGCACTGACAAGCATATGCTCGTGCTCCTTTCTTCTTTATCATCTTTGCTCTCAGTTTACTGAGCTCAGGCATATTATTCCTGCCAACCAAATGAATTCAATTTCAGATCATGCTTTTTTTTTTTTTAAAAAAAAAAAAAAAATAAAAAATTAGTAATGAGGCCATTTAAATTCAGAAAAGCTCTTCAGAACATTTTTGAGTACCATCGTTATGAATGAATTTAGGGATATGTTTAAATTCTGTTTTGAACAGAATCCTTTCCTGGGAGCAGTCTCCATACATAGTTGCTATATTCTCAGATTAGCTGGAGACTGAAGTTTTTATAAGCAATGTTCTCTGTCAGGGTTAGAGTTGGGAAGAAAAGCAGGTAAAGTTAATTCCTGTCTTAAGAAATTATCAAAAAAAGTGTTTATCTTACCAAACTTACTGTAAAAATCCCTATGTAGAAAGGGTACAACTACAGAGTTAAACTTTTCATGAGGAACTGTTACTCAGGATAGCTGTTAAAGTGACTGAAATGAAATGGCCATAAAAGGAAAGAATGTACATCAAACCACAAATAATCCCTGGGCAAACATCAACCTCAACAAATGAAAGATCAACATGGCCATTACAAAACCAGGTTGTGTCAAAAAACAAGTGAAAATTTAGCATTTTAACAATCCCTGCTCTCATGACCTCCTCCTGGCAGTCAATTACTGGCCACTGAATTGCTCAAAAACAATCTTAACAAGCCTACTTAAATAAAGAAAATCCAAACCAAACATCAACAGAAGAATTTTTATAAAAAGAGATCAGATGCCTATTAATGGAAGGCAAAGATTTAATCTTCACGTTTGCTTTTTAAGATTCAGGTTTCTCAAAATAAATAGCTAAATATCTTGCTAAAGATTACAGCTTTTAATCGGTTACAAATATCCAATACTAAAGCCTTTCATGTCTTTTTAAAAATAATTTTATTAATTTCAAGATCTCAGAAGCAGAATGATTTAGACTTTGAGTAAATAAAGTAAATAAAAATATTTTTATTTAAACATTTCAGCTACCAAACTCACGTCAGGAGACTAGTGCAGCACTATATTTTTAATGCTGCTTTAAATAATGGGAAAATAAGATTTGCACTCAAAAAGAAACAAAAATAATGGAAAAGGAGATGGTATCTGTTCATCACTGTTCTACTCCAGCTGTCACACCCCCTGGTGGCCAAGAACATAATCCAAACACGTCCATTACCTCCACCAGTAAATGGGCACGAACAGAGACTTTACTAAAATAAAAGGAATCCAAATTTGAAGTCTGTATTAGCAGCACGCTTACCACATACTCTTCACTAAGGTTTAGTGATACAGTTTTAAAGAAACTAGAAATAAGAACTCCTTAATTTTAAGTCTTCAAAAAGATTGAAATCATTAAAGACATCACAATATAACATGAAAACAAAAATTCCCCTCCTCCATTTAACCAAATCTTCCTTCAAAAATAAGTCTGTTAAGAAATAAAACTATTTGTTTTTTTATTGAACATGACAGTATAATACTTGATACTGGAAAAAAGAAAATCTGACTTGAAACAATCACAGCCTGTGGCTGAAGGTATCGTGAGAAGCACAAGCTGAACACTGCATTTATTTTGTAGGCATCCTGCAATGGCACCAGAGGCCAACCCATCCCACAGGTCAGCTGCTTGTTTCAGCAGTAAAGTTGTCTTTTAATTCATGAAACTTCAATTTTTAAAAGCAGAGAGGAAGAGTGATGGGGAAAGAAATGGGAAGACATGAAACCAGATTACAGCAGGTGTTGCACCCCTCTCCCTGCAGACCTTCCCACCTGATCACCAAACAAGCTGCACACACATTCCCTTTTTAGGTAACACAGGAGCCCTCAGGACTTTCCATCTTTTCCATTCCTATCAAGCCCCAAAGCACAGTAACACAATACTTATTGTATTACCAAAAAATGACCAAGCCCACCTCAGACATACCTGAAAAAAAGATAATCACAGGACTGGTCCCAGATGTAGTCATTGAAAAGCGACACACGGAAGTCGCAAGCAGTACAGCGCAGCTGATCACACGTTCTGGGCAAAAAAAGAACAAAAGCTTCAGGAGTTTATTCCAATCAGAGAAGAACACATCATAACTGTTTTTAAGTACAGCACTCACTCAGAAATACTAGAATCAAGGTTATGCTGTAATCTTAATTTTTTTACATCTCTGGCACATCCATTATGGTGTTTTAACTACACGATCATGTATTATTTTTACAGGTTGCCAACCTCACTGAACACATAAAATAAACTCATATTCTCTTGATATATACTCTTTGGTCCTCCTCACTGACCAGCATCTAAACATACATCAAGTGTATAGTTACTACAAAAAATCCCACTTGGAAATGTAATAATGTCCTATAGGATGTTTGGGATAAATGTTTAAAGTACCTCTCCTACTAAGTTCAGCTGCAGTTGCAAAGTCCTCTGGTTTTTTTTCAGTTCAGGCTCCAGGATGATTTAAACCAGCCACTGATTTAAGTGACATACATGGCATCACACAGAAAGCTGAAGAGAAGCAGGGAAAAAGAAAACACTCTACAGCAGTAATTTCCCTAACTTCATGGATTTGATTTTTGGAGTCTTGTGTCTAATTTGCACACATCTTTCAGCTCCTCCAAAGAACAAAAGATTTAGTGGTCAACAAGGGGACCAGCTAACTTCAGTAACTAGTAGTTGCTACTAGTAAGCCATATTTTTAGATGAATATAAGGTGTCCTTGTCCAGTTCAAATGCAGAACTCTGTATCACTAGAGAAACACAGCTGTGATTAAAAATAATGCTAAAGCAAGTAGAACTCTTTTTTATGTGTTTCTCACCTTTTTGAAATATTTGTTCCTATGCCACATGGCGAAGAGCTTCCCCCCAGGTACACTGGACAGCATCTGTGTGGATTTCATTAAGAAATACTAAATTATAACAAAACATTTGGGAGAAAGTAATACAATGCTTCTCCTGTTTAACTGCATGGTATGTCTAAAATAGTGTTTATTAAATACAGGCAAAGCATGTAAATGCTTACAAACTACAGAATTTTAAAATTCCTATTACCGAGGTGTTCCAAGCAAAACTGTGTGACAACCACTCTCTATAGCAAATACATATGGACTACATATTGCTGTATTTGATAAATGTTTATATCCATAAGGCAAAGGAAGCCATTGTTCAATAACTTAAATAATTAAGAAATTTATAAGAAATAATTCTGTCCACATGAAAGCACATTAGTAATTCTTCAAAATAATATTTGTTTGTCTTTGGTTTTCTTTAAAAAGAAATCCTCTCTAAATAATCAGTTTCTTTTTTAGTTAATGTCAACACAGATTAAACAGTAGTAATATTATTTGACAAGCCATGATCAAGCTATGTTGAACTAGCCAAAACATTTTTCACTTACCTTTTCCTATGAGCGTGGGCAACAACACTATTGCTTTCAGGTGTGAGACTTGAAGAGTTAGACTTCAATTTCTATTTAAAAAGCAATCAAAAATAAAAGGCAGCATTACAGCAAAGTATTGATATTCTAGTTTACTTAATAAGCAGGAGCCAGAAAATCTCAACCATAGAAGAAGAGGACTAAGAATTTAGGAATTTTCTTGCTCGGGTTTCTGTGAGGCTCTTTGAGACAAAAGCTGCTGAAGTAACAGATAAACAAGGAAACATCCTGAATATCCAGCTCTGCCTGAAGGAATTCAACAACACACGACCACTCTGACTTTATAATCAAGACAGCATTCTATGCTGTCTTTCTAATAATTACACTTTAAAAACCAGTTTTAATTTAGGAACCTTCTCCCTCAGTGTTTTTGAGCTCTTGCTTTTACTGAGAACACATCAAGGATGTGTTATATTATTTTTTATATATATATATTATATTATTCAAAAAGATAAAGTGTCTTTGAAAAGTTTGTTATTTGCTGCACGTAAAACAGGTTATTTGAATTCTAGGATATGAGATTTCTAGATCCTAGATGGGAAGTCCTAGGAATATAAAATGATACAAATTTAGTATGGTGATATACAAGTGGGTTTTGTGGTTAGCCACTCTGTAAGAAATAATGACAAATAAAGCAAACCCAATTCATGAATTTCATTCATGAAAACAAGAGAATCTGCACAGGGGGTTATGAAGTATAAATGCCACAATTTTCTACTGATGACACCTAAATGAGTACCTATTTTCAATGTTTTCTAGCACTGACTGCCTTGATCATATAAATTTGTGGCTTCATCTCAGTCTCCTGCTGTCAGATGACAGAAGTCATTTGCAGATGATACAGAATGGGGGGCAGTGGTTGGTGCTCCAGAAGGCTGCACTGCCATGCAGAGGAACCTCAACAGGATGCAGAAATGAGCCAAGAGGAATCTCTCAAAGTACAGCTAAAGGGGAATGCAAGCTCTCACCCCTGGAGAGGAATAACCCTCGTGCACCAGAACACACTGAGGGCTTTGCAGAAAAGGCTGTGGGAAATTCAGTTGATGAAGTCAACTATAAGCCAGTCAGGTGCCCATGCAGCACAGGAGGTCAACAGCATCCTGGGCTACCTTAGGAGGAACACTGCCAGCGGGTTGAGGGAGGTGATCCCTCCTCTCTACTCAGCACCGGCGAGACAAAGTGACAGAATCATTTTGGTTGGAAGGGACCTCTTGAGATGATCTTGGCCAACCACCCTGCTCAAAGCAGGATCAGCTTCAGCAGCTTGCCCAGGACCGTGTTCAGTCGGGTTTTGAAAACTTCCACAGACAAAGACTCCACAACCTCTCTGGCCAGCCTGTCCCAGGGTTTGACCACCCTCACAAGAACTAAAGAAGTTTTTTTTCTTTTTATATTGATAACATTCTCCTGACCCTTGTCTTCTCCAGGCTAAACACCAGCTCTCTTAGCCTCTACCTGTATGTCAGATGGCCTAAGGCCTTAATCACCATTATGTCCATGTCTCTTTTGAACTGGGCACAGCACTCCAGATATGTCTACGAGGCCATATCTGGAGTACTGTGTCCAATTCTGGTGTCCCCAGTACAAAAGGTAGATGGAGCTACTGGAGAGATTCCAGCGAAGGGCCATGGAGATGATTAAGAGACTGAAGTATCTTTCATATGAGGAGAGGCTGAGAAGGGTCTGTTTGGCCTGCAGAAGAGAAGGCTCCAGGAAGATCTTACCAATGTGTGTAAATACCTGTTGGGAGGAGTAAAGAAGGGAGAGCCCAGTGGCAGGATGAGAGGCAATGAGCACAAACTGCTCACAAGCAGGGTAGCCATGGTTGAGCAGGTGGTTGGACCAGACGATCTCCAGAGGTCCCTTGCAACCTCAACCATTCCATGATTCCGTGAGACTTGACATTATGCTCTATCTTGAACTAGCACTTCCTTTAATTGCCTCTTACTGCCTGGATAACACCATTTCTTAATATGTCTCCTGTTCCTCACCTCAATCTCCTGTAGGATGGTTGTATTTTCCTTTCTGCTTTATTTTCCAAGTTTATCCTACAGCTTGTTTTAGTTCATTTGTTGCTTTAAACCAGTTTGAGTTTACGGTGCTTTTCTTTACATTGCTGAACCTCATCTGTTCTGCATTTTCCCAGACTCCTACTCACCAGAGGTGTTTTGGCAAAGCTGCTGTCATTACAGATTTCATCAATAATGTCATCTATATCTTCTTCACTGCTTCCAGCACTCATTAACAGTTTGGCTGATCTGAAAAACAGACAAATCAGGCTTCATTTTGTAGCACAACCAGAGCAGTTCTAAGAACTGTAAATTAAAACATAAAATTAGATACAGCCTTTTTCCTCTAATATTTCTGTAGTATCTAAGGTAGGCCATTCGAATCACGACTGGACAGATGTAAACTACAGGACAACACCTCTCAGTGCCTGTTGAACTCTGTCATCATAGGTCTCATTTTTGCCCGTTTCTTTTACTTCCAATCACTTCCAAGCCTGAATAAAACTATAACATAAACCATTTTGCACTTACCGACCAACAAATTAGACAGTCCTGATTTTTCAGGTTAATCTTCAGTGGCAGGGATATAAAAAGGTCAGAGGGAGTTCTCTCCTCATGCTATACATCCACAGAGGTTCTGAAGGAATTCCTGCTGAACTGTATGCATTCAGAGATATTGCCTGCACTTTGCTTTCACTCACGTGAGAAGTCTCATCCCTCAAGTCTGCTGTTTGCTAGCTCTTTGTCAAAGAAAGGGAGGCCTGTAATACTGCTGCATCAACCCATCAAACACAAATCTCTACCACTGAGAAAGAAGAAAACTCTGTGATTTTTTTAAAATATTGTAATTAGGTTGACTCTATTTGGGTGCTCATCTGACCATTACGCAAACAAGGAAGTCCAGTAAAGTGGCCAAACGCAGTGGGGTTGTTGGGTCTTGTATTAGCCGTTTGGCTCGTCAAGATCCTTGCCTGAAATGGACTGTGGAGATGTCACCTGGGGAGTCCTCTGGTCCACAGACCTTCCAACCAGAGTCTGAGACACCAGGGAGGGCTAGGATAGAAAACTGAGGCCCAGGATGGAAACCTGAAGGCGAGGGTGGAAACCTGGGGGCCAGCTTGTGGCCAACGCTGTGCCAGTACTAAACTGGCGTTAGTCTGACTGTCATGTTGAAATCTGAGGTAGATATGTCAATGTGTAGGGCGTAACTTAAGCACTTATTGTATGGTTAAGAGAAAAGGTACGAACAGAGCACAAAAATGACCGAAGTATCAACAGCATAAAATGTTTTATACCAGTACCGCTGAAGTTCTTCCTGCTATAAATTGCGAGATTTATAGCATATTTTATGTACCACGAGGTGAGCTGTAGAGCTAAGTAACCCCTGATCCGAACTCAAGCAAATTAGTGCAGCTTTTAGCGCCATATTTAATCCCAGCCCGGGATACTCCCGAGAGACCACAACTCTGTGAAGTCACTGGGCTCGCTGGCACACGGCTCGGGTGTTCAGGCGAGACAGGGGATGCTCGCTGACCACCGGCCGGCGTTTCGGCTCCCCAGCCTCGGTATTTTGGGTTCATGAGCGGTCTCGCCGGACGCCGACCCCTTCCCGCCCCACCGGACGGGCTGCCCGGTCGGCGGGAAGGTGCCTGAGGGCGCCGGGATGGACGCTAACCTGCTCTCCTTCGCCGCCACCGCCTCCTCCTCTTCCTCCAGGCCGCCGCCGTGCCGGTGGCCACCCACCGCCCCTCGCCCCGGCAGGCGGCAGAACCGCCTCTCCACTTCATCCAGTAACTGCTCCAGGTCGTCCGCCATCTTGCCGCCGCCGCCGGTTGCCAAGGAGGCCCCCGGAGCCGGCAGGGGCGGAGTCTCCGCGCCCGGACCGGCGGGTTGCGTGTGTGTGTGTGTGTGGTACCTGTGGGGCGCCCGTGGAACTTCTCCCGCCGCCGTGCCGCCCGCCACCCCGCGAATAAGGGAGTGAAAGGGGTCAAAATAAAAAAAAAAAAAAAAGACGAAACCCAGAGTTATTAACCTCTGGCCGTAGTCGGCAGGATTCGAACCTGCGCGGGGAGACCCCAATGGATTTCTAGTCCATCGCCTTAACCACTCGGCCACGACTACGCATGCTGCAGTAGTGTCTTTCCGCCGTACTAGCTCTAACGTCCCGGGCTTCCTCTGCGCCGAAGTGGGCCGGGTCGGGCCGGGCTCCTCCGCGGGCTGCCCCCTCAGAGCGGGACCCCGGCCCAGGGCCGGGCAGCTGGTAGGGAAGCGATCCCTGACACAGCTGTGAGAATTATGGCATTATGGCATAGAAAGGCATAAAATAGAGTTTATGCTTAATGTATTTGTAATACAGCTCAGTATGGGGTTGTTTAGAGCAAAAATAAACGGTTACACTTTGCAGAGTCCTGCAGGAGATGCCTGGTTTTGTATTTTTGCTTTTGAGAGAAGGGCCCTAGTTCCCTTAAAAACAGCTAGGCTCCCAAGCAGGTGTCCCTGAGCAGCATTTGGGGACCTCGGGGCAGGTGGGGGGGGAGACGCTGGCACCACTGGGCTGAGGGGTGCCTGGTTCTGTCTGGTTTCAGCCGGTTTCTAATGGTTCTGGCTGGTCTCAGCCAGGATGCTGAGGTGTCCCGTCTGCTGCCCTGCCTGGCTGTGGGGTCTGTGGGGCTTCGTGGCCTAGTGCTGCTTTTCCTTGACAAAGAGATAACTTAAGCCAGCGAGGTAGTTTTTGCGTGCTTCATCTAGCATTTTTGACGAAAGCCGTGTAAAACAGGTTCTCCCCCATTGGAGAGTTAATAAATGCAGGCAAACACTGGAGGTCACTGGTCTGCCAAGGTGTGCTGCGGCCTCCTCTGCTGTCAGGGACAAGTGGAAGGTCTAATGTCTCAGGGTGGACCCTCTGCCAGGGTTGTCAATGCCAACACTTTGCCACAGGCGATGGAGCTGAATGCTGTGCCTTGCTATATTTGATTAGAAACCCAAGGAAGCAAAACAAAGCATTGCCGTCTCCTCAGCTCAGCTGAGACAGAAAACTCGGTGCTTGCACCCCCCTCCATTGCCAAGACCATTCAAAATTTGTCAGCCCGTGATGAAGTGGGGGCTGCAGTCCTTAACAGCTCCAAGCAAAGCCTCTCGGTTACAAGGTGTTTTACAATCCTCCTGGTATTCCAAGTAATGAGTTGCCAGCCCTGTTTGAATTCCCTCGTACTTAAGCTGTTATTTCATGGTTCCATTTTCCTCCCCATGCATCTCAGGGCTTCGTTAGTGCCCCAGCCCGTGTCATGGCAGCGCTGCTGGGGGAGATGCGTAGGGTAGAACAGTTGTGAGCCTTCCCTGGGTTGATGTGATGGAAGAAACTAAATAGTGTTGATGCTGCTCCAGCTCTTTTAAGTGGTCCCTTGGTCATGACTCTGTGTCGTGTAGGTAAATTCAATCCAGAAGAAGTGGATTTTTTGGTGGAATTTTTACATTCATCTTGCAGCTGTGGAGAGTTTAAACTAATCACAATTCTCCCTGGTATGCTATCATCTCTGTAATTTGAAAAAGGATCAGGAGCCCAAAGGCTTGGAAAATCTTGAAGAAACTCTTGTCCTGAAATACATCATCACATGTGGAAAAGACCATTTGCTGCATCATCTTAAAGGAGCTTAAGAATGCCAAAATCCAGTATCATTCTGGCATTCTTTCAAATGGCCTTAGAAATCCGAGTACATTCTCTTTTGACTGCAAAACAGCTTCTTTCCCTTTCCATCAATTCTGTGGCTGTCAATGTGTCTGCTGCAAGGTGCCAAAAATGTATGGAGTGTCTATGGGATAATGGTGCCAAAGTCAGGGGTGCCTCAAGGCCTTCTCCCATGAACCCGCTGCAGCATTTGCTCAGTTGGAAAGCATTTGAAACCGAAAAGAAAAAAGGCACAGATCTTTAAAAATTCCTTCAACTGCAAAGATTGTTTTTGTGCAGATTGCTGCCTGCTGTTTAGATCCTTGTTGTTCAAAACTTCTGAAAGGCCTGATGCAATCAAAGAGACTTACTGGGTCAAATTGATTCCAGACCAGTCCCTGGAATCACAGTAGGTGAATCTGACATACTGGGCTTTCAGCTAAGCTGTGGCCAGGAGAAAGGAGTTGAGGTCATGCATTGAATGTTACCCTCTGAGGAAATAAGTGAATTTTCTTGTGCAAATCATGTCTCTCTCTGACTGTTTGAGGCTTATATTGGTGCAAACAGAAAGGTTACTGACTGCTGAGGGCTGGAAAAGAACAGAATGACCACTTTGATAATGATGCTTTTTTTTTTTTTTTCTTTTTTGATACTTTCTCAGTGTGTCTTTAGGAAGAGAGGACAGGAAGCTGTAAGACTATCCTGGGTGGAAGCCATCATGTTCTCTAACCCTCAAGCCATTGCAAGCCTTCTCAGCGGCGTCGATAAAACTGGATTTTGCCACCACAGTGATGAGGACAAAAAAAGCTTCCTAGGGTGGGATGTTAATTTGCCTCCTCCGTTTTCTCTGGCAACCAAAGAGAGCCTTAGTTGAGGTTGAGAAGATCTTTCCTCTGCCCTCTTCTCTGAATGATGAATTATCTAGGGCTTGGGTGATGATAGATGCCGACAGAGACAGGGAATATCAAAGCTGTCATTTCCTAATGCTGCCCACGACCAGCCAGGACGGAAAGGAATGCAGGGGGATGCTCTTTTTGATGTGGTGATGACATGTTGCAGCCTTTTCTGCCTTCCCATCTCTTGGCCCAGATGCTGGGATGGAAGGGAACACAGTGACTGCCTCTTACCAAGGTGTTCTTCTGCCTCCAGCAAAAGTAGAACCAGTTCAACTTCTTGTTCCCAATCACAGGGTATTGCTTGAATCCTGTTCCTGGTCACACTCCAGTATAATACCAGTTTGAGTGACACCACACTTATTTTCCAGTAGTGGTACAGTGCATCAACATGAGCAAATTCATGCCGGATGTAGATTCTTGGCCATAATTTAACCACTAGCAAGCATTTCTGTGGATGAAATGATTCTGTGTAAAGATATCAGATTGGGAGACAACTTCTTGAAAGACCGCTTGGCAAAAAAATAGCAGCGTGTGCAAGATTCTGCTTAACATTATTCGTTTGTGATGTTGAGAGACAGCCTTGGATCAGAGGAGCGTTTAAGCTGGAGGCCAATTCAGTGTTGGGCTTCGCTGTTGATCCTTCCACCAAAGGTGCCAGCTCAGAGGGTAGATTTTTGGTTTGGTTTTCTGGCACAGCTGCCTCACCAGACTGGCATCAGGACTGGAACAACTTTCAGTTACTTCCAACCTTCCCTCAAAATAGTAATTTCAGGGTTAGGGTGTGTAAGCACCCCCTGCTCGGTCCCTGGGCTACGCAGTTCACTTGCAAAGGAGGATATTCCTGAGAAGAGCAGGTAAGTGTCCAGAGTGACAATCTGAGCCCTTGCTGGCAGGCGTAAACATGCCTTTGGATGTTTGTAGCCCCATGTGGTCATTTTCAAACGAGTGTGACATTGTGGTGTTTACTGAGGGAAACAGAAGGTTTTCAGGACAGTATGCAAAGCAAAAAATTACTTGTCTGGGGGCCTTTTAAGGAACCTGGCGCAGTCCTGAAACCTGCTAAAAACCATGACATTTCGTGGTCCATGAGGGCATAACAAACACTGTAAAGTCATCTCTGGAAAAAACCTGTTAGCTTGTAAGGCTGTGTATCAAGGAGGTCACACTTCCAAATCAATGATAATTATGTGTAACCTCAAATAAAAACGGTGTTGCCAGGCACTGCCTGGCTTTACTGCACCTGCATTCTCTGGCACCAAGGGTGTCTGTCCCCGTAAAGTAGGGCAGGGGGAGGCACACGGTGATAAAGCAGGTTAATGCAGAGGAAACATCTCATCACAAGGAAAAAATGTTTCCATTTAAAGGATCGAAAGAATAATTAGTAGTAAATATAAAATAACTGGCCTGCCAAGAAGGGCCTAAGCTGTGGCACATGAGTAGTAAGGAGCAAGCATCCAGCAGAGAGGACTGGGGGCTATTGTGGAAAAATCCTTCCTCCTTGCTGCCCGTAGCACAGCTGCAGTGAGAGTCAAACAACACGCAAGACCATCCTAGCTGAGGGACAGGGGAGCTGAAACCAAAGCAGCGATAGGGTTACATCACCCTTGCCAAAGCTGGAAAATAATTTTTCAGGGTTGATTCTCCAGATGAGTTGTGAGCTGGGAATAACTAGCCCTTAAGCCACGGGGTCGTGGCACGAGAATGCAGGTGAGGGGGAAGATTGCTGTTTGGGTGAACTCCACGCTAGTGTCCCGCTCCTCAGCTGGGCTGATGCAGGCTTTTCTTCCTTAAAACTCCAGGATGCTGCATCTCAGAGGGAGTGAGAGGTGGCAGTTGACAGGGTTGGTGTCCTCCCACATCGGGTTCCAGATACACTCCTTTGTTTTACTGCATAACATTTTCCTTTTCTTAGTAAAAGAATCCTGTTAAGTGAAAATATATGGTAGGCAGAATCCCACCTGTGTAATGGGAACGCTGTTTGCACGTGTGATTTTGTGTAGGCTGCAGCTAAAATGATTTAGCACAATGTCAAGATGAACAATATCTTTTGCAGATAAAAGCTTCTTTATAAAACCTCTCGTTAGGAGCTCAATAAATGGCTAAAAGGAGATCTTCATGTCTGTAAGTCAGTAATGAAGTTCTCATTTGGACTTGAAATAATCAGGTTTTTTTCAGTACAGTTAATAGCAGGGCAGTTTTTGAAAAGGGGAGTGATTAAGGCCAAACAGAAAATTAAAAGCTAGAACCCCACTGATTTCAGCGGGGTCAGGATTTCACACAGAAGGTGAAAATCAAGTCCATCTCATTGCAAGTATCTGTTCTTTGCTTGAGGACATGAACTGGTTGCTCTCCTTCCAGCTCCAAGTCGCGTCTCCCAGCAGAGGGCATTGCAGGGTGACATTACTGGTTTTTAGGACGAGCTGGCAGAACGTAAACTGAACTTCAGGGAATTGCTTGTCTGGTCTAAAATTTATTTTAATGACCTCCACTGGGAGAGTAGATTATCAGTCATTTAAAACCAAAAGATGTTGCTAGTGAACTCTGTAGTTGGAAGATAAAAGGAATTTTCCCTTGCACTCTAAAAAACCCTAATGCCTGAAAGAGGAAACTGATGCCAGAAAGCATTTGCTCGTCAGTGTCTCTATCAGACAATTTATTTTCTTGTTTTGAATGACACTGCAGGCTGAATTGCAAAAGCTTGTTTCAGACTGACATTCTGTAAAAGATAATATACTGTTCCCTATAAAAATGAAATGGAGAATTAAAGTAAAAATCATGTAATGAGGAGAAGAGTGAAACTTCAGAATTTGCAGTAGATGTGAATAACAAATGTAATTTCAAAAAGCAGATGTAAGAAAGGAGAAGCTTTTTAAAAGGATAGGGGTGTGTTTTGTATCAAACCAAGAAGCTACAAGGTAGCCCAAGGTACCTATAGGCAGTGCAGAGCCTTCAACGCCACGCTTCTGTCTTTCCTGCCATCTCTGCTACAAGCCCTGCAGCCCCCAACATTTCATGGTGGGAGCACATGCAGGGGATGTAGCTCCCCCACAGGGCAGATGGAGTGTCCCCACATCCTGGACAGTCTTGGCCTGTACCAGTAGTACCAGTCCACTTTCTGGAGGTGGTGGATTTCCTGTATATGATCATAGAATCATAGAATGATATGGGGTTGGAAGGGACCTCTGGAGATCATCTAGTCCAACCCTCCCGCTGGAGCAGGTCTACCTAGAGCACGTTGCACAGGAACTTGTCCAGGTGGGTTTGGAATGTCTCCAGAGAAGGAGACTCCACCACCTCCCTGGGCAGCCTCTGCCA